>CM052800.1:165065218-165111443 GCA_028533885.1 Nasua narica
ATTATGTTATGTTAGTCACCATACAGTACATCATTAGTTTTTGATGTCGTGTTCCATGATTCACTGTTTGTGTATAACACCCAGTGCTCCATGCAATCCGTGCCCTCCTTAATACCCATCACTGGGCCCACCCATCCCCTCAACCCCCTTCCCCTCTAAAACCCTCAGTTTGTTTCTTGGAGTCCATAGTCTCTCATGGTTCATCTCTCCGTCTGATTTCCCTCCCTTCCTTCTCCTAATGTCCTCCATGCTATTCCTTACATTCCACAAATGAGTGAAATTACATGATAGTTGACTTTCTCTGCCTGAATTATTTCACTTAACATAATCTCCTCCAGTGCATCCATGTTGATGCAAAAGCTAGGTATTCATCCTTTCTGATGGCTGAGTCATATTCCATTGTATATATGGACCACATCTACTTTATCCATTCATCTGTTGAAGGGCATCTCGGCTTCTTCCACAGTTTGGCTATTGTGGACATTGCTGCTGTGAACATTGGGGTACATATGGCCCTTCTTTTCACTACGGTATCTTTGAGATAAATACCCAGTAGTGCAATTGCTGGGTCATAGGGTGGCTCTATTGTAAGTTTTCTTTATTTTCTGAAATTATTTTCCTGAAATTAATAACTATTATATTTTAAAAACTAGAATATTACCTCAGAAAAAATGTTCTTTTCAAGGTGAGTATCTTCGAGAGAGCAAAGACTGTCTTACAGGAAATATGAAGAAGCATTCCCTAAATCTCATCTTGGGATATATCTGTTTCTGCCTTCCCCATCCCTGCTCATTCTCTTGAAAGTCAGCTTCTGATAACTCAGTATATTGCAGTGGAGCGACGGCCTGAGTTAGAAATCTAGTCTTAACAAATGATGTGCTTCTGAGTTAACTATCAGAAGTGGTCAAGCTATGCCAGAAAATGTATCCATAAAGAACATAAATGTGTCAACTGCATAAAATTATAGAATATTAGAGTTGAAATGAATTTCAGAAATATTTTAGTGGTAACCAAAGTAGCATCCCTACATGTGCTCATAAGAATAAAGTTATTTTATTATTCTCAAAAGCCCACCATTGAATATTGCTATTGCATAATTGATTGTCTTAAGCTTATTTTATAAGGACTTTTAGGAAGAACCTGAAACTTTTTGCTATATAGAACTTACTATTTGAGGGAACCTGCTCTCCTTGAAACTCTTTCCTACATTGTCTTACGTGGTCCTGCCCCCTCACAGTTCTTTAGTTCTTATCACCCTTTTGTCTCCTCCGAGGACTCTTCTCCCACTGTCCTTTCTCCAAATACTGTTTTCTCAAAGCTTTATCCCCCCCCCCCTTAAAATTATCTTTCTGTATTCCTTTTCTTAGCGAGTTCATTTATCAACTAGCTACAGCTGTCAACTCAGTATTGTTGTGCAGTCCCCCAAGAGTCCCTGCCCCCAGGACCAGGCACTTAGTAGGTATTCACCAATGTCTGGTGGTTGGGTGAGTAGGTAAGAGAGCAGAAGTGAGTAAATAAATGGTGCCCTTATCTGTGCTCCAACCTTCTGTTTGAAACCATTTACAGAACAGCATTACTTTGATATTTTACCTCAAAAACTGTTTACTCAGAGTGAAACTTACCTTTCTTATAGTTTCATTCCCACTTAAACTTTTGCTACTCAAATTCTGTTCATGGTTCCCCTTTGGTTTTTAATCTTCTAAACAAATTTTGAAAACCAGAAGGTAGTCATCTTTGCCTTTTCTGTCTCTTTCTTTCTCTGCAGTTAATCTTTTCTAAAACACAATTTTTTTTTTCTTCACAATTTCTCGATTTTAGCTCTTCTTTTCCATTCTTCTCTGGCCGTCACAGTTCAGCATCTCATCCCATCATGCCCAGCAGCTAATTATCTGCTGCTTCATTTCCTCCACGCTCAAGTCATTTTGGACATTGCGGACTAAGTTTTGTAAAATGTTGTTTCCTTAGGTTACGTTACTTTCCCAAGGGCTGAAGAGAAAACATGGAGAATCTTTGAGACAAACGTTTCAATAAATAGATCCGATTGTAGTGGGTTAGAAGAGAAATAGGAAGATCAGAGAAGCAAACAAGAACACTTGTTTCAAAAATTTGACAGGTAGTCTAGACCTTTGAGAGGAAGCTTGGAGTCAGGTAATAGTTTCATTTTATGTGTTTGTTTTTAAGATAGACCTGAAGATGTTAGAAGGCTGAATAAAAAATTTTACAAGCACCTATGAAGAATCACAGGGTAAAACAGTAATAATTGTGGAATTGAGATTTTGGAGGCAAGAAAAGATGGAGTCCAAAATACAGGAGTAGGATAAGTATGCTTTTTTTTAATAGAAGAAACTTATGTTAAGGATGAGAAGAGAGAGAGAGAGAGAGGGAATGAAATGTTAAATACAACAGGCATATACCGATGGAACTTTACCAGATAATCTCATTGTTGATTCTTCACATCCTTTGTTTTTTTCAGCATGTGGATATAGCAGCATTATTGATAAAATATAACACGTGTGTAAATGCCACAGATAAGTGGGCATTTACACCTCTTCATGAAGCAGCCCAAAAAGGAAGGACCCAGTTATGTGCCCTACTCCTGGCCCATGGTGCGGATCCCACTATGAAGAACCAAGAAGGTCAGACACCTTTAGATCTGGCAACAGTAAGTCTTCATTCCGAATTATTTAGTATTGCTTTAAATTTATGCTTTCAGAGATGACATTAAGTTTCAGGGCTTAGCAGGTTTACCTTGAGAGGTGCATATTTCATGCAGAATAAGAACAGATTTCCTTCCTTCTGAAATTGTTTTCATTTGCATTTTTTTTACAATTCAAAACTCTGTTAAGGCAAACTAAGCAGTGCCTTAATTCTTTTTGCCATGCTTAACTTGGAGGGAAAACAGAACATGTATCTAAAGTGTATTCTAAGAGAATTACAAGAGTAAAATATCTTAGACCTTCTACATTTGGCATATTGTTCAGGAGCAACTGATGTTCACGATCATTTACCTGAGGCTGTGAGATAGCCAAAGAAAATTTACCTTCTAGGCCATATATTATTCCTCTGAAGATGGGAAAGTGAATTGACAATAATCTAATAATAATATCTAATATTATTAGATAATCTAATCTAATAATAATCTAATAATCTAAATGTACAATAATCTATAATTTTTTCACCAGAAATACCTTCCCAAGCCACATTCCGTCTCCTACATCTATTGCTGAGTACAGACCACTTCGGAACACTTAGTAGCTTAACTGGCAGCCAAGCGATGGCTTCCCACAGTGATCGATTACTGCTCACGGTTCCGTGGGTTGCCTGGGCTCCCCAACACGGTTCTGCGGGTCGCACACCTCCCTTCAGCTGGGAGCTCAGCCGAGGCTGCAAGGTCTAGGGTAGGGCCGCCCTTCATCCTCCAGTGGGTCTCTCCGCGGAGCTCCCCTTCCCTCTAGTCTGACCTGGCCTTTCTTTATAGCATGGAGACGACGCCTCTGAGAGAAGAAGCAGAAGCTGCCATTTTAAAGCTGGCCTTAAAAGCCTCCGACATTACTCCGGGCTGCCCAGATCTAAAGGAAGGGAGACAGATACCACCTCTTGATGGGAAGAGGGGCACGCATGCGCGCAGAGGAGGGAATTAATGGCTGGCCGTCTTCCGAGGCTCCTGCGTCGTCTCGCAGCAGTTAGGCCTAATGGACTGCGACGGGGAGGAATAAGCCAGCCAAGCTGAAGTGGTAGCCTTGTAACATTTCCCCGGATTTTAACTGGACATTAAATTACTAAGCGTGCACTAAATAACTGAATAAAAATCATTGTCAGTATTTAGGCATATACAAAACATAGTGTAAATATGAGAACTCCTTCAAAAGAAGAGACTGGATCGATACTGCAGCAGGCTGTTTTTTAATGAGAAAGGAAACTTTTTTAAACTCCATTCACATCTTTATTAACTTATTCTTTGAATACGTGTGTGATCAGTATGAACAACTGTATGTCTGCACGTTTCACTCAGTGTTTAAAAAATGTTTCCAGAAATCAGTATAGTCTACATTCTTAGACTTCTTCTCCATGGTTAACTTTCGTATATGTGGATGTGAGTGTGGCAAGAACACTGGAAATCTGTTCTCAGCAAATTCCAGGTATATCATACAGTAGTATTAACTAAAGTCCCCAAGTTGTACGTTAGATCTTCAAAAGATGAAGTGTTTTTTTAAAAATGATATAGGGACTCAAGCTGTGACACTTGAGTGAGTGTGAAACTGCTGGGACTCTCTGGAGTTGCCAGGGAATGAGTGATCAAAAACCAGTGGGCATTAATGAGGCCCTCTCTAAAGACAAATTTCACAAAGCATTTGGTCTTTAGTGGAAAAATTTAGCATTTTAACATGTGCTTTTGTGTGTTTATTTGTCTTATTATTTTTAGGCTGATGACATACGAGCTTTGCTGATAGACGCCATGCCCCCGGAGGCCCTACCTACCTGTTTTAAACCTCAGGCCACCGTAGTGAGTGCCTCTCTGATCTCACCAGCATCCACCCCATCCTGCCTGTCTGCTGCTAGTAGCATCGATAATCTCACCGGCCCCTTAGCGGAACTGGCAGTAGGAGGACCGTCCAACACGGGGGATGGGGCAGCAGGCGCAGAAAGGAAGGAAGGAGAAGGCGAGTATACTTGTGAATGCTTATTTGGTTTTTGATGGGGGCATTTTTGTATTGTTTTTTAAAGAGCGAGTAGCCTGGGGGAGATGCAGGTGGGGTGGGGGGGGGTGCAGAGGGAGAGGGAGAGAGAGAATCCTAAGCAGGCTCCATGCCCAGTGCAGGACCCGATCCTCAGACCCTGAGATCATGACCTGAGTTGAAATCAGGAGTTGGACCCTCAACTGACTGAGCCACCCAGGTGCCCTTGTTTTTGTTTTTTTTAAATGAACAGATTTCACTTACTTCTCTTGGTAATTATTGAATATCTGTCTTAAAGACATCCTGTCCGTAAGTTTTCATATATACACTAATTTATAAGAACTATCTATCTTCTATCTATCTATCTTCATAGAATAAATACCTTGACAGCTATATTGTTCTTATATATATTCCAGTATATCCATTTCTAACCATCATATTTTATTTAACTACTGACTGAGTCTTCTTACTGAAATTACATCAGAAAAAAACTGAGACATCATTTAAGGAATGGAAATTGAAGCCATAGTGGGTAAATTCAATTTTTAATTCCAGCTGTTGAATATTTCACTAAAAGCATTACATTAAGCTTTATAATATTACAATTAATATAAATGCTACTGATAAGATAAACTCTGCTCTTACTTCTCCACCAACTTGAAAGATAACCTGAAGTGACTGAATTAAATGGATGTATTCTGGATGATTTTTATGCTCCGTAGAACCATCTGTACAGCCAAGGGTGTCAGAGAGCCATGGCTTTCAATAAATACTGTAACTTCCTTTAGACTGATAACTGCTTTCTGAAAACTTTAATGTATGTCTGTTTTAGTTGCGGGTCTTGACATGAATATCAGCCAGTTCCTAAAAAGCCTTGGTCTTGAGCACCTTCGGGACATCTTTGAAACCGAACAGGTAAGCTCTCATTTGCTGAGTCTTTTAAATTAAATATTAAGAGCTATTAATTGCCATTCCTTGTTTCTTTTTTACTTTTTAACTTTAAAACTCCTACCAAATTTCTAAAGAAGCCAGGGGAATCCAGGATTTTATAATTCTCCCCAAAATTCTGAAACAGATGATGTGAGTCATTAACTGTTACTTCATTATATCTTTACAAGCGGTTTGACTACAGATGTTTTATTACATAAACATGTACATAAACCCTGGAACCACCTCAAAAGAATGTTTTCAAAATCTTCTCTCATTATTTTGTTTCCACGAAGTGTTGGTGCTTATTCATCTCAATATATGAATAGACTCCACTTAAAACCAATGATACATTCTTATATCAGCTATTTAGCAACATCTGCACAAAGCAATTATCTGTTAAATTTGGAAAGCAAAGTAATTCCTGGACAAGTGTACCTTTTGAAAATTGCCTCCTTATGAAGTTGCTGTTGTCTGGATGAGTTTAAAATAGCGCTGAACCCAAACTTAGCCATATACTCTTAGACCTGTCCTATTTTCACATTATCTTAAATATGTATGAACCTCTGTGTATGAAGTCACCATTATAGCATTTATGAATTAAGACCCTTCTGTCTGTCACCTTGTTTTATATAGGATAATGACTTCTTAACTTATTACGGTATGATTTTATTACCACAATCGGTATTCTGTATTGAATAATAATAACTTGCTGAGTTCAAGTTGACTGTTACTACTGAATATAGAATCTTAAAATGAGAAAGGTATTAAGTCGTTTTCCCAGATCCTACTCTTTTCACATCCATGTGGGAAGATAAATTGTGACACTTTGGGCAAGTGTAATAAAGGGCTTGTAATTTAGTATGTGCCCAAATCTGCCCTCATGTATAATCTATTAATATTATGTTTACATTTACCCCGTTCGACACAGAAATCTAATATCTAGTCTGCTCATGTACTCATTTCATAGGGCTGTTAAAACAACTAGCCCAGACTTGGTGGCTTAAACAACAGAAATTTATTCCCCTGCAGTTCTGGAAGCCTGAAGTTCAAAATCGAGTTGTTGGCAGGGCCGCAGTCTCATGGCTCAGGTTCCGGGCCCCTTTGGCTTACGGCCACATGACTGCAACCTCTGCTTCCGTCGTCACCTTGCCTTCTCTGTGCCTGCGCGTCTGTGTCTTATACGGACACTCGCATCGGATGTCAGGCATACCCATGTAATACTAGGTGATCTCCTCATTGCAAGATCCTTAACTTAGTCCCATATGCAGAGTTTTCCAGATAGATCCTTCATAAATTCTGGGGATTAAACATGGACATATCTTTTTGAGGGCCACCCTTAGCTCACCCCAACATGGTACAGCCCTTCATCTCTTTCTAAGACCTAATCAGCTTATCCTGGACCTACCCTTCCAACCACCCTCTCCTACAAAGTTTCTCCTATTTTAATATAAATATACCCTTTTTACTTTTCAATTCTTCTCTTTATGGATATTGCTTCCAAATTCCTCACTGGCCTCTTTGCCCCATTGTGGTTTCTTCGTAGGCTTACAGTCAATTTGGAGTTAATTAAAAACACCAATTCTTTTTCATAGCAGTTATACTGTTAAGACTTTATCTAATCTCACTTTTTTTTTTAGCTAAATTTCCTTATATTGCTTACTGCAGTTATGCTCTTATCGACCAAACAGCTGAGCAAAAATAAAAATAGCACTGGACTAAAAGACCTTGATTTTTTTTTTGAGAGCAACTATTTTATTTGTTTGTTTGTTTTGTTTGTTTCTTTACATATAAGGTATTATTTGCCCCCGGGGTACAGGTCTGTGAATCATCAGGCTTACACATTTCACAGCACTCACCATGGCACATTACCCTCCCCAGTGTCCATCACCCAGCCACCCTATCCCTACCCCCCACTCCCCCCAGCAACCTTGTTTGTTTTGTGAGATGAAGAGTCTCTTATGGTTTGTCTCCCTCCTGATCCCATCTTGTTTCATTTCCCTTCCCCACCCCCCACGACCCCGCCGCCCTGCCTCTCAAATTCCTCATATCAGAGAGATCATATGATAATTGTCTTTCTCTGACTGACTTATTTCGCTTAGCATGATACCCTCTAGTTCCATCCACATCGTTGCAAATGGCAAGATTTCGTTTCTTTTGATGGCTGCATAGTATTCCATTATATATGTATACCATATATACATATATATATATGGCGTATATATATATACCACTCTTCTTTATCTGTTCATCTGTTGATGAACATCTAGGCTCTTTCCATAGTTTGGCTATTGTGGACATTGCTGCTATAAACATTCAGATGCACATGCCCCTTCGGATCACTACATTTGTATCTTTAGGGTAAATACCCAATAGTGCGATTGCCGGATCGTAGGGTAGCTCTGTTTTCAAATTTTTGAGGCACCTCCATACTGTTTTCCAGAGTGGCTGCACCAGCTTGCATTCCCACCAACAGTGTAGGAGGGTTCCCCTTTCTCCGCATCCTCGCCAACATCTGTCATTTCCTGACTTTTTAATTTTAGCTATTCTGACCGGTGTGAGGTAGTATCTCACTGTGGTTTTGATTTGTATTTCCCTGATGCTGAGTGATGTTGAGCACTTTTTCATATGTCTGTTGGACATTTGGATGTCTTCTTTGCTGCAATGTCTATTCATGTCTTTCTGCACATTTTTGATTGGATTATTTGTTCTTTGGGTGTTGAGTTTGATAAATTAAAAGACCTTGATTCTGATTATTTTCTCTCTCTTACTAGCTGTGTAACCTTGGGTAAGGCATTTAATGTGTCACTTCCCTTGACTGTATGTGTTACCTTCAAGTGTTCAGACAGTTAAAATTCCTAGTCCTGTGCTTCTGTGCCAATTTTTAAAATATGCTTTAATGAAGCAGCAGGTTTGTCTTCGTCTGGTGGTGAGGACTTCATACACTTCCATAATAATTCGCTTTTCCTTTAGCTTCACCTACCATTGATTTACCCTCTGGTTTGGAGATTTTTTTTTTTTTTTTTTAAGATTTATTTATTTGAGAGTGAGATCAGGAGCAGGAGGGAGGGGCAGAGGGGGAAGCAGGCTCCCCGCTGAGCAGGGAGCCCGATGCAGGACTCAATCTCAGGACCCTGGGATCATGACCTGAGCTGAAGGCAGACTCTTAACTGACTGAGCCCCCCAGGCACCCTGGAAATTTCTTATGAGACGGTCCTAAACAGTAAGAATGTTTTTCCCCTGTTCCCTCCCTGAAGGTATGAAAGCTATTGTAAAAGCATTATCTTCTGCTAAAGCCAAAGGATATGCCTTAATATATTCCTTCTTTCCATATCAGATCCACAGTAACTGAAATTTCGCACATTTTTGCTTAATAAACCAAAGACCCTAATTCACACAAATAACTCCAATCGACTATTGAAAAATTTTCAGAGGATTTCCATTTCTACCCTTTCAGTTTGTTTGCTGCATAATCTTATGTTTTATTTTTTTCTCTTTTACTTTATTCTCTCAGTAACTGATTTCTTGTGACATGAATATCTCATTCTATTGATTGTAATAGTTTAATCGTTTAGTCTCACAGTTGGTGCTTTTGACAGCTTCTCCTGCTTCGTCAGTTTTATTATTCTCTTTTCTCATTGTACTTTTGTTCTGAGTAAATGGCTCCATCGCTTTTCTTGTTGCAGGAATAACTTCTGTATCCTTTTTTATTAACATGTTGACTATTCCATTTAATGTATATTGCCCAGCACAGCTCCTTTCCTCCCGACGAATGGTACTACCGTTCTTTCTACTGAACTGTGTCGGACTGTCTTCTGGCAGTCAAGCAATCCAAATAATTTTTACTTTGACTGCAAGTGTTACTTGAGTAGCCTTTAGTTAAAGAATAATGAATTCTGTAACCCTTTCTATAATTTACCCATAGAATTTTCTGCCATTAACATTTCTATATCAGGCTGCAAGTATGTGATTGCTGATGGTCAAGATACTTGTGTAGCGAGGGAAGGAGTGGCCATAGACGCTGCCCTCAGTGCCTTCTGCTCTGTTTCTGTTAAGCCAGAGAGTGGTGCTGTGTCCTGAGTCATTTTGACACATAAGATCTCAGTGCTTCCGTTCCTTCTCAAGGATGCTTGTCCCGCAGTGGAGTGGAGGTATAGTTATTTTACCTCCAGTTCAGGAAAACATGCTTTAGGGCATCACAGCCTCGTCCCTTCACAATTACTCTCTCAGAAGTCTCTTAACTGACTTGACTTGTTTGAACATACATCATACTTCACCAAGTAATACATAACCTGTGTCTGTTGTAGTTATAACTACAGTGCCAGTGTCACTTTGAGGGACCCTTCCTTTATAATGTAGCTTCCTGATTAGAACACTTTTTCTCTGGGAAAGGCCGATTTGATTTTCACTGCAATTCCTAAACACAGATGCTATGCCTTAGAAGACTCTTTTGGACGTATTTATGGGCAACTTATATATTTTCATGGAAAGTGACCTTATAAATTTTTATTTCAAAATCAAAAGACCGAGGAATGATCTCAGGTACATTAACTCTGAATGTGATTATAAAGTTAGTTCTCACAACTGTTACTCTAGCCTGCACCTTTTGAAGCCCAAGTGAAAGGAAGGAGCTTCTGCATCAGACTCTTAATTTTTCTCTCCCTATTAAAATTCTACTTTCTCGGGGCGCCTGGATGGCTCAGTGGTTTAGAGCCTCTGCCTTCAGCTCAGGTCATGATCCCAAGGTCCTGGGATCGAGTCCCACATCAGGCTCTCTGCTCAGCAGGGAACCTGCTTCTCCCTCTCTCTCTGCCTGCCTCTCTGCCTACTTGTGATCTCTCTCCTCTCTGTCAAATAAAGAAATAAAATCTTTAAAAAAAAAAAATTCTACTTTCTCTCTCTCTACCCCAAAGAAAATGAACAAATCTTAGAAACAAAAGGCAACCCTTTGTCAAGGGACATTTGCTTTTTATGTAACATGGTTTGGCTGATACATAAAGAATCCTTATTTTAAAGATTATAATTTGTTTTTTTTTTTATTGAAGTAGAATTGACCTATACTATTAGTTTCAGGAGTGTATCATAGTGATTTGATATTTTTGTACATTACGAAATTATCGCCACAGTAAGTCTAGTTACATCTGTTATCATACAAAGTCACTAAATATTATTGACTATATTCCCTATGCTGTACATTCCATTCCCATGACTTATTTATTTTATAAGTGGAAGTTTGTACCCCTTAACCCTCTTCACCTATTTGCCCAACCCTTCAACTCCTACCTCCTCTGGTAACCAAGTTTGTTTCCTTTATCTATGAGCCTGTTTCTCTTTTCTGTTTTAGATTCAACATAGAAGTGAAATCATACTGTTATTTGTCTTTCTCTGTCTGACTTACTTCGTGTATACCCTCTAGGTCCATCTATGTGGTCATGAATGGCAAGATTTCATTCTTTTATGGCTAAGTAATATTTTACTGTGTGTATGTAAATTCGTCTGTATCCATTCGTCTACCTGGGTTACTCCCTTATCTTAGCTATTGTGAATAATCCGCAGTGAACACAGGGGCGCATACATCTCTTCGATTTGGTGTTTTGGATTTCCTCAAATAAAAATGCAGAAGTGGAATTGCCTGATCTTATGGTAGTTCTGTTTTTAACTTTTGGAGGCCCCTCCACACTGTTTGCCACAGTGGCCGCACCAGTTTACATTCCCACCAACAGAGCACAGGGGTTCCCCTTTCTCCACATCCTCCCCAACACTTGTTACTTTTTTCTTTTTGATTCTAGCCAGTCTGATAGGTTTGATCAATTTGATTTTAATATGTGCTAGATATAAATACCTAGCCCAAGAAACTTGTAATTTCCTCGAGATAACTAACTTATTTTTTAAGCAAATTAAAGGTAAGTTTCCAAAAAACCTGTTTCTAATAATATAAAATGCCTGAATCGTGGAGCAACTTATCTAAGATCCATCTCACCTGCTTCCAGATATTTCCATTCCTTTTTTTGATAAAATAATCTCATATTCACCAGTTTTCAGACTTTAGGAATAATCTCTACTCCATTCCTTTTTTTTCTTTTTCTTAACCATTTCTATTTACCAGGCCCTGTCTTCTCTCATTTTGAAATTGCTCTCTGATTTCTCCCTTCCACCCCTCTCCATCTTTACCTTGTTCACATAGTCCTTTCCCTTCCTAACCTGCCCTTCAGAGTGCTACCATTCTTCTCCTCAAATACAGCTTTGATCGTGTTACTCTGCTGAGAAGGCTCCCTAGGAGGGTTGGGAAACCATCTCAACTTGATAAATAAAGCACATTAAGACCTGCTCCTCGCCTCCTGCTCTGCCCATCCCTTCTTGTTTCCTCCCTGTGTATTATACTCTTACCTTTTGGACTAAGTGCTGAGAGTCTCCCAGTGTTCTGTATTCTCGTACTTGATTTTCCTTTTGCACATGCTGTTCCCTTTGTCTTAAACACCCTTTCCTCCTGCCTTTGCCTGATTAGCTTCTGCTTCTTAGCCACACTGTTACCTTCCTCTAAAAACCTTTCCTGACCCCGCTCCTGTTCCCTCCATCTTTCCCAGCCCTACCTACGGCCTTGACCAAGTAGGAACCTTCCTAAGAGTTTCCATAGGGATTGCTCCAAAACCTTTACCAACCTTTAGCATGTTTTTGTGTTTACCTTTTAATCTCCTTGGTAGGAGAAATGGCATGAACTTTTGTGGTAGTACCTTGTTTGATTCCTGGCCCCGCTCTTTTACTACCAATTTGGACTAGTTATTTTCCTTTCTGAGCTATAACGGATAGTTTTAGAATTAAATGAAATGTTTAACAAGTTACTCTTTTGGGGAAATATCTAGCATATAGAAGGTATTCATTAAATATACTGTATATGAATGAATAAACAAATGAACAGTAATCTGAATTCCTTAGCTTATCATTTAAGATTTTCCATTGGCCCCACAGGCTGTTTAAATGTGGGGACAAATTGGGTACCATGGATTCAAAACAACTAAATGTAATGTTTAGTTAACTTTTTAGTCAGTCCTTTTAAGAAATATAAGCGACGGCAAGACAGATATGGCGATCCGTCTCAGCTCTTCTGTGCACTATTTTTGTGATTTCTTTGAGCCTCAGTTCCCCATGAGGACATCAGTAGTAACTTCATGGGTGGTCGTGAGAATTCAGTGAGCTATTCATTTTATGAGTGGAGCTATATAATCAACAGATACATTAAACACTCTCCATTTCTTTTCTAGAACTTTATGGAGAGTATGCTATCCTTTACCGGCCTGGTTTCTGCTTCTCCCAGATATACGCTCTATGTACAAATTCAGAAAAGCTTAAGGTTTCTTTGAATTGAAGCTACCACATCGATACAAAATCCTGTATTTACGTCAACCTTATTTGAACCAAGTTTAGAAGGGAAAAATGGGGATGTTGCTAACGTAGGAAACCCTGTGCACAGCTTCCAAAGTATATTAAGTTATGTCTAGCTAAAAACATACAGGCTCCTATTATGTTGTGAATTATTCTATGTCAAAGATGTATATCTCAGAACTGTTGCTTTTTCAAAGCTCTGCTCAAAATTTCCTTTTGATGATTGGAAGCGAATTGCCCATTTTGCACAGTGGAGCGATTATTTCTTAAATGGCCACTTCGGAGCAATATAGTAAATTCTTTCCAAAGAGTGAGTGATGTATGCTCGCTGCACCAAGAAGATCAGACTCATTATATAATGTTTCATTCTGGCAATAAAAATCAGCAGAATTCCAGGCCTAATTTGTCAGGTTTTTTTTTTTTTTTAATGTTATGTTCAAGTAAAATGGTAGAGAACGCTATAAATAGATAAAACATATCTCAGTTGAGTTGGGAAAAGGGTATCTATAAAAGGATTTCTCAGTTTCCCAAGGAAAGCGAAAACTAAAGGCTCATCTTGTAAAGTAGTATTTGCATTGTCATAGGGCCAGCTTCTTCTGAGCTGGAAGATGTCACGTTTCAGCCCTCTAGAAATGTGGAGGGCCCAGATTCCATCCTGTGCATCCAGAACTCTGCCACTGGGTGGCGGTAGAGTCACAGTTACTTTTAGTCAACAAAGGTGATCGGTGATTTTGAATCCTCCAAAATTTTGAAACCGCCTCTATTTGCCGGGATGAATAACCAGAAATTATAAACCACTATTCTTACAACAATAGAATGTATGTGAAGCTTCAGAACTGTTAAATCTGGGAATTTATAAGAGAACTTAAAAACCATCTACTTTCTCTTCTGAATTGGAATTTTTTATATAACTTCTATATAACTAAATACTTGTGTTCTAAATCTCACCACTTTCAAAGGCAGCCTTTTCCATGCTT
The DNA here is from genome assembly GCA_028533885.1 of Nasua narica. NCBI lineage: Eukaryota > Metazoa > Chordata > Mammalia > Carnivora > Procyonidae > Nasua > Nasua narica. The sequence continues at coordinate 165,079,179 of CM052800.1, forward strand.
GACTATTTCTTAGCACTGAGGAGTTCTTTATCTTGATATAAATTCTACTTAGCTAAAACTGCTTACTTTTGTCACATTTTCTTTCCTTGTGCTAAGCCCCTCTCCCTTTCCCCTACCATTCTCTGCTACCTGCTAGTATGGGGATATGGTAGTTCCCTATTTTCAAGCTTCTGGTTGTTTTTCTCTTATATCTTGAGGCAAGCACAAGATGGTAGAGTTAAATAGTCAAGGAAATACAGCAGTGTTCATTTTCTATCTCTGTAGCGTTGTTTCTTCCATTTTAATTCACCATTGACTAGAAGGAAAGAGTATTTCAAGTGAGTAAAAAACTGATAAAATTATCAAGACAACTTTAAGATTTTAAGTTCACGGTTAAAAGGAGACAAAAGAATTTGTCAGTTTGGATGGGCTATTATAGCATTGAAGACACATGGAAGAACTGAGGAACTGTTAAAGATTTAGCGATTAATTTTGTTCCATTTTTTCAGATTACACTAGATGTACTGGCTGATATGGGCCATGAGGAGTTGAAGGAAATAGGCATCAATGCATATGGACACCGCCATAAATTAATCAAAGGAGTAGAAAGACTATTGGGTGGACAACAAGGTAAGTTATTTGGGGAAAAAGAATAAATCTCAGAAATTAGTGGGACAAGTAAGTTGTCAGGGCCGGCATTTGAGCTCAAGTGGTCTAAACCCAGAGCTCATACGCTCGGCGGGTGCAGCCCCTCCTTCCTGCCCCCCCAATACTTTATACCCTGAATCTCTCTGGAATCTTCACTTTTCTCTTTTCCCACTGCTGTTGAATCCAGTACAGGTCACCTAATTCAGGCCACTGTCATCTCTCCCCTGGACTGTCACAACCACCTTCCAGCTTATCTCGGAGCCTCACCTTGCCACCACCACCCCCCCTCCCCCCCGCAAGCCTGTCCCTGCCCTGCACTGCTCCCAGAAGACTCTTTTCGAGATGACTTTATGATCGTATCACTCCATTGCTTAACACCTTTCAATAGAACCCTCTTGCTTTCAGGATAAAATCAGACATTTGTAACATGGCTTTTCATAATCTGACCTCTCACTCTGACCTCATAGATAGTCATCCTGAACCTTTGTCCCCCACCACAACTGGCAGCTCAGCCTTTTTTCCACTGTTCTGTGCTGTTACAAGCCGCCTATCTGCCGCCCCCCCCCCACCCCGGCGGCCTCCACATTTATCATCTCCGTATTTGCCACAAGTGCTTTCACAATAGGAAAGCAAAGGGAGAGAAGGGGAAAAACTTGAATTAGTCACTGCAGAGCCAACAAAATCACAGGAGTGACATGAAACTAAATATTAGCAGTTTTTGAGTTTAAGTCTTGCTTTTTTATCTGCATTAAATTAACAAAGGCAATGAAATTAACAAGATTGACCTATTTTAAACTTATTATGAGTGACCATTTCAAGCCATCTCATGGAGTTTTTATAGGATAATTCTTAGATTTTAGACCTGACTGCATTATGATTACAGTGTATTTCTCTTTTGTATCAGACATAGCTGCATATATGTTTATAACTGAATTCAGTTCAACAAGAAATTGTTGAGCCCTGCTGCAGAACTCTGTAAGAACAAATAAAATTGATCCCCAAGCCCCTCTCCATTACTTCTCTTGTCTTTGGATGTACTTGTTCAATATAACCTTATCTCTTAGGGTCACATTACAAATAATTTAGACTTGTTCCAAAATATCAATTACTTATAACAAAGTTTTCCCTAAAATTGGGCCTGAATAGTGTGGACTTTAATATATTAATTTTTTCTTTCCCACAGGCACCAATCCTTATTTGACTTTTCACTGTGTTAATCAGGGAACTATTTTGTTGGATCTTGCTCCAGAAGATAAGGAATATCAGTCAGTAGAAGAAGAGGTAACGTACATCAACATTTTTACTTCTCTTTTCCTGAGATCTGTAGTTAGGCCTGTTTTTTCAGTAGAGGTAGGCTTGTCTTACAGTGACAGGATCACTTGCCTCTCCGTCATTCTAACTGCCTTAGCCATTGTGGTGGCGTGCTGCCCAAATTCACACAGGACCATGGATTAGGACTACCAAAGGGTTTTCCCATCAGAAGCCTGGGGTTTCGGTGGGCGGGCCACAGGGGTCTCTTCATCCTGGAGACTTTCTTGAAACCAGGCAAGTAGGAACCCGATTCGAACTATTTTCTTGTGTTGTTCAACTGCTACTCGAAGAATGATGGGAAGTGAGAATCTTGCCTCACAAATAGCAAATACCTTCTTGTTTTTATTTTCATGCAAAGTTATAAAATGTGACGATGAAATAATATGCCTAATTTTCATGTTTGCCTATGGAATCTGCCTCATAACTCGAGTCACCTTTCCCGTCTTCAGTCACTGGGTTAAAGCACCTTAGGAAGGCCAACAGATGACACCACCCCCCCCCACCCCCCCAAACAGACACCACAGAAATTCCCTCCCTACTTCTGGCTTCCCTCTCATTTCTTATGCAGAATAAACAAAGTGCCTGATGGCTTTATCACAACAAATAAGCCACCTAACTTAAATTCCCTTATTTTGCAGAGAGAGGCATGCCTGAGTCTTTTTGTTTATTTTCTGCCTTTTAACTAGAGCTCACGTTATTCTCATGCTAGAAAGTCAGGCCCCTTACCTCAGGGTGGGGGTTTCAGCTCAGGCCTGGCCAGTCTGTCAGGGAAGGGGTACATCTTTCCAGGGGCTTCCTGCCTAATCATCCTCCTAGTGGTTAGCAAATTAGGAGACTAATGTCCAAAGTGTGATGAATAACTTCGCAAACAGAGCGGTGAGCTCAGGTCGTGATCTCAGGGTCCTGGGATTGAGCCCCGCATTGGGCTCTCTGCTCAGCAGGGAGCCTGCTCCTCCTCACTCTCTGCTGGCCTCTCTACCTACTTGTGATTTCTCTCTCTCTGTCAAATAAATAAATCTTTAAAAATAGTAATAATAAAAGAACTAACTCTTGAGTCCATTCTATGAGAAACTTGGGTCTTTAGAACATTTTACTTTTCCATAATTCTTTTGAATTTGGAGAATGGACGAAGAAAGAGTACTTCTCAGAGGGAAGTTATTCACTTAGTTACACGGCATACCCAGCTTCGCCTGGTCTGCGGAGATGTTCTTTGAGATCCCAAATTGAAGAGATAATATGGACTATTTCACCTAGGGAACAGAAGTTTACTGATTTTTAAAAATTTTTTGTGTTTTTTTGAGTGTTTGTTTAATGCGTATTCATCAAATGTGAGTTTTAAGTTTCATTTAATCCCAGTGTCACTTCTCATTCTCAATGACATAAAATAGTACTGTAGATAACTTAATGTGATGTTTTATTTCTGTGTTCCCCATTGTGCTTACAGGAAAATCTTTCAAAGCTTTTACTAGAAATTAAAGAGAAAATGCAGAAGTTTAATATTTATGTCATGACCATTTTCTCATCAGAAATACCCGTCAAACTTTGTTGAACCATTTATAGTCAAATCCTATTTATTTATTAGCCCTGAGTCTGAGAGCCATCAGTAAAACAGTGTAACAGAAGTAAGTGTTGAAAACAGAGGAATGTCTTTAGAATTATATACTGGCATATTTCTAGAAAGTTCTGTTATTTTGTTCTGTAGATGCAAAGTACTATTCGAGAACACAGAGATGGTGGCAATGCAGGCGGCATCTTCAACAGATACAATGTCATTCGAGTAAGTTTTTAAAATTTCAGGGTGAAAATTGAATTGCAAGGAGCATCTGAAAATCAAATATAGACAATGAAAACTTTTTTCTAAACGTCCTATTTTTAAGCTGTCAAGATAATCAGCCATCTGTTGCCTAGCAGTCAGGTGTCACTTTCCTCTAATCCCGCAAGACTGTACTTCACCAGAAACAGACTGATGGAAACAGGAAAGCTACAGACTGAAGGCGAGATCTCCTGGGGTTGGTGGTACATATACGGTGATGAGACCCAGCTCACCCACAGATTTAGACCAGAGCTGGCAGAAATTTTTTATCACCACTTCCGAGTAGCTTTGAGGGCCTGGATCTTCAGTCTGAGTCAGGGATTATATCAGAATGCATGTATCTCCTAATCTCGGTATCTTAATTTATAATATGAGATAGATGTGCTTTTTTCAAAGGAGTATTATAAAGATGAATAAAACCTGTTGAGAACTGGCTTCATCCTTGGAAATTACACCAGTGCCCATCAAAATTCCCTGGAGAGCTTTTGGAGAGCTTCTAGAAGAATGCAGATTTATAGGCCCCTGTATCCCAACATTCAACAGGTCTGGGAGGAGTCTAGGAATAGCTTTGTCTTATCTTTAATTCCTCAGGTAATTTTGAGGCACAACCAGGTCTCATGCAGAATAACAAAAGCCCTAACTAAAAATTTTGTCACTAAAGGCCAGAATGTTAACTTCGTTACACTGCCCTGGCAGCTTTATCCTTTTTAAACAATATTTTTTAAGCAAACAAAACAAAAACCAAGAATTGAACCTTTCTCAAAGAAAACATACTTTTCATTTTAAACTATAAACTGCCAACTAACATCATTTCACTAATTTGCTTCTTTCTTCCTCATCCTTAAAGATTCAAAAAGTTGTCAACAAGAAGTTGAGGGAACGATTCTGTCACAGACAGAAGGAGGTGTCTGAGGAGAATCACAACCATCACAACGAGCGCATGTTATTTCACGGTGAGCGGCGCGGCCAGCACTCTCTCTCGGCAAAATACATTTTGCAAATTCCAATAAAGTGGAAAGCCTATGTTATTGACTATGTTAGTGTTGTGCTCAAAATGGTTGGTTTTGATTGTGTGTGTGTGTGTGTGGGTGGGTGTGTGGGTGGGTGGGTGGGTACGATTTGCTAATGCGCTGCATATTAGGCTTTCCAGGGCGTGCAGAATAAGAATCACTTGTCTGGTGTTGTTTCAGAACTTGTATTGCAAGTTGAGCCATCTAGATAGTGAAATATTTTTGAGTTGAGCATAATTGTTTTCAGCTTATCAGATTATCTGTTTTGGGGGGCCCCTGGGTGGCTCCGTCGTTAAGCGTCTGCCTTTGGCTCAGGTCATGATCCCAGGGTCCTGGGATCGAGCCCTGCTTCGGGCTCCTTGCTCGCCAGGAAGCCTGCTTCTCCCTCTCCCACTCCCCCTGCTTGTGTGCCCTCTCTCGATGCATCTCTCTGTCAAATGAATAAATAAAATCTTTTTTTAAAAAACTATGTTTTTGGGGACGCCTGGGTGGCTCAGTTGGTTGAGCAACTGCCTTTGGATCAGGTCATGATCCCAGCGTCTTGGGATCAAGTCCCGCATCGGGCTCCTTGCTCCGCAGGGAGCCTGCTCCTCTCTCTGCCTCTGCCTGCCTCTCTGCCTGTTTGTGTTCTCTCTCTGTTAAATGAATAAATAAAATCTTTAAAAAAAAAAAAAATTATGTTTTTGTATAAAGGAAGATTGGGCGTAAAATCTATATTTTTAAAGCCACAGGAACTTTGCCATCTTTTTTTCTTTTAGAGAGGGAGAGGTGAGGTGGAGGGGCAGAGGGAGAGAAAGAATCTTAAGGAGACTCCATGCCTGTCATGGGGCTCAGTCTCACAACCCTGAGATCACGACCACCCAGGCGCCCCTGTCCTTGGCTATCTAAAGATCTCATGCCATCTGCAAAATCCATATTACATCCTTGGTTGGTGAAACCTGGGTCCCTGCTAAGATTCCAGGACGAGAAATAATTTAGGTATGACAGACCATCTTATAACTTCATTTACACATTATTAATAACTTAATATTAACCTACCAAGTGCAAATAGTCTGCAGCTAATTGAGGTTCTAGAGAAGTATTCAAAAACCCATCTTTCTGTGTTTCTGTTTTTAGGTTCTCCTTTCATTAATGCCATTATTCATAAAGGGTTTGATGAGCGACATGCGTATATAGGAGGAATGTTTGGTGCCGGGATTTATTTTGCTGAAAACTCCTCCAAAAGCAACCAGTATGTTTATGGGATTGGAGGAGGCACGGGCTGCCCCACGCACAAAGATCGGTCATGCTACATATGTCACAGGTGAGCGTCCTGCCATTGTGATTGCTTTCGTGAGCCCCGGAAGTTCCACAGGCTCTGCGCAAGTCCAGCTTCTCCTCAGTGTTGTTACTCCGAGTGAATCACACCAGTTTGGGGTTGCGTGGGAACAGAAGAAATGACTTCTCCTAACGGGAGAAGTGACACAGAGCTGATAGCTGTGCTGGTCAAAACCAGATACGTGTCAGCCAGTCACCGGTTACGATGAAACCTCCTCCATCTTGACTTTCTCCCTGGTCTTCCCTTACCTTGCTTCAGATTCAGAAAAAGAAAAGGTCGAGAATTATTTCTGTTGCAGAACCTCTAGTTTTAGACACATTTGAAATAAGACACACAACTTCTGTAAACAAGTTGAATCTTTAATTTGTTTCTGATATTGCTAGCAGGGCTTTAAGGCAGGATATATAATTTGCCTTGAGAAGTCCAACTTCAGAATATTAACTTTGGATTTAATGGTAAGCGAATGAATGTTAGCTTTTTAAATAGAATTTTTAAACTCAAATGCAAGAGAATAATAGTATACTCTCCCTGAAATCCATGAAAAAAAAAATATTCTCTTCCGTGCCAATGGAAAAAATACAAAAGAATTATACATTACAAAGACTGCAGTTGATTGTACTTTTCTTTAACTAGATGGAAAGGCAGGTTACTGAGAGATCTTGTATGTAATTCAGGAGAAACCCCCAAAAGATCCAGATAGCCTCGAAATTCGTTGTAGTTGATCTTGTAACTTCCTGTTCCTTACTTTATGAAAATCTTACAGCCATCAGCAGTTCTAGGATGGATGTGGTATGTCCAGAAGGAACCTTCTTTCTAGTAAGGCCTCTGGTTAATAACACACAAAAGTTCTGATGGATATGTAACATGCAAAAACTCTTTGTTGCTGCAGACCTATCCTAAATAAGCAATAAAAGTGAACCTAGATGAAGATTACCAGTTGCCCACTATAATTACACACATAAGTTTATGTCTTAGGATTTCGTAGGAAGCAGAGCCTGAAGCACAAGCTTATGTGCTAGCGCTTTCTTGGCAAGTGCAGTACCAGGGAAGCAGGAATGACGGCAGCGCAAAGAGAAGTGAGGCGGAGAAGGGGGCGGAGCAAAGACAGGGAGCTGCGTCCCTGAGTTGGCCCACTCCTTGCCTCACTAGTGTGGTCCGAGGCTCAGCCCCTGCGACAGCAGCTTCAGAGGGGCCTCGGGAACAGTAGTGCCCTGTGCTAGACCACAGCTGATTTCGCCTGCTGGCTCCTGTCTGGCACCGCTCACCACAGGGCATTGGGATCCCCCCATCCAGGGCTGCTGTGTCTGCAGGATGCAGCACGACACCCAGGGCTGGCCAGGGAGCGAGCCGAAGCCAAGGGCTCTGCCCCTGCACGTGTTCTGCCCGCAGCTTCCGGGCCAGGCCTGCATCTTCTCCCGCCCCTGGCGCAGCAGCGGGGCTCAGGGCAGGAGGCGAGGGCCTGCCCGGGTAAGCCCTGGGCCCAGCAGGCTGAGCGGGCAGGGTGCAGCGACACCACCGTGCCACCATGACGTGGAGATGGAACTCGGCACCTCCCTTTGACGTCAGTGGGCTGGGGCGCCTGGGCGCCTCCGGGGGCTCAGGGTCCGAGTCTTCATTTCCGCCCAGGTCATGGTCTCCGACCCCATGTTGGCGCGGAGCCTGCTTAAGATGCTCTCTGAGACTCCCCCCTTCCCCCGGCTTCCATGTGCGGGCTCGCTCTCTCTCTTGCCCGCTCTCTCTCTCAAAAAAAAAAAAAAAAAACCAAAAACATTTTCTTTGGAGACCCGCAAGAGAACACAGCGGATAGCAGGCCAGCCCCCAGGGTCATCAGGAACATTGCGCTGAAAAAGCCAGCCCAGGCCGGACCCAGTTATGCTGGGTAGGGCACGATTTGACTCAGAATAGCATCTCTGGTTAGTTATAATGCAAAGATCATACTCTATTACTAAAAATATACTATTTGAATAATAACTATTTTACACTTTTAACAGTATGATCGATCTCACCGAGTAGTTAAAATGTTTGTGGTTTATATTAAAGGTTCACAAACTTTGATTCTAAAGGGCTACATAATAAAGATTTTCGGCTTTGCAGGCTATATGATCCCCTGTCACAGAGACTGACCTCGGCCCTCGCAGTGCAGAAGCAGCCACAGAGGACACCTGAACGAATGTGTGGCTGCATTCCAATAAGATTTTATTTACAGAAACAGGTGGCAGACTAGGGTTAGTTTATATAATGCACTTTCTTCCCACTCGGTGTCTCTTGTCCTCTGTAATAGCATCTTCCCCAGTTGGTGTTTCACGCAGGTAGGATGATTTCCAGCGATATGTTTAAGCTAAGCTCTTTTGTATACACTCCACTTTTATTATTATTGATCTCATCCTGGTTTTTACTTCCTCATAATGAGTAAACCCCATCTTGATTTCAGATGCTGCTGCTGCCGTATGTGTATTTGCTTCGGTCCTCCCGGCCCCCTTTCCCCCCCCTCCCGGTTCATCCTCACAAGAACTCAGTTTTTGCTAGGACTTCTCTTTTCCCACTAGTCAGAACTTGCCAGATATTTTCTGTCATTGATTCTGTAACCACACCGAAACTACTTTAACTATTAAGCCTGCTGTTTGTGGTAAATCAGGATATCAAATCCCATCCCATCCATCCCTACTCAGATTTGAAAGTGACATTTTAAATTAGCTTGCCTTCTGTTAAATATTTATTTTAGAAAATCATCAAACCTAAGAGTTCTATCCCTCTAAGGATTTAATGCTTCCTTCAAAGCATTGCTTTCCTTTTTTCCTTAGGCAAATGCTTTTCTGTAGGGTGACCCTTGGAAAATCCTTTCTGCAGTTCAGCACCATGAAAATGGCTCATGCCCCTCCAGGACATCACTCAGTGATTGGGAGACCAAGTGTGAACGGGCTGGCCTATGCTGAATATGTCATCTACCGAGGCGAGCAGGTACGATACCCATCAAATCAGCATAAGTGAGCTACTAAACATGTCAGTGCAGAGAGCAGCTTCCACTGAAGGAATTTTCTTTATGGATGTACTCGCTACAGGCTGGTCCTGTGAGTTGAATCTCTGTTTTTCTGATCGTGGCACTTAACACGGAACAATCGCTTTCTGAGTTGTAAAGCTGTAGTAAAGCTTTACTACAGTAAAGCTGTAAAGCACTGCTTCAGGCTCCAAAGTCAAATTGTCAATAAGCAGGAAAACTTTCTATCGTTTTCCAACCCAACCCTTCCCAACCCAGACTCTCACAGTACTGCTAAATGCCTGTCGATATCTAAAAACAAAGATCAGTTTGTCTGAATTTAATTGAATTTCAAATGGACACCTTAACTACTCTGTTGGAGAACTGGAAAAAAAAAGAGAAAGAGAAAGCAGGAATTAAGTACAAGTAATGTATGCAAACAATACTTTGTTATATACCATCAGTCCTGGCCAGGTAAGTGTGGAACAGCCTTAGGAAGGGCACACAAATCCTGAACTTCGTTTACTAGATGTGTTGATGATGGTCGTATGGGCAAAGCAATGAAACTCCTTTAGGATTGAGCAAATGAGTAAATGTGTCCATGTTTAATTTGGGAGCCGGGATTCTCATGGTAAAAGAAGGTGCATACAAATCTATAATGGGGGCATGGTAAGAATGTAGAGATGGACTAAAATTGGAGGTATTGATAGGAACTCATCACTTCTAACACATCTTTGTGTGTTTGTGTACTTATAAATACATGTGCATGCAGGGATGTGTGTAAGAGTGTATGTAGGCGTGTGTTTGTATATGAGCAGAGATGTGCGTATACTTCTTAGCACTGTCTCCTGAAGGAAGGGAAGCCCAACAGCAGTGAGCACAGCTAGACCTAGATCTTGGTCTCTAATACCATTCCCCACCAAAAGGAACCCAGGCTCTTCGGAGAAACAGCTAATTCCAGGGCTAAAGCAGAAAAGGAACAAGGTAAGCCTGGAACATCCTGAAAGTAATGAAGTACTCAAAACAGTGGGAGGTCATGTCACGAGGAGACAGAGCCAGCAGGGAGGGGCTCCCACTGGCCAAATCTGGAACACTTTGAGTACCAAAATCAATACAGTAATAAATTTTAGACCGCTGGAAAAAAACAGGAGTTCATGATTCTGTAGTGATAACAAATAGGTAAATAAATAAATGAAGGGGCAGGGAAGGCTTCTGCTTACAGTGGAAAGCCAAGAGCAGGTGAGTAGACGTAGAGCGAGTGCTGGATTTGGAAAATCACCATCTTGGGGCCATTGTGGCAAGAATCATAAATGGATGCTAAATCTCGGAGACAATTTTGATTAAAAATAAAAGGGTATTTGTATGGTCTTATTAACTACAAAGGAGAAGAAAACAGTAATTATACATTGGAGAAAAGTGGCAATGCCTTGACCAAATGATCAAAATTAACGTCACCAATAAGGGACAGATAGAAACAGAGTGTGCCTCAGATATGATACTCTGAGAAGGGCACAACATTGTCTATGCAATATTCCAGCCAAGAATGCCTAACCTTGGTATAATCAAAGTGAGGAATGTTCTATTAAAAAAAAAAAAATGTGGAAAGACTGGATTCTTCAGAAATGTCAATATGAAAAAGGCAGAGAAAGACTTTAAAAACTTTCCAGATTAAATGAAACCCAAGAGATAGGACAACTAACTAAAGGTCCTGCCCCCAGTTGGATCTGGTATTGGAAGAGAAACAATATTATCAAATTAACTGAGGACATTGGAATATGAATGATAGGTATTAAAGTATTATATCAACATAAAATTTTAATGTAGAATTACATTCTTTGTCATTTCTGTTCTTGCTGAGCCCCCCTCAGGAGAGACTTATCTTTAATGGATCATAATAATAATGTTAATAGTAATAACTTACATGTACTGAATTCTTAACTATGCCAAACCTATGTTGAGGCATATTCCCTCTAAACGTACTTTGTTGAGAGTTTTTATCATAAATGGATGTTCTACTTTGTCAAGGGATTTTTCTGCATCTATTGAAATGATCATATGGTTTTTATCCTTTCTCTTATTGATGTGATAGATCATGTTGATTCGTTCACAAATATCGAACCACCTTGTAACCCAGGGGTAATTCCCACTTGGTGGCCATGAATGACTTTTTAAATGTATCGTTGCATTCGGTTTGCTAGTATTTTGGTGTGTTTGTTTTGTTTTGTTATGTAGAATGTAAGTGAAATCATACGGTATTTGTCTTTCTCCGTCTGACTCACCTCACTTAGCAAATAACCTCTAGGCCGTCCACGTTGTCACAAATGGCAAGATCTCTTTTTTTAGTGGCTGAGTAATATTCCATTTTGTGTATATGTACATCACACCTTTATCCATTCGTCTATCGATGGACACTTGGGTTGCTTCTATCTTGGCTACTGTAAATAATGCTACAGTGAACATAGACGTTGATGTATCTTTTTAAAGTCCAGCTTTTCTGATCCTTTATTCTTTTTATTATCCTACTCCATATCTATATGCAAGTAATTTGTAAGTCAGCACTCAGCAAATTATTTTGGGGCCCTAAACCACTCACCTCACTAAAGAATATTAGTTTCCAGCCACAGAGCACTCTGAAATACTCCATCTAGTTGTATCTTTATATTTAGGGTTGAAGAATTCTTAACGTACCATACGTACATGGTTTTAAGGGGTTTTTTTGCCCCCCACCATTCCTCACTTATGGTCTGAAACCATAACGTACGTGGTTTTAAGGGGTTTTTTCTGCCCCCACCCAGTTGTCTTGGTAGTGATTTCCTCTAAGAAATAGTCTTTCCATTCCAGATAGGGAGCTTTTCATTTTACGTACTACAAGAAAAAGAGGCCAAAGAGAAAGAGAATAAATGGGGTGGAGAGTCTTAATCTGAACCATTGTTACCTGTGAAAGTTGCCTTTTATTAGTCACCTTTTAAAAATGATCTCCAAACTGTTCCAAGTTACGGGTGACTCACCAGGCCTTACCCTTCCTCCTTCTAGCTCAGTGGATTATATTTGGGAGTAATTAATTTGAAATCAGTTCAGCCAAATTACACTTTCCTTCACCAGACTTTTATTAGACATATGCTATGTGACAGCACTGTGTCAAGTGAGGTGGAAAAGAGAGAGACTTTCTCCTGCCTTAGTTTTCCCGTCAGCGGCATGTGCTTGAGGGATGAACGCAGTACCTCCGAGTGCTCAGAGTGCAAGCAACGTTACCGCGGTTCTCTAGATTATAAGGTCTGGGCACGTTTCTAGGCAATACACAGGTCTGCCTGGCGTATGTGTGGTGGGTGGCCTTCGCGGCCTCTTGGGTGCGTGTAGAACACTGATGGGGACCACCGGCCTCTGACACGTCTGCCGAATACTGTCCCGGCCGAAGGAGTGACTCGTTTCTCTTCTGGCCCTTTGCAGGCGTACCCTGAGTATCTCATCACGTACCAGATCATGAAGCCGGAAGCTCCCGCACAGAGCGCCACAGCCGCCGAGCAGAAGACCTAGTGAACGCCCACGGGGAAAGGCCACCGCGGATTTGAACTTGGGACTGGATTACAGTGGATTGTTGACAACAAAATCAATATTCCGTGAATCCCAGACAGCCTAGAAAGAAGCTGTCTTTCACAAAGCATTGCGATAGTGATGAAGAGAGTATGAGTTACTGATCCGTGCCCCACTGCTACTGTTCTCTTGGAGGAAATGTTTACAGGGGCGCCTCTTACCGTATCTCAGGCTCAGCTGCGTTGCAGCCGTCCATTTCCAAAACAAGATTGCTTTGATCTAGGCTTGGAAATGGGGGGGAGAAAAAAACCCATAACCAATACTTTCCCAAATTTCACACTTTACACACTACATTTGCTTTGTTCCGTATGGCACGTGTATGTGACAAATGTATACATATGATAGGCTCATTTTTAATTTTTTCTAAACACGCATCATTGTCTTTTTTTTTATCTTTCTTCTTTTCATTTTTTTTTTATTTGTTTGTGTACTTTGAAAATGAGCCAGAGCCTTCTCGAGGATATTTTGCACAAAGTCACACTGACTAAAATCATTAGCAATTCAACCCAAGCTTCTGGCTGAGCAAGACTTAGTTTCCCCTTTTTTTTCAGTTGGATTTCTTTTGTATCCATACTTATCATTGTAAATTGGGATGGGAAGGAGAACCATCACGTTTTACTTTCCTTTTATGAATTGGCCAGTCTTACCAGGGAAAGGCACAAAGGTTAACCTGACTGAGGAGCTCCCAAGTTCAGAGAAGGCAAAGCCGCTGAGGGCCGCTAGCTCTTCTCCATCGCGGCCTAGCCCCAGAGGCGGAGGCGTTCAGGACACTGCCGAGACCCCAGGAGAGCAGGGCCAGGGAGAGGATGGAGTGACGGGCGGTGCTCACAAAACTGCAACATGGGGGGAGGGCCAGGGCGGGGGCGGGGGGAGCAGCGCCAAGGCGAGCGAGGAGCATGTGGTTCCCTGAGGCCGCAGCAGGAAAGGATCGCAGGGCCTGCTGGGAAAATCCTTCTCTTCGCCTGACCACCGGGTACCGCCCCCAACATTCGCTGCCTTATTGCCAAATTCAGTGGAATTTTTGTACTTCATTAGAGTCACAATAATCTTTATCGTTTCTCCAGTGTAGAAAGCTAGGATTCACATCCTCTTTAGTAAGTGGATAAGCAAGAACTTTTGTGTTGACTCCAGGTTTGGGGTTTATTTGGAGTGAGGTGCTTCGAATAGTTTCTGTAGGTCCCAGCACTACATTTTCGAACCATTTCTTCAGACTTCTTAACAGACGAGAACAAAAACTGAAACCAAAGCTCTTTCAGTTATTTTTGTAAAGGAAGGTGGAGAAATACTATACTGTTTCTTCAGGAAGTTGCCACTTTGTTTTGCGTGTTGTAGTCAACATTGGCCTGGTGCACACTGTCGCTTGTAAAAGGTGATCCACTGCACACCCCACACTTGCCCTTTGCACCTTAACTGAACAGTGAATTGACCGCATTATTTACTTTGACATGCTGTGCATCTGCTCAGCTTTGAAGCAAAAATAACATAAATGTGGTTAAAAAAAAAAAAAAGGAAAAACAGTGTGATGCAAACCTGCCATTTCAACTTAAAGTTCCGAAAACTAATTTGTGTTTTAATGCAGGCTGATTAAGCCATGACCTCATTTAATCTCCTAAAGGAAAATAAAACGGTGACATGCAAAAATTCTAGAATAGGCTCTTAAAATATACATTTAGCTTTCTTTTTGGCTTGAGTCCAACGCTAGAACTAGGCATTGGGAGTTTTATAGCCGAATCTTGCATGGGTCCTCAACATGAAATCAAGAATTTGCCTCAGTCGTTGCTTCTATTGAAGTTTTAGTGACCCAAGCGGGGTGTTTGTGTTTTGGCTGCTTGTGTAATAGCACTAGAATTCCACAGGAAGCTTCAGGGTTTCCTATTTGTTAAGAGGGCTTTTTTTCCTCCTTCCCTTCTTTTTTTTTTTTTTTTTCTGTGTATAACAATGGGTTGAAGGAATGGCATCTGTATAGTTTTCAGTAGCTGTGAAAGTGTATATTACGTGCCTCCCCATTTAGATATAGTTTAAAAAGGTAAACACAGCTGTGATTTTTAGTTCAGTAAAAGGGTGAACCTGGGATAGATATCAAAGCTTTATAGCTTTATTAAAAAGATAAGCCACTGTTTGACTGTGGTTCTATGTCGTTTCCATCATACTAACTAGATTAATGGATGTTTTCAGATTCAGCCTTACAACTTGGGAAGTTAAACTGTGGTTCAGGATTTAAACTGCCGACGTTATGTATCTGATGTTCCGTGTGCCGAGTAAAGGTGCTGTGTAAGGAAGACATTTGCAGTGCTTCTTGTCTTGTAGTGATTCGAGTGTACAGTGGTTCTGGAAAGAATGTGGATATATTATTCATCGGCTAAAGAGAATGGGTTAATTGATACTTCACAGGAGCCAAATACATTTTTCCAAAACTTGAAAACCAAAGGTCGTCATGAGTGCCCGCAAGTTAGCAAAAGTTAATTACATTTGGAACTTCCATCTATAGCAGTGTGAAAAACCCTTTGGAATGGAAAAGCATGGCATTAACTTGGGCCAAAATTCGTTTCATTTCTTGTATCTGCACTATATAGGAGCACGAGCCAGTTTCGGAGTTCCAATATGGCCTCCCCTGAAATGGCCCGTGTGTTTCCCAAACCAAACGGAGAGAGAATCTGGACCCCTCTCCCAGCTTTACTACAGTTCTGAAATCAAATCTTCTAGACCTGGTGGTTCCAGTTTCCTGGGTATTGCCAGCTGGGTTCTTGAGTCATACATTAAGCATAAGTTAAGTGCTCTGGGCTGGACGCTTTCTCCTTGTCCTTGGCATCCTTCCCTTTTCCCCACGTTGCTAGTCTGGAATTATAATTCGCTCCAATAGTTACCTTTGACCCCATTCATTCTCCTCCTTTCTTCTTCCTGAGTCTTGCAAAAGGAGACTGGACCTCTGTTTCCATATCACAACCAGAACCGGGTATTAGGCCTCATGGGCTCTGCTCTAAATTCTGCCAAGTTGTTAACAAATGACAGCATGGAAACCAGAGTTTTACTTCTATGCAAAATAACAGCAGTACAACCAGGACTCTTAGCTTTTCCTTCTTGGAATTTGGAATTTCTAGCTTTCCAGTAACATAAATAGAAAAAATAACATTAGGATGTTTTCATGACAACATCCTTGTGCTTCTTGACCTTGGTGTCAGCGGCTAGACTTAATTTCCCTTTGCTCTCAAAATAGCAAAGTGCATTGATACATACAGAGAAATGCCTGAATAGGGCAGATAAGGTAATATACATTAGTAGTCTATCATTCTAGTCTTTATACAAAAAATAACACTTTGGTGTGCACTCGAAGAGCAGTAGAATGCAGTAAGTCGCCTAGGTTTTTCTTTATTTCAGTACACCTGCCAGGTCCACGAGGGTAATTGGCCATCGCTCACCCCTCACCCCTAAACGCGTGCGCTCTTCGGATGCCCGCCAACAGCCTTGCAGACAGAAATGGTGGGTTTCCAAGCACCTTGCCTCCACTGTGGCCAGAAGCCACTTGTACGATAATGTGTGATAAGCAGCCTTCTTGCTGTGACTCCTGTTGGGTAGCTATCTTCCATAGAGCTGCAGACCTCAGTCATTCAGGGAACACTCAAAACTGACATTAACACAGGGTTTCATGTGTCAGAAATTCCACTGAAAACGTGTCCGATGTCAAATCAGTGACAGAAAAATGAAAAGGAAGGTCATTGTGAAGATAATATTTGAGCCTTGGTTGGACACTTCTAGCATATGACTAGGAAATGCTTTTTTAGAAAACCACCCTAAAAAGTAAGGCGTCTTCAGATACCTTGTACATTATGAAATTAATAGATAATTAAATGTTTCTTCTTAAGAAAGCCTTAACTATGGCAGAAACTTTTTAACCTTTTATAGCCTAATAAATAAAAACTTGTAATTCCATTTCTTAGTGTTTGAAAGGTATCCGTGGGCCGGGTGTGTCTCCACGTAGGTCACCCCCATGAGGCTGATTCGATGAGGGTCTGTTTCATATGTAATGCTTCCTTACATGCCAAGGAGCGGATCTAATTTCTCTCCCAATTTCTCTGTCTGAAATTCCGCAGCTACCAGATATTCTGGTTTAAAGAAATGCTAGCAAGATTTCCATAGTGGTGTGTGGGGGGAACACAGAAGCATCTCATGAAGATACCAGGTGGGGTCTCAGTGTTGTCCAAGCTGTTTTTTAATCATTTTAAATTACAAGCCATAGTTCTGAGTGAAAGGCAGCAGGAAGCTCCGGGTTTTATACCCTCTAATACCAACCCCGTTCATAGTGTGACCGGTTTTCTACATCTGCCAGAGGGCCCTGCCTCCTTTGAAATAGCATTCACACGCCCGGATGATTGCATTTGGACTCTTCCTACATCCACATTTTCTATTCTGCTCTACACTTTTCACACCCGCCCTACTACTCCTCCTTTCCTGCAGATTTCTAATGTTCCATGATTCAGATTATTTTGCTACTTTTTACCTATCTCCGCATTTCTGCAGGCAGCCCTGAAAACCCTTTGTCGATTCAGAGTGTTTGCAAAGAAACGCAGTTTAACTCTGATAGTGGGGTGTCTCTCACACACACTCGCACGCCCCTCCTCAAGTTTCAGGTTGAGGAGCTAGAAAACACAACAGTACAAGAGGAACCAAAATCTTGGAGGCTAATAGCCTCGACCTAGAAGAGACCTTGACCCTTAACCATTGTATTCATTACACAAAATATTGAAACTTCACGTGCATATGTTACCTGCTTCTGCTTCCATTGTTTCAAGCTCATTCATTGGTCTTTGTGGTAGTTGTATTTGTCTTTGATAGCTACAAACTGAAAAGGTACTTTTATCAACAAGGTTTCTCAAGAACATTTACAAAACCAGCTTTGAGGAAATCTAGAATGTTTTCTGGCAACAGCATTTGGAGTAGTAATCGTTATTTTCCCATTGTGATGTTGGTCTGTGTGAGTAACCATTGTAGTGACTCTTTGGTTCATTATCGGTGTTGTTTTTATTTTTAGTCTCTGTGTGACCCACCAGTGGCAGGGGGTTCCGATCCCCTCTCCTTGCTTTTTTGCATTTGTCTGTATGTAGGATTGCCAGATAAAATACAAGACACCCAGTTACATTTGAATTTTAGATAAATAATTTGTTAGCTTAAGTATGTTTCATGCATTATTTGGCATACATTTATGGTAAAAAAAAAAAGTTATCCATTATTTATCTGAAATTCAAATTTAACTGAGCATCCTGGCTTTTTTGCTTTAGTTTGTTTTACTAAATCTGGCAGCCCTATCAATTCGGTCATGGGAAATCGCTCCCAGCATGTAAATCCTTCTAGTCGTCACTCTCTTTCACGTGGAATCGAAGACCTTTTTCCCCACGCCCTCCTCCACTTTCCAAAAGAGGGCGTCAAGGAACTTCACCTGCCTGCGGTGGTGGGTTTCTATTTAAGATATCTTTATGATTATATTTAACCTGTAATTATGCTTTGGCTAAATGTCTAACAGTACTTGTAACTGTTTAATATTCAATAAAAACATTTTTAAAGTATACTCTGGAGATCAGTCCGCTCGGAAGCATCTTCATTTTCCTCTTCGTTCATTTCAGCCCGAGAAACCTCAACACGACTGAACTACAAGTGTCAGCCCTCCAGCAATGACTGTCCCTCTGCTCTTCCTCCTGAGATCTGTGCCGACAGCACCTCATCCACATCTCTTGGCTCGCAGGGGAGTTAGCCAAGTGCGGCAGGAGACGCACAGACTCCTTCCAGAAATAGCTCTAAGTAAACAAAAATAAAAATAAAAAAATGGAAACAGCTCTGAAATGAAGGGGCGTGGGCTCTGGCGGCAGACCTCTCGCCGGCTCCCGGGGCAGCTCAGGGGCCCCGCGCTGCTCGCCCTGCGGACTCCGTCCCTCCTCTGTTCCCAGCACGAGACCTAACCTCCTGCACAGCTCCTGGCCCCTGACACAAAGGAAGTTGTTTCCTTTGTTTCCATTCTCCTTTCTCTGTGCCTAGCGACTCGTTAGGTAGCAAATTAGAAGCTAGAATTTCATCCATAACTTCTTTGCCAGAGGGAGTGTCAGAGTCACAAGGAGACAGAATTAAGTACTTGCAAGTATGCTAATAACCCGACAAATAACAAGACCTCGTCTCCGATCCCTGACTGTTGGGAGTAAGTTGGACAGTTAGGGAGTCAGGGCCAGGGTCCCCCACAAGAAGATACGAGTGAGGACGGCTACCATAAAACAGTACAGACATCCTGTTCTGCGGCGGAGACAGACGAAGCATTCTGCTTCGCAGCCTCTGCAGAACTGACTTCTGCAAAATGTCCTAAAATAAGGCAACGAACCACAAAGCATTTGTCAATATCATGGGCAAGGGGCAGTTAAGACATAAGCCACCCCCTGCCCCCCGCCCCCCTGATATCAGCAAAAAAGACCATCCACACCTTGACATTAACTTAATAGGTTGACAGATACATGACCAAAGCCCGGTTTGACACAACTCAACACACCCTGATTGCTTAAGAAAGTTCCGCAAAAGAGCTCATAAAAAAACCCAAACTTAGAAACTCTGGCGGCAACCCTCTCGGGCCCCCTCCCTCTCCAGGAGCCTTATACTCCTGCCCCATAAACTTTGCTTTGCTGCCCACCACTCTTCATCTGGTCTACCTTGTCATTCTTCGAAGCAGCGGCACCAAAAACCAGGGGTGCTAGAGGCAGAGAATTCCTTCAACATTATGATTACCAGGTACTTTGTATATCTACGTTGTCATTAATAATGCCAACATTCCACAAAGTAGGAATTTTAATCCACATTTTACAGCTAAACTAAGACTCAAAGAGGGGAAACAATTTATGTCCCAGAATTCTTTCCAATATAGACTTTGGCACCTATCGATGGGCTCCAAACCCGACTGCAGCTGAAGTTTTCAAGTTTCCATGTTTAAGTGGGCATGAAAACCCCACAGTGACCCTACTACATCGTTTTATGTCGTCAGTGTCTCATGGGAAGATCAGATTCTAAATGCCGTTAGACTCGGGGTTTCCCTGCTGTTACTGCCGGTGTTAGGAAACAGAAATTATAGATTGTCTTTTAAATATCTTTCTGATAGTCTTTTATTCGTTTATAGAAATGCAACCGATTTCTGTATGCTAATTTTGTATCCCGTGACTTTACTGAATTCATTTATTCTAACAGCTTTTTTGGCAGAGCCTCTCACAATGACTTTTTAAAATTCAACGCCAAAGGCACGATCCACAAAAGAAAGAAACTGATAGGCTAAACTTCATTAAAATTAAAAAACTTCTGTGAAAGACACTGTGGAGAGACGAGAAGATGAGCCACAGCCTGGGAGAAAATATTTGCAAAAGACACATCTGATAAAGTGCTGCTATCCAAAATATACAAAGAGTTCATAAAAAAACAAAACAAAACAGTATTAAGAAATTGAACAGGCAGGGCACCTGGGTGGCTCAGTGGGTTAAAGCCTCTGCCTTCGGCTCAGGTCATGATCTCAGGGTCCTGGGATCGAGTCCCACATCGGGCTCTCTGCTCAGTGGGGAGCCCGCTTCTCCCTCTCAATCTGCCTTCTCTCTGCCTACTTGTGATCTCTCTCTCTCTCTGTCAAATAAATAAATAAATAAATCTTAAAAAAAAGAAAAAGAAAATTGAACAGGCTGCGTAAAACCTAGGCCAAAGATCTGAACAGAGACCTCGCCAGAGAAGAGAAACGGATGGCCAGTAAGCATATGAAAAGATGCTCTAATTGATTTTTGTTTTTAGAGGAACACAAACTAAATAATAGTGAGAGAGCAGTACGCACCTTTTAGAATGGCCGATATCCCCAAACCTGGCAAGGATGTGGAGCAACGGGAAGGCTCATCCATTGCTGGTGGGAGTGCAAAACAGTGCAGCCGCTTTCAAAGACAGTTTGGCAAGTTACTCACGTACTCATAACCGTACAATCCAGCAACTGTGCTCCGTGCTCTTGACCCACAGGATGTTGAAAACTCTGTCCACACGAAAACCTGCACACAGATGTTTATCGCAGCTTCACTCATCACTGCACAAACCCAGAAGCAACCAAGATGTCCTTCAGCAGGTAAACAAAAAACTGCAACACATGCAGACTATGGGCTATTCTTCGGCTCTAAAAAGACACGAGCTGCCAAGCCATGAAAAGACACGGAGGGAGCTTGAGTGCCTACTACTAGGTGAAAGAAACCAATCCGAAAAGGCTACGTACCGCGTGATTCCAACTCCAGGACGTTCTGGGAAAGGCAAAACTATGGAGATGGTGGAAAGATCAGCGAATGCCAGGGGTCAGGTGGGAAGAGAGGGATAAATAGGTAGAAGGTTTTTAGAGCAATGAAAAAACTCCAAGATATTGTGATGGTGGACACGGGTTCTTATACAGTTGTCCAAACCCGTGGAGTAAACAGCACCCGCGAGTGAACCCGGAGATCAACTATGGGCTTTGCAGGATTAAGGTGTGTGGTCGCAGCTTCACCCACTAACGAATGTGACCCTCTGGTGGGGGGTGCTGACACTGGGGGAGGCCACACATGTGTGGGGACAGGGTATGTAGGGCAAATCTCGGTGCCTTCCAGATTTGCTCTAAGTCTGAAACTGTTTAAAATTCAGTCTATTTTTAAAGTGAGAGAGATGAGGATAGAAAGGTGTTCTAGCAAAGGATAGATTAGATAGATAGATAGATAGATAGATAGATAGAACATGGATAGACTTTCTCTTTTAATAGAGACAGGAAACCTAGAGAGGCACATGAAGAAATAAATATTAAAATAGTTAATTCAGTCCTTACTCCTTTGACTTCAAAGAGGTGATTAGTGTAAACATATATTAAAGTATTTTCAGTTAGTTTGAAGCTAGGGAGAACCAAGGGGGAAAGCAGAAAATTCTTTGTTTCCTCCACTTTGGACTCGGAGCTGGATTTTATAGACCAGTGCTCCAGAGCTGAGACCCAGGGGGATTATGAGGAAAAGGGAAAAGGGAACAGTAAGTCAGATGAGCTCTTTTCCCCTGGGCTCACCAGTGTAGTTCAGTAAAATACAAGTGACAGTCCTTCTCGGAGGTGGGGACCTGGCCACAGGGAGAGTGGCTTTGTTCTCTGTCTAAATAGTCTTTAAAGTAAGGCAGAATAAAAAAAATTTTTTGATTAAAAAAAATAAAGTCAGGGACGCCTGGGTGGCTCAGTTGGTTAAGCAGCTGCCTTCAGCTCAGGTCATGATCCCAGCGTCCTGGGATCGAGTCCCACATCGGGCTCCTTGCTCGGCAGGGAGCCTGCTCCTCTCTCTGCCTCTGCCTGCCTCTCTGCCTGCTTGTGTTCTCTCTCTGTTAAATAAATAAATAAAATCTTTAAAAAAAATAAATAAATAAAATAAAGTCAGACAGGATAGTATATACCCAAGAGAATTGAAAGCAGGGGCTCAAAATAGGTATTTGCTTAAAAAAAAAAAAACACTATTATAAGCAAAGACAAAAGACAAACGGGAAATGTTTGCAATTCATACTATGGACAAGAGGCTAATCTCTTCCACACAGAACAGAGTTCCTGAAAATCTTTAAGATAAAAAAAGACAATCAGTTATGAACACCCAGTTCATAAAAAAAATACAAATGGTTCTTGAATACATAAAAGTGTTCTATCTCATAAAAAAAGAAACGCAAGTTAAAATAGTAAATTAATGCAGCTTACCTATTAAATTAACCCGGGAAGGTTTATGACAAAGTATTTGGGTAAAAAAGCAGTGTGAGGGGGGAGAAATTCCATAAATACAAACACCACACCCATTTCCAGCAGACATTCTCTGACCCCCGTGCAACAGAACTATAACCACCACATAGATTAGTTAAAAAACAGAAACCTAGCCACTCGGAAGTTTAAAACGATCTCCTGTACCATTCTCGAGCTAAAGAAGAAATAAAAAGTGAAATTATATATTATTTAAAAATAATTTGTCGATACTCTATTGTAAAACATTATATAGCCCTTAAAAAGGGTGAAGGAGAGGGGGCCCCGGGTGGCTCAGTGGGTTAAGCCTGCGCCTCAGGTCGTGATCTCCGGGTCTTGAGATCAGGCCCCGTGTTGGGCTCTGTGCTCAGCGAGGAACCCACTTGAGATTCTTTCTCTCCCTCCGCCCCTCCCCCACTCTACCCTCTCTGGGGGGAGGAAAAAAAGGGTGAAGGAGAACAGTATATACAGACACAGGACGTCTCCGGAGTGCGCTGCCGGGTGATAAGGCAGCCTGTGTGTGGATTAACACGTGTTCGCCAGCATCCCCTGGGGCAGCGGGGTCTGACTGAGCAGAGACACGTACTCTCTCGTCTACTGCTTTATGCCTTCACAACTCAGAAGACAAGAATGTGATTCCTTAGCTTCTGTGGTCTGGCCCAGTGCCATCCCTGACCAGGGGCGACATCCAGGGGGCGCCTGAGTGGCTCGGTCGTTAAGTGTCTGCCTTCGGCTCGGGTCGTGATCCCAGGGTCCTGGGATCAAGACCTGCATCGGGCTCTCTGCTCAGCAAGGAAGCTTGCTTCCCCCCCACCGCCGCCTGCCTCTCTGCCTACATGTGATCTCTGTCTGTGTCAAATAAATAAATAAAAATCTTAAAAAACACACACACAAAAAGTAAATGTCCCGCTGATCACATTGAGGGCAGGACAGGAGCAACAAGGAACAAGAGAAAAAATTCTGCTAACAGTATTGGGCTGTCAAACACCCATGTGTATACAACCCAGAACTGCAAGTCTCAAAGTCAGGACACCGACCTGTTCATTTTGGTCACCGAAAGTTCAAGAAGTGGGATGCAGGGCTGGGAAATGGAGGAGAAACGTTCCATTGTTACCCTTAAGTATTTGTGTTCTTTGAAATTTGGGGCAGTGAGCACATTTCCATACGTGAATATTTGAACAGCTTTCCTGGGATATAACTTATATGCTATAAAGTTTACCCATTTTAAGTGTGCAATTCAGTGATCTTAAGTAAGTGTACTAAATTTAAGGGTTGTACGACCACCACAAAAGTGGTGACACAGAGTCAGCTTAGAACTCTGATGGGAGACACCTGGAGCCTCAAGGCCAAGGTCAGTGGCTTCCCACTGAACATCCCTACGACACCTTGCAGGAGCCAAATCCCCGGGTTATTGCTCTGATGAGGCTCCATTCCCTGCTTTCACGAGAGATCCGAGCACTGCTTCCAGAAGACTCCCTATTCTGTCTGCCGGGAGCCGGGAGGTTCTTGGGACGGTGATGGTACCTTTGCTAATTCCTGTGAGATAAAGCGCACACCACTGAGACACACGGATGCAGGGGCTGGACGAAACCTTTAGGGAACGGACAGTTATGAAATCCCCAATCTCAAGAGTAACAGAAGACTTTATAAAAGGCCTCTCCTCCAAAGTCACATGTTGGAGAAACCGATCCTTTTCACCTGTTTCGAATCCGTTTCCATGCCTCCGCCAGCCCATCTACCCTCCTGCTAACCCCAGGGAGAGGACGCCCATCCCGCCAGTCGGAACTCAGGACTTCCATCGGACTACATTTTCTTCGCACTGGATGAGGTTCCTATGCCTCTAGATTAGCATGGCTTTCTTGTTCTTTCTCCTGCCACGAAGTCCTTCCCTTCCCTTCTCTACCAGCCACTAGGAAGCTAACTTAGTGTGGGGCTGGCTCTTTCGGCTTAGCTCTTCCGGGTTCATGGAGTAAGTTGTTGGTCTAAGCTGGCTTGTCCGTCTCGGGTCTTGTCTAAGAGCCCATTGCTGGGAGGCAGCAAATTCGTGCCCGTTTGATGGATGTTGCTAATAACATCCTTGGATGGAAATCCAGTCCAAACCTCCCCACACTCACGCCATGATAGGTGCTCAGGAGAAGCAGGGAAGGAGCTTTCGCAAGCGTTCATGGGAATGTGTCAGTCTTACCCAGAGACCCAGGAGCTGCTCAGGTTTCTGCCCACACAGTTTCAGTAGCTCTGAATTCTGCTGGTGGAGAATCCAACACACATTCTCTCTAGCCAGCTGCCCTCCAAATCAGGCCCTCGACTGGTCTCGGTGCCCCTCACTGTGGAGCAGGGAAGACAGCTTGGATGGCCCCCGATGTAAAAAGGTGGACTGTCGTCACGTGGAGGTGGGGATCCTGAAATCAGGGGTTGCCTCAAACCTTCCTACCTCTCTTCCCTCCTTGGACGGTGCTGTTACAGCTTTCTGCTTTCTAGCATTTCTTGATCTAAGACTAGGTGTATCTTGTGATGTTCTCTGGATCCGATGGGGCCATTGATAGCGTGCATTGTGGTTGAAAGCCCTTTTAGTCCTTGGAGGAGATCTTAGATGACAAGTGTCTCTCGATTAGGAGTGAAACTTGCGCTTTCAGGTTCTCTGGAGTCTGAGAGGCTTAACATTGGCTTCAAGCAGTTTCGGAGAGAGGAGGTGACACTCTGTGACTTCTGAAACCAGATCACAAAAAGGGGCAGTGGCTGGAACCATCACGCTGGATCTCTGGTCAGTCTGGGGAGGAATCTGACTGCTCTAGGGAGAGGGTGTGTGTCAGCGTTCGAGGGGACAGTCACAACCGAGCTCTCAGCTGGAAGCCGTGGGCTACCCATCACTTGAGGGCGCCATTTTGGAGGCCCAGCCTAACGGCCTTCAGATGACAGCAGCGTGAGCCCTCACTGACTGTGACCACCTGAGACAAGCCAAGGGACAACTGCTCAGCAGAGCCTTCCCCAAGTTTCTAATCTACAAATTCGTGAGCAAAATAAAGTGGTTATTGGTTTACACAACCAAGTTCTTGGGTGAATTTTAGTAGTAACAGTGACCATACTTGAAAGTTCTGGTCTGGACGTTAAATGGGAGGGGGATGGAAGACAGAGCCGTCTAGTTATAAATCAGAAATCACCTGTGGGTCTACAGGGTCTCTGACTCTATAGGTTCTAAGTGGCCCCAAGAATCTGTCTTTTAAATAATCTCCCACAGTACAAAAGGATGTAAATCCCATCCCCGTCCCCACCTTAGGAGTCTCTCTCATCTGTTACTTTATCAGTTTTCCTATTTCTGCATTTCGCCAGGTGAAATCAGGATCATTTCACCATGTTCCTCACATGGAAATCCCATCGGGTGTCTGGAGATCACATTAAATGTAGATTAATTTATGGAGACATAGTATCTTTTCAGTATTAAGTCTGTTTATCTGAGAGGATAGTACCTCCTTTGCTTTTTCCAAGTGTTCTTATATGTCCCTTGATAGGGCTTACCACGTGCATCACCTGGGGCTTGCCTGTCTCTGGTAAAGTTTATTCTAGACTCATCTTTAAATTATATTGTATATGGGATCCACTACTTCTATTTTATTTTTAAATGATTTTTTACCTAAGAAGGCTATTGACTTTTTCCCATTCATGTTACAGCCAAGCACTCACTGACTTCTGTTTCTGATGGTCTTTCAGTTGAGTATCTTGCGTTTTTCTGACACGTGCCATCTGCAAACACTTTGGCTTTCCAGCTTTCCAAATCGTACACCTCATTTTTTTTCATGGGCTGGTCACATTGGCTAGTGCTTTCAGAGGGTTAAATTAGCAGTGATTCAGTGGGAATGCACGTTTACTGATACGTTTTTGGTTTAAAGTTTGGGGAACTTGTACCAATGGAACTTGATACAAGAAATCCACAGATCGACACTGGGACTGCTGACTTACATCCACGTATATTTTCAACCTGGCCTTGAAAAATATCGCTAACTTCCATGATCCCGATGGAATATGAAGTCAGTAAAATTTCCTGAGAGTCGGTGTGACCCAGGCAGGACCCCCTTGTTATCGGTGGGGCGGGGTGTCCAGCGGGGGTAACACCTAAAAATTCTCCTACTCGAGCCCTCATCACTTCGTGCTTAGGCTGTTTGATTGACTTCTCCCACCAAGGAGCCATCCCTGTCACTCCATCCTGTGCCCGGACCAAAGGAGATCCGATGAGGGACACTCCCTGTCTCTTACTGTCCAATTCTTTCCTCCCCTCCGAGGCTCTTCCCGGAGAAACCAGGTTCTCAGAGACGCCAGTCAGCCTGCTCCTCCCTGTCCCCGGGTGGTGGTTCAGGGAGCAAACAGGGGCCCCGCCACCATCTTCCTGCCGCCGTCACGAGGCACACGGCCCCGTCCAGCGCCCCAGACCTTCTTTCGCACCCTCCCGAGCCATCACGGCACTGTAGTTTTCAAGGAAAGGATAAACCAGGCCAGACGTGGTTGAAAACGTATTTATTTTTCTTCAAAGGATCTTTGTCAGGCAATAAATAAAAAGACATGTCGACTCTTCTAAAAAATGAAAACAAATAAACAAAAATCCCCTAAACTATATACATCCTACGGAAATACAAGCATTATCAAATGTAGAAATGACATCACTCTGAAAGATGGGGCTATTTACAAAAGTTACAAGTATTGCATTGCTCTGTCTTGAAGAAGCCTCTTCCTCATATGACTCTGAAGACAGTCAGGGTGCTCCTGGGGGACAGGGGGTATCTTCAAGAGGTGGAACTCCCCGTTATCTTTCTTGCTAGACAAGGAGCATTTAAGGGGCAACCCCCAACATCCAGACACTGTATTCAGGTCCCTAACAATACCCCACAAATCAGCTGCCTTTCAAGGGCATGAGAGGTGCCCCCGTTCGGGTCACCTGCTCCTTGAGCTCCTGAGAGAAACGATCTTGTCCCTCCGCCGGGCTGGGACAGGCAGCGGGAACCTGCCAAGCCAGCGACAAACCTCTGGCTGGGGTTCGCAAGACCAGCAAGTTGTGTCATTAAGACCCTCCTGCAGCAGCACCTCGCCCTCCAGAAAGCAAGGCGGTTTGTCCTACCTTGGCCGCACATGGAAAGCACCTGGGGAGCCTTGGAACATACGGATGCCTGGCTACCAGCTCCGGAAACCCTGGTTTCACTGCCCTGGGAGAGCCTGGTAGCAAGGTTTTCCAAAGTCCCCAGACGACGCCAATGGACAGCCAAGGTGACCCTTGGCGGCTTCAATACCCGGGCTTGGTGGCCAACCCCCATCCGAATCGACCATCCTACCTCCTTTCCGTCCACTTTCCCAGATTTTGAGAGTTTCTCTCATGGCTTCCCAACCTCACTGAAAACTCTGGAATCCATGTGGAACGAGCACCTGAGCAAAACGGCCTCAGGAGGCGAGGACTAAAGCCGCGGGCGCCCAGGCACCGCTGACGGCAGCTGCAGCCTGCTACTGCTCCACGGCGAAGTCGTCCATTACCCTTCCTGCTCCACAGACATCCCTGGGTCACACGAGCTTCCAGGAGGGAGCGGGCCGCACCCCTTGGCCTCTAGAGAAGATCCAAGGTAGCCAACAGCACCGTTGACAGGATCAGTGCAAGGGGCAATGTTTTCTGGCCATTATAGGGATTTTGTGTCACCAGAAATGACTTCACAGGGGACGTGGCAGCTGAAATCCACCTGCCCATCCGAGCTGACCCTATGGTGGTGTCTTCATTATAGAGTTAGTTCGAGTCATCAAAGAGGTGGCTTGATGGCAGAATTATGACCCCCCCCCCCAAAAATCCCCTTTTCCGATCAAGCCAATTTCCTATTTTATCTCTAAGAGTTCTGGGACTCGGGCCGATATCAAGTACAAAGAAAATGGCTTTATAAATAGCCCTCTGACACGGTGACAGAAGACTTGAGTTGGGAAGCGGGGGAGAGACATGTCCGGGCTGGTCCTGAGCTCCGACCGTCTGTGTGGCCGGCATCCAGTCTGGGAGAGCGGACACACAGGTTTCGGCAATTGTACACTAGCTCTACGCAACGTGAGCTCCAGGTTACCTGCGCCCCCCCCTCCCCCGCCACCGGCTCCCCCGCCCCCCGGAGTCTCTCCGCTGTGGGAACCCAGAACTCGCTGCACCTCCGTCGTCACAAACACAGAGCAACTTCTAGGAATCAAGGAAAAACTGGAACAGCCAACGGTGCCACCTCTCAATAGGTCCATTGTCCGCGACCCTCGACCCCTCACCTCACCCCTACCTATTCAGCCAAGCAAGCTCCCAGGGACGCGGGGAGCCTCTGGCGTTTCTCAAAACAGGAAGCGGGCACTCTGGCCTCACCCAGACAGGGCTTGACAAAGGCAGGATGCGTGATGCCAACACAGGTTCATGTTTATGGGAGGGAATGAAAGGAACCTGGTCCTGTCTGGGATGCCAGGATGAGAAAGAGCATTCCAATTCTGACGCTGAGGCCTGAAGTTATTTATGGATGAGCAA
Organism: Nasua narica; assembly: GCA_028533885.1. Taxonomy (NCBI): domain Eukaryota; kingdom Metazoa; phylum Chordata; class Mammalia; order Carnivora; family Procyonidae; genus Nasua; species Nasua narica. The sequence continues at coordinate 165,108,097 of CM052800.1, forward strand.
GAATGTTCATTTAGATCTAGACTCACATGGGGCTAAAAAAAAAAAAAAAACCACCAAAAAACAAAAAAACACCAAATAACCAACCAACCAACAAAACCCAAAAGACGAACATGCTCTCATTTCTAGACGAGTCTGCAAATACCTCTAAGCCACACTCTGTAACAACACTGTTCCACACGACCACAAATGAAGTAACATGTAGCTTCCCTCCTCCCTCCCCCCAAGCCCAACCCGCGGAAAACATCCTTCTCCCTCCAAAAGCCTTATCTCCATTTGGAAAGGCCCCTTAAAATGGCATTAACCCAAGAAGGATTCCAAAATGGCGCCTGCATGCCCACAGTGCCCAGGAAAGCAGCCCAGCAGCCAGCGCCCAAGCAAAGGGTCTGTCTAGCCCGCTCCTCATTCCCAACTTCTTGTGTTCTAGACCCGAAACATGGTGTTCGCTCCCCTCTTCTTATTCAAGGAAGGGCTTTGAAAAATACTCAGCTACGCCAAGAATTTTTAAGAAGGCAAGAACTTGCTGCTGTACTTCTCTCTGAGCCAACCCTCTAACAGTAAAAACACCACAGGGTACAGAAGACAACAGACAGGGCTTCCAATCACGAGAGGATTCCCCTCAGGTTCGCCTCTAGCTAGACGCTTGCCCCGAGGGCCTCCCTCCATGTAGGACAATCTCAACTGCACCCAATTTTCTAGAAGCACCTTTTACAATACAGCATTTATCCCAGATGATAGACCAGTTTGCCGGCAGGTCGGTGAGAAAAGGCTCCCACCTCCGAACTGAATCACTGGTTCTAAGAAAAGGCTGTGTCCCTGGGGCCTAGAGCCACTTTCGTGTTCCCTGCGCCCAGGAACCAGGTCCAAAGGAATCCAAAAGCAGTCCTTCCTTTCTTCCTCCCGCCACCCCGCTGTCCCTGCTTCTCCGTGGCAACCAGTGCCCGCTGACCCTCCCGCTACCTGGTCGCACCTGGGGTGTACCTTCAGGCCCCCAGGTGCCTTGACCCTTGCGGGACATAAATGTACCCTAAGTTCACCATCCCTAGGCTCCTGGCACTTACATACTCTGAGGAAATCCTCAATAAATACTTTTTTTTATTGTTAAGCATCATTATCCACCTGTTGGTGACTTCGAAAGGAAAACCATATCCTGTAAGATTTCTTAAAAAAAAAAAAGAAAAGAAAAGAAAACACAAAAAACAGAACCGAAACCGGACCGGTCACAAGAACAAAAAGAAGGAAGCACACAGAACCAGGCACTTCTGGCAAACCTGTTTTCTTTTTGTCCCTCTCCCACCCCCGGGCCCCCCTCCCCCCTAAATAAAACTGGGTGGGCACGTTTTGCCAGGATCTGTGGGTTTCGTGACTTCAAGCCTTACTGCTTAAAAAAATGAGGTAAGAAATTCCTATCTGAAAAGTAACACGGACACACAAACCAGACCGAGGTCTTCCCCGCCCGCGGAGGCAGCCGTTATTGCTCTAGGTGGCATGTTTTGTCTGGTTGGAAGGTGGAATTCGACGTCCTTATTGCCATTCTAGCGGGCCCCGCAGGAGGGGACGGGGAGCTTGGTGGCCGGGCCGGCAGTCCCCGCAGCCCCGCGGAGAGCCCCGAGGAGAGCCGGCGGCGGCGGGGGCGGGCTCGGGGCCCCCAGCGGCCCTAGCAGCTAGGGGAGGTGGTGATGGGGCTGTGCAGGTAGGGCAGGCTGCTGGGGGCCGCGTGCACGCCCACCGACACCGGGAAGCTGAAGACGAACTGCGACGTGGGCGTGGGGGTGGCCTTGCCCCGCTCCCGCAGGGGCCCGGACGGGCTGGCGGCCTCCACGGCGCACGACGTGGCCAGCACCTGCGACTCGAACTGCAGCAGCTGCCCCATGAAGCTGAAGTTGGGCGAGATGATGCTCCGCCGCTGCTTGACGAACTCAAAGGCCTCCTCCAGCCGCACCCGCTTCTTCATCATCAGGTAGGCCAGGCAGATGGTGGCCGAGCGCGAGATGCCGGCCTGGCAGTGCACCAGCACGCGGCCGCGGCAGTCCTTCACCGCATCTGGGGCAGAGAGCGCGGCGCATCAGTGCCCTGCGCGCCCCCGCCCGGCCCTGGGGTCGCGGGGCCGCAGGTGCCGGCAGGTGCGGAGGTGGGCGGGGTCTCAGGAGGGTGGGAGGAGGCGCACTCCCGTTCAGGAATAACAGTCCTAGCTGAGGAGGGGGCGGGGAGAAGCCCACCGCAAGGGACCCTAGGATTCCACCCATTCTGGGCTTTTTGTGAGACTTCACCAAACAAATGCACTAAGCTTAGGGAAAAACCCGGGTCCAAGTTGGTGACATCCCGATCTACCTTCAAGGTTTCTATTTGCAGAAACAAAAACAATGACCCCATTCTCCCTTCATTTGCCTTCTTCCCCAACCCCCAAAGCCTTATCACCTAGACATCTGGAGACTGGCGAGGAAAAGACTGTGGGCTGGACAGGCTAAGAACAGGAGAGTGGGACTCTATTTTCCTATTCTCCACCCCCCAAAACACAACATCTGGGGGGCAGCCCTCCCTTGGAGGCAGAGGAGAAATGGGTACACCCTGGAGACAGCGCTGCCTGAGTCCCTCCTTCAGCTGGGGAGGACCCGTGGTTCCCTCCCAGCCGCCCGCGCTTGGCGGGCACACCGGCGCCCACCTACCGATGTACTCGATGGCCTCCATGAACCAGGAGCTGATGTCTGCCTTGTGGTTGTCTTCCACCGGGATGCACTTGTACTGATAGTGTCCTTCAAAGTGGTTCGGGCAGTCGGAGGAGACATTCAGCAGAGCCGTGATCCCCAGGGCGTCCAGCATGTCCCTCCGGGCAGCGTGGTAGGCACTGCCGAGGTAGAGGAAGGGAAGGATCTCCACAGGACCCCCCTGCACCAGAAAGGGGAAGCAAAGGCCCCCGGGCATGGTGAGTAGAAAGCAGTCAGGAGAAGGGAGGACGCGGACCGGGAAAGGGAGCCTGTCCGAGGCGGGCTTTCACAAGCCCTGGGGACAAGGCACGGGGACACGGCGCTCCCAGCCTTCCCCTTCACCTGCTGGGGCTCCCGGCGAATGACAGACCCAGGGGGCTTCTCCACCTTTCCGCTCCGCTCCACTGTGAGCAGAGAAGCCGGGAAGGTAAAGCCTGGTGGGCCCCACCTGCCGGTTCCAGCCGCCCGCCCCTGCCTTGATGCCGGATGCCCCTCGGGCCTTGCCACGCCGTTGTGACATTCATCTACACCTGCTAACGGCCAAGCTATCTGCTGTGTGGTGTGGGGACTTCTTGGGTCGGATACATCTCCAGGTGGCACCTGAACAACAGGTGTTAGGTCAGCCTCACAGACAAAAGGAGGGAC
>CM052800.1:165111543-165128302 GCA_028533885.1 Nasua narica
CCATAAATTCACCCCCTCTCCATCTAAACAAAAGGGCTAGAAGGAGTGGGCTTATAAGGGATATGGCGGCTTAAGCTGGTTCCTTGGCGGGGGGGGGGGGGGGCCGACCATTTAAGTCCACTTGGCATTTATAGTGGGCTGTTCGTGGAGGGGGGGTGGCCTCAGGTCCCTGGGCCGCGCCTTCAAAGAGGGGTGGTCTCTCGGCTTTCTACGTAGGTCACACACTTGGGACTTCAGCAATCCTCGCCTGTCTGCCGGCAGCTTCAGAGGCCAAGTCGGAAAGTTATGTCTTTGTGTTTTTCCGAGTGAGGCTCATCAGAGGGAAGGGGAAGGATTCCAAGGAACAGATGGGCCCTCCCTAATCCCCCGCACCAGCACTCAGGGTTCACTACATTCTCCCCAAACTGAGGCACTGCGTCCCAGACCCCTGAAAAGCAGCAGCCTGAAAACAAGGTCCCCTGCCCCCACGATGCCGCTCTCTCCCCAGCTCTGGGCCCCAGGTCTACCTGGTCATGCAGCGGGGTTCCACAGGAGCTGCAGCCCACATCCAAGGATTCTGCGGTGCTGGGGGGCACAGCAGGTGGGAGGGCTGCCAGGGCCTTGGTTTTGGAACAGAACTCTGGGTACTCGGAGGAAAACCTCTCATAGCCACCTGTAAAAGAGAAACAGCTTCCGGTTACTAGGGTCATGAAACAGCTGAAAACCAGCAAGGACTTGAATCCTACCCCTAGACTGAGGAGAACGGCTGGGAAGCTGGGGCTGGCTGGATCTACATGGGCCACCAGGTGGCGCTGTGGGCCCAGAGATCATGGCTATGGAGCCTTCAGAGAGCCTCGTCTGGCCAGGCTTCATCCTGAAGGCTGGAATGAAAGTTTTAGGAACAAGATTTAGGTTCGGGATGCAGATGCAGAACAGAGGACTTGGGGGAGGGGGGTTCCAAAAGACGGGATGGCCACTGTGGGTTTCCAGGAGCACGGAGGCAGACTGGTGCCAGGTCCTGGGACCTACAAAGAGGTCTGTCATCCCCCCAACTCCAGCCCCTCCTTTGGAGAGGTTCTCGAATGTGGGAGAGAAGGAAAAAAAATTTACCCTGGCACCAGCCCCTCTGGATCTCAGCAGCAGAATAGATGGCAATTGCCCGGCCCCATGAACAGCTGTTCCATCAACAAGGGGCCAAAATAAGAGGAAACGGGCTTAAATATAAATCCCTCTTGCTACATGCGGGTTTGGGGCAAGGCAGGATTTCCTGCCCAGAGAGTTGCTAAGCTCTGGAATGGTTATCTGTGGGATTGTCTTCCGGGGAAAGGAGGTCTTTTATGCAAAAAGAGATAGAGGGCCAATTTCTCTGGACTAGTGTCAGGGGCGAGCAAAAGAGCGCCGGCTGCCTGGGGGCGAGCAGAGACGTAGGTAGGCAGAGGGGCAGGGAGACACCAGGAGGAGAAAACAGCCTGGCCAGTATCTGATTCACTTGGGAGCTCTGGGACTTGGCTTGGCGAGGAACGCAGCATGGCGAGGAACTCAGCATCTACTGTGCATGTTTGGCCCTGCCCGTGTTTTTTACTTTGCAGTTTCTCGAGGACCCACAGGGGATCATAAATTAATTCAGTAGAGCCTGCAGGTTATGGAACAATCACTCTCCCAACGGTCACGTAGGTAACAGCTAAATGTCTGTCTGTAAGCGGTCTGGAGCCAGTGTGCCCTGGGACCATTCCTCGGAACCTAACAACATGAAGACATGTGAGTCAATGAGTTGCCCACATCCCGCTCCCCCGCCTGCAGAAAACACTGCTTTGTGGAGGCAGGGAAATGATTCTTCGCCGCATCGTGAGCCTTCCAGAAACACGGTAGACATCTTTTCCTCTGAGCCCCAGCCTTCGGCATTCCCCTCCATTCCCCCCCCCCGGGTCACCGGCCTGGTCACCGGCCGGCTGCTGCTGAGCCACAATGACCAGCCTCCCCGGATGGAAAACGTGCTCGAAGGGCCAGGATGGGCAGTGCCAGGCGTGCCGGTGGCCCTCCTGGTCATCTCAGCTCAGGGGCCCCCCTCCTGCCCATCAGCACCCCTTTTTCCTGATAAGGCTACAAACCCGGCTGCCCCAAGTGCAGTGAAGAGAGGATGGGGGAAAAGCCAGCACATGTCTTTAGCTGTGGCCCCCAAGACGGGAGTCAGGGAAACTTCCTTCAGTGCTCCCCCTCGGAAGGATGGAAGGGGAAATGGATCCATCAACAAACCGCTGGTGAACACCCATATACAAAGCCATTACTTGTTGCTCTACACATTTCTATAGGATTTGAGGATTTCTAACTACTCTCTGTGTTTATATTACATAATTTGAGCTATCCAAATACATTTTTTTTTTCAAAGAAATATAAGGCCTGGGCAGTGCCTCCGTAAGCTCTGCCTAGACAGGCTGACTGGCAGTGCCCACAAGTGAGTGGGCAAGGTCACAGAGGAGGAGCACCCCACCCACCCCGGGGCAGCGGAAGTGGGAGGGGCCTCAGAGTTATTGATACGCCGCCCCCACCCCAGGGCTGAGAAGGTAGGGGCAGGGAACCAGACGGACATGCCTTTAGACTCACAGGTCTGGGTTGCATCCCAATCCACGAAATCATCAGCTGTGCAGCCTAGGGCTAACGTGAAACCTGTCTGAGCCTCTCCCTCATCTGCAAAATGTGGTGAACCGTCGGGGCCCGGCGACGTCCCTCAAAGACCGCTTGGAACGCCAGTGCTCTGCGCCTGGCCTCGGGAGACGCATAATGAAGGCTTCCTTTTTTGGCACCAAAGAGGGGACCCAGCATTCCTGGCGACTTCCCAGACTTTGGACAGCCTTCTCCTCCCAGGCTTTGCTGATTTTTTTCCACCCACAGCCCTGAGACCTGGTCGTTGGACAGTAGAAGGACCGGCACTGCCCCGTCCAAGACCCTTCCCCATCAGGGACATCAGCGGCCTCCGGTGGCTCCTCAGAGCAAAGCAGCAAGGACAGAGGGCTCCAGGGCCACGATGGGCAGGGGCAGGCAGCCAAATAGTCAGGACAGAGGTGACCCGGGGGCCAGACCAGGTTTGAGGGGGGACATTCATCATCCGCGCCCCCCCCAGACCTCTCCTAACAGGAGAGAAAGGGTGGGAGAAGACAGCATTAGAATGAAGCAGAAACATTACAACTGAAGTCAGTCCCCTCTGTCAGATCTTTAAAGAACATATAAAAAGAAACCAAGTGAGGAAGTAGATTAGCCCAAGGGACTGGAGCATCCCAGGCCAAAGGCAGCAATGAGAGGGTTCTTCCTTCCTGAGCTCTTGCTAGCTTTGGAGGATCCATTACAAGCAGCAGCACCAAAGGAGGTCCTTCTTGCAGGCTGATGAGAGGCACCGGGCTGGGATCTGTCCGATGAGTAGAACACGCAATAACGTGCAGGCAGGGGGGTAGGGGCAGAAGCCTGCAAGTTAGGAAACCACTCCCACCAACACCCCAAAAAGGAGCCACCCTCTATGGCCATCAGCACCATGCTAGTAAAAATGATAGCCACTGTTTAGGAGAAATGCTTACTGTGTGCCAAGCTTTTCCCAAATGTGGGTCCAACCAGCAGCCCTTGAGGTGACTGGCCCTGATGTCACAGAAAAGGAAACTGAGGTTCAAGGCCATCCCCAAGTAAGGGGAGGGCCAGCGTTCAGCCACTGGCCTCGAAGCCATCTGCTAGTCTGGCCATCCGGAGCCCGCCCTGCTGTGTGCCCAGCTCTGCCTTCCTGGTGTTCCTTCTCCTGGGGGAGCCACAGCCTGGTTTCACCCCGTTGAAGACGGCAAAACCCGAAAGGATCTGAACAGGGCACTCCTGACGTTTCACCAAACTTTTCTTTCCAGGGCTTTTCAAACTATAGGTTGTCACTTGAAGTCATGACCAGCACGTTTTATTTAATGGGCTATAACAGAACAGAAACCTCTAGAATGCATTCCATTTCAAGAGGGTATAGGGTTTTACGGAACTCTGGTTTCAGGTGTGACTGTATCCCGACAGGGTTATGATGTCAGGATTTCAGACCGTATCGTCTTTCAGTGCCAATACTCTTTTTTTTTTTTTTAAAGATGTTTATTTATTTGACAGAGATGGAGGACACAAGAAAGCAGAGCGGCAGGCAGAAGAGGGGGAGAAGCAGGCTCTCTGCTGAGCAGGGAGCCCAATGTGGGGCTCAATCCCAGGACCCTGGGATCATGACCTGAGCCGAAGGCCGCCGCTTAACCAACCGAGCCACACAGGCGCCCCTAAATGCCAAAACGCTTGTGATCTCAAATGTCACAAACTTTATTTGCAAACTACGAACTGACAGCAGGCATCTCCAGGATCTGCTTTTCCAGCTTCTGGATCCAACTGTGTGACACATACAGCAATGACTTTCCACCTGTTCTGTGTCCCACAGACTGTAACTCCATAACAGATACTCCGACTAATTGTGACCCGTTTTTCCCGTGGTCTTAATAACAGACTTACTGGTCTCAAAGGTCTCATTTCTCTTCCGAATTTTGAAACTTGAGGGGCTAGAGGAAAGAAAAGGAATAGAATTCCTCCCCACGCCACCCCCGACCAACTTTCTTGAGGAATAACTACCTCCACAGCTCGACTCCACACTTTTTCTCACACTCACACAGTAAGACAACTGTCACGGCTTACTGCAAAGGACGGCCCACTGGCCACGCGTCCGTGCAGTGGCTGGGGCAGTGTGCGTCCGAGTGTTCTAGAAAAAGCAGGCTGATGTAGTGCTAAGCATTATCGCCACAGCAGGATCTCTAGTGGGGTCTGTGTGGGGAAAGCCAGTCATTTGGTGGTGACAGTGGTTAAGGATCCCAATACGGCTGTCACTCTCTCCATTACCCTCTCATTAGACTGTCACCCATTCACAGATAGGGCTCCCGGACAGACAGAGGCTTGGTGTCCCGGGACGACTTATAATACAAGGCAGCTGCTGCCCAGCAAGAAAGTCTGGGGTCATTTGGCTTTGAGAACTTCCCTTGATGTGGGCGTTCACTCAGTAAGCACCCCTGTAAATCCTGAGCAGTACTCTCGCTGGGCCCCCAGGCACAAACCAGTGGTCCCTCGCCAGCTGGCGGACATTGCGGCACCGGAGCTGGGTCTGCGTTGCGGTCCCTCCCAGGACTTCTGGGCTACCTGCTCTTCAGCAAGCAGGCTTCTGCTGGCTTCCGCTGGAGAGTGAACTTTTCTTCCTGTCAAACTGCCTTGGTCAGGCAGCAACTGCCTCCCAGCAAGGAAACTGGCTATCTGGTTTCAGATAAATCTGTTCTGATTTTTTAAAGGAATTTCTTGGCTCCTTAAGAAGGCCGCCCTTGGGGGCGTCTGGGTGGCTCAGTCATTAAGCGTCTGCCTTCGGCTCAGGTCAGGATCCCAGGGTTCTGGGTTCGAGCCCCACATCTGGAGCCTGCTCGGCAGGAAGCCTGCTTCTCCCTCTCCCACTCCCCCTGCTTGTGTTCCTCTCTTGCTGTGTCTCTCTCTGTCAAATAAATAAAATCTAAAAAAAAAAAAAAAAAAAGAAGGCCGCCCTCTGGACGCCTGGATGGTTCAGTTGGTGAAGCATCTCAGGTCACGATCCCAGGGTCCTAGGATCAAGCCCTGCGCATCAGGCTCCCGGCTCAGCAACTAGTCTGCTTCTCCTTCTGCCTCTGCCCAGCCCATGCTCTCTCTCTCTCTGTCAAATAAACAAATAAAATCTTTAAAAAAAAAAAAGGCCATCCTCCCTCCATCCCGTGTAGCCCACATCCCTTATGAGCCCAGAGGACAAGCCCAAGGGAGCTGTGATGGGTTTATTAGTAAGGATCAGATTTTCACTTTCAATTTGTACCTACAGCCCGTCTTTAGTTACTTTTGTTCCGTGGAAGCATCCAGTTCAAATGATGCAAAAAAAACAATGAGTTTGCTCCATTCATTGCCATTCTTTAAGGAATTGCGGTGGAAGTTAGAGACTATCTTTAAGGCCTGCCGGTTTGTGTTATTCTGATGCTCTGGAGCCTTGGCTGTGCTGGGCATTGTATCCTGCTTGTAGCCAGAAAAGCTAATCCATTTCTCTTTGGGCAGAGGAGGTATGCAACTCATACCCCTCCCCCCCAGGGGTCTGCTGTTTGATGCCACGGACCTGGGGGGCGGGCTTGGGTGGGGGGACCAGGATGGGCTGGGAACAGAGGTGGAGAGAGACAGGACAGGAACCAGAGGGCAGGGCTGCTGGCTGAGCACTCCCCACTCCATCACCGGCCAGCAAGGCTGTTAAGTGTCCTGTCGCCATCTGTATGGTCAGGCCCTGGGACTAGGGCATATGTGAGTCCCAATCCTGGAGGAAGAAGCCAGACTATCTAGCTGATCATCCTTTCTCAGAACACACCAGGACAACTTTTAAGTCACCGCAAATAAAAACAGACAAAAGTCAGGAGCTGAGATGAATTTTAGACAAGAGAAAAGTAAAACGGTGCTTTCATACCTCAAATCTTCTGCGTGAGACTTATTTGAGAAGCATGAGAGGCAAAGAATGACTTCTATTAGGGTAAGAAAATGCTTTTTTTTGTCTTTCTCTAATGACCAGGGCTCCCTATAACCCCAATCTGAGGATTTATGAAAGAAAGAGAAAAGGACTTCAAAGGAGATGTGTATTGTAATAAACATCTGAAAAGCTGAAATTTCTGAACTTTCCCTAAAAGTGTCTTACAGGCTTTTAAATAAAGGAACCTTAGAGGAAAAAAAGGGGGGGGGGCTTATGCCAACGGAAATCTTTTACTAGCAAAAAGACTAAAAAATGTAGTGATTTAGGTGATCGCTCTTAGCAAAACTTGGATACTATTAGGAAATGTAAAGGCTAGGCAGCATTTTATTGATATTAAGTAACATTTACTCTTAACTGTGAATTTTTGCATGCAGTGAGTGGCAGAAAGAGAAAACTGAGATTTTGAAATACCATTAGTTGGTAGAATTAGAGAGCCTTTGGCTGGGAAGGATAATACAACTTCTGAAAATATTCTGCTGGGTTTCTGTGCCCTATTTCTGTCCCCGCAGGCGGCCATAGACCAACACTCGGGTCTTACGCTGGCTTAACGTCTGCCCACTTTTGCTCCACATTCACGAAATGAGACCTACACAAAGTCCCATTACATGAAAACTAAGATGAGCAACTCCAATGGGAACCAAACTAGCCAACCCCTAAGCCATTGGGGTACCTACTAAAGATAATCTAAGGGGCTTTTCCTCCCCCCTTCCCTGGCACTTGCCTTTAGTTCCCTGCCCCCCAGAGTGCTCTCCCACGAACCCACATATTAAAGCTTGATTTCCTCTCTTTCTGGCCTCACTAGGGAGGCCTTTTTGTTAGAGGGCCAAGAGGAGGAAGAGGAACGGTGTTGACTTCCTCTCCTTAGCACGTGCAGGAGAAGCAGCCAGAATATGCCCCTGTTCACTTGTTGGGCAGACGTTCTACCATCACTGCATAACTAGCCCCTTACCACCACCACCACCCGCCCCTCTGAATTACAGGCTGCTGCTCCAAAAGGCAGGCTCCTTTGCTTAGAAGACACAGCGGCACCTTTCCTGGCTTCTCCCTGGGCCTGTTCCTGCAGAGACACTGTTTCTACCTGCTGCCCAGGCCTAGACGCTTGAGGATGTGCACTTGGACATGCCCGGCGTCGCCCTCCCGGCCACGCCAGGTCAGAACACAGGAAGCAGTGCCTCGGAAGGAAAGAACCCATAGAAGACTCCTTTTCCTTTAGCCGGGGACCTCGCCAACGGCCAAGGAGCTGTCCTTTTACTCGGAGGCTCCTGTCTTTATTAGGGGTCTGTCATTGTACTCAGAGGCTCCCGTCTCACCCCCAGCCTGAGCCTCGCGCCCAGCCGCCGGTCGGCGGGGCCACTATCCGAACGGATCTAGCTCTGGGCTCTTCCCGCGCGACCAGGGAGGTGCCACGAGCGGAGGAGGAAACCTTAAAAACATGCCTTCCCTCCCAGGGGCTTGGGTATCCTCGCGCCCGGAAGCCCAGGGGCCAAGGTCCCGGAGGTACTGCTCGGGGCGATCCCCTCCGGATTTCTTCCAGGAAGAAAAACAAAACAAAATGCACCCAGCCTCCAAGTGAGTCTGCACGACCTCCAGAGGGGCCCTGGCTTCAGAGCCCCGCAAAGGAAGGCGCAGGCTTGGGCTCTAAATCAGGGGGGCAGAGTCCAGGGCTGCGCGGCACGGAGAACATCCCGGCCGGCCCGTGCCACTCGAGGGGCCCATCGCCCCCGAGAAATTTCTCTCCCCGTTGCCACGAACGTCAGCAGTGGGTAGGGGAAGGCGGGCGTGCTCAACAGCCTCGCCCCCGACCCCGCGCGGAAGGAAGCTGGACGTGAGTCCGCCGGGTTCTCCCGGGCACTGCTTGGCCACCAGGCAGGCGAGGTCCCCGGGTCCCCGGCGCCCGGCTCGCCAGGCTCAGCGCCGGGCCTTCCGGTGCAACCCCTTCCCGGCACTTTCTCTTAAAGCGCTTTGGGGTGAAGAGAGGAGGATTAGGTGCAAAAGGCGGCCCTCGCGGAAACAGAAAAATCAGCAAAATCGCCTTAGTAGTTCAACCGAAGGTCAACAGCAGCATTTCCCCAGCAGCTGACAGGTCAAATGGCCAGGAAACAACTGCCGAGAACAAAGCCCCCCGCTGTTCGGCAGGGGCAAACCCGGCTCGCCGGCACTGAGCTGGGTAGTTGTGCTTTTTGGAAAGGGCGGCGGGGAGAGATTTCCGCCCCTCCTCCCGCCACCACCTCCCGCCACCACCTCCCTTCCTCTCGGGTGAGCAGGTCCGGAGGGAAAAGGAAAGGAGGGGAGGAGGCGAAGGGCGCCTGCAGGGAAAGGAGCGGCTCTTTGAAGGCCTGGGTCTGAAACGCCTCACGGGTTCGGAGTCAGGGACCGGACGCGGGCGAAAGAATGCGCGGAATGCGGCGGTGCTTCGGCCGCAGGGGCGCAGCGCGGCGGGGGCGCCCCAACCCACACCCGGTACTGCCCGCTCCCCCCCCCCCGGGGGGGGACAGCCAAGGGCCGCGGCTCGACCAGGCTGGGCAGGTGCGGCCGGCGCACCGTCCCTCCGATCACTTAGCCCTCGGTCTTTTGGGGGTTTCTGACTTCCAGATTTGACAAGAACTCCCGTCCCCGAAGAGTTGCGCCAGGGTTCACTTCAAGTAAGCAAGCGCCGCTAACAGTCGAAAAGCGGCTCTGAACAAAAGGTCGTACCTCTCCGCGGCCTCGATTGAAGGGACACCGTCCCATCTCCCGGTCCCCGAATACTCAGTCCTCCAGCCCCCCCCCCCCGCTCCCGGAGCTGGGGTCTAGCCCGAGGCGGGAGAACTTGGCCACGTTCCAGGCGGAGCTCGGAGTTGGGCAGCAGGGCACGAGACACAGAGAGCTCCGCACAATGTCCGCAACCCGATCAGCCTTTCTGCATTTACGGAGCGGTTCCCGCTTCGGCGCTCACCCTTCACCCTCTTCCCCACCTCTTGGGTTCTCGGAACTCGGCGCAGGGCCCGGGCGCGCCAAGCCCAACAGGCCTGACCAGTCCCCGCCCGCACAGTGGCACTGGGAGCACCCCCCCACCAAGGACTCTAGGTGGGCAACGCAGTGGGGTCGCCTCGCCTAAGCGGCCTGACGGTCTGTGAGTGTAAATAAATACAGAATCTCCGAAGACTCCCGACTCGGCAGGTGACAGAGAAAACGCACCCTCGCCGTCGCTGAGGACTTCAGGCGCTCGCACTTGCACACAAACGCACAAAAACCTTACAAATCCGTGCTCACCAGCGCGCACAAAGGAGTGCGCGGGGATCCTCGCGGCCACGAATCCCTCCGGGCACTTCTTCCCCTGCCCACTAAGCCGCAGGCCGCCCAGCCCCGCTGCACCTCCCCTCCGGCTCGCGCCCGGGCGCCCCAGTTTACCTTTAAGCAGGCAGATGTCCGTGCGCTCGGCGTTGCGGCGCAGCGCCTGCACGACCAGAGACACGGTGCTGTCTTCGCGGAGGCTCTCGGCGCGCGGGCTGCGCTCGTCGTAGACGATGACCGCCGAGTAGAGGCCGGAGCGCAGGCGGGCGCGCACCTCCTCCTCGGCGGGCAGGATCTGCTCCAAGCTCACCGAGCCCTTGGCCCGCCGCCGAACGATGGTGTTGCAGCGCACGTTGACCGAGCCTCGGATGTAACCCGCGCTGTGCGCCAGGAACGGTCTGCAGTCCAGCAGCAGGCACTTGCCGCCGCTCAGCAGCCCCAGGGCGCCGTGGCTGCCGCTGCCGCCCGCGCCGCCGCCGTTCTCTTCCCGGTTCATCAGCCTTTTGAGCACGCTGCAGTCCATCTCCCGCAGTTCCTCCACCGTCACCATGGTCGCCGGGCACGCGAGGAGGCGAAGGACCCCTGGACCAGCCGGGCTGCAGGAAGGAGCAGGCGGGGGGCTAAGGGAAGTGCGTGCCGGAGTGGCCGCAAACTTGGCCCCCACGGCCTTCCACGAGCGGACCTCTTCTCCCCAGTCCCCTTGCTCCCGCCGTCTCGCGGTTACATAGCAGTCCGAGCGGCCTCGGGCGCCAGGCAGCACCGCACGCGGTGCCGAGGGGGAGGCGGCGGCGGAGGGGAGTGTGTTTACGAAAGAGGACCGCGGACTCCCTTCTGTTGTTGCCTCTATTGTATTTTGCCGGTTGTGCTGCTCCCGCCGTAGCCGCCACCGGCGCTGGCGTTCGGGCCGTCGCTCCCCACCAGCAGCCGGAGCTCCGCGCACTGCCCCAGCCAGAGTTTCCTCTTCGGCTTATAGATGTATTAATGCTCCTCGGCTCTCCCCCGGGAGGGGGCAGATTCATTACTACCTCCCGAGGCCCCGCCTCTCGCCATTCCGAGCCTCGCGGCCCCCGCCTCCCCCCCCACGGGCCGACTCCCTGCCCCATCCCGGCTCTCTCCGCCCCGCGGGCCCCTGCTCCGCCCCCTCCCCTGCGCGTGAATGGAGTGAGGGCCGCTGGCTCCCAGTCATGGGAACACGACGTCACAAAGAGCGGAGTAAACAGGGCGCTCGGCGCTCGCCGTCAGGCCCATTCATAAAACCGAGACCTAGAGGAAGAGGGAGGCGGCCTGCGACCGGCAGGCGAGCGGCAGCGCCGAGACTTTGTGAATGGAGCGCGGCGGCGGCGGTCGCGGCCGGCCGGGCCCCGGGCTCCGCGGCGCGCCTCCCGCCTGACTCTGGTCGCCGTCCCGCCACTCCACCCTGCCGCGGCGACGCGGCGTTCGGAGAACCGCCATCCGGAAAGCCGGCCTAACGGGAGGCCGGGGGCTCGGTTTGGAGGTCTCGTTCCTTTTTGCCTCGGTGCTCCCCCGTTATCAGCCTCGCAGGTCTCCCCCTGCGCGTCGTAGTGCAGAGGGCACTGTTGCCCCACTGCCCCGCGGGCACGACCGGGGTGGCGGGGACCTCCTTGGCCCCGGCATTCGGAGTGCGCGACGCCTGGCCGGTCGTTTGATCCACGCGACCCCTCAGACGTTAGCTTCTGCATTAGCGTGATCGATTTTCATCTCGAGCCATTAAATCCGCCTTAGAGCTTCCCGAGGAACGTGGGCAAGCCCCAACTTTCAAGATAAAAGGGAAAAGCCCTCCTGCCCGAAGCCCAGTAATAGCGAGGTGTTGGGTTTGTTGCTTTACGACCCAGAGGGAGGCATTAATGGCCGGAATGTTGTTCCTAGGGAGGAAGGCAGGGGTGCCACTCCCGTCCACGCTTCCTAAAGATGTTTATTGAATCCTGGTGGGGGGGAACCCCAACGTTTTTGGCTTTCGGAAAAGCCCTCACCTCATCTCGCATACATGTGAATTGTTTTCTCAGGAAATGACAATTGGGGTCTACATTTGGTGAGAAGCTAGACCCTGAGAAATTGACGCGCGAAGGATTTTAATAAATTCTGAGGGCGATTCCATCCCTCTTTCCAGGTCATGTAGCGTTCTCCCCGCCCCCAGTTTTACTTAGGCATTTAATTTCCCAGAGGCCGCTTTTGGCGGGGGTTTTGTGCGCGCCGCGGTGGGACACGACAGAAGCCAAAAATTATTCGCCCGACATCATGCCAAATCTTGTTAGTGAGAATTAACCACCGAGCGGGGGGGTGGGGTGGGGGGTGGACTGCAGGACTCGCCGGCGGCCCGGGGTAGCAGCGGGGTCGAGTCTTCCATTCTGGGTCCCGCCTCGAAGCATGACCTCGGCAGCGAAGGCCGCCCAACCCGCGGGGGCCTTCCCGCCCCCAGCTCGGCCTTCCGGTGGGCCTTTGTTGCAGCAGAGCGCCTCCCTGGAGCTCTCACCTCCGGGACCCCAGAGCCCCCCCTCCACTCCCCTACCGGGCCTCGGGAGGGGGCCTCCACTTCCGAGGCCTACCACCCGCGCTCCTCTCCCGCTGCGCGGCGGATACCCCGGTGCCCGGGTCGAGTAGGGGGATCTTACTTTTCCCTCGGACTACAAAACGGCTCAGCACGGCACCGCGAGCATCCGGTCTCTATTCAGAATTTAATATTGTGTTCATGGATATTTATTTATTTATTTGCAATGGGTTAGTTTTAATTGTCTTTGAAAAGCGCTACATATTTGAACACTGACTTTTTACGAAATTTTACGCCACAGGCACGCCGATCAAGCCCTGGAAGGGGCCACAATTGCGCACCGACCGAGGCGTCCAGGTGGCGGCCCTGGGGCACCAGGGCACTCGGGGTGGGAGTCAGCAGTCCGAGGTTCACTGCGTGGCCGCTGCCGTGGGGAGGGGTGTGTACTTCCTCCCGGGGGCAAAGGGGGGCCTGTGTGCCGATTTCTCATTTGCTGAGCCGGCTGTAAGGCTTTAAAGACTCGCTCTCACCGGCACGCCCGGGATGTGCGCCCTGTCTAGGGAGCCCCCCCGCCTTCCCCCAGCCCCGACCGGTTCGGGAAACGCCGACGCCTTTGCCAGGGTTTGGACAGGATTTCTCTCTTGACGGAGCCTCTGGGTCGGAGGCAGGTCTGGGCTAATTTCACATGTGTGGCTGGAGCTGCGGAGCCGTCCCTGGGCCACACCGGCCGCGCTCCGCCAGCCTTTGTTTCCCGGGCCCGACCCCCGCCTAGCGCTCACGTGGTCGGTAAATAACCGTCAAATCCGGGGGGGAGGAAAATGCCCAAGGACAAAGCCTTGCTTTCTGCACCTGACAGTAATCCGTGGTGGCGAAGCCCATAAATCCCGCAGGCGATTCACAAGGAAGGTGGTGTGGGCGGGCGCGTGTGCGTGTGTGTCCGTGTGTGTGTGTGTATGTCCACGTGTGTGTGCCCGCGCCTGCGCGCCCGCACCCCGGAGGGGACCCGCGGCTTCGGGCTTAAAGTATTTAAGCCAAGAGCAGCTGTAATTACGAACACGAATCCCTGATTTTTGAGAGACTAATAATTAAAAAGAAAAAAAATCCTCAACTCGAGAATTAGCGTTCAGTTGTGTGAATTTCAACAAATGAAATTTAAATTTTGTATTTATCCGATCCCCCCTAAGCACCCTAATTTTTTTTTAATTTTTAATGTTTGGTGGTGTAAGTGTGCAGTCCATTGGGGACACGGTTTAATGAATAAAATGTGAGGGCTACCCGATAGGGGCTGTAGAGATGTTAAAACTTGTCTCCAATTAATGTGCCGGCTGTGGGGTGGAAAACAATCAGTTTACACAGGAACCTTGTCAAACAGCTAGTCTATAAGGTAGATCTTGGAGAAAATAAAGGCGTTTGGTAGGAAGACATTGTTTGAATGTCATTTCAAAGTTAATTTAATTAAGGAAGGCATATCTGCAGGAGTTGGAGTGGGATTGCCCACGGAGAGATATTTTATTTATATTCAGCAGTGAACCTCCAGGTGAAAATAGTTTAAAAATTCACTGTGACATGTAAATCCAACTTCTCTTTCATCAGACAGTCCTTAGACCGACCTTATTAGTCACTGGCAGGCCTGGCAAAACCCCTGCTCTTGTTTAAGAACATTTCTTTCCAATTAGGAAGTTGTGTGATCTGGGAATTTAAAGCCCAGAGTCAGATCCCCAGAGAGAACTATGGCTTCTATTCTGGTTTCGATGCCAACCTCTGACTCACTCGCCTCGTCCCAAAGGGTCTGCATAAAACCTGCCTGAAAACCCATTAATGAATTAATCGAAGTGGCATTGGAAAGAAGGATCTGTGGATACCTCTTCCCGGAGCGGAGAAGGTACCTTGCTCCTTGCTCTCACCTGGAACTGGAAGGATTTTTGTTGCCTGGAACCATTAGCTGGGCCTCTTCGATCAGCTGACTGGGGAGCTTCCCCTCTGGCAGTGAGAATGCCAAAAGGACTGGGAAGCCATCTCATGCTCCTCTAAGCAGAAAAGTGTGTGTCCACTGCGTGCTCTCAGGCAACATGTACAAATGGAATTGAGGAATGCCTGTCGTTCCCTGCCCACCTCTGCCCATCAAGTCAGAACTCAGAAACCGTGGACGGTTCTTCAATGTTTAGACTGAACATCAATCAATGTGAAAAACAGACCCTCGGGCGCCTGGGTGGCTCAGATGACTAAGTGTCCAGGTCATGATCCCAGAATGCTGGGATCGAGTCCCAGATTGGGCTCCCTGCTCAGCGGGGAGTCTGCTTCTCCCTCTCTCTCCCTCTTTCTCTCCCTCCGACAAATAAATAAATGAAATCTTAGAAATATATAGCCTCATGTTTTAGTCCTGACTTTGTCACATTGATTTTCTATGCATAATACTATAGCATTTGCTAATGATTTAAAATGCTAGGTTTCTAACCTTAGAGTCTCTGCACAAAGGTTTTAATACATTGCTGGGTTCACTACTTTATTTGAAAACTATTGGATCTAGGCTATGCCACTATGTAGCTTCATGATTTTGGGCAAGACAGTCTCCCTGGTCTCAGTTTCTTCATCTGCAGATGAGGAGTTGGGCCAAGGCAGTTCTTAAGGTCTAGTCCCTTTCCCACCCTGTGTGAATCTGGGAGGAGAGCTCTCTATCAACCCCAACCCCAGACTTCCACAGGCATCTCCTTTCCCTCCCCAAAGCCAGGAACGCACGCTAAAATGCCCGAGACCAACCCGCAACTCAAATAACCGGCTCTTTTGCTCCTGGAGAGCAAATTGGTAGTTTTTACTTGTATGTTTTGTGCTGATGTCCCAAGCAGCTTGATAAAACTTAAGCTTTTCAAAATCAAATGTTGGGAACAAATACTTCTCCAAATAGGAAATAAAAATGGGCTTGGCATTTTTCGGGGGAGAATAGAGGGGTGGTCACCTAGCTACGAATATCGCTTTGTTCATTTTTTCAACAAATGCATTAAACTCTGGGGGGGGGGCCAACAAATTTGTCCAAAACACTGACTGTGTCTTCGAAGAGTTTATAATTTAGTTGGGCTAGTCAGGGCCGGGATGT
Organism: Nasua narica; assembly: GCA_028533885.1. NCBI lineage: Eukaryota > Metazoa > Chordata > Mammalia > Carnivora > Procyonidae > Nasua > Nasua narica. Next base: position 165,126,949 of record CM052800.1, read on the forward strand.
CACTATATGTTACTACAGGGCAGGATCTAATAAATGTCATTAGGGAAGAACAAACAAAATGCTAGGGAGATTCAGACAAGAAAGGGATTGCACTATGGTGTGGGATTACGGAGATGGAAGAAAAAGGCCAATTGGAATAAAATGCATTTCATCTACATAAATGTTATCCTCCACTTCTCTTTTAGGTCCTTTTTCTTTTTTTTAACTTTTATCCCACCTCTGACATTGATTCCGTCCTTGTGCCTTATATCTTTTCCTTTCAGTTGTTAACCTCTCTCTTCCCCAGTGGTTTTGCCTGCTAAAAATAGATGAGCGATTGGTCTGAAGCTATGAGACAGCCAAGATGATGCAAAAGCTCTCTAGAAAATCTATGCTGTGGATGATGGCCAACCTAGATTCCGAACGACCTAGGGGTGGGCCGACCTCTAACTAGTGACAGTGACATCATCTCAAGCAAGTCGGTTGTTCTAGATCTTAATTTTACCACCTATAAAACTGGGAAAAATAATATAATTATTATTTACTTGTCTTAGGACAAATAGCCATCTAAATCACCCAAGGATCCTGCCGTTGGTGAATGTATTTTCCAAACCAAACAGTCTAGTATATGCTCAGGAAAGACTTTTGGACTTATGAAATTATTTCTGTAAAAATTCTTCCCAAAGTAAACATTAATCACATTTGTTTAGTTTCTGAATCTTCTAACTGAAAGCAATAAAAACAGCCCCAAATTGAGACTATGGCAGAAAATCTGGGACTTTGGGGCATTACTTCATTGGAGAAACAGAAAAAAAAAAAAAAAAAAGGAAAAAAAAACCCAATAAAGTTACCAAAGACCCATGTTGTGCCATTTGTTTGCCATCAGAGCCCCAGATCGTCATTATCCTCTGACATCCACACAGTATATGCACAGCTGGTCCTGGACACAGTTCTTCCTGCCCCATAAGTGTGAGGAGTGTGTGTCCTGCCTTTCAGACCTTTCTGCAGCTCTTTGCTCCCACGTTTGGCCTTGTTGAGGTTTTCTTTGTGTAACTGTTGATTAACTCTCATCATAGGGGAGGGAAAAAAATCTTTCCTATACCCTCTTAGGTTCATACCCAGGGCCTGCAAATTAAGCTGACAAAGGTTAACATGAGAAAAGGCATTTAATTTTAATTGACATTAGTAATTTTTTTTTTTAACATGCACGGGGGCGGGGGGGGGGGGCGCTTGGGTGGCTCAGTGGGTTAAAGCCTCAGGTCCTGATCTCTGCTCAGCGGGGAGCCTGCTTCCCCCTCCCTCTGCCTGCCTCTCTGCCTACTTGTAATCTCTCTCCCTCTGTCAAATAAATAAATAAAATCTTTAAAAAAAAAAA
>CM052800.1:165128802-165147286 GCA_028533885.1 Nasua narica
CCTCTCGGCCTGATCTGACCGGAGACGTCCATGCTTCACGTCCACTCGCAGGAAATGCGCTTCCCTGAAAGAAGAAGTCCTCTGGACAAGGTCATCTGTTTCTGGTGGTGTTTGTCAGCTTCAAATACGGTGACTCATAGTCACAGGTTGGGATAAACCTACCCGCTATCATTTATTAAAAATGAGTTCCCACCACCTGGGTAGGCTGACTGCCCCCCGTAAATCATGTCTCCAGAGCCGAGCGGGATGAAATCATTTTTAATGACACGGTCTCTAGATAGCCCAGGCTTGCTGCGGCTGTTGTTTTGTCTCTTTTGCTTCACGACAGGTCCTTTGCTAATATTTTAGCCCTCGCGTGAGGTACAGAACCATTGGCTGGTGAGAAAAATTTGCATTTCTTCCCTTTCGTGCCAGAAATGGCCTGGGTTCCATGGGAGAAAGGGGTGGGCGAATGGCGAGTGGAAGAGCTTGCGGAGTGGAGGTGGGGAGCGTGGCTGACCTAGGCATGGGGGCCACTTAGGCAACCTGCTCTTCCTCTCCTCGGGCCATTAGCCACGCCCTGGGCGAATAGAGTGTTCCAGACTGACCAGCTGTCACTCTCCAGGGCAAATCCCCTTACCGGATCCAGTCTTCTGTTTGGAGTTTCTGATGAAGCATAGAGGAATACAATTATTATAATCAAACTTCCAAGGGGAGATGAGCGATTTAGAATAAGAAATATAACCACGAGGGGACCAGAAGACAGCGCACTTACTGGGTGGGTAATTTCCTCTCTTTAGACTTATGTATATGAAAAGCTAATTATAATTTTAGAAAGCGCCTTGGTACAGCTAGAATCAGAGGGAAAGGAGGGAACTTAGAATGCACATCCAATTTTATCTGCCCCTTCGTTGTTTTTGTGTGTGTGGCAGACTGGCTCAAGTCGAACGAAACAAAACAAAACTGCAGATTTTCTTTTTATTTACTACTTACTATTCCTGAAAAAGAATAATAAACATGCACATGCTAAAAAATTCCAATAAAAAAAGAGGATGCAGTGAAAAGAGAATCATGCTCCCACCTCTGTTCGCGGCTCTCCAATTCCTGCCAATATCCGCACTTCCTTCCAGAGATATTCTGTATGGTAGAAACACACGTGTTTGCGTATGTCTTTCACTCATATTTTATACGAACTTCTGGTAGTGCTCTAGACACACCATCATATGCTGTGTTTTTTTTCACTTCACCTTGTACCCTGGATATCTTTCCAAAACGTCTGATTTTTCCATTGGATGGACGTACCATAATCAACCAGGCCCAGGGGATTTCTTCTTGGACGCTGAGAAACATTGGCAAACTGTGATCCATCTTTCTTTCTTTCTTTCTTTCTTTCTTTCTTTCTTTCTTTCTTTCTTTCTTTCTTTCTTTCTTTCTTTCTTTCTTTTTTTCACTCTCTCCTCTCCACCCCCCACTCCACTAAGTTTTTATGAGTATCATGACCCTTCTTTCCTTCTGAACACAATGTAGTCAGTCTTTTACATTTAGGCTTTCCCAAAGCTTTTCAGCCATATCTCTACAGAAAATATAGTATAGAGTGTGTGTGTGTGTGTGTGTACATGTCAAACTTGTTTAAGTTTTGGGAGAAGGAGGTTTACATTTCAGCAACGTAAGTAACATAAAAAGGAATATATGACATCTCTGGGTTGTTTTTTTTTTTAAGATTTTATTTTTAAGTGTTCTCTACACCCAGCATGGGATTTGAACTCACGACCTCAAGATCAAGGGTCACTTGCTCTGCCCACTGAGCCAGTCAGGTGCCCCCTGACACTTGTGTTTTTAAGAATCCCACTGGCACAAGAAATTCCTTACTGACCACACTTCTGCAAACATCAACCTCCTATGCTCTACCCTCTTGCAGAACCTTCTTTGTTTCCCATGGTGTATTAGTAAAAGCCTGTGATCTCTAACTCTAACATTGTCAACTTCCATTCCCCCCCAAAACATTAGAGTATACATTTCTGAGTATTTAGCTCCCTAACGTAAGCACAGAAATGGGACCTGAAGGCACTAGCACGATACTATTATCTATCGGTGCCTCTTAGATACATGCTTGACTTCCAGGAGCCATGTCACTGAAAAATAAAACCCATCAGAATAGGCTAACTGGGGTGCCTGGGTGGCTCAGTGGGTTAAGCCTCTGCCTTCAGCTCGGGTCATGATCTCAGGATCCTGGGATCGAGCCCCGCATTGGGCTCTCTGCCCAGTGGGGAGCCTGCTTCCCCCTCTCTCTCTCTCTGCCTGCCTCTCTGCCTACTTGTGATCTCTCTCTCTCTCTGTCAAATAAATGAATAAATAAATAAATAAATAAATCTTTAAAAAACAAAAAAGAATAGGCTAACTGCTACTTTATTTGTTATTTGCCGCTTGTACCTGTGGTAACAAATAGACCCCCAAGTATGCAATGGCTCTAACACACTCAAAATCTATTTCCTGCTCACATAACAAGTGGGAGATTGAAGAGTGCAGCAGGATAACCCTCCTCTACATCAGAATCCTGGGACCCAGGCTTTACTCTACTCTCTAACATATGGCTTCCAAGAATGACACTCCATTCCTTGGTAGGAAGGAAAAAAAATGGAGAAGCACTGCATGGCAGGCTTTTATGGGTCAGATCTGGGAGCTGTGCCTGTCTGTTCCTTTCCCATTCTGCTGGCCAGAACTCAGTCACGTGACCAAATAACTGCAAGGGAGCCCGGGAAATGTAGTCTTTGGCTAGGAATCCATTTATCCTTTTAACTTTATTTAGAAAGAGGGGGAAGTGGGGAGGGGCAGAGGGAGAGGGAGAGAGAGGCTCCAGCACAGAGCCCGACATGGGGCTCGATCCCATGACCCTGGAGATCACAACCTGAGCCAAAATCAGGAGTCAGACACTTAACGGACTGAGCCACCCAGGTGCCTCTGGGCATCCACTTTCCAGCAATAACTCTGCACCACGAAAGAGGGTGTGTGGATTTTTGTTGGACACCTAGCTATCTTGCTTTTATAATCATCATCATACTATTTTCATGAAACATCTTTTGCCCACATTATTTACAAGGCATTGTACTGTATGTATATGCACTACCTAATGTCATTCATTCTCTAATTAACAAACAGCTATTTGTTGTAGATAGTATCATATTTTATAGATGAAGAAACCAAAACTCAGAGAGGAAATCAGTTGGTCAAGGTCACCCGTGCAGTGCATTTTGGAACCGATTCAAATCCCAGTCTACCAGATTCGAAAACCCTTACTTTACTCTTACTTTTTATGGTATACTGCTTAGGAAGCACTGGAATTTTGAGGCTTTAATGAAAGACAGGGACCAACCCAAAGCTCCTCTTTATTTTTCTTATTGCTTTTCTGGCGGCACTGCGGAGGAGATCTGACGTTCCTAGCAATCTTGATGGTTTTCACGCCATCCTCTTCCCTCTCCAGCCTTCGTTGTCCAGAATCTGAATTCTTTTCAGTCATGTTCAAAGATTCAATTACTATTTATGTGAGGATGACTCCCAAATATTTCTCTTCGGCGTTTTCACTGGGCTTGTCTTCCTCCTTCTGCCGGAACGCTCACCGGATCCGTAGGCCCTGCAAACACGGCTTGTCACCAAAGGGAAGGCATTGTCCTCACACCCTCAGACCTGCCTGTTCCTCAGGCTCCTTAGCCAACAGCTCACTGCTTTTGATTAGCTCCCCAGGGTGCGGGCACCGAATTTGTTTTTCCATTGCTGCTTGAGTCCTAAAGATTAAGCAAATGTTTGGCTATTTTGCATGTTTTCTAGACGGTCCAAATGTCATCACTCTTGCCAGGAGGGTTGAGGGACTGTTTCGAGATGGCGGTGATGGTTATCTCAAGAAAACTGCCTCCACGTGCAGCCTCTTTTCTCAATTTCTGTTTGACGCTGAGGAAGCTGGGGAAGGCTTCTGAATCACGCACGTCCTGAGGCACTGGGGCCTGGCCTGAATCATGGACACCCACTCGCGGAGACACGGTCATCCACACTGATGAACATCGCTGTGGAGGCCACATGCCTACCTTCTCAAGTCCCTCTGGCCAACCAATCCTCTGGGGACATCTTTTCTCGCATTGCCTCTCTCAGCTTTGAGCTGTCCCGGATGCAGCAAAGATCCCAACACGTCAGAGGTTCACTTTCACACAGATCTTCACGATAGCTTGTGGGAAGGAGGTACTTGTCCTTAAGCTCGGCCCACAGAAACACGGGGTCCTCTCTGAGGCGGTTCGTCTCCAAGAAAGCCCAGGCGACTCGTCACAGATCCCGGAACGGGTCAGAGCGGGGCTGGCAGGCCAACTAGTACCAACCACTACATTGAAAAAGGCACACAAACACCAAGATGTCTTAGGATAAGGAGTAATGTAAAAATGGCAACTGATAATCACAGAATTTAAATCTCATTTTCTGCTACCTTTCCGCTCTTTGCCTAAAGTATATTTTTTTATGAAATGTGAAAGAAAATATTTATAGCTGTTGTTTAGTTTCCTCCTCATATGCCAGGCATTGCTGCTAACCTTAGTAAATAATCTTAAAATAAAACCCCTGCAAGGTAGGTATTATGTGTATTTTACGGGTGAGGGAACTGATCTCAGAGAGGCTAATGGACAAGTTAAGTTACTCAGGTAAATAGAGTAATAGTGTTTGTATTTCCCCCCTGTTTTTATATCTCTTGTCACAGACCTAGGCAAGTGCTTTCTGCACTTCTGTATCTCTAGCACAGTACAATTCTTAGTACAAAGTAGGGGCTAGGTAAATAAAGGAATGAAAGGAACTCGGAAGTGATTAAAATGATATCTCCTCCACCTAGAGGGGTGTTGATTGCAATGGGACAGGTGATAGTGTGGTAACAAGAACCCCAAGGTTTTAGCAGTTCCGAATAACAAAGGTCTGTTTCTTTACTCACTGCGTCCATCACTGGTTGTTGGGGCCTCCGCTCACCATCACTATGCAAACCCCCACGTTGGTGGAGGGGTTCCTATCTCGAATGTTGCTGGTTGCACTATGATTCCGTCATTGACATTGGAGGTGATGCACATCTTCTTGCTCAGAACTCATTGGCCAGAACTATCCGCGTGGCTCCAAAGAACTACAAGGGAGACAGGCAGTGCACTTCAATCACGTGACCGGAAGGGGGTAGACCTGGAATTATTTGGCAAACAGCAGTCATGACATCCGTAGGATGTAGGAGTCCAGTGATATGAATGATATAAATATGATTTTTGTCGGGAGGAACAGTTGGTGTTTAGTGGGGATAATTAGGCATAAGAAGGCCTCAAGGCTTTGTGTTGGCTTCCACTTGGACTCTGCGTCCGGAATTCATCCTGGGCAGTGACATAAAGCCCCTGAGTCTGGGTGAAAAGAGAATATTAAGTCCAATTCTGATCCCTCTAAAAATGTCAAGATGGTCTATGATTCATTTTAAGTTACATTTTGTACATGGTGTGAGGGAAGGGTCAGGCTTAAGTATCCGTTTACATTTTTACATATGAAAGTCCAATTATTCTAGCACTATCTGTTCAAAAGATTTCCCCTTCTTCATTGGATTGCCATATGTGATTCATCTTCCTACTCACCTGTGTATTGGTTGTGTTCCCAACTCAAGATTTAGGTCTCTGTTTTTGTTTTTCTTTTCTTTCTAGTTCTTGAATGTTTCCTTCACTTTCCAGTATGTCCTACAAATATTAGTATTATGGTTTTTGTTTGTTGTAAGTGATCAAGGAACTAGTTACCTTTCAGTGGGCGTGGGAGCTTCAGAGCCACTGATCTACCATAGTGCTGCCCCCTCAACTTTCTATCCTTCTCTGTCACTTTGTTTTAACTTAACTCCTTTTGAAACACTATAAAGAACTCCTTTGCACCATTACTCACTTTCAACAATTATCAACATATTATCATTCTTATTTCATCTCATTGCACTTTCCCTCATTCAGCATAGGTTTGTTTATGCTTTGTTTTGTTTTGTTTTGTTGTTGTTATTGTTGTTCGAGAATTGTAAAGCAAGTCCTTGGCCTTTTATCAATCCATTCCTAAGAATGCCAGTATGGATCTCCCCCATACCATAATGGCAATACCATTGCTATACCTTGATAATAAATACCCAGCCTGGGGGGCATTCATTTTCCACATGTCGCTTCCTGAATCTGTCATCTGTGCCTCTTATCTTGTCCCCATAACCGTCTTCTCTCTATTTGTTGAGGTGTTCTTGATTTTTGAGCCCACCAATTTAGATGACAATGGTGAATTCAGCTACTAAAATTTTCAGTTTACAAATCATATTTTTAAGCCACAGGATTCTAGAGTTCGAGGCTCATTATTTTTTTCCAGCTATCAGATGTCTAGCTATCACCTGCAATAACTCTTTCACTGGCCTTCATTCTAATGATTTAATCTCATCCTTCCTGGCTGCTCGGGCTGCTCAGGCGGGCCATTATTTTCTCTCTGGGATGCAAGTCTGGTGGACGGAATCCCTTTCATGGCAAAAATCCCACAGGCTGTGAAAGCCAAGGTATCTTAATTAGTGTTCGTTGAGTCACTAATGAATCTATAGCCAAGGATCTGTGTACCTATTACTGTTGTTCTCTAAGCAAACTGAAGGAGTAATAAAATTTTCACCTGAATGCCTGCTCTGAATTTTTATTTCTAAAGGCAATCTATTCCAGGGAAAGATGGTTTCCCCGGGTATATTTTTAGCTCTCATACAAGCTGTGCCAAGCTTGGTCTTGAAAACACCCTTTGGGTCAGAGGAATATTTGTCATATATGGCACTTAAACTAAGGATGTGGGGTTCCGTAGAGCTGTATCGTGTGTGCGTGTGCGCATTTATGTGTATGTGTGTATCTATGTGCGTGTGCACATGTACATGCGTGTGCATGTGTGCCCACACTTACGTTGTGGGAAGGAGAGGTCGTGGGTGCCCACTGAGTAACCAGAAGTTTCCAACAATTATAGGGTTTTATTTTTTTTAAGATTATTTATTTATTTGACAGAGAGAGAGAAAGAGAGAGAGATCACAAGTAGGCAGAGGGAGGGGGAAGCAGGTTCCCTGCTGAGCAGAGAGCCCCATGCGGGGCTCGATCCCAGGATCCTGAGATCATGTCCCGAGCCAAGGGCAGAGGCTTTAACCCACTGAGCCACCCAGGTGCCCCGAATTATAGGGTTTTAAAAGGGTGGTTCTTAACTTTCACTTTTCTGTTTTCTGTTGAACTTAGTCCTTTTCCCCAGAAAAATAAACAAGTGTAAACTGACCTGAGCATTTGCATGCCATTGAATGGTCTCATGTTTCCAGAAGGCTCTTCCAAGGTATGAGGAAACAATGCAGCTTGGAGACGAGAAAGGAAGGGGACGTTGTCCTCAGAGTGGCGAGCATGGCGCGGGAAAGCCGGACTCCTGGATGTTTGGCTGGGAAATATAAGGGCTTGAGACCACATCTGCCTGTGCGATCTCGGCAAGTCACTTGTTGAAAAGTGGACATCATCATCCCTGCCTCATGGAGTTGTTTCAAAGATTCATGGAGGTGTGGTAAGTGACTCAATAAATGTTAGCAGTATTATTTGAAAATTCAGTGTGGGTCCTAAACACCGTGTGTCTGCTTCTGTAGTATATAGCTATGTTCTGGAATTTTCCTCCAGTCGTCCCAACACTGGGGCACTTTTGGTGGCAATGGCTTTTCAACCATGTGCAGAGCATTCCTGTACAGAATTAACTTGGTGTTAATAAATAATTATTTTATATTTAAAAATCCCTTTCAATGTTAATGCCCTTTTCCCTTAAATGGGTCTCCGTGGAGAGCCCGCCTTCCGCTAAACGAATTCGCCCTGAGGGGGAAGAGGCATAGCGGGCTTCATCACTGCTAATGGAATAATTAACAGACTGGGTTTAAGACTGAGAACGTAATGCTTAAGAAAACCCTTGATCCTAGTTACTGGAAATCAAATCTAGGCTTTCCAGAGAAGTGTTTGAGAGTTCACCTGGTATTTTGATCACGCTGCTGGTCTTCAGCAGGTGAGGGGGAGGGTGAACACAGGAAAAGGAGAAATGTAGGCATGGTGTAACAGGAAAGGAAATCATTAGAAAAGCCTATTTAAAAATGGAGAATGAAGGAAGTGGGCCGACCTGTTGATTTTCCTCTTTAAGAGAAAAACCAGGTGTCTTAATTTCCCAGAAATCAGAATGTTACGACTTTTCTCCGCAAACGGTGTGTAGGGCAGGAATGGACATGACGATGTGCTTTCGATGTGACTCATTTCTTCTTTAGAAGCTGGGTGTTCCCAGGAAGTACTTTTCCAGAGGGTCTGTTCTGAATGGACAGAGCGGGGCACAGGATTCGGGAGGGTGAGGTTAGTAATGACAGAATCCGGGAAGCTTGTTCGAAAGAGAAACTGACGAAACGCGGGCAGGAATCGCGGATGATGGTCTTGGATGTGAGAGCAGCAGCGTGCCCGTGGCTTTGTTAGTGTGACGGCACTAATGATTTTGGATTTCTCGCCGCAGGACGGCGTGCAAGCAAGGGCCGCGCTTTGAAGAGATGCTGGAGATTTAAAATGCCGGCCACGATGTCTCTGATCTGCTTTTAAGAACATGAAGTAGGCCGAATTTTTAACAGTCGTTTTGTGTACAAGGTGTGGTTGGCAATGGCCTCTTGGCCAGTCAGGAATATAAGAAAAATGAGAGGGCGCTTGGGGGGCTCAGTTGGTTAAGCTACTGCCTTGGACTCAGGTCATGATCCTGGAGTCCCAGGATCGAGTCCCACATTAGGATCCCTGCTCAGCAGGGAGTCTGCTTCTCCTCTGACCCTCTCTCCTCTCATGCTCTCTCTCAAACAAATAAATAAATTTTTTTAAGATTTTATTTATTTATTTGACAGAGAGGAGAGAGATCACAAGTAGGCAGAGAGGTAGGCAGAGAAAGAGGGGGAAGCAGGCTCCCCGCCGAGCAGAGAGCTCGACATGGGGCTCAATCCCAGGACCCCGAGATCGTGACCTGCACCGAAGGCAGAGGCTCAACCCACTAAGCCACCAAGGTGCCCCAATAAAAAAAATCTTAAAGAAAAGAAAAATGAGAAAGAAAACCACAAGCAAGCACGTTATTGTTTTAGCAAATGGAAAAAACCAATAATGCTATTTGCAACATGAGAAAGGTATATGTTTTCATCTCTAGGATCCAGTGCCTTTGAAAAAGCTCTGTTGCTATCCGATTCAAAGCAGAAAATATTTGATTGGGTAGCAAGAGCCATTGCTTCCTGTTTGCCTGCCAGTCTGGGAGGAGAAAAGCTGTCGCAGTGTAGCATCATCGATAGGACCGATAGGACCGTAAAGGGGATTCCCGCACGGTTGTTTGCAATCCCCGGGTGGTGTTAAATGAGGCATTGTCTTTGTTATAAATGGAAAAATGTCATCTTCCATCCTTCCCTGATTCCTCCCAACGCGGCAGCCTCTGTGCTTCTCGGAAGGCAGGGAGTACGCTTTCTTTTCAGAAACCACTGTGCCAGGTGTACGAGCTGCAAAGCCTCATTCATTCAGCCAACACGTCCGGGCACTAACTATTGCCTTCGGCCCCGCCAGACACAAGCCGGTGAGAGAGGGAGGGCCAGCGAGGGGCTCAACGCTAGAGGGACTCTCCGGCCCTAATCAAGAACTGAAACTTCATCTTTGTGTCCATAGTTCTCAGTTCTTGGTTCCTCATTGAAATCACCTAGGGGGGAACTTCAGGGTTAGACCAAACCCCCATTCCTATTAAATCAGGATTTCAGGGATCGGGGCAAGGGCATTGATATATTTTTTAAAGCCATCCTTGTGATTCCAACGTTTAGCTGGGGTTAGAAACAACAGGTTTCGGCGAGGGAGAGTCAGGGTGCAGGATGTTACAGAAACAAAACAGTTCCGGGGCCCCCGGTCACGGGTGCGCTACAGAAAGGTCTAAAGGAGCTGGAGGCTGGGCTGGAAAGGCGCGGGCAGAGCCCTGTGAGTGAGGACAATGTCATGAATGGCCTGGAGACGTCGCTGGAAAGCTGACCCTGACTGCATAGGCCCGAGGAGGGCCCAACGGTCTGCATTTCCAATGAGCCCCCCGAGTGACGGCGAGGACGCTCTTCCTCCGGCCACACGTTGAGTATCAAGGACAGGAGGCAGTGTGCCCAGGGAGGGAGACAGCCAGCACAACCCCAGAATCCACGCTTGGTGGCCGAGCAGCAGCTGGAAGAGGAAACGTTTTCACTTGGCGAGAGCAGGACTGCGGAAGAGATAGCAAAGCTGTGTTTGGGGGCCGCCAACTCTGAAAGAGAAAGGACAGGCCACCCGCGAGGGCCACCCGCGACCTGACAGGAGACTGGCGCTTGATTCTGTGTGTTTTTTATGGAAGTGTCGCTGACGCGCAGGTTTAGGTTCATTTCAGGTGTGTCACACAGCGATGCCCCCATTCGACATGGTACGCCGTGCTCACAAGCGTAGCTACCTTCTGTGTGGCGTTCGCGTCTCGCCGAGACTTGTCCCCTCATTTTGGCCATTCCAGAGGGAAAGTGTTCAATCCCGAGTTAGCATAATCATTCCAAATTCCCCATTTTCAACACTTAAAAAGCACTAAGATTTCCCTGTCAGGGAACCACTTTTTTTTTTTTTAAAAAAGCTCGATGGGTCTCTGACAACATCGCCGTATTGGGAAGATAGGGATCACAGGGAGCGGGTGGGGGAACGCGGACGGGGTCGGAAACGGAGTTGGGTTTGGCTATGTTCCAATTTGCAGGGCCCCGTGACGTAGAGGCCAAGCGAGCCGAAGTGTGTACTTCCAGGCGCGCAAAGGGCAAGTCTGGTCGAGAGGCATCAGGATGCTTGCGAGAGTGAGTGAGATGACCTTGGTGGAGGGAGGTGGGAGTTCAACCCTGGGCCACATCAGCCCTGCAGAGATGGGCTGAAGACGCGACAGCGAAAGGCCGCCGCCGCAGGTCTGGGGACTCCCGCGCATCAGGGAGAGCTACCAAAGGAGTTCTTCTGGAAACTAACGGCCCCTCCTACCATTAGGGGATGAGACTGTATGATTTGTCTTCTTCCCTCAAGTTGTGTTTTCTCTCAGAGATCTAAAATCCCCTTTCCTAGTGTGGCTTTTGTTTTTTCCCTGGTTCCCATTCCCCTCGTCTCTAGATGTGCCTGAAACGGTGTGAGCCCTAGAGGACCCTCGTCCCCCGCAAGTCAGTGGAGACAAGTGTCTAACTCTGGTGTCAGATGCATTAAAAGCTTAGCTTCCGCCCGGCCAGCATACTTGCTTAATAATAAAATCCCTTAAGCCCCCAGTCCTGGTATGAGGAGGTAAAGGAAGGAGGATGAGGGCCAGGAGTAGAGTAGAGTAGAGTAGAGTAGAGTAGAGTAGAGTAGAGTAGAGTAGAACTCGAAGACAACTGGAAATTTACGAGAGGCTGGGAAGATAGAGGAAAGGGAGAGACTCAGCTCACAGAGTGGCTGAGGTCACGGTCACCAAACTGCCCCAAGACTCATTCAATAAGTGACCACTAAGGGAGGAAAAAGCAAAGCAAAGCAGCAGTAACACCTCAACCCGACATCATCAACCACAAGATCCCAACTGTGGCATCGCTTCCATATTTATTCGACTAGGTTACATTTTAGCTTCTGGAGGAGGGGCTTTGTGTTTTGCCGGTCTCCACTGCTCTTGTACTGCGCCTTGGGGTTCCTGGGGGGAAGGACGACCTAAGAGAGTCTTCGGAGGTTCGGTCCCCTGGAGCAGAACCTCCAGGCTGCGTCTCTCCACCCTTAGATTCTGTAAAGGAGGAACCCATGGCAGTCGGGTGCGGTGGAAGTGAGATCAGTACCTTAAATTTTCATTGACTCCCGGCAAGGCCGTGGATTAACAAAAATCTCGAGATTTCGTGCTCTTGACTGAATTTTTATCAACTCGTTACAGAATTCTGAATATCTCATGTCCATCAAAACATCTGATCGACCCATACTGATATATTTGATGAGCGAAACTGGGAAATGTACATTATGCATGAATGCACTTTTCTTGGAAGGAAACTCTTACGAACACAGTTTCTATGATGCTGATGGGACTTGGGGGTGTGCTTGAAGCTTTTTGTCAGGGACAGGTTGGAACAACGGTGTTGGATGCCTGGCGTTCCAGAGCCTCATTCCACAGCTGTGAGGGGCCAGTACGATACAGCAATTTATGTAGGTGATACTTAATATTCGAGTCAGACAATAACATTCTGGGACCTCCAAATGTAATCAAGGGAGGCACATATCCGTCGTTTTTTTAAAAAATCACTTACACTTTGCCAGGGCTGGCTAGGAAGCCCATTCATTTCACAGATGATACCGCTGAAGAAACACTGAGGTAGGGAAGAGAGACAGAAAATTGTGAATTTAGTGGTTGTTTATTTTTGAAATCATGTAGACAAGGGGTAATGATGCTGTATCACCCTGGATATGGGGAGGGAATGACTGGCTAATGGAAATTAAATATTCACTCACCAGCACATGAGGTGATATCTTTGCCCTCATCCTTTTTTTTTTTAAACCTCGTGACAAATTGATCCGTTTATTTCTATATATTCCGTAGCCCTGGATGGGTTGTGTTGTTATATAATTTGGACTCATACAGGGAGATTATTCTGTGAATTTTGTGCCAGTATGTGACTCAGGTTTAATAAAATAATCCTCCCTAGAGACAGCTGCAGGCAGATGAGCAGAGTGTGCTCAGGGTATCGGCCTTCCCCACCGGTACTATCTGTCTTTCATTTTATGAGAAAACATTTTTTTAAAAAGATTTTATTTATTTATTTGACAGAGAGAGACACAGTGAGAGAGGGAACACAAGCAGGAAGAGTGGGAGAAGGAGAAGCAGGGGGAGTGGGTGAGGGAGAAGCAGGGGGAGTGGGAGAGGGAGAAGCAGGCTTCCCGCTGAGCAGGTAGCCTGATGTGGGGCTTGATCCCAGGACCCTGGGATCATGACCTGAGCCGAAGGCAGCCACTTAACAACTGAGCTACCCAGGCTCCTGGAGAAGACATTTTTAAAAAATGAAATAGCAAATATATTTCTAATACTTGTTAGTAGACATAAATTTTTAGCAAAATGCTAGCCATCCATTAGGTTAAAAAATTAAAACACTGAATTTCTTTTCTTTTTCCCTTTTCTTTCTCTTTTTCTTCCTTTCTTCCTTCCTTCCTTTCTTTCTTCCTTCCTTCCTTCCTTCCTTCCTTCCTTCCTTCCTTCCTTTGATGAGGGAGCAGAGGGAGAGGGAGAGAGAGAATCTTAAGCAGGTGCCACGCCCTGCATGGAGCCTGCTGCGGGGTTCGAGCTCACAACCCTGAGATCATGACTTGAGCCGAAATCAAGAGCTGGATGCTTACTGAGGGAGTCACCCAGGCGCCCCTAAAACATGGAATTTCAAACAGAGTAAATGTAAATGAACTTAACTTTAAAGGAAAGCAGTTTACAAGAAATATCGGGAAACATAACTGATAAAGGAATGTTTGGAATGGAGAAGTTTCGAGTCCCTGTCTTTGGGTTTGCATCAGGAATATAGCTGAGTGCCCACTGCCCACCTGTGATATATTTTTGACTTTATCACAATTTGAGCTCAGGCTCAGATACTAGCATTTACCTCTCGACTCACATGCAAGTTGGGCTAATGAATCCCTTTCCTGACTCATGTCCCTATTTTAAAGAAGAGTTGGTCCCTGTTCAGGGCAGGTCACGTGTGCCCCTCTTCCACATACGGAGGCTGGGACACTGTATGACATTTTGTACTCCAGAGGGTCAGTACTGGCCCCAGGGTTTTAGAGAACAGGAATACTCAGAACCAGGAGAACCTTTAGAGCTGAGTCACAGAGCTGATTTTCTAACGTTGGAGGGAAGGGAAAGGCCAAATGGACTAGAACTATTGAACCCCAAGAAGACTGGACTTTGAATATAATACATACCAATAAATATCATTCGTATCTGACAAGAAGAACAACTCCCATCGAGACAGGTGCATCGCACGAGAGTTAGGAAGAATTTCCCAATAATTATATTAGAAACAAAAAAAAAAGGAGTGTTTGGGTGCCAGTGTGGGATAGGACGTTATTATCCGTTCAGCTATAAAGAGCAGAGAAGCTGAGTGGCGAGAGGACTTCTTCCCTCCCAGCCGAGGATACCGAAGCACCGGTATTACTCACGGTGAATCCCCACCCACAGACATTAGTAAGTGCCCACGCATGCTGGGGTGACTTCTAGGCAGAAAGGCACCTCATGGCTAATTGAGAACACTTACTGTTGGTCAAAAGATCCTAAAGGGGGAAGAAGGAACGTCTATTTTCATCATCATATCCTCTTAAGGAGGGTGTAGCCCGTGGGACTCCTCGGATAAAAATAACCACTCTCGGGGCCGCTTTTGCTACATTTTTTAGGAAGTGATAGTTCTGAAAGAACCTGAAAGAGCCTGCCTCCTGAAAGCATTTTTTACGGATCAGTTGGTGGGTGTCACGTGATTCCCTCTGAGGACCAGAAGCTCTCTCCAGGTGTTCGCGTCCAAGAAGGAAACGTCTCAAGTGTGGAGGCCAGCCCGCCCACGCCAGAAGGTTCCGTGGCAGGTGAAATGCCGAGGGGCTGCTGGCTTCCATCCCGCGTGGATTCTTGCAGCATTCTCTCTGAATGGAGAATTGCTCAGTTGAGAGGATTTAAGCCTTGATGGAATTATAATGGAAAAAAAATAAGCACGACGCCAGGAACAGTATTTTTGTGTTTTTGTTTTGCTGACAATAAACACGAGTCTGGTAATCAGCCATGACAGAAAGATGTTTTGAGCAGCCTCCAGAGGGGGATTTTTCCATCAGATTCTAAATTACATTCTTTATCAGGGCAGAGGAAAATGCTTTAAATAGCCCTTGGCGCCCAATCAAGTGGGTAAGCCTGTGCCGTCGTCTTGATTTTCACCTACGGAGAGGCTTTTTATCATTGAGTCAGCAGTGGAGCGAGGGCCTGTGTTCTTTGTCCTGATATGTTTGAATGATATTCATTATACATGGGATGATTATGAACACAGAGGGAAAAATCCTTCTTCAAGCTCTTTTTTATGTTATTAGACTCTAAGTGCTTTTCGAGTCTCTCTGTGAGAACAATAGTCTTCTTAGAAAATCAGTTGGGGTATGAGTGGTGCGACCAAGTTTAATGTTGTGTAGCAGGGGGATCCTCAGATCTCTAGCTGGTCCATATTCACTCAGGATCCAGAGCTGGCTGGAGTGGGTTAAGTGAATGAAGCAAATGGTCAAAATTCCAGAACGGGGAATGGAAAACCACTCTTTTTTTTTTTTCTTTTTTAAGATTTTATTTATTTATTTATTTGAGAGAGAGAAAGTGAGAGAGAGCATGAGGGGAGAGAAGGTTAGAGGAAGAAGCAGACTCCCCGTGGAGCCGGGAACCTGATGTGGGACTCGATCCCGGAACTCAAGGATCATGACCTGAGCCGACGGCAGTTGCTCAACCAACTGAGCCACCCAGGCGCCCGGAAAACTATTCTTATGAGCCAGGTCTGCTGGGCCCCAGTTCTGGGGACAGAGTGGGTACCTTTGTAAGATGGTCTAAGGTAGTGCTTAAGATCATAGCCTTTGGATCAAACCAGTCAAAAACCATAGCCTCCAGCATCACTCAAACATGGGTCTGATTCCCAGTCTCCCCTTACTGCTCTGTGGCCTTGGGAAAATTGCTTCACTACCCTGACCCCCGTTTCTTCATTTGGGCAACTGGGGAAGTAGTGCCTAATTTAGGGGGTGATGTAAGCATCCAGGGCAATAATGTTGAAGGTGAGTTTAAGAGTGCCTGGCACTAGACATTCTAATTCATGTTGTCAGAGGGGACAAGGAGCAGTGAGAGTTGTCCTGTACTCATGTTCATTTTCCTTTCAGGGTGCTCTCGCTGCAGAGGGGAGAAAACCCCAAGTTACCACATTTTCCAGATTCTTTCACCTAGAAAATGGTTTCTTTAGATTTGCGTGTATGGTATTTGCAAGGAGGACGCGAGAAAGTGATCATTTTTGTGCTGCTAAGCCAGGTCAGAGGATTCTGGAATTTTCTGGAGCACCTGTCCAACTTTGTGGGTGATGAGAAGCAGCAACTTCCTGATCCCTGTCTCTTCAGCCCTGTATCGGGGCTATGGTGCTACATTCTTGAACTCAATGGATTCTAGGATAGCTTCCTGATTCCCTACTTTCTTGATTTTTAACAGAGGGAACCACTCTCTGGTGGTCAGTTCTTTGGCATTCTAGAAGTTTCTCCTGGAGACTCCACCTAAAAACGTCATTTCTCTGGCTTTTCCATCACCACCCTAATTAAATCCCGTTGTGGATTCTGTTCCACGTACCACATCTAACTTATTCAGTGAGCAAGTCCCACAAGAG
Organism: Nasua narica; assembly: GCA_028533885.1. Lineage (NCBI taxonomy): Eukaryota > Metazoa > Chordata > Mammalia > Carnivora > Procyonidae > Nasua > Nasua narica. Next base: position 165,145,217 of record CM052800.1, read on the forward strand.
AAGGAACACAGAAGGTAAGAGGAGAGGCAGTGTTGGGAAAGAGAAGGTGCAAGAAGTTAAGAAGGAAGAAATCCTTTCAATTGACTGACAAAGTAACAGCCACAATTGATGACAGTCCACACAGAACATGAAAACCTCAAGAAGGGAAGAGTAAAAGCACCCTGAGGTCGGGGTTTAAGATCTGGGATCAGGTAGACATCAAGGATCACATTGATCTGCTTGTCATCAAATTTGTGTAACCGGCCTGTGGGGTATTTGCAAGAAGGAAGCAAGTCTCTCTTCGGGTAGAGACTTTGAGGGATATATAGAACTTTCCACAGGCCACTTACACCACCAAGGAAGTCTAAGAAAGAGTTCCCTCACAGAATTCTTCTGTAAGTGGATTAAATAATGACATTTGATGGAAAAAGATTACTTCAGTTGCTGTCTTGATTAGACTGGAAATAGATCGTCTCTATAAGCGTCCCAGGGCTGGGAAGTCATTCCTTGTTGGTGCTTTCCTACCTGAGGCTTGATGATTAAGCTGTTGTTCCCCCGGGGGCTGCCTTCCTACTTCAGAGGCCAATCTGTCACAAGCATAAAGGAGACTAAGCATATTGAGACATTCGAGGCTATTAAGCATAACGCACAGTTCTGATGATGTTTGCATTCAACGGTGGCTTGGAATAATCACAGATCTAAGAGCCCTTAAGAAAAGTCTCTCATTAGCACGTTTATCCACAGGTTCTAGAGATTACAACTCTTAGTGAAATGTCAGCTCGCTAACTGGTCTTCAGCTAACACTAGTTGATCAGCAAGGGTGCTGTGAAAAAGGTACTTGAGTGTAAAAAAGCAATCATTTCCCTAGCAATCCTGGGTAGCAAATTGGGACCATTCTGCGTCTTCTTCTGTCCTAGATGCAGGTGACAGAGTTTCAGAAAAGGTTTCATGTGCCCGACCTTATCAATGACCACAAAGATCATAATGAGGCCACAGCTGCCCCATCACAGCTGGAATCTTTTTGGAAAGGGTTTTCTCTCCCATCCTGTTGGACCATCATCACCAACAGATGCAGACAGAAGACTGGGCATCGGTACATGAATGATCAAGTTTGACGGATTTCCTGATGGGGCAGATGAAAAATAGCACAAAGCTCTTGCAGCTCGTCCCATCGAGGGGTGAAACCTGTTTTCCCACCCCTTCCAGCTAGGCGGCCTTGTGACTTTCTTTGACCAATAGAATGTTGGGGAGGTGATGTACCATTTCCAAGCCTAAGCCACAGGAGGTCTTGCGCCTTCTGTTCTTGTCCCCCCTGAAATGCTACCACTGCTGCAGGAAGAAGCCCAGGCTAGCCCATTAGAGGATAAAACTATATAGAACAGAGATGAGCCATCCTAACTGGGACTCCTTAGACCACTCAGCCCCCAGGTGACTCCCTTAACCCCCGCCCAAGACTGCAGCCTCTCTGAGTGACTCCAGGCAACACAAGAATACACACGCAATAGTCACCTCCCCAGTTGACATCAACCCGAATTACTGGCCCACAGAATTATGAGTAAATAGGATGGCTTTTATTTTAAGTCACTAAATTTTGAATTGTTTGGTCTGCAGGATGAATAATGGACATAATTAGCTATATTGAGACTGACCAACCCAAGGAGAGAGGGAGGGACATACAGTGTTGTAGGTCCTGATGGGCAAGCCAAGAGTTAAAATGACTCTATATCTTCAACGTGGATTCAGTAAGAACTACAATTAGCAATTTTTTGCATGCCTTGGGACCAATATACTTCCCCCACATAGAATCACATTCTTCAATGGCTAAATTGACTAAACTGAATAATGCTGAATTCAACTACTTCTTATTTTGGAAATCCTCCTGCCTAGGTTTTTCTTCAACGTATACATTTACAGGTTGTGGTATGAGAAAAAAATATATTTAGTCTTTGTCCCAGTTCCTGGCAGAAAGCTCTCCAACCCTTAGAGTTTCCTAAGTGATAGCAACATTTTTGTCATTCATAAGAAACCCTTTTTGAGCTTCTATTAATGAAGTGACTTTTGGAAAGCCCCTCAGCAACCTAAGGCTGGGGG
>CM052800.1:165147786-165199907 GCA_028533885.1 Nasua narica
ATGTTTATATTAGCTAAAAAAATCCGTGACCTAAGCTGATATACAAAAGTTAGAGAATTCACAGAAAATTAAAGCAGAAGGAAGGAAGCAGGGAAAAAGGAGTAACAAATACAAGAGCAGAAATTAGTGAGATAGAAAACAATTTTCACAGGTCAAAAAGCCAAAAGAAGGGTCTTTAGAAGAAACTGATCACGTTGACAACTCCTAGGGTGAAACTGAAGAAAAAAGAGAGAAGGCAGACATAAACAATGTTAGGAATTTTTAAAAGGAAATTATAACATTTTACAGAGAAAAAAATCAAAAGATGCAAAAGAACATTATGGACAACCTTATGCCAAAATTTTAGGAAATTTACATGAAATGAATATTCCCAGAGAAATCTTACTTAGCAAAAAAGACACGCACAAAAACAGAAAATCTCAATTGTCTTACAACCACTAAAGATTGAATCTCTAATTCAAACTTTCCTTCAAAGAAAGTATCAGGCCTGGATGGTTTCACCAGTGAATTCTTTCAAACCTCTTGGGAATAAGGAATACCAATCTAGCATTCTTTTCCAGAGAATAGAAAAGGAGGAAATATTTCCCATCTTACCACCAAAACCTGACAAGGACATTACAAAAAAAGAAAATATTGGCCAATCTCTCTCTCTCTCTCTCTTTTTTTTTAAAGATTTTATTTATTTATTTGACAGAGAGAGAGAGATCACAAGTAGGCAGGGGGGTGTGTGTGCAGGAAGCAGGCTCCCTGCTGAGCAGAGAGCCTGATGCGGGGCTCCATCTGAGGACCCTGAGATCATGACCTAAGCCAAAGGCAAAGGCCTTAACCCACTGAGACACCCAGGTGCCCCTGGCCAATGTCACTTATGAACAGAGATGGAAAAATCCTAAGCGACATATTGGAATTTGAAAATGAAATTCAGAAAGACGTAATATAGCTATCCTGACCAAGTTGGATTTATTCTAGCAATTTAAGGAAAACCAGTATAACTAACCACATTAGTAAAATAAGGGAGAAAAATCATATGGTTATCTTCATAATGCAGTAGAATTTGATTAAATTTAACACCTACTTAAAATAAAAACTCTTAGTAAAGAATAGAAGGTGTATTAATGATCTCTTATTGTAAACAAATTACTCCGAAACTTTGTGCCCCAAGACAACAGTCAGCTTGGGTGCCTGAGTAGCGCAGTGGGTTAAAGCCTCTGCCTTTGGCTCAGGTCTTGATCTCAGGGTCCTGGGATCAAGCCCCGCATTGGGCTCTCTGCTCAGCGGGGTGCCTGCTTCCCCCCTTTCTCTCTGGCTGCCTCTCTGCCTACTTGTGATCTGTTTCTCTCTGTCAAACAAATAAATAAAAAAATTTTTAAAAAGATTTTACTTATTTATTTGAGAGACAGAGAAAGTGAGATAGAGCATGAGAGGAGAGAAGGTTAGAGGAAGAAGCAGACTTCCCGCGGAGCTGGGAGCCCGATGTGGGACTCGATCCCAGAACTTAAGGATCATGACCTGAGCCGAAGGCCGTTGCTCAACTAACTGAGCCACCCAGGTTCACCTAAATAAATAAAATCTTAAAAAAAAAAAAAAAGACAACAGTCAACACTTAATATCCTCTCTGAAAAACAAACTGAGGGTTTTGGAGGGGAGGGGGGATGGGGAGTTGGGCGAGCCTGGTGGTGGGTATTGCGGAGGGCATGTATTGCATGGAGCACTGGGTATGGTGCATGAACAATGAATCTAGGAACACTTAAAAAATAAAATTAAATTAATTAAAAAAAAAACACTAGCCTTACATTTTCTGCGGATCAGGAATTTGGGAACAGCTTACGTTAGAATATGCCCTCGGGATCTTTCATGAGGTCTTAATATGTGGCTGGGTCTGCAGTCATATTGAAGAATAGCAGAATAGCACCCCAAAATAAGACTGTAGGACATCACGACAGGCACCCCAAAATGTGCTGCTTTGGTAGAGTGATTACTTTGAGCTCTAGGCACTTGAAAAACAGCAAATGAAGGGAGAGGCTTTCTCTGAACTTGACTTCATTGCCTAAAGACAGAGCCTCCAAAAGGAACTCACCTGTTGTAAATCCCTTCCTTGGGAGTATCACCAACCAGGTGGGACGGGCTCCGGCCACAGGAGAGGAGGCTCGACATCCACACCACACCCAGACCCACTTTTCCACAAACTATCATGCCTCCCATTTGTTATTCAAAGGGACAACTCATCTTCCCTAAAAACCATTCCTTCTCCCCTAAGAGACCTACATCCCTTCTTATCTTTCCTTATTAAGATGACATTGAAGCCTGATTTCTTTTTTTTTTTTTTAAGATTTTATTTATTTGACAGAGAGAGAGCACAAGTAGGCAGAGAGGCAGGCAGAGAGAGAGGGGGAAGCAGGCTCCCTGCTGAGCAGAGAGCCCGATGCGGGGCTCCATCCCAGGACCCTGAGATCATGATCTGAGCCGAAGGCAGAGGCTTTAACCCACCGAGCCACCCAGGTGCCCCTGAAGGCTGATTTCTAAGCCACCTTGGGGAGTGACTCATTTTTCCCTGGGTATCTTCCACATATGCATAAGGTATCCATGCTCCTAATTTCCTATTTGTTTTTCGGTTGTTAATCTGTCTTTTATTAAGGGTCTCAGCTGTGAACTCAGATGGGTTGAGGGAAAATTATTTTTCTTCCCTGTCAGTATCAAGACTTGATTGGGAGGCTCTGCTCCCAAGGTGTGTCACTCACATGGTTGACAAGTTGGTGTTGGTTATTAGTGGAGACATTCTTTTTATCGTTATCATCACGTGTAAACCTCTTCACATGGCTTCTTGCGGCTTCTCAGGACATAGTGACTGGTTTACTCCAGAATGAGTAATCCAAGAGAGATTAAGAAATCCAAGAGGTTAAGTGGGAACTAAAATGCCTTTTGTGATTAGTTCTGGAACCCATCCATTAGTTCAGCCATATTCGACTGAACACACAGGTCAGCCATGATTCAGCTCGGGAGGATACTATACGAGGCCCTGAATACCAGGGGACCATCCATCTTAGAAGCTGGTTTCCACAAAAGGAACTTCCTTAATCTTTCAGTGTGTGTCTACAAAAATCCCATAGCAAATATTACACTTGACAGTGAAATTCTGGAACTTTCTCCTGAAATTACGACTGAGACAGGAATGCTCAGTTGTAACCACTTCTATTCAACATTGTCCTGATGTCCTATCCAAAAAAAGAAGAAGAAAACATAAAAGAGTGGTTAGATTAAGATTGGTTGGCCAGGAAGGAAAAAAAATTGCCATTAATCATAGGTGATATAATATTAAATCGAAATTCCAAGTAATCTACAGACGCACTTTTAGTGTTAGTGAGTGAATTAAGTAAAGTCGCTAGATACAAGATCCGTATATAAAAACTAATAGTTTTGCCAGCAATAAACAACCAGTAATAATATTGAATATCGTCATTTAGGATAGTTTTTTAAAAATCAGCCACTTAGGAATAAATCTGAGGAAACTGTGCAAGACAGCTACACGGAAAACTATACAACATTATTGAGAGAAATTAAGGAAATATAAGAAAACTTGAATACATGGAGTGAAGACCCAATCTTATCAAGATCTCAATTCTCCCTGAAATGATACCTAGATTTAGTGCAATCCCAGTATCCTTCTTTTTGTATGTGACAGAATCCACAGGTTGATTCTAAAATTATGTGGGAGTGCAAAGGGACGAGAATAGCCAAATCATCTTGAAAAATGAGGTTGGAAAACGTAGACTACTGATATCAAGACTTTATTTAGCTACAGCAATTAATACAGCACGCAATTAGTGTAAGGATAAATCGGTTAAAATGATGAACAGAGTCCAGAAACACGGCAGAATGTCTTCAGGACTCTGAAGTAAGCAAAGAGTTCTTAAACAAGACACAAAGCAAACATTAACCGTCAGTGGGATTCAGCACAGAGGTCTCTGTGTGAGGGAAGGGCCACTAGCCAACATCAGGGAAGGTATGTGCCCACATAAGTAACTGACAAAGATGCATACCCAAAATACACGTTATTGCTTACACGTCAGTTAGAAAAGACAGATAACACAGTAAGAAAATGAGCAAAAGACTTGAAAAGGCACTTTATAAAAGAGAATAGCCAAAATAATACATATTTTATTTATATTCAGAATGTACATAAATGTAAACATTTATATTCAGAATGTAAACCATGTATAACCAGAATGTCTATGAAAAGCGTCTAGCCTCATTACTTACGAATAGCCACCAGGAAAATGCTCGTAATGCCTTTTTTAATACACTGGCCTGGGTCATGGTTACGTGGGTATGCCCGCTTTGTGACAACTTGTAAAGATGCGCACTTAGAATGTATGCACTTTTCTGTAGATTTGTTATACTTCAATGAAAACATTATTATTTTTTTTTTCCTTTTCATTTAAAGCGGCTTTCAATGGCCTTTGGTCCTTTCCAAGGCAAGAAGGGAAGGGGTCTCAGGCCAACCGGCCACGCGGGCTTACTCACCTGTCTGAGGCAGGAGTGCAGACGAGCAAGGCTACGAGTGTCCTTGCTTTCTCTTGGTCTGTTTCTGACTGTTTTTATGCAGATACGCGGCATCCGTGGGCCAGAAGCCTTCCTAGCTTCTCAGGAGAGCGATCTACACCTGGGGGCCCACAGGGAGCTCGGTGGACTGCTGATTTTAGCAGGAATCCTTGTTACTTGCATAGTGATGCAGGAAGACTGGCATTTAGTTCAGGGAGCACCAGACTGATTTCATTTTTTCAGGCTTTGTTGATTGCATTTCCACGTTTCCACCTCACAGTGGTGGTTCTAAAAGTTCTGGGGGTCTTGGACATCTTTGAAAATCTGATGAGCTCTCGGCACCCTTTCCCCGAGGCAAAAGGGCGCATGGATGCTTTCAAAACAAAACTTTGGCCGCAGTTTGTTGGACGGGGGTGAGGGGGGGAGTGGGGGTGGGGACAGACCCCAGGAAGTTAAAAAGTAGAAGATTAGTGTAATTGGTTTCTCCACTAATCAAAGAACTCCTTGGGATTAACTATTTAAATTCCTTCCATCACTTTTTTTTTTAAACCTTTTGGATTGTAAATGAGGTGCTTATAGATCAAGCTAGGCAGCACAATGTAGGCTTGGGGGTAAATGGAGGGACCACAAGCTCGTGTGTCATCAAAATACAAACACAAAGCCCTGGGTGTGTCCTGTAGGATGTTTTTAGGGAAGAGAGAAAATTGCTACTTCTGGCTGTAGGAAGTGCATTTTCATTAATCAAAAAACTGAAGCAAAGAGAGAGCCCGAGGCTTTTGGGGAGCCAGGGGTGGGACTGGGGTGTTGGTCTCCCAAAACCTGGATGCTCTTTTTCAATAGGAAGTGGGAGGAGCACCTCAGAACTCAGGTCTCCCCCTCTACAAACCCGCAGCAAGCTGGCCCTCTGGAGATCTGCGCTGGCCTTCCGGAACGCAAGCTACCTCACCAAAGGCCCAGGGCTCCGGCCTGGCCCCACGAAGCCCTGTGTATTGAGATCCCTTCTGCTCTGTCCTAAACCCTGGCTAGCAAAGAGCAGGCAAGGAGGGATTCATTTGTGTGGCAAATTCGTACTTAAATTTAAGAACCAGTCCGTTTTTCAGATTTTATCCCATATAGCTAAAAAGCAATTTTAGGATGGGGGTGGGATAAATACTTTAAAAAATAAGTAAAATAACAACACAGTAATTCCGTTGATCTTCCCTTCTGGTAAAAGATAAACTGAGACCTATTAAAAATTTTTGGGGTGTATTTGAAGGAACGTGAAATTGAATCGGGCGGTGCCAACCGGAAGTGGTTAGGAACCCCTCACAGGCAGGAGCTGGGGGCCAGACTTTCTCGTAGAGAACATGGGAGCCCTGCAAAGAAATTGTTTGATTCGCTACAGCTTCATCAGTTGCCTCATTTGGAAAAAGCCCAGTTGGTTGTTTGTCATAAGTTGTCCTTAGATTTAGACTTTTTTTTTTTTTTTTTTAGATTTAGGCATCTTAACTTTGAGATGCTTACACCTCCATCCAGTGGTTTCCCTGTTTGATTAATCCAATCCTCTGTTCTGGGTATTTAATGCGCGAAGGCTTTAAAAGATGATTTTCTTTCTTTCTTTCTTTCTTTCTTTCTTTCTTTCTTTCTTTCTTTCTTTCTTTCTTTTTCTTTCTTTCGATTTTATTTATTCATTTGAAAGAAAGAGAGACAGAGAGAGCACAAGCAGGGCGAGTTGCAGAGGGACAGAGAGAAGCAGACTCCTCCCTGAGCTAGGAGCCAGACCTGGGGCTCAATCCGAGAACCTGGAGATCATGACCTGAGCTGAAGGCTGACGCTCAAGCATCCGAGTCACCCAGGGGCTCCTAGAAAATGCTTTTCCTCATCTCCCTGTTAGGAGAGGGAATTACGAGCCTACTTCTAGTATCTTGAAGTACCACCTTTATAAAAATACTCGGAGAGAGTCAGTCATGAAGCAATATGACAGTTCTTGACGCCTGTGAACCAAATGAGTTAGAGCACGTTTGCTTCCAAATAGTGTCTGTAATTAGAAGCAGATTCCCTGCCCACCCCACCCCCCAGCGGAGTAAAGGGGCATTTGGGCAATTTAGACACTAATCAAGCAGCTCATTCAGGATGATTCCCGTTTGTTTAGCCTTTCTTCCTGATTCCATAACCTGAATATTGGTCTGTGTTTGCACGTTTTAAGATCTAGAGAATCTTGAAACCCGAAGACATCCTTCTAAATTTAGTTTGGGCTTTAAAACACTTGAAGAAAATGCGGTTTTTTAAAAAAATGTATTTTTAGAGTTGGTCATATATTCTTAGAATTTGAGATAGGCAAACACACAGTCCCTGTTCTTATTTGCATTTTATGACCTGAATAATATACTTTGCATGAGGTCTCAGATACATAGGAAGTGGCTGACAAAGATTATGAAAATCAATGGTAATAACAACCAGAACAAGAGCCTTAAACATAAAAAAAAAAAAAAAAAATCCTTAAACATCAAAAAAAAAAAAAAGAAAGAAAGAAAGAAAGAAAAAATCCATCAGAATGACTTAGAGACTTTTAATAATACCAGACAGGTAGTTTTCATTTTGAGAGAAATAAAAATTTTTTTCTTCTAGTGGTAAATAACATGAGCTGGATAGATGCAAATTTAGACATTCCAGGAATGCAAATGACCTCATCCTTAGTAAGTAACTCCTTGACTTAAAAAAGTTATTTTCTCTGTCTGTAAAGGAAAGTCCAAAAAGAATCTATGACATAGTGAAAGCTCTCTTTTTAAGCGTTTTGGAGTTCAGCAGGGACTGTATTACCATCATGCTTTGTAAAATCCGGCCCAGGCAGGGCTGCAGCCCATGGGCTCAGAAGGGAAATGGTTGTCTTAGAAAAGGTCCTTTGCTAGATGAGGTTTTAGGCCAGTGCAGACACATTTCTCACCTGTGGCACAAATCCTTATCTCCAGGCTAATGTGCAATGTAGCATGGAGGTTATAAGAACAAGGGCAAGAAAATTCTTGGTCCAAGGCTATTTCCGGGGTATGATACTGTGGGGGAGGAAACAAAAAATCTTTTTCTTACACCCCTCTGAGGTTCTCAGGCCATAGCCCTGTAATTAGACTAACAAATAACAAGATTAACAAGAGAAAAACAAACTGAAGCTTATTAGCGTAGACATAGATCACATACATGGGAGCACCCAGCAATGAGTAACTCAGAGGGGTGGTTAGAATCCTGCCTTGACGGCATCTGCAGGAAAGAATAACTAAGTTTTTGAGAAGTGATAAGACCAAGGAAAAGGACTTTACATTTCTTTAAGGTGGCGAGTAGTGGCAAGAAAAACACATAATACCCTTAAGCACCTAAGGGTAGATAAAGATTAGTTTGAGCAAAATTTTTTTTGTGGTTAAAAAAAAAATTTTTTTTGTGGTTTCCTCCAATGTCTGGGAGGATTGGGGGGCTCTTGAGCTGTCTCTGGTGATTAACTTCTGTCCTTCCGGGCAGAGAGGGGAGGAGGGACACCGTTGTAAGTTTCTGTCCTGCTTTTAGAGGGCTAGGGGACGAGCTTCCTGCGAGCTTTTCTTGTTTCCAGTTCAAAGGAAATTACATTTTAATCCCCAATCATATGCTGATCTACAGTGTGACCTTGGGCAGGTCAGTCAAGCTCTCAGAGGCCTTGTTTCCTTATCTGTAAAACTAGATTGTAAATTATGTTGACGTTATTAACAAATGATAACTAAGTGGGATAATATCTGTGAAAATCCTTCCTAGACCATAAATGTAGTGCAAGTGGTTTTTATTTATTTTTATTTATTGATATAAATAAAATCTATATTTTTATTTATATATATAAATAAATATAAATACTGATTTTTATTTATTTACATTTTTGTAGGGAGGTGACAGAAAGTTGAAGAGATGCCCACGGATAGATTTTCACATGTTGTATGTGTGTGCATGTGTACATGCCCTTCTGTTCACGAGCTTGTAAATTACACACCAAAGAAATTAAACCAGATCGTTTGTTGTGTATAATTTTTATTTATAAATAATTAAAAGTAGTTGCTTTAGTTTTAGAATCACTGGTGTCTATTCTTTCTGGCCGTCCGTCATTAGACTGTAGGGCCAGATGTCCCTTCAAACTATGGTTAGGAATGCGCATTTGTATACAAATAAGTACATAATGACACTAAAGGTATTTTTAGCATTATGGGAACATCCTTTCTTGCTCTTCCAGCCCTTTTCCCTATCATTGCCCAGTCTATACAAACCCAAGCCTCGGATAACTGCCCTTCTTCTTCTGGGACCCATGCATGATACTGATTCCAAGGGAAAAATCTTGATCTGAACCACCATAGAGTAAAAAATAATCCAAGCGTGGCTTCCATTTTTAGTTACTTTTAGCTTGTACATTTGGATGAATCATTTCACCTACGTTTAACCCTATGAAAGTTTGTCAAAGAATATTTTCGTTACGTTTATAAAAGACATAACTGAGTGTTCTTAGAAAATCTTCTTTGGACCATCGCCCAGCTATATTTCACATTGCTGCTCGAAAGAAGAATTCCTCTTCTCACATGGCCTGACATATTCAAGGCATTTGGAGGAGGTACTGAGTTTTGGAAGCTCTATGATCCTTCAATATTCACATACAATAGATTGTGTTCCTTATTTGTACCCAGTAAATTTAGAAACCTAGAGAAATCCATAGGTTTTATAATCTGGCATTGGTGTACTGATGGAACACCCCCCCGCCACTGCCTCCTGTACCCCCGTTAGCCCTGATTTGTGGTAGATGTCAATTTCTCTGCTACAAATACTTCCACCAGAGTCAATTTCAAGCTAACATCAGGTTAACAACGGACTCTCCAGAGCAAGTAGGAGCTGGCTTCACCACACCACCAAGAGTGTAACATTTAGTAAGGACATCGCTTTCTACAAGGGAAGGCCAGGGGAAGAGGAACGGGGACAGTGGCTGTTTTGGGTCTGAGCTCCTTGGCGTATGGTTTATGCATTGGAAAGATGGAAAAGTTCAGGGGAAGTCAGTGTAGAACACTCTCTCCAACTTTCCCATTATTGTTTCCTCCTCATCACGTCTTTTCTAACTTTAAGATCCTCTAAGAAAGAACTGTTTATTAGAAATGATAATACAGACATGGTTTACCTTTTAAAAAAGTAGACTACTTACTACATAGAAGTATATGAAAATATAACTCCTCAAAATTCATGTAATGCAGCAAAAGCAGTGATTAGAGGGAACGGAATAACATTGAATACATATGTGGGAAAAGAAGAAATATCAAAAAAATCAATAGTATAAACTTCCAACTAAGGAAACTAAGAAAAAGAAGAAGAAATTAAATCCAATGTAAGCAGAAGAAAAGAAATCATAGGAATTATAGCAGCGATCAGTGAAATTGAAAGCAGAAACTCAATAGAGAATATAAACAAAACCATAAGCTGGTTCTTGGAAAAGACTAGTAGAATCAATAAACTTCTAGCTGTACTAACCAAGAAGAAAAGAAGATACAAATTACTAATGCCAGAAATGAAAGAGGGGCTATCACTGCTGATCCATGGACATTAAAATAATAAGAAAGGAATATAATGAACAACCGCATGCCTCAACATTTGGTAACTGAAATGAAACATACTAATTCTTTGAAGGACACACCTACCAAAACTCACACAAAGAATAAGCTGAATAAGCCTACAACAATGAAAGAAATTGAACCAATGATTAATAACTTTCCAAAATAGAAAAGATTAGGCCTAAATGGCTTTATTGGTAAATTTATTCAAAACCAAACCCAAACAAACAAAAAAAAAGGTACTAAGTCCCTACAATCTCTTCCAGAAAATAGAAGTAGAAGGCATACTTTCTAATTCATTGAGGAAGTCGTTCCCTAATATCAAAACCAGAAAAAGACATTACATATTGACTATCGATGAAAAACTTCAACAAAATATTAGCAAATCAAATCCAACATAAAAAAAAAACAAATAAAAAGAATTCTTCATCATGACCAAGTGGGATATACCCCAAGTATGTAAGGCTGGTTCAACATTGGTGGTGGGTAATGAAAAGGGCACGTATCGCATGGAGCAGTGGGTGTGGTGCATGAACAATCAATCTTGTGGGGGAAAAAAAGTCAATTAATGGGGCGCCTGAGTGGCTCAGTCGTTAAGCATCTGCCTTCAGCTCAGGTCATGATCCCAGGACCCTGGGATGGAGCCCTGCATGAGGCTTCCTGTTCGGTAGGAAGCCTGCTTCTCCCTCTCCCACTCCCCACGCTTGTATTCCCTCTCTCATGCTCTCTCTCTCTCTCTGTAAATAAATAAATAAAATCTTAAAAAAAAAGTCAATTAATAAAATCTTTTACATCAACAGGCTAAAGAAAAAAAATCATAAGTTGATATCAATAGATGCAAAAAAGCATTTAACAAAATCCAGTACCCATTCATGATAAAAACTTTCTAGGCATAGGGAAGCTTCTGCAACTTGAGAAAGAACATCTACAAAAAACGCTAGAGCTAACATCCTGCTAAAAGGTGAGATCCTAGATACTTTCCCCCAAGATCAGAAATAAGGAAAGGATGTCTCCTTTCACCATTCATGTTCACTGTAATACAGCGAGTATAGAGAACCACTAGAACTCCCATTCTTTGTAGAAATGCAAAATGGCACAGCCACTTTGGAAGACAGTTGAAAAGTTTTTTACAAAGCTAAACATAGCTTTACCATAGGATCTAGCAATCCTTGGTATTTTCTCAAATGAGCTGAAAATTTATGTCCCCAAAAAACCTGCACATAAATGTTATAGCATCTTTATTCATAATTTCCAAAACTTGAAAGCAATCAAGATGTCCTTCAATGAGTGAATGGATAAACAAACCATGGTACATCCACGCACCTGAATATTATTCAGTAACGGAAAGAAAGGAGCTATCAAGCCACGAAGACACGGAGAAATCTTGAATGCATATTGCTAAGTGAAAGAAACCAGTCTGAAAAGGTTGCATACTGTGTGATTCCAACTATATGACATTCTGGAAAAGGCAAAACTACACAGACAATAAAAAGATCGGGGGTTGCCAGGTGTTTCGGGAAGAGAAAGGGAGGGGTGAATAGGTAAAGCACAGGAGATTTTAGGGCAGTGAAACTATATTCTGTATGATACTATAATGGTAGATGTAGAATATTATTCTGTATGATACTATAATGGTAGATGTAGAATATTTTTCTGTATGATACTATAATGGTAGATCTAGAATATAATGCATTTGTCAAAACCTATGGAACAACAACACTAAGAGTGAACACTAATAAAAAAATGGGCTTTAGTTAATAATAATAATGTATCAATATTGGTTTACCAATTATAGCAAATTAATACACTGAAGCAAAATATTAATAAGGGAAACTATATGTGGTGGGGCAAAGAGCTATACTGAACGCTCTGTACTTTCTGCTCAAATTTTCTGTAAACTTGAAACTGTTCTAAAAAAGTAAAAGCTACTACTTTAAAAATATAGAGAATAGACCAACATGTAGAGGTGTATTTTTTCTCCTAGAGCAGAGACTGGCAAACTTTTTCTGTGCAAGATCAGATGGTAAATATTTTAGGTTTTTTGGCCATTTAGGTCTCTACCATCTTCTTTCCTCCTCTTCCTCTTTGTTCTCAAACCTTAAAAAATATAAAAACCATTCTTAGTTTGCAACCTGGATTGGGCCCAAGGACCATCGTTTACCAATCTCTGCCTTAGAACACTTTTCCTCTTTCCTTATCTCTATGCTCATCGACATTTGAAGTGGAAACTTGTGATATTTAAATCCTCTCCATGTGATTTCCCCTAATATTTGCCATGCTTTTAAATAGGGTGATTTTGGAAGCTTGGTAAGAAAAGTGAAAAGTCAGGAATGAAATCATTGGCTGGAAGTAAAAGAAAGAGTTCTCAGGTTAAATACTTTTCTTCTCAAGTTAGATACAATTCCTCTTACCAAGAGCTGGGATATTCATCAAGAGAGGAAACCTGCTGCAGGTATTGGACTGTGCTGAGAATGTTTTACTCAAAATGTTTTCATTAGAGTTATTTTATTTTACTTTTAAAGGTTTTATTTATTTTATTTGAGAGAAAGAGAGCACAGGCACGTGAGGGGGTTGGGGAGGAAGGCTCCCCGCTGAGTGCGAAGTCCAATGTGGGGTTTAATTCCACGACCCTGAGATCCTGGCCTGAGCTGAAATCAAGTCAGATGCTAAACAGATTGAGCCATCCAGGGACCACTTCATTAAAATTATTTTAATAGAAGCTCTATGAAAGCATGATTAAAGAATAATTTAGTAAAAGTTGTGAAAATGTAATTTCATAATCCTGAAAATGCTTGTTTTGCATATTAATTTCTAATTGCATGCATTGGCTTATTTTTCACGGTAGGCATATTTCTTTGTGCTTTGTTAATTTTTTAAAAAAATTTTATTTTTAAGTAATTTTTATGCCTAATGTAGGGCTCAAACCCACAATCCTGAGGGATTTGCATGCTCCATGGACCCAGCCAGCCAGGTGCCCCATATTTTGTTAATTTTTATTAGTTTATGATACAAAGTGTTTCAAATTTTTAAATAGTCCTTAAAAGTTATTTTCTTTAATAATACAAATGATTCCATCATATTAATATACCATAATATATTAAACGGTTCCCCCAGTTTAGAAATTACTTATGCTGCCCTGAACATTTTCATACCTATATCTTTTTGATCAGCTGAAATTAGTTTCTTATGATAAATTGCTAGAAGTGGAACATCCATATTAAACATGATGATTATATTTATGGTTCATACTCTATATTTCCATATCTCTTAAGGGATAATCTATGTGTTTTTTTGCTGAAAAATTGAGGATTACATTTAGGAAATTGATTTGAATGTGAATTTAAGTATTAGCTTTGAGAATCACTTGTGAGAATTTAATGAGCACTTGTTGTATACCAAAGGTAAATTAACACTTGATTTATGTCCTTATAATATTTACTATTTAGTGGGAGAACAGAACCAGGACAAGGTTATGAAATTTAAAGTGGTACCAGGAAACGTAGTAACCAAGATAAACAATATTTTAATGTAATATAAAAAAAATCAATTTGGCAAAACACAGGCCAAGGCCAACTGCCTGTTTTTGTAAATAAAGTTTTATTGAAACAGGAGCCAAGATTAGGGCGGGGCAAGTGAAGCAAGGTTGTACAAGTGCAGATTGGATCTTACTCTTCTTTAAATTTGCGATATCTTCTTTAAAATTGCGAAATTTGTTTATCATGGATTTTTTTTGCATTAAATTTGTTTTCCTAACTATTGCATTGAAACATTTTTTTAAAATCTTGAACATTGAATTTTTTGGTATTGTCCTGAATTGTGTTCCCCAGGCAGTTGCCTCACTCCTTGCACCCTAGTCCCGTTCTTGTTGGGGTGATCCATTACACAGATCATTGGAAGTATAATGAAAGACAGAGGGTAATATGAAATGTGTGTGTGTGTGTGTGTGTGTGTTTTCCAATGGTGATGTTTTGTGATTCATCAGCCGCAAGGCCCATGGTGTGAAGCAGCCTAGAACATGAGACCCACTTGTGAACATCTTGTATTGGCTGGAATCTGGAATCATTGTGGAAGGCTCTGGTTCACTCCCAGCCTAGCTGGCTGCAAACGTGCTTACATCTGTGTAGGATCAATTATGTAGACTGAAAATCTAGGGCAACCATAGCCACTTAGCAAGGCCCATGTGTCCTTTTTGATTGACTGGTTTGTATAATCTCTATTGTTGCTTAATGCATTAAACATATTATTATGTTCTTTTAAAAGAAATGTAATAGAACGATTCATGGGGAGTGTGTTTTAAAAGCTAGGTCAGTAAAGTGCTTGTAAGGCTTATCCTGTCGAAGATTACTGCCTGCCAAAGCGTAATGAGAAAATCCTTCCTCTTGCCTAAAAATTGGTTTAAGAAACAATTTCCAAGTTTGCTAGAAAAATGAACAATTTTTCTCAAAGCCCAAATATAGCTGACTCTAGGTCAGGTCAGAAATATCTGTTTCTTCCTTAAACATACGTCCCTTTCTAAAGCCCACTTAATTTATAATGAAATCAATTTCAGGAAATACTGAAAAATAAATCGTAAGTATAGCTATGGTTCCATATTTTTGGACATTCGTCGGATTATAAGACTATATGTACCTATGGTGTTATAGAAAGACCTAGACTTCAGGGCTAGCCAAACCTTCAAGGTCAGTGTTCTGGAACTAAAAAGATACTTACTATTATCTAGTAGCCTTAAGGGGGTTCTTGCAATTCTCTAATTCAATAATCGTATGAAATTTGGGCAGTGGGTAAACTCTGAGGAACAAAACTTGACAGAGAGGCAGATCATTCTAGTAGTCATTAAAATGGACCGTTACGAAGGAAAAAACATCCTGTGTTTGAATAGACGTCGAAGCAAGTCATTTCAGAACTGTTTTGAGGTTTTGTTGTATTTATATTATACGTAATGGTACTCCTCCCCTTGGAAAAAAAAAACTTCCCCCACCAGATTCCTGTGTGCTTTCTCCTGGCTCAGAGTAGCTTGACATGAATGGATAGGGTTGAATTCGAAAGTCGTGGAAGAAGAGTCAGCCTGCCCCTCCCCAGACAGGAAACCGAGAGCCGATTAAAGATGCGCTGGTCTCTGCTGCGGGCTTCCCCTAGGCAATGAAAACAAATAGGACACATAATTAATATTTTTCCTGCGTGTTGTGGAAGGCCTTGAGGCAGAACATCAGTGAGCATTTTACTATCTATATTCGGGCTACGTTTTGATGCATGATATTTGGGGGAAGTGGGGGAGCCCTGCCTAATCTGGGATCATCCCTAAACAAATGTCAGTTTGCTAAATTGGAGGAGAGCCAGTTGGGGGATGGTCCGTAGTCAGGGCCAACCAGCTCAACCTCACTCGGGCAGCACGGAAGAGGAGTGGCTATTGGTGGTGGAGAGCGGGAGGGGTTTGAAGGGGCGGGCTACCGTCGGGGGCGGAGCCTGCCCGGTGTCTACTCTGGTCAGTTTCAAATCAGTTCCTCAATGCATCTGGAGCACTTACTGCATGCCACGTGCTTTGCGAGTACCAGGATACAGAGATAAAAGGCACATGATCGCTGATCCGTGCCTAGTCTAATGGAAGCAGGTAAGAGGAAGATTTCTCAGAGATTAATCACAGCAGAATGCGGAAGCCCCATCACCAAACTCCAGCTGCAGAGCCGTTACCCACTTGCCAAAGTCACAATGACTCACAGGATTCAAGAAGTTTGTGGGTGAAGAGTGAAGTCCCCTGCCTTCTTATCATGTGTGCTTTATAAATGCAGCGAGGAAGGCACGCGGTGTAATTTACCCCAAAGTCTCAGTTAGTCACGATTGGCACCAATTCCCTGAGGCCAGGCGTGTTCATTAGTGGATTAGTGGGGGAAGAAACCAAGACATGGGGCCGGTGGCTGGTGTCCATGTTCACCCACCCTGTGCCCCCGTCCCCCCCACCCCCCAGCAGTTCTTTTTTCTCATAGGATGTTGAAAAGTAGCCTGGGCTGAATGTTCAGCCCTATTTACATTTTATGAGAAAGGTAGATTAGCAGAAAGGGATAAAACTCTGCGTAGAGTTTCCCCATTAAAGTGACCAATAGGATCAAGTAGCGGGCTAACACAGTACTTTGCAGTTGGAACTGGGAAGCTCATTTCCGTGGTTGACTGGCCGAGACTGTAGGGCTAGTCAACCTTGTTGCTCTTCCTTTGCATCGTAAGGCAAAAAACAGTAATGAAGAACAGCACCCAGAAATCTCATAAGTCCTGTCTCAGCACATGGGGAAAGAGGTTTTAGGTCTCCCTTGAGCTCATCAGAGGTTGTTTGAGAATTCTGCTCTGTCTAGGTCTGTCATAGGAGATGGTGCCCATTTGATTTCAAGTGCACTAGGCATCAAGAATGTGTGTGTTCATGTGTGCTTATTGGTGGTGTCCATCATGGTCACTCTCGTAGGTGATGCTTGATGAGGTTGCTCATCTTCTGAAAGGAGTCCTTCCATAGACTTAAGTTTCTTCTAAATATTTTATTTATTTATTTCACAGAGAGAGACACAGCGAGAGAGGGAACACAAGCAGGGGGAGTGGGAGAGGGAGAAGCAGGTTTCCTGCTAAGCAGGGAGCCCAAACTGGGGCTCTATCCCAGGACCCTGGGATCATGACCTGAGCTGAAGGCAGACGCTTAACAACTGAGCCACCCAGGCACCCCGACTGAAGTTCCTTCTAGCTTGAAAATTCTGCGAGCCTATGGTTTTATATTAAGTTTCATAATATGCTCAGCTTTTTTTTTCCTTCAGGTGTGGGGAAAGGGGGAGGAGGGAGTAGATTTCCACCATCTATCACCAGGAAGTTTATCAAGACGAGAGATAAACGCAGAGGCAACAACAATGCAAGTCGGTCTATAAGTTGGAAATTATTTAAGAGGCTAAAGAAATCCAAAGGGCAGGGTATCCGTGGGATCTGGGAGTGAATGGAGGACAGTTTGTGGAAGACAGAGTCATGGACGACCCTTATTGGGCCAGAACTTGACGAATGAAGATGTGTGCATTCCAAATAAATAAATATATAGTACCTGAAAACATAGAGCTGCGTGCATAATATTTACAGATTAGTTGTGTGGCTGCTGTCCCTTACCTGTATATTTTTATAAGGAGAAGCAAATGGTGTATCAGTTGTAGATTCTTCTTTCTGGCCCACTTTGGTTCAAGGCGTGAATGAAAACAGTGTGTGACGAGATGTTCCCAAGAACCACACTAACCACATCCTGAAATACGGTGAGTGCCTCAGGTATGTTTGATTCAAGCCTGGTTGGTTCGCTTTAGGAGCTGAAATAGTACAAGACTTCTTAAACCTGCTAAGGAAAACGCCAAGACTTTGGCGTGAGATGTTTCCTGTTGAGAATATTTTGTTTCCACCACCTGCTCCAAAGCGTGACTTTTCTGCAGGACCCCTAGGCTCTCAAATCCAAGCCTACCTGGGAGGGGTAGGGAATTTGGGAAAGGCTTTCAGGTACCATTTGTTTCGACCCCATGGCTCTTCCTCAGAAGAGATCCATGTATTTTCTTTCTTTCTTTTTTAATTTACTTTTAAGTAATCTCTGCATGCGGTGTGGGGCTCAACCTCACAACCTTGAGATCAAGAATCACATGCTCTTTTGACTGACCCCCCCCACCCAGGGATCCACGTATTTCCCAGACACAACTTTGACCTCCAATATATCGTAACATTAAAGCAACCATGAGAGATCAAGAATTAAGGCCCTCATTTTTCAAATGTGAAAGGAATCATATTGTTAATAACAACAGCAAATGCTTACATAGTCCTGTATTTGAAGCCTTATCCTAAGATTTGTGTATCTCTTAACTCGTTGACTCTTCATGATGATCCCATGAGGCAGAGGCTATTATTTTTCTCTGTCCCATTTTGCAGATGAAAACATCGAGGCGTGGAGAGGCAGAGAAGCCTGCACCTGACCCAGAAGGCAGAGCAGCCTAACTCTGGAGTCTGTTCTGAGTCTCTTTAAAGGTAATGCATGCTTAACTTCTATTCAAACCAATGCAGGGTTTTTTTGCCCTTCTCTTATGATACTGTGTGCAGTCAGAGAAGAGGTTATTGACCCTGTCATAGGGCGGGAGTGAACAGCTGCTTTTCTCTCTGTGCCAGGTGTGTAGTATCTTGTGCCACCCCTCCCGTGTCCTAGCCGACACCAAGGGTGTCATGCAGGACCTCCGAAGGATACCGAGTAGGTGTGTGGTCCCAGAATCTGGGGTCTGGCAGCAACCAGGTGAGACCTTCCCCAACCATGAAGCATCAGTGGTAAATTCATGCCCTCCGGGACCTGTTGTTCATTTCAGCAAGTCCACCTAGCACTTAACCGTCACTGTTGACATTACGGCACCTTGTCACCCAGTCTCCCATTTCCCCCCACTGTTCCCTTACTATTGAAACTTTAATATGGAAGCAGGTTGATATACTGCTCTTTTGTTTCATACATCAAAGGCATTTTCTCCTCGTCTTACAAATTATTCATAAATATAATTAAGTTTTCTGACAAATGAAAGAATTGTATACCCGTGACAAATATTTCAAACTGTACCGAAAGATAATTTGATGCAATACTGGCATATGTGTGAATGAATCACTTTCGTTGACATAAATAGATCATATGATATACACTGTTCTGTCCCTTGCTTCCCCCTCTCTCCCTCTTCCCCCAAACACAGAGAAATAGACTACCTTGGAACTAACATTTTCTTGTCATTTTCATCTAATTTCTTCTATTGTTGTTTCTTAACACAAAAGTGATACATGCTTACTGTCCCAATGGAAATGGTACAAAGATATATCAAACGCAAGCCAGTCATCTCCTTTGGGCCCCTCTCCCCTCCCATCTCCTTGCACTCCCAGCACTAACACCTGCTATCTACTTTCTGCGATTTTCCCTTGCTCATTCAAACAGATGCAAATGCATATTTACATATAGATAGATTCTTTTTTGGTTTGTTTTTACTCAAATATAATTAAAGTAAATGCATTAGTCTGCAACTTGTTTTTTGGTTTCCTTCCCTTGACGATATATCAGGGACATTCCTAACCATTCAAGAGATATGGCTCCATTACATTTTAAATTGTTTTCTAATTGCCCACCCCCCCCACGTGTGTGTGTGTGCGCGCGCGCATGCACACGCATACTCGTGCATACGTGTGTGTGTATTTGGTTTCACAATTCTTATTTGCAAGTCAGCTTTGCAGACACCTCTGCTCCCTTGCTAACCAGCCTGCTGATGTGCCTGGAGGTTCCTGGATCCCAAGGCTATCCATCCAGGTGACAAGGGCATTGCCTTATTGAATATACTTGAGAGATCCAGTCCCAATGGATGCCTGTTCCTTGAGGGAGCAATGGAAGGACGCAGTGGTCCACCAGCTTCTTATTCAGAAAGTCATCGAACATTTGTTAGGTGAATGATTGTATCCATCTCGCCTGAGCCGGCTTAGAACTAGGGCCACAAGGAGCCCAAATCTATTTCCCCATCCACCCCCAGACCCAGGTGTGCACGTAGTGGGAGCTGGCTCGGGTCAAGGCCGCCTCCTCTGGGCTATGCAGCTGCGGACCAAGCGTCCTGGGAGGTCAGGGCCCCAGGCAGACCTCTTCTGAGACAGGAGCCAGGGCTGGCCTTTCCTCCCTGCCGGTCTGACCACTCACAGGAGCCAGGCTTCTTTTTGGTGAGGATAAGAAATGGGTAGACAGTTCCTCCCTCTAATTTCTGGAAGGGAAGAAGCTCTGACTCGAAGGGCTGAGATACCAAGGTGGTGATGGGGAGGGATGTTCCCACAGATCACACGCTAGAGAGCGAGTCACGCCATGGGCAGTAGATTTCTACTTCAATCTGTTGTTCAACAAACATACTGTCATCATTTTGTTCATCCCAATGCAGGGACTATGTACTTACCTTGGGATGATGTACGTTTTGGGAGCACCTCTCACAGCCTTGGGGCAGCTGTACCTCCAAGCAGGTCCCCCCTCCATGCACACCAAGGTTGCATGGCAAAGACCCCCAAGTTCTGGATGACTGATGAACACCCACATCTCACAGAAGGATGGGGATGGGGAGACGCTCGCCCAGAGACAGCATCCGCCCACAGCTCTAAATCTGTCAAATGAGGAGGTCGATTGCAACCATCTCCCTAGGGACCCTGTTGTGCCAACCTTCTGGGATTCTGCAACACCACCTCCCCTTCCCACCTCCCCCGCGAAGACCACCTTGTCCATAAATAACCTGGAGGAGCTGTGCAATCTTGCTGAATTTCTAAGGGCCGAGAGCACCAGAGAGTTCTTCTAGTCACGATGGGAGCCCAGGATTTTGCTTCTCCGCCAAATAGGCAAGATTGGGACCTATCAAGACCTCGAACAATGACACATTCCCTATCTCCACACACCACCTCCCCTCTCTGGGAGGACGACCTGGGACCGCCTTTTGAAAATAGTCATCAAAATACAAAATACACATATACCCTTCGGTCCAGCAATTTTACTACAGGAAATTTACCTTTAGAAAGAAATCATACAAATGTGCAAGGATATCCGTACAAAGATCCTTTGGTAGCATTCTTTGCAAGAGCACAAAACTCAAAATAACTTAAATACCTATTAAGAAAAGATGGATTAAATTAGAATGGGCTAAAAAAAAATTAGAATGGGCTAACCATGCAGCTCTTAAAAACGGTAATAAGGAAAATAAGCCTCTGCCTTAGCGTCTTAGCTCTCTTGTCCCAGAATGTAGGGCAGGGCTCTATGGAGTCAGCGGAAAGGAATCGCGCTAAGTGTAGATCATTAAGGTGATGCCACGTTGCCGAAAGGCTTCAGGGCCATCTTTGGCGTCACTGATAGATATGGGTCCACACCAGGGTGCCTAGAATTTGGGTGAACCAGAGGCCAGAGCAGAGGTCTAATAGTCTGAGCCCACATTTACACAAAAATGCTGCTTATTTGAATGAGATTTAAAAAAAAAAACAAAACACACACACCATACACCCCACAATTTATAAATTCTTCTTGGTAAGGTCATTTCTGAGCATCACTATCCTGGAGCAAACCGCATTCTCCATGGTGGCCGACAAGGGTCCACGTGCCTGCTTGGTTTTTATGATTTACTTCTTTTACGGCTGTATCTAGGCCCAATCGTGCACAGTGGTTCACAGAGAAATTAAGGGACCCCTCTTCCTGCGAACTGTTAAGAGCTCTTTCTGTTGTTAAACTTAATGTTGTCTGACCTCATGACCCTCTAGAAAAGTAAGATCGCCTTCCCTTGCGGGTGCAAATCCTCCTGGACTTTCCATCTTCTTGACTGCGGGATTCCAGGCCCCTTCCAGGAACCCTCCCTCCTATAGAAGCCTGAGAGTTCCCTGGAGCTCTTTCATCTAAATGCTTCTCTCGACAGCTGTTAGTTTCACCTCCCTGCGTCGTCTCCTGGTGGATCGCCCCTTGGGATTCTCTTGGGCTATGGAGGCTGGACCACTGCTCACTGCTGTGTGGGGACTGTGTCCTGCGGACTCCAATGGGCTCCTGGTGGGGCAGCTGCACACACCCCTCACTGCTCTCCCCTGGGTCTGCCTCTCCACCTGATGGCAGGGGCGGGGCAGGGGGCCGGCAAGCTCATCACTAGAGTTGCCTTACCCTAGACTTCTATCAGTGCTGCTAAATTCCAGATGGCTGATATTTACTATCTTCTGCAAAGTATACAGGGATGTGGCTTCCCGGCCTCTGTCTTCCACCAAAGCTGTGGGAGTGAATTGAAAGAGGATCCCAGGACACAGTCCCTGTGTTGTTGCTGGGACACCTCTCCCGTTCTTAGGCCTGGGGCCAAGGTTCCAGGGTCCAACCCGGTTGCCAGGTTCCCTGAGTCTAGAGGCTTCCTGGGGCTCTCCTCGTGCAGTTTGGTTTCTGTTGATTTCTTGCCAACTTGCTGAACGTGTCTGTGGTTATCTGACCCCTACGCGTGGATATCCAGTCTTTTTCCCTAGGGTTCTTCTATCTGGATGGAACGAGCTAGAAGGGTCTGGAGAACCAACAGGATGTCACCCACTGTCTCTCTCTGAATGAGTCTCTGCTCTGCAAAGCTGAGGTCCACCGCTACCCCAGCGAGGCCCTGGGGAGACCCTACAGGAGCGACACGAAAGACCATTAGGTTAGACAGTGGGAGGGAGGGGCAGCCATAGTGAAGGAGAGGAAATGGAAATGGAGCTGACGACTAAGAGGAGATGGCAGGTAAACTGCCAAGAGAATGATGAAGGAATTTCAAGGCAAGTAGATCAAGAGATGATTCTGCTTCAGTCTTCAGCCACAGGCCACATGAGTACCTCTGAGGGGATCCACAGAGAGGTTTTGCAGAGTAAATCTTTGACATTTGGGAAAACTACCAGAGCTCTGGAAATCTTCACACATCCGGATGCCCCCCTAACATATACTTTCTCGTTAGATGGTAGGGTCAGGAGAAAAAGACTCTGGGCCTGTGAAGTAGGAAAGTTGGCTACTTAGCTAGGCCCATGCTTTAGTGAAGGGACTGACTTCTTCATGGTCCACTCAAAGCACGTGGATTCAAACTGGGGCCTCCCCAGAGTTGCAGTGGAATTCTTCCTGGTCTGGGGGATCATGGGCCCAAAGCTGATGCTGAGAGCGGGAGACATCAGAGTGCCAAGGGTTGAAGGCCCTGGTGGGAAGTGTGGGGCCATAGCCAAGAGCTTCTCGGGCTGCTTCTTTCCCATCAAACTTCCTTGACTTGAGTGACTTACCCACAAAAGCAAGTTGGCCAAGCCTTGATGACCAGAGACCGGCTCTTCATTCTTCTTCTTGGTATGTTGAGTTTCTTCCTTGTTCCTTCTTCCTGCTTTCCTTTTCTTTCCTTCCTTCCCTCCCTCCCTTCCTTCCTTCTTTCCTTCATTCCTTTTCCTTCCTTCCTTCCTCACTTTCTTCCTTTTTAAAATAGAGGACGGGGAAGGGAGATTAGAGAACAAAGTCTGGAAAAGGAGATTCAAGTTATAGTGGTAGTAATCAGTGAAAATGGTGATAGTAATTGGTGGAAAATTCCAGCTCTAAGCCTAGTTACTTAAAATGATGCTTTTAGATTAAAAAATACGATTTTAAAGATGTTTCCATTTTACAGATGGTCAGCCCCAAGCCTTCACGCACGGAAGACAGATATGAAGAACTAGGCCGATAGAGAATCATTGTGGTGGGCAAGGGAAGGGTCTGAGGGCATCTAGGAGGTGGTGGGCACGGTGCAGAGTTCTGGTTGACCCGGTGTCAGAAGCTCTGGGTTTCCTGTTAGCTCTGCCTCTGACTAGTTATGTAATCTTGGGCACATCACTTTGTTCTTTCCCACATCTCAGCATAAAGATGTTCTAGAAAATTCCTTTTAGTTCAAGGAAATATGAATCTACAGTTTTGATTGCCTCTCTACTCAGGAGTTCATTATAGAATGGTGGCTTAAGACAAACTCACTGATCTAAAGAGATGAATAAATAGCATGAATTTAATAATGGATAGTTGATTCAAATTTAATCAGTGATCTGTCTTCCATTACAACACACTGTGCACTGAGGTTTGGTTTTAGCATTAATTAGAATATAAAAAATCTTCTAATTTGCTTTTCAAAGTGCTTTCACTTATATAATTTTTAGAGATACTCTAGTTATAAAGAGGGCATTAAAAGAGGTTGAATGAAGCCATAAATTTGCACCATATCTTTCCTTGTCTTGGCAACAGAGAGATCCAAGAAATGTTCTTTCTGGGCTCATAAGTTCTTTCCTGGGAGCAGGTGGTCACCACAGAATGTGCTGGTCATCTTGGTCCTGCATCCTGCCCTGAGAGACGAGAGATGGCCCCAGTGACCTCCTCTGGCCCACCCCACTGCTTCTTCTTTCCAGGCAAACGTATTAGGCCCTAGTGGTACCTAGAAGCTTCTACAAGGCGTTGGCCTTTAGCCCTAGCCGCTTCCTGAGAGGAGTTATTTTTCATAGAAAATGTTTCTAGACCAGCAAGGATTTCATCACACACCGAATTCTCTCTTCCGTCAATGGCTTTTTGGCCAGTGGTCTCTGTATATTTGTTTACGAGAATTTGCTAATAGGCCCACGCGCTGTGTTGGGTTGTCTGCCCAGGATGTGGCATGTGCAGCTGACTTCAGGCGCCGTGTCCAGCATGCAGGGCAGACGGAGCCGTTTCCTCCGGTGCTCTAAGGGTTAGGAACCCGTCACACACTGCTGACACAGTCGCTCTCTTCCCTGCGACAGCAAACTCTTCTTATTCTACTGAGTCTGGGTACGTGGAGAAATTCGAGAACGCGCAAGAGTTATTTGCTTTTATTTTTCTTCTAAAAGAGTTTCACGGACTAAATTCATGAACTCGTAAAAGCTTCGTGAGACAAAACTTGGTAAAACGAGCGCTCACATTTACCATCATCATCATTACTGTTATTACTATTACTAGGATTATTGTTACTATTATCACTTTCATAGACTAGCCAATACCAGTGAGCCGCAGAGCAACTGAATTTGAAGAGAAAACCGATGTATCTTTTAGTCCACATTCCCACTCTACAGACGGGTAACCTGAGGTGCAAAGCAGAGACAGAACTTGCCTGAGGTCAGAGTTCATAAGAGCATAAATGGGATTAGAGCCCAGGTTAAAAGTAGCAATTGAGAAATTTTATATCTTTGAAGCTGACCAGTACATTCTGGAATTTTTTTTTAAAGATTTTATTTATTTAGGAGAGAGAGAGAGAGAGAGCAAGAGAGCTGGGGGCGGGGGTGGGGGGGCAGAGAGAGAAGCAGACTCCCCACCGAGCAGGAAGTCAATGTGAGGTTACAACCTGGGACTCCGAGATCATGACTTTTCCTGAAGGCAGATGCTTAACTGACTGAGCCACTTAGGCAACCCCCATCCTGGAAATTTTTGAGACTAATAACGTGGCAGGATAATCCTGGCACCCTCGGAGAAATTCTGTAGAGGTTCTTTCTCTTTCATTATTCCATCGACCCTTAAGGTCCCATCTACAGGACCGCAAGGAGCCCTATTCTGGCCCGGGTCCCTGCAGAGGCGGCCGGACCAGAGCCGTGTCTTGGAATCATGCGTAGCTGGAAATCCTTGCTGCGGTTGGGAGAGATATACTGGGTGTGTTTACTGGGAAGCTGGATCCCTCAGGCCGTTGATGGGAAATTAGGAAAAGGTTTTCTAACTTTTCATGACTTCTTCCCTTTTAGGTGACATTATTTGTAGAAGGCACACGTATGGGGTTTACTGGGGTCTACTGTAGCAAAGTACTGCAAGGAGCTTAAATAACAGAAATGCTTTGCTTCACGTT
Source organism: Nasua narica (assembly GCA_028533885.1). NCBI lineage: Eukaryota > Metazoa > Chordata > Mammalia > Carnivora > Procyonidae > Nasua > Nasua narica. Next base: position 165,173,246 of record CM052800.1, read on the forward strand.
GTGGAAACTGGATGTCCAAGGTCAAGGTGTTGGCAGAACTAGTTCTCTCTGAGGCCTGGGTGAGGAAAGGGTCCCATGCCTCTGGCCTCCTTTCTGATGATTTCCTGGCAGTTTTCAGTGCTCCTGGCTGATAGAAGCATCACCCTGATCTCTGTCTTCATCTTCACATGGTGTCCTTCCTCTGTGTGTGTGTGTGTGTGTGTGTGTGTGTGTGTGTCTGTCTTCACATTTTCCCCTTTTAATAAGGACACTAGTCATATTGGATTAAGGGCCACTCTAATGACTTCATTTTAACTTGGTTACCTCTGTAACGACTCTGTCTTCAAATCGGGCGCCACTCCGAGGTACTGGGGATTAGGACTTCAACCTCTGAATTTGGGAGATGGGCACAATTCAATCCACGGATCGACAGCCCTGAATAATTTAGGCGAGTAGGGATTGCGTCTGTTCCCCAGACCACTGAGTGCGCCCGGGGTCCAGCATACGGCATGGCACATGTTGGACCCTCAGAAATTTGTTGAACTGATGAACACACTTCGTTATCCTCACCTAATTATATTAGGATTTTTCAAATCGGCTTTTCGGAAGGTGTTAATTTGCCCTCAAAGATGTTGATCATCCCCAGCGATGAGGCGATTGGAAGGGCTGGGGGCAGTAATCCCCGATCCTCAGTGGGGCCAATTTAATATCAGAGTCTTCTCACATGAGCGCTTTCAACTGCTCTGTTACTGAATGTAAAACCAACCGCCGTGGACTTTTGTCTGTCCAGTCCGGAGCTGGGGGAGGCGGGGCACCGAGCGATGGATCCATCTGGAAGCAGGGGCAGTAGGAAGAGGACAAAAACGCCTGAATAACAGAGTTGGCAGCCCTCTGTTCCTGTCTTGGAAATCCTATGCTGCCTTTGACTTTTCTGATGATACCAGGATAGGTTAGCCATCGGAACGCTGCCCGGGCAGACGGAGAAGTTCTCACAGTCTGACTGGGACTGGGGGAGAGCCAGTTCTGAGCTCGCTGCATCCCATCTGCAGGAATAGTAGCTCCTTGCAAATTAAAGCTGGACTCTGAGGTCCAACTAGTAAATCCTGTGTCAGTCCTTTATATTTCCCACTAGAATTGTTCATGCACATAAACACCAGATGGAAGAGATTAATGAGACACATTATATTCAAGTAGAATAAATTGGCCTGAAATGTTGGGTGCACGGCTCCCATTCGGCCCAGCATGATATCGACTTCAGGGGAAGATCCTGACGTGCTTCGAGGCTGCCTGGGCATTTGCGGCAAAACCTTCCAGCGCTAGTGCGAGAGGACAGAGTCACGAAGCAGACCTGTTTACAACGTCTGCACCCTTTCCACCAAATATCGCAGCATCCCAAGCTTGTCCCTTGAGTTGTTTCCAAAAATGGATGACGTAATCAAAGCAGGAGAGCACAGGACCCAGGATCTAGTCACTTGTTTATTTTCGTGTGTTTGCTCTGGTGTATTTCGAAGTGGGCGAATTGGCTTGGGAGTGTGTGCCCACATGGCCATCTGGGCAAAAACGAGAACAGATTTGGGTCCCTTCAGTTCTTTCTGTTTGATTGGAAATTAGCTTCCTTCTTGGACTCTAATTTGCAATGTTTAATGGAACAGAAATGATCGGAAGCTTGTTGTTGACTGTGCATGGTGGAGAGAAAGCTGTACTTAGTGCCGCCAATGAGCTCCTTGCCCATTTACTGGCTAGCTCCGTGGATGTAAATAGATCGCTGCGTCTAATCATTTCGACGCGGCACTCGGGGGCTCAGACCACGACCAAGACTGATGATCCCAAAAACCGCAAGGCACTCCAAGTTCGCCAGTGGGCTGCCGTTTTGCCTTTCAGGGGATCCGGTTCAGGACCCACAGGGCAGCCACGGGGTCTGTGCCTTTCTGGCAGGGCATGGAAGGCTTGGCTCTGAGCATCCTTATTCAGTGATTCTTTTCGTGACGAATCTCAATTGCCAGAGCTGCCCCGCAACGAGGGTGAGGCTGAGAACCGAACAGCATTTGTCTCTCATCTGAACTCGTACCCTTTGTGGAATACAAAGTGGTCGCTGGCCAGCTGCCACTTTCTAGGATGACATTCCATGAGCTGCTGGCATGCCCCGCTGCTTGTAAAATGTCAGGAAGTCTTTGACTTCAGGCTAAATATCCCAGGTGCACCCCTCTGATTTTGTGTGTGTGTGTGTGTGTGTGTGTGTGTGTGTGTGTGTGTGTGTTTCCTTAACCTAGTTTGTGTCTGTTGACAGATCCTGGCCAAAGCTGACTAGTCAACCTCCTCTTGGTCTGTGGTCCGAGTACGCACGTGGGACTTCCTAAGCAATCTGCCTAATAAGAAGTGGGAGTCTTCTTTCTTCCACGTTGGTGCCACATTTCTAGAAATAGTCTTTAAGGTCAATGTAGGCTTAAACATTTTCATTATGAAATATTTTAAACATACAAAAAAAATACAAGAATAACAAACACTTATGTCCCTGCCTCCCAACTCCATTGAAAGCTTTTTTATTTTTTTGGCCATAAAATCTTAGAACTACACTGGTTATCTTCCGGGACCCCCATTTCATATCCAACCCCCTTCTCCCTTTGCTTCCTCTCTCACCCTCTCCCTCCCCAGAGCTAACTGTTATCCCAGGTTTGGTAGGTTTCAACTGTATGCATGATTTTTTTACACTATTACTATACACGTATGTATTTTTTTTAAATAGTTGTATTTTGCACATTTTAAAACTTCACATACATTTGGTAGGATCCTTTTGTAATTTGTTTTTCTAGCTAACATTTTGTTTTGGGGAGATGGCTCCAGGTTGTGTCGTTTTTTATTACATTGCTGTATAGAATGGCATTTTATGAATATAATGTAAATTATTTATCCTGTCTCCATTTGATTTATATTTGTGCTGTTTCCTTTGTTTTCCTTTGCCTTTTGCAAAACGCTGCAGTACATTTTCCCGTTGTGCAAATGAAACATTTCTTTCTAGTGCCTGTTTCCTGGTGTGCAAATGAAACATTTCTTTGTAGAACGTGTCCCTCACAGAAGAATTGTTGGATCTACTAACTACCGAATATCCACACCTCTGAGTATGTGTGTGAGGTCCCGTTCCTCCATATTCTAACCAAACCTTGATGTTACCATATTAACATTTTTTTAAAAGATTTTATTTATTTATTGAGAGTGCACATGAGTGGGGGGAGGGGCAGAGGGACAAGCAGACTCCCCGCTGAGTGAGAAGCCTGACTTGGGGCTCGAGCCCAGGACCCTGAGATCGTAACCTGAGCTAAAGACAGACACTTACTTAACCAACTGAGGCACCCAGACGCCCCCCCAAATTCACATTTCTTAGGACTAATTTTTTGGAAAGCAGTTTTAGGTTTACGACAAAACTGAGAGCAAGGCACAGAGATTTCCCACATACTTCCTGTCCCTACACACGCATAGCCTTTCCCACCGTCAACATCAATATGGTATATACATATACATATATATATATATATATATATATATGTTTTTTTACCAAAGAAGAATCTACATTGACATGTCATAATCACCCAAATACTTTAGGATTCACTCCGTGTTAGACACACTGTGGTGTTTGAACACATCAGTAAGGAAAAATATCCATGGTTATAATATCATACGGCGTATTCGCCCTGCCCTAAATATCCCCTGTCCTCTGGCTGTGTGTCTCCCACCCGCCCCCTCCTCTGGGCAACCACTGATCTTTATAGTCTCCCTAGTTTTGCCTTTTCCAGAATGTCATATAGTTGGAATTGTACAATAGGGAGCCTTCCAGATTGGCTTCTTTCATTTAGTAATAAGCCTTTAGGCTTCCTCTGTGTCTTTTCATGGCTTGAGAGCTCGTTTCTTTCATGTTCACATTTTTCACCAATATGAGGGTATCTCATTGTTTTAATTTGCATTCCCCTAATTATCAGTGCTGGCGAACGTGTTTTCCATATGTTTATTTTCCGTTTTCTTCGTCTGTGGTTTCCCTCTTTCTGTACTTTGCCTTTTTTCCCATGGGTGTGTTTGTCTTCTTCTTATTTCATTTGTAGGAATCCTTTATAAATTTTGAACGTAGTCCTCTGTTAGTTTTCAATGTTGCAAATATCTTTTCCCAGACTGCGCCTCGTCTCTAATTTGTTTATGTGTCTTCTGGTGAACAAAAGGATTTAAATTTAATGTCATCAAATGTATTATAAAGGTTTACCCCTCTAAAATTTTTTCCTTTTTGTCCTTCTAAGGAAATCTTCCTACTACCCACCAGAGGTCATAAATCTATTATTCTATATTTTCTTCATCACATTTTACAGGCTTTCCAACCTTAATGTAGGTTTCTAATTGACCTGGAATTGATCTCTCTCTCTCTGTGTGTGTGTGTGTGTGTGTGTGTGTGTGTGTGCTGTAGGGATTTGATCTGATTGTATTTTCCAGCTGCCCCAAACCTTTTTTACACACACCACTTTCCCCTACTGATCCAGCTCCCTTCAAAGTGCAAGGATTAGGGGCAGTGTTAGCAGAGGATGGGTGAAAGCCGGAGTTGAGCAAGAGGGGTCACCCACAAGGATTAGCGTCCTAGACAGAAGTAGCCCTGGAGAGAGGATTGCCAAAATGCAAGGGAGGTGGGGGAGAAATACCTCAACCTCTTTTTCTCTGATGTCCCATTGGTCAGAGGCTGGAGGAAATCAGAGGACATGAGCCAGAGCCCCGATGCGTGGGGGTCACCTCCCCAGGAAGCAGAGCAGGGCAGTGAAGGGCGGCAGAGGGATGAGTGTGCGGTGCACGTGGGCCCCAGCCAACAGCGTCCGCTGTGTTCTGCAGGGCCTCGTTCCATCAGTTCTTGTCCCAGAGAATCGCTGCTCGGTTTTGTTACAGTTTTACAACCTGTACCTTGTCCCACTTCAGTGTGGTGTGGAGGGGAGGTTTTCCAAAACTGGGTAGCAGGTCCAAAGCAAGCAGGGCCAAGAGCGAGCACCATTTCCCCATTTAGAGAAGATAGGGCAGGGGTGCCTGAGTGGCTCAGTCATTGGGCATCTGCCTGGGGCCGGGTCATGATCCCAGGGTCCTGAGATCGAGTCCCACCTCGGGCTCTCTGCTTGAGGGGAGTCTGCGTCTCTCTCTCTCCCTCTGCTCCTCCCCCTGCTTGTGATCTCTCTCTCTGTCAAATAAATAAATAAAATCTTAAAAAACAAAATAGGGCAAATAGAGTCTTCAAGACATGCGGTGGCTTCACCGAGCCCCAGGCAGATGCCCAATGACTGAGCCACTCAGGAGCCCCCGCCCTATCTTCTCTGAAAGGGGAAATGGTGCTCGGCTCTTGGCCCCACTCGCTTTGGCCCCGCTACCCAGTTTTGGAAAAACTCCCCTTCGCACCACCCTGAACTGGGACAATTAAATTCTTGAGAATTTAAGAGCGTGGGGACCTGCCCATGTGTCGGAGTAGAGATTTAGAAGCTGGTTGCGAGTCTTGAGAGAATGGCAGATCTGGTCATCACTTGTCTTCACAGCGGTGTGTTCGAGGGGGGCTGTTGGGAGAAAGCCCTGGTGTCTGTCTTTTCACCTTTAACCATCAGGAGAAAAGCTGTATAATTTCTCATCTCGACTAAGGGGTGGGAGAGGGTTGAGAGCTCAGTGTTCAGTTGTACTGGCCACTTAATCTCCCTCTTTGGGGCAGGAGACTGGGCCAGTCCATCCGGGCTGCTAGAACAAAAATACCAGAAACCGGGAGGCTTGCAAACAACAAATATCTTCTCACAGCGCCCGGAGGCTGGGAAGTCCGACATCCAGGGGCCAGAAGATTCTGTGTCTGGTGAGCGCTGGGTTCCTCATCTTCTTGCTGTGATGTCACCTGGCGGCAGGGGCGAGGGAGGTCTCTCACGACTCTGTCTGAGGCTCTGTCCTCGTGACCTCATCACTTCCCAGAGGCCCCACTTCCCAGTACCATCACCTTGAGGGGTGGGTTTCAACATAAGAATTCGGGGAGGGACACGGATATTTGGACCCTCCCAGACACCCACGCCTTCCTCTGTGTCTCAGTGGTCCCCGGCCCGGAAGACTTGCCGGTCAAGTCATGATCATGGCCATGGTGCATGGAGGACAGGAGGGACTCTAAGGATTAACTGTTGCCTAAACAGCTTTCACCAAATGCCCCTTGAGGCAGTCCGCTCCTTCTTCCCAATCCCAGGGACCTGGTGCCACCAGTATCCGAGCCTGGAAGGGTGCAGACCTCTTACCGCGCTCGCTCACAGCTCCCCCCATGCCGGCCGAGGACTGGGCTGTGGTCAGTCGGCAGTCTGTTCTCCTGCGCTCCAGCTTCCGCATCTGGCTGCTGTTGCTGCCTCTCCTGCCTTCCCCTTGCCTGTGCTTCCCTGTACTCTCACAGTGGAGTCTCGGGGGGGGGGGGCGGGGGGGGCGGGGGAATTAGGCGCCTGGGTTCAAATATCCTTACCCAGGAGCCTCTCTTCCATATTCTATAAAAGTATTCGCTTCGAGATGTGAACGGTCTATTCATTTCTTTCAAGACTTTCTTGTTTTCTAACAGATGCATTCAAAACAATCAATTTCCCTCTAAGTATTCTTTTTGCAGGTTTTGATATCTAGTACTTTCCATTGTTGGAGCATTCCAAATATTTTGTCATTTCCACAGCGATTTCTCCTTAGGTTCACGACATACTTAAAAAACCAGATTTTTACATTTCCAAACAGATTATAAAACAATCTTCCCATTGCTGATTTCTAATCAACATGTGGTTGGAGAAGATGTCCTCCGTGATTTGGATTCTTTGAAACAAGTTGAGATTTCTTCTCTCCCTGTGTTCATGGTCAAATTTTGTGTGGGTTGCCCGGGTGCTTGTAGTCGTCATTGTTGGTGAAAGATCCTATGTCTATTAGATCAGACTTGTTGATTTGATTGTTCCCATCATCCGCATCCTTACGAATTTTGTATTGGCACAATCAATTTCTTCTCAGTGATTAGTTTTTGCTTTATATATTTAAGACCATGTGGTTAGATATATATGAATATACACATTCATGATTAGTAGGTTTTTTCCATTAAATTATATGTAATGTCATTCTCTGTCTTCATTAATGCTTTTGCCTTACTTTTTATTTTGTCTGATTATGATTTATTCTCCAGCATTCATAGTATGTATTTTCCATCCACTTATTTTCAACATCTCTCTCTCTCTCTCTCTCTCTCTCTGTGAATGTGTATATTTTAAGTGTGTCTCTTGTAAGTAGTATAGAAATGCATTTTTTTAATTTTAAATTTTATGTATTCTTGAAATATGTAATCCCACATATATTACCAAATTCTAAATATACTAAAGAGGAAACAGTAAAATCCCATCTCAACTCTTTTTCCTATCTTCCCAGACACTCTCTATTTAGAGGCAACCAAAATTATTAGTTTGCTAGATAAGATCACTGTGAATATAAGTCAGCATAGCCTCTATATTTATTTCTTTTAGAGTGGTATTATATGCACCGTTCTGGACCTTTCTTTTTCATATCTCAGGGATCTACCTTTAGCTGTGCAGAAAGAACTTCCTCATTCTTCTGGGTGACTGCAGTTAGTTCATTTTATGATTGTATGCTGGGCTATTGAACTTATCTCCCATCAGTGGATTTTTGGGTAGTTTCCAATCATCTACAAACAACGTTATGATGAATAACCTTGTACAAACATTATTTAAGCACCTGCAAGTATACCTATCGTAGAAACTTCTAGAAGTGGAACTGCTGGAACAAAGGGTGTCTGCTTTCATGATTCTGATAGCTCCATAGATGTTGCCTGGTTACCCTCCACAGAATTTTCCCAGTTTATGCTCCCACCACCAAAGAATGTTCTACCTCGTTCTGACTCCCGCCTGCTGGTTTTCCTATTTCTTCACCTTACCAGTCAAGGGCCCCGTCAAGAAAGAGTCCTCCTTTGGGATTTTAAACAGAGGGAAGCTCAAACAGGGTACTGATGACCCAGGCAGTGGGAGAGGTAGAGAAGTCGGGGGTGGGGCAGAGCCCCGAGGGAAGCTGCTACCCCCCACCCCTGGGGGGAGGGGGTTTGCTGAGAAGCCACCGAGGCAGTGGGGCCGGATCCCAGGAGAGGGGCGTGGAGGCAGCAGGAAGGGCAGCAGGCCCGTCTGGCAGGAGTTGGGAGGATGGAGGGAGGGGCTGTCGGGATAGAGTTGTGGGATCAGCGGCCGCCTCCTGATAGAGATGTCCCCAAGGTTGAGAGTGAAGGGGAGGAATACTCAGGCTTCTCCCTTCTGTAGCCCTCCTGTGGGTCCGCCAATGCCTCCCATTTCTGAAAATGATCTGGATTCAGCCAGAGTTTGGGAAATGCATTTTCCTCTGAATACAGACCTGAGCGGAGAAAGATGGGGAGAGGATCTGAGAGCAAAACAAGTTGGTGACTGGCACAGCCGTCTTTGAGGGACTCAACCGCATGCTCGCCATCACCCATATTTCCCGGCCATGCTGCCTGACAGAGCGCCACTAGCCTTGTACCAGCGCTGAAGCCCTGCCCCCCAGATGGGGACACACACAGCCCCCCACTCACCACATGGGTCTCGACAATCTAGGCTCTCCTCTCCAGGTCTGGATCTTTCTTCTGATCATAAACCTAAGTACCATCCACATCCCTCGTACAAAATCATCAGGGAATGGGAAAGAAAAAGATTAAAAAGAAATCTGAAAGCAGATACAGCTGTTCAGGTTTCGTGTCTGTAAGTGGCCACGAGGCTCGGTGGATGTTTAGCACGTTCTCCTCCTACAACCCATTTCTTCCCTAGTCCCTCTGTCCTCTGCCAGCATGTGGCTGTTTGGGAATCCTTTTACTTGGTAGAGTGGTGCAAATTTTTTTTCTTTCTTGAAGGGGCTAATTTCTTAACAGTCTTCCCTTTCCTGGGTGCAGTGCCTTCCATTGCCACTGGTCACGCCACACTAAGAGGCACGGAGAGAATCCTTTCTGCTCCAGTCAGAGGCTTTCCTGCCCATTGTGCATTACACACCCAGTTTCCTCTGCATAATGGATATCATTCCCCTCGGCCAATGTGATGACCTCTTTCACTGACCATTGGTTCAATGGCAAAGTAGCCCAATGGCAGTCTCAACCTCCAGTTCTGAGCAACTCTTGTGCCCCTGATGGACACGGTCCTCTCTTGGGAACCCATACGCCTTCACTGGCAGCATTCAACACTTGCAGGACTGGAAGCCTCCTGTAATGGGTCGTTAGGGGTCGTGAGAAGTGACGCTTCTAGCTCTGCTCCTGGCACTGTGTAATCTGACCGTGGCAGAGACCACACAGACATCGGTTTCGGGTCCAGAGCACCTGTTAGGACAGCACTGAGCTTCCAGCGGGCTGTCCTGCTGGGTGCTTGTTGGTGACACGGCACATGGTAAGACTCGCCGGGAAGGAAAGACTTGGCAGTGGACTTGAGAGCAAACTAGGCAAGTGACCAGCAAGCTCTCCAAGGGGGCCCGACCTCTGATGCTTTGATCTTTATCGACCTTGTAGATGAAAAATCTTAATGTGTTTTTATTTTTCATCTCTTTCAAATGTCTTTTCATGTATTTAAGAGCCACTTAAAGGAATTCCCTTTTTGTGAACTCTTGATATTCTTTTTAATCAAATTTTTAAACTTTTTATTTTCTTTAAGTAAACTCTACTGCCAACATGGGGCTCTCAAACTCCAGACCCCAAGATCAAGGGTCGCTTGTGTCACCAACTGAGTTAGCCGGACACCTCGTGAATTCTTGATATTTTGCTTATGTTTCTTTGGAATATTAGTAACTCTGTGTTTTAGTGAAGTTAGCCTCTGTCTATTGTAGATTTTTTTCCCCCAGATTTGATATGCTACTTTGTCATATACTAAATTAAAAAAAATACACACACACACACACACACACACAGACACACATATTTGGCCTGTTATCTTGGTCTATCTTCTTATTAATGTATCAATATTACATTACTTTATTTCTTGTGGCTTTGTATTTTAATGTTTAGAAGGCTAATATTCCTCCATTGTTCTTCATTTTCAAATCTTTCTGGATAACCTGCTTTTGGATTTTTTTCTGTACTAACTTCACGATTTAGCTTGTCTAGACCCCAACCTAAGTCTTGGTGTTTTTGTATCGCGATCACATTCCCAAACACCACTGCCTACCAGGTCCTGCACAATATGGCGCCTGGCTTCGCCTCAACCTCATCTCCTGCCACTGTGCCCGCATTTCCTACGTCTCCCCCACTCTGGCCCCCTTGCTGTTGCTCACACCTGCCAACCCCCCACCTTTGGTGTTTCTCTTCACTCTACTCAGCAAGTTTGAGAGCTTCCCACCCAGGACCACACTCCCACCTGTGGTTATTCAGGGGGGGTTCTGCCTACCTGGGACTCTAAGTGGTACCAGGTTCAGCGTCCCAGTCAGAGGGCAGCTGCTTCCGTCCCCAGCCTTGGGGCTGAGTCTGAATGCTCTGCATGCACTAGAGCCACCCTTCTCCACAAAGCCGCACCACAGCTCCAGGCAGCCATTTTCTGAGCGGCTGCTTCTAAGCCGGCTCACGTGGAGCCTTGAGTCTGGCGCCACCTCTGGCTCAAGCAGGAACACTTTTAGTCCCTGTGAGTCAACGCCGCTGATCTCTTAGCCACCGTTGCGGGATTCAGACTCCAGAACCCAGCAAGCTCAAGGCCCCGGTTCCACTCACTGCTTTGGTTCTCATCTGCGTCTGGTTGAGCTTACTTCTGATGCGAGCTGTGTTTTACTGGGTTTCCCTTTCGATATTTTATCGCTCATTTTTATGTGTTTAGAGTACAGGGGGTGTGATGAACCGTGAATGTCCAGCACCACCTCGACCAGACCACGCACTTAGCCTGGCACACACTTGGTTACCACACTCTGAAGGCCATTTCACAGAAGCTGCTCCTGAAAGAATACATCAGGGGCGCCTGGGTGGCTCAGTTGGTTAATCACCTGTCTTTGGCTCAGGTCATGATCTCTGGGTCCTGGGATCGAGCCCCGCTTTGGGCTCCCTGCTCAACAGGGAGTCTCCATCTCCCTCTCCCTTTGTCCCTCTGCCCTCACTCATGCTCTCTCTCTCAAACACTCAAATGATTAAATAAAATCTTAAAAATAAAATAATACATCAGCCAGCCTGTACTTGTGTAGTGGTTTTGGGTATAAATGTCAGAGTTTAGATCAATTCCTTGCCGAGCAGCCCAGCTGTGGGAAGGCAGGTGGGCATGGCGGCAAATCTGAGGTCTCCAACCTTCTGCTGCCCTCAAGCCTGGCTGGCTTCCTCTGTGTTTGCTTCAGCCCCTGATCTGGCCCCCTCCCCAAGCAAATACTAATAACAGAGCCGTCGCTGTTATTACCATTATGTTCCAGGCTGTCAGGTTACTCTCCTGTGGCAACTGTCACTCTTTTAAATTGGGCTCCTTCCTTCTTCTTTGTATCTCAAGGAATTCGCTGCCCCTCTTTTTTTGCCTAAGGCTTATTTTTCAAACTGTCCTCATTCTTGCCCGCCCCGGCCACCACCTCAGGTGGCCTGCGTCCTCAATTTCTCTTTCATCTGTGCATGAAAAATACACAGTCTATGTATCATGGCTGGTTCTTCTATCCCAGCATACGACCACGGTTAAGTGTTTCTCCTCTTTAAAACGGTCCATAGATAAAGTCTCCCCTGAGCTGCCCCCTCACCACCCAGCTACTACCTACCTTATCCAATCTTTAGGGAACACGCTCTGCAGGGCAGTCTCTCTGCTCACCGCCCCCAGCCCTCCCGCCCTGCTTCAGCTCGCTGCAGGCAGCCCTCCGCTCCCATTGCCCCACCAAAACCCTGGAACAAAGGTCAGTCCTGCGCTTTAATCACCGCGTCTCCTGGTGCCTGCTGGGGTTTTATTGCCTGACTTTTCTGCAACATCTGCCACTTCTTTCCTTTTGAAACTCTACACTTCCATGGCTGCCCTGGTTCTCTCACCTCTTGTTCTCAGGATGGGTCTCAAAGACTTCTCTTTTACCACCTCTGTGCCTGGAATGCCTCCCCCCGGCCCCGGCTCTAGCCTTGACCCTCTTCTTTCTTCGCCCTGCACACCGCCTACCGCTTTCCCGTCTGGGCACCAAGTGGTCTTCTGCATCTGCCTGCCCGTGTCGTCTGTACTGCACTGAATGGTGTTCTCCCACATTCATGCCCACCCAGAACCTTAGAATGTGACCTTATTTGGAAATAGGGTCTTGGCAGGTGCAATTAAGATGAGGTCATACGGGATTGGGGTGAGAAAATGAAGTTGTGTTGTTGCAAGCCACCCAGTGTGTGAGACTTAGTTACAGCCGCTGTAGGAAATGAACACGCTGGTTCTTTCTGGGCATGGGGTGACTTTCCCAGGGTCAGGAAGCTGTACCCACGCAGGGCAACCCGGTCTGTCCGTACGGCCCCTTCATTCTGCTTGCCCAGCTCGCCCTTCACATCTATGGTTTTAGCCTGGAGATCTCCTGTTTGACTGAGATGGTGACAGATGGGGGACAAAGACAGGACTTGACTCTTTCTTGGCTCTCAAGTGCTGTGAATCCCCAGGAAGGTGCAACTCCTTGCACTGGTTCAGTGGGAGGTCAAGTCTCTGCCTTACTGGATTTCAAGATTCAGTGAAAAGTTTTAGCATGTAGTCAAGCCCATAAATGGTCTTTTCTTTGGAAGGCAGAAACAAACCAGCAGTGACTGGGGTTCTGCTTTTCCGTTGTTATCCATTAACTTCCCGCCATCAGTCTCAAGCTTCAGTTGGCTCTTGTTGTCATGTATGTAACTTTGGAAAAGCCCTTTCTGAATCTGATACCTTTCTGGGAGTCCTCTTTCTGGGTTGAAATTCCAAAGTGTCTTTCTGGTCCATGACCTTGAGGTTCATTCTAGGTCAAGTGCCCTGTCATCTCCATTCCGTCCCTTTCCACCAATTATTACATTTTCTTAAGAAGTCTGAAGTTGTTGGGGCACCTGGGTGGCTCAGCAGTTAAGTGTCTGACTCTTGATTTCGGCTCACATCACGATCTCCAGGTCATGGGATTGAGCCCCACGTCGGGCTCCGCGCTCAGCATGGAGTCTGCTTGAGATTCTCACACCGTCTCCCTCTGTCCCGGTCCCCACTCCTGCACACACTCTCTCTCTCAAAAAAGAAAAAGGAAAAAAAAAGAATTCTGAGGGACTGTAGTCCTTTTTTTTTTTTAATCAGTGAGCCTCCTGCTTGTGTAGCAACACTGTTTTTCCAGATGCTTACTAGTTACCTTCCAGCTCTCCACACCTGGGGATTCACCATCCTTAAAGCTTCCTAGGTAAGCTTTCTCTGCTGCCAGAGTTGGATGAAAACAGCCACAAGGACACTGATAATCACACTTGCGTAGCATGTCTTCTCTGTCAGTGCCATTCTGAGCATCTCACATAGATTAACTCATTTAATTGCTAATCTTTTGTGCCTCCTTTATAATCATCCTTCAAGTGAAATATTTTCAGTGTACAGTTTTGGTTCCTATGTTGTTTTTGTAGGCACTTTTTTGTAGTTATTTTCCCGGTGGTTGATCTAGAGGTTACAACCTGCATGGTAACTGGCAGAATCTACTTCAGGTGAACACCGACTTAATTCTTGCAAAATAGAGCAACTTTGCTTCATTACATCCCCACCTTGTGCTATTATTGTCATATATTGCACATTTATATATATTATATAGTGTATATATTAGTATGTATTAGCAATAGTGTCATAATTATTGCTATGTGCAGTATTGTGTTGTTATAAAAAGCTTAAGAGAAAAAAATATATTGGTACATTCTTTATATATTACCCACATATTTACTGTTTCTGGGTCTCTTCATTCCTTCCTTGGACTCAGGTTATTTTTTGGTATCATTTTTTTTTCAGCTTGAAGGACAGCTAGTGAAAAATATTCATTCAGTTTTTGTTTACCTAAAAACATCTTTATTTTACCTGTATTCCTGATAGAGAGTCTTGCTGGATATAAAATTCTTGGTTGATAGGTTTTTTTGTTTTTGTTTTTGTTTTCCCTTTTCAGCACTTTAAATATGTTGTCCCACTATTTTCTGGCTTCCACTGATTTGATGTGAAATCAGTCATTAATTATATTGTTCCCTTGCACATGATGAATCAGTTCTTGTTTCTTTCAAGATTTTCTCTTTTTCTTTGGTTTCCAGCAGTTTGACTATCATGTACGTGAGTGTATATCTCTTTTTGATCATCCTACTCAGGATTTCACTGGACTCTTTGGATCTGTAGATTAATGTTTTTAAAATCAAGTTTGGGAATTTTTCAACCATTATATCTTTAAATATTTTTTCTGCTTCTTTCTGTATTTTTCTGGAACTCTTATAACACGTATCTTGGTTTTCTGGATGTTTTCCCTCAGATCCCTGAGACTATATTCCTTCAATCTTTTTTTTTTTTTCCCTCTGTGTTCTTCGAACTGGAAAATTTCTATGGATCCATCTGCAAGTTCGCTCATTCCTTCTTATGTAAGCTCAAATCTGCTTTGAGTCCAACCTTTATTCTACAGGTGGAGAAACTGAATGCTAAATAGGTTAGGCCATTGCCAATGCAAAGGAGGGTAAACTGTTACTTCAAGGGCAAAAGAGTCAACATTTTAGGCTTGCATGCATATGGTCTCTGTACCACTCCACTCTGCCATTGCAGCTCAAAAGCTACATAGACAATATGTAGACAGATGGTTGCAACTGTGCTCCAAAAATCTTCTATTTCCAAAAACAGGGGACTGGCCTGTGGTTTGTAGTTTACTGACCTGAGTTTTGCAATAGCAGCCAGCATAGCTGGGATGTGTGTGTCCTTTCTTCAATATCTGTGCTCTTTCCAGTGTCTCACACTGCTTCCTACCAATGGATTGTTGTAGCTTTTTCAGCAGTGAAATCATCCCAGTGGAATCAAAAATACTAGACAGAGCATCAGACTTATTTTTCACCACTTTCTTTACTCTAGTATTTAGAACACTTATATAATAATAGATTCCCTCCCCCCACTTTCTCTCTCTCTTCCTTCTTTCCTTCCTTCTTGCCATTCTCTCTTCCTTTTCCTTCCTTCCTTCCTTCCTTTCTTTTTTCATCAGTCACCTTTGCAGAGTAACTGTAGTCCTCTTTTTTTTCCACTTTTTTTTTTTCAAAGTTTAACTTTTTTCTCCACTGAAATGTTTTCATTTTGCCTACAGGAATTGCTGGTGACATACTGCGTTACAATACTCACTTAGAAAAATGGTGATTAGAAAAGAAAATAAGGGTATAAATGGTGCTGCTGGAAGAGTTGCCACCTATAAGCTATAAATAGAAGAGAAAGAATCCATTTTACTTTGATGATCTTTGATTTTTTTTTTCATAGCCTCAAGAAAAATCTCCTGGGAGGCAGAAAGTAGGGAAGCATGCAAATTTCAATTTCTTTTCCATTTTTTGAGGATGATTCCTTTCTAGGACAATTTCTTTTCCTCAGCCTGGCTTTGTTATTCACAATCTGAAATGTACTGTTTTAGCAAATCTTGGGCTGTGGCAACTGCTTCCCTGAGCTTCTAGGGGAAAACTTCTCTCCTTTGTATTAAAGATCTCGTACCAGCCCCAAAAGGTGAATTGGATCTTAGAGTCATACCTATCACATCCCTGGTGTGGCCGTGGAACTTGGGTACATCTGACAGAATGTTTTTAATAGAAAGCAAAAGAATACCCAACTAAAGTTAGCTTAGATAAAACAATTTTAAAATCATGCATAAAAAAATTTCCAGAATCAGGCATTCCAGGTCCCTTCTATCACTCAACAGTATTACCAAGAATTTTACCATTTTTCTCCTCTACCTTCCTCCCTGCATTGGCTGCATTCATAGAATTATCTCCTCATGGTCAAAAGTTGGTGGTCACAGTTGAAGGGGTCATCTGTAGACAAAGCATTGCTTGACTAAAGAGAAACCCTTTATAGATTGGGTCAGCTACTCATGCTCTTACTGCACAGGAGGTTGTGAAGGTATCTGATGTTTTAGCTCCTAAAATGGTGTTGGTTTCCATCAGAGTAGACATGGGTGGGAAGGGAAGGTTAGGCTGATGACCTAATCTTCAATTTTGTCAGAACCTCTTTATTCCAGATGGTTCTGCTCCAGGAATATTATCACCAGTGGGTATGAGATATAGCCTTTCCCTGTTAACCACACTCAGCATATTGCTGGCTGAGAGTTAGGTGGAGGAGAGACAGCATTTCCATTGTTCTTCCTGTCTTATGTCTCCCCAGCAGTCCCTGCTGAGGTGTCTTTCATTTTAGGGTTCATTTTGATCTCAGTAAAGGGTTGGCAATTATCTTCTCTATTTGCAAAGAATTTCCTTTTGTTTGTATCCAGCAGTAACAACTTAAAGTAAGTCCTGTGGTCAGACCTTCAGTGTTCATTCAGTCACGAACTCAGCGTCCATCATGTGTCAGGCACTGTGTCAGTCACTGGAGTTACAAGATGAATCAGACAAATGCCCACTCTCTGGGCCTTGAGTGTGTCAGATTGTCTTTCCGACCCCATCACTCTGGGACTCTGAAACTTTTTTTCTTCTGTGCTCTGGACGAGGTTTGATAGACCTCAGATCGTCCTGCAGGAAGTCATCGCTATTGAACTTGAATTAGCGCATAAGATGAAAACTATTTGTTCTTGTCTCATCTCTTTAATTTTCAGTTGGAACATCTGAGGTTTTTGCTGAATGATTCTAGTCAGCTCTGAACCTTCAGCAGGATATAAGGTAGGCCTGGAAATGACCACAGCCCTCTGCATTAGTTGGATTTCTATTGGAAGGAAGACATGACATATCATGCCATGACTTGGCTCCCAGAACAATGGTGTGAGTGATCCTGAAATAGATGAAGTCTGTAGTCACGTCCAGAATATCTGCACCACAACATTCTATAGTAAAAAAGTAGCCAAAGCTCTCTGCCCAATCCTGGAATCTGATGTCTTTTCCTCAGACCAGGAAGTCAGCTGGGCTTGGACTTGGGAGAGAAGAAGCAGCTGGGCTTGGACTTGGGAGACATTGGTAGGAGAGGATCACCTTCTTCTGCCCTGGCCACTTCCCCTTAACTCAGTGATCAGAGCAGCACATAAAATGACGCCATTAAGATTCTTTGGGCATCTCAGAAACTTCAAGCCATTGGAGGTTCTGCTTTGGGTTGCTTTGTTTCAGCTAAAGGGAAAATTAAAGAGGCAGCTTGACCTCAGAGGTGGCTGAATGTCAATGGGTGTATAATATACATTGTAAAATACGTTCAACCAAGTGTGGGTAATGCGGGGAACTCATGGATACAGATTTCATTGGCGAAATAGATGGGTTGCTTAGTTTTGGATTTGGGCCATCTATTTTATTTTTCTTGAATTTGAAGTCACTTTCCTAGTAGAATATGTATTTTGAACTTCTTGGGGAGAGGAGGACACTTCATTTATTTAGATTTGAGTGTTCTTTGGCTAGAAACAAGGCTGGTCAACTCAACTCTGAAATGCCCTTTGGTTCAGATATCTCGATCTTGCCCACATGGGGAGATAAAATGTGAATTGATCATCTCACACCTGCTGTCAGAGATTGGTAGTTCCAACCTGAGGTTTGTGATTTGTGAGGGAAGCTGAGTGAAACGGCACACATGGCCGAGAAGATGATCCCAGGTGGGAAACTTGCGATACTTTTCTACCCAAACTTCACTGACTGGTGAAGACAAAGGCTCAGTTTCCCCACGCACTGATTCTTACCGAGATTTGTGTCTAGAGATATTTCTCTTAGTACTATTTGTAACTCAAAATAATTTGGAAAGGGCCATATGTGTACTGATTGGAGATTGGTCAATAAATTATGGTTTAGCCATAGGATAGAAAAATCTTGCAGCTATTAGAAATATTGTTATGGGACAATATTTACTGACCTGGGAAAATATTTATTCTATAATATTAACTGAAAAAAAAACATTAAGTGAACTATCATGGTGTGACTTCAATTTTTAAAATTACACAAACATAATTATACGCACATATACGTATTTATGTAGTCATTTTTGAAAAAGATTTTATTTATTTATTTGAGAGAGGGAGAGAGAGAGCAAGATAGAGTGAGCATGAGAAGGGTGAGGGGCAGAAGGAGAAGCAGACTCCCCCGCTGAGCAGGGAGCCCCATGTGGGGCTTGATCCCTGGACTCTGTGATCGTGACCTGAGCTGAAGGTAAACTGAGCCACCCAGGCGCCCTACATAGTCATTTATTTAACAGGTTGGCTGGAGGGCCAGATGCTGTGTTGGGGGTGGCCAATATGAGTCAAATAAGGGTAATTCCTTCTCTGCTTTCATGGAGTTTGCTTGGAGTTTTTGTGTAGGAAAAGGCAGGGCAGCAAATATGTCATATATTCATAGTACTTTTTTCTGGTTAGTGGGTAACTTAAACTTTTTTCTTTATATATTTCTATATCTTTTAGATTTCTGGCTAAAAGTAAATATCTTTTATAGATAGAAAAAGACAACAGATGTCCTTTCATTTCAATGAGCAGAGCTGAAAACCTGCCCCCTGACGTGTGTCTGTCCCTGAAATGGGAAGATCCGCTCAATGAACTGAAAGAGTTTTGCCTGGGAACCAGGAGATCGTCACTAACCCGGTCCATGCCCGTGTACAAGGGATTTTCCTCTCTGGGTCTCCATTTCTTCTCCTGTGCAAGGAGAGTCTGACCCGGCTGATGTCAAAGGTCTTTCCAGCTCTAATGCTCAGCGCGTGGAACAGTATCTACGGAGACTTTAGATAGGGAGAAGAATTTCCATAGAAGCAAATAGAAAGATCAGTAGAGCAGCTGCTCGTATGATACTAACTCACGATTTGGTTGTGGTTTCTTATCCCACACACAAATGTTATCTTTAATTTATGTGCAAATTTTTAAAAAAGATTTTATTTATGTATTTATGTATTTATTTGAAAGAGAGAGAGATAGAGCCCTGTGGGGAAGCAGAGGGAGAGAGACAATCAGACCTCCCACTCAGCGCAGAGCCCGACCTGGGCCTGGATCTCATGAGATCAGGACCTGAGCTGAAATCAAGAGCCCGACATCTAACACCCTGAGCCACTCAGGCGTCACTGCACAAATCCTTTTTTGAGCATTCTAGACTCTTCCTCCTCCACCATTTGCCCTTTTCCTACCTGGGAGAGACTTGGTAGAAAATGGTGTGCTCTAAAGCAAATAATTTTCCATTAGTTATTGACTAGTCTGCCTGGTTCCAGCGTAGATGCAAGAGACGATACAGAGTGAGAATCAGGCACGATTTTGACCCTAGGGGCTTGAAGCGTCAATGGGGACAGACAAAGATTATGAACAATGGGAGAGGGGCACAGCCTCGTGCGCAGGCTGGCCCGTGTTATTCCACCAGAATATGGTACTGTTGCTTGTGAAAAGGACACGACTACATGAGTGGGACTAGTCAGGAGAAGATTTCTGGAATAGGCAAGGTGTGACCTAAGCCTTACAGGACAGGCATGATTTAAATAGATTCGAGGAAAGGACAGAGTGTTTCTAGCAGCACAACCACGAAGATCAGGGAGGAAAAGCCACTGATCCTAGGGCTGTGGGACTTAGTGAACAAAAATACAAGATGCTTACGTAACTTTGAATTTCAAATAAACAATGAATAATTTTTTGGTATAAGAATGTCCTGTCCTTGGTACCTATACTATTTGGGACATACTTAGACTAAATATTATTTGTTGTTTATCCGAAATCCTAATATACCAAGTATCCTGTATTCGATCCGGCAACTCTGATCGGTGTTTGCTCGTATGCGGATGTATGGACATCCAACAACGACTCCGCTGTTCCAAGAAGATGATTCAAATTCCTATCCCACCACTGTGGACATTTAGACACCGTACACGATCTGCCATTGAGGCTCTACTGGCTTATCTTGAGTGAGTAGTTCAGGGGCTCTCTTCCTTATTGCCCCGTTTACCAAATGAAGCTTTTCATACGGACGCCTGTGTGTTCTAGGGAATTAGCATGAGAGCGTTTGATATCAGAGAAGGGAAAACCAGACCCCTCTCGTCAGCCCCCAGAGGAAAAGCTGATCCCTCTCTCTTTAATTTCTAGCCCGTGGCATTCACGGTTACATGCTAATACTTCGTCTCCTGTCCTTTTATCTGGGCACAGCTGGAGTCCCTCATTTCACTGGCTGCCTCTCCCTGTATGATGTGACTGCCTTTCCTTCCCCTTGTCCTCCTGCCCTTCTCAAATTCCTCCCGGAATGCAGGGGGCCCGTGACCTCTCTTTGAACGGTTGCTGGAGGGGAACAGAAAATATTAAGACCCTAATTCTGTCTCCACTGCCCTGCAGAATAGGAAAATCAAACACCACCCCCCACACCCCCCTACCACCACCCCAAAACTCAACACACGGGAAGGCAGTGGGGGCAGACATCCCTCTGCTCCGTCTCAACAGGAGGGAACCAGCCAGATTTTCACCCGTGGAAGCCACCCATTTCCCAGATGTGAGCGTCACTTTTCCTTCCCACGGAAAACTGCAGGGAAGTCCCCGCCCTGTCTCTGTTCTCCGCAGCACCTGCGGGGGGCTGGCGCGGGATTGCTTTTACACAGCACCAGCAACAGATTTCGAAATGTGTTCTCTCTTCTCGATTAAGTGCTCATTTACATGAAGTGAGTTCTCTTTGTTCAAGAAAACTAGGTCTCCAGAAGAGGTCCTTCGCTTCTGTGTCCCCGCTCCCCCGACTTAGAACCCTCGAACTCAGCCTGACCCCTCCTGGTCCTGGGCACCCGAGGGGCCACGCAGGACCACCAAAGCCTACGGGGCACCCAAGCAGCACTGGGCAGAAAGGCCACTTCTGTGGGAAATGCTCAAAGCCGGCTCTGGAAACAAGCAAATCATTTGTGTGTTAGCGGCTTCCGGGTCAGGATTCCACTGCGGTAGACCCGGCTGACCCCATCCTACTGTGCATTCTTTCGGGATTACAAGCTCTCTCACGGGGGCTTAGGAGGTTCTAAGGTGCTGGACTCTGCACCCCTCTTTGCAAGGGCTCTAGAACTCAGCTGGGGTTCAGTTTAACCAGCATCTGCTGCCCACTCTGCTCTGACCCAGGCTTGTGGCCGGCGGAAACACCTCAAGCCATCATACAGCATATTCCCCTGGGCACCTCGTGGCTGGCGTGTTGTTTTGGGGGAGAGACATCCGAGCCAACCCAATCCAAGTGACTGCAAAGAAAAGGAATCACTTCCTCTTTAGACTATTAGGAAAGCCCCACTTTCAAAGACAGCCTGACTTTTCACCCACCCAGGGCCTGAATCCCACGCACCGAGGTATGTAATCGGGTAGCTGCCTGTGGCAGCAAGGGCCTTCTGGTTTTTGAGCGGGGCCCGTGACTTGGCAGGGTAGTAAGAGCTGATTTGGCAAAGGCCGTGTACTTCTTTTGTCTGTATTAAGGCCACGTTGGGGAATTAAGGAACATAAATTCTGAAAGATTAGACTGGATAAGAGCAAGGCAGCTGTTGTTTTGCTAGAGCTTAAAGGGTACCGCAAAGGTTGTCGGACCCACTGCTGTTTGGTTTAGTGACTCCCCCCCTCTTGGTCGGCTCTGGCTCCTGTAACAATACCGTACATAGAGCATAATATGAAATACCTTCAACGGGCACTTATTTCTCCGAGTTCTGGAGGCTGGAAAGTCCAAGATCAGGATGCTAGGGTGGTTAGGTTCTTGGCGAGTGCTCTCTTCCTGGCTTGCTGATGGCCGCCTTCTTGCCATGCCTACCCATGGTGGAGAGAGAGAGAGGGGGAGCAGTTTCTCTGGTATCTCTTCTCATAAGGGTACTAATCCCATCATGGCGACTCTATTCTCATGACATCCTCTAAACCCAATCACCTCCCAAAGTTCCACCATGTTGGAGATTAAGTTTCAACACGGGAATTTTGGGAGGCCACGAACATTCGGTCCCTAACAACCCCTTGCTGATTTGAATACTATTGCTGTTGTCTTTCCCCGCCAACTGGTGCATAGTATGCCTCATGAGAAGGGATAGAAGTTGTATGTGGACTTGGATGGAAGACGGATGGACCGTTGTTATACTTCTGAGGACTCAGCTGGGCTCATTTGGTCTCCCCTGCTCCTCTAGAAGATCCCAAGCCTGTGAGCATATCTCACTTGTCCAACATGACTCTGGACTCAAGTGGACAGTTAGGTCATTTCCAGAAAATGATGGAGTAAAATTGTAGTATCTCCCCTCACCTTTATTTTATTAGTAGTGAAATGAGTTTAGGGTCACTGAAAGAATTCACTCTTCCAGAAGCTTCCGCAGTATTGACTTAAAATCCATGAATACGATGGCAACTGTCATGGTGTCCCTACTTCTGTATATGTTATAGTCTCTCCTTGTATTGGTGTCTTCCAGGTGCTGCTGTCATAGCCTAGGTCAAGCACCCAAGGGCGAGTACCTTCTTTCATTCTGGGTCTTTACCGTAGTCTGGGCACTGTTCTTCATTCAATGATGGAATAGTCACTGGCCTGGAAAGGTCCTTAGAGATATCTGGTCGATTTCTTTAAAGTTAAAGAGGACTTCCTGAGGCCACAAAGAGGTTAAGATACCAGGCAGTTAGAAACAGACCTCTTAATTCTTCCACCGAGGCTCTTTTCTTAATTCTGTTGAATCTCATGGATGACGCCCCAGGAAATTGTAAAGGTGTGGAGGCAGAGGGGCGCCATGGGCTGTGGAAGCCAAGAGCCTGAAGTTCTGAGAAGAAATGGCAGAATGGTGTCTGGTTCTTTTTTTTTTTTTAAGGATTTTATTTATTTATTTGGCAGAGAGAGAGATCACAAGTAGGCAGAGAGGCAGGCAGAGGGAGAGGAGGAAGCAGGCTCCCTGCTGAGTGGAGAGCCCGATGTGGGGCCCGATCCCAGGACCCCGAGGTCATGACCTGAGCCGAAGGCAGAGGCTTTAACCCACTGACCACCCAGGCGCCCCTGGTGTCTGGTTCTGAACAGCATGTGAAGACTATGCTTCAGAGTCTACTTTCATGGATAGGCGGCTGAGGGGAGGATGTGTACTGAAGGACGGCGAGTGACATTTCTTCCCTTGGGAGCTCCCCCACTCCTCACCATGTCTCTGCCCTCACGGAGGCCTGTCACCTTCGCCATTGACTGACAGCTGCTCATTGGCATACGGAAGTCCCCAGTGCCTCCGAGCAGGTGAACTAACAGCTGAGTCAGGTTCTTTTGTTCCAGGGAAAGGAGTAGAGAAGGGAAGAAATAATATGGCGGAGAAAGAGGCGGGAGAGAATTCTCTAGTTGACTGAACTCTGAAAGGTAATACCACAGCAGAGTCTATGTGAAGATAGTATTACGCTTCTCAGATATCAATGGAGGCACGAGGCTGGTGTAATTGTGCGTGCATGTGTGTGTGTGTGTGTAAACACACGTGTGGGCACACCCACTAGAGAGAGCAAACGGTAATAGCAAAAATTCTCATTGCAAGCCCTATGGACAGGCACCTGTTTGCTTTCTTCTCTGTAGCCTTAGCAGGAACTTGGAGAAGGAAATGCCCACTTCCTTTCAAAAGAGGCAACAGAGGAGAATATGGGTGTGTTCTGCTTCAAACAATCTTGAAAAGGGATAGCTAAAATGTACTAAACTTACAGAGCGAGATTTAGATGGTTAAGCTGATAACAAAAGGAAAATATTGTTTTATCGGTGGCTGCTGTTTGAGTTTTTTTCCCATTTGTAACTTCAATAAATTGAATAATAATTTTAAATTAAAAAAAAAAAGAATCTGTCATAAAATTCCTCTGGTTTAACCTGAACTTGTATTAAATATATCAACCTAACCTATTATATTAAACATGTATGAAATATATCAATACCCTCGTATTGATCAAATATATCAACGTAACCTGTAGTTACGTTCTCAGGTGATATAGTGAGTCTTAGGTGGGGAGGTAAGGATGCCCTATTTGCAAAATAGGTACTCTGTGCCCAGATACTGGTAGTCATTATGGAACACTTTATTCTGGTTGAACCTAGCCAGTACATGGCTATGCTATGTAAATGCGACCAAAAGGTCAGGACCTTACCTTATCTCTTCCTGCAGGGTTCTAGAATATTCTCCGAAGCCAGGACCAGTCTGGGGGAAGGGAGTTTGGGCAGGCTGGGGTCATGAGCGTGTGTGAGAAGAGTGGCAAGTTTTGATTCTCTTCCAGGGTGCCGCACGCACTGTGGGAGGAGGGAGCCTTGGGCTCAGGGGGCTGTATTTGTTTCCCTAATTGGAGGTGTGCAACTCATTCACGGCCAAATGTTTACTGTTCTCTAGGAAAGTTCGAGCCTGGACTGGGCTCAGGGGCCCTCATGGGGTTTGTCCGTCTATCCCTTCATTTTGTCTCGTAAAATCCTGAATTCCTTTGTTCTGAGAAAAGCTCTCCTAAATCCTCCACATTTTAAAAAAGCTTAAACTGTGTCATCGTGTTTGGCAATCATCTCAGGAAAGCCTCTGCGGGTCTGGATAAAGGATTACTATCAGATTTTTCATTTCGGTGGAACTCATTAAAAGGCAGGCATGGGAGGGCTAATTTCACTGCCGCACTGGAGTTGTTAACAAGTAACAACCATAGCACCGCCAGCAAGTCCGACCTACCGCTACAGTTCACGTTTCCTTAGCCTTTACTATGCGCTAAACGCATTACAAACCTTATTTCACTCAGTTCTCGAGACCCACCAGGTGGTTGTTTGTTTATCCAGGCAAAGAGGCAGCCAGGGACTCTCCGGTCTTAGATATTTGTCAACTTCCTAACCTAAATGGCAGAATTTTAATCCATGTAGGAGAACGAGGTGGGTTAAAGAGCCCACTCCTCACTGTTCTCTCAAAGGAAGAAATCATTTGATTCTTTGGAAAAGCCACTGAAATCCATTTGGCTTGGGTCGACAAAACAGCGTGTTCCGGGCTCCCCGCTCTAGAAAACGGCAAACGGGCATTCAGGAATTGGCCCTGCGTTCAGTCATTTCCTGAACGATATTTGTGTGTCCACGGTGAGCGGCTCGATGTCGGATACCGACCCATTGCTGCTGATATGCTTAGTTTAGCGATGCTCTTAGATTTGAATTGAGTTCTGAGACTCCAGGACCCGCAGTTTAGGGTCAGATGGGGTTTCATGAAAAAGGATTGAAAAATATGCAAAAGGCTATGTCAAATGGTCTCAAAGGCTCCTTCAACCCTCAAGAATCTGTTGCTGGCGATCTATTACTTTCATCTCCCAAACTATGATGTTCTT
This sequence comes from Nasua narica, assembly GCA_028533885.1. Taxonomy (NCBI): domain Eukaryota; kingdom Metazoa; phylum Chordata; class Mammalia; order Carnivora; family Procyonidae; genus Nasua; species Nasua narica. The sequence goes on from CM052800.1 coordinate 165,198,551, forward strand.
TTTAGGTAGTCTCTCTCTCTCTCTCTTTTAAGATTTATGTATTTATTTGAGAGAGAGAGAGAGAGGACATGAGTGGGGGAGGAGCAGAAGGAGAAAAAGAGAGAGAACCTTGAACAGGCTCCACGATCAGCGTGGAGCCCGACTCGGGGCTCGATCTCACGACCCTGAGATCATGACCTTTGCTGAAATCAAGAGTTGGACGCCTAAGTGACTGAGCCATACAGTTGCCCCAGGTAGTGTCTCCCAAGCACAGCACAAAGCCTTCATGACCGGAGGGACCATGAGGACAAACCAGTGTTGGAAGTTACCGAGACATAGTACAGTCACATCCCCTCACACATTCACTGTATCTGAGCAGTTGACTTCTCTTTCCCCTTCCAGGTTTCCATTATCCTTTCCTTTCTGTCCCAGACGCAGCTTCTTCAATGTCCCTGGTCAGTAAAGAAGAGCCATTTCTGGCTGGTGGGCTTGGGCCTCACCTTTGAGGTCAGATTATAGCCCAAGTACCTGAGTCCTGAGAGTGTCTTGTTTTCCCCTGAGGGGTTTGCCTCAATCAGTCGTTCCTTTGCTCTCAGACTCTGCTCATTCTTTTAGTTATTACTTTTTTTTTTTTTTAATATTTGACTTTTTAGGTCTTTCTTTCCTAATGAATGTATCTCATGACTTTGAACATGCCATCCCATCATACGTGAGTCTTCCGAGGCTTTCTGAAAACATAGTAAGTCATTTATATATTTACCAGTATAGCGCCGGGCATTTGCCCTTTGCATTAATGTTTCCTGGAGTATTTTTCAGTGATGGCCCATATGTGACTCGGGGAGAAATACAGAGAGCTGAGAGGAGAGATGAAGGAACTGCGCTGGTGGTTTAACTTTGCGCGGAGAAAGCAAATGACCCGAAGGAGCTTAAAGCTGTTAGTCCTTTGCCTACTTGAGCGCTCGGCTTGCGGACGCCACAGCGCCTCAAACTCAGCCCGGCCGAGAGCGCCTCAGAACTTCCTCAGCCTCAGAGGGTCCCAGAGCCCAACACTTGCTAGCAGGCAGATGCCGCCCTAGTTCAGGGGATCCCTGGCATGACTACATGGCCCTCCTGCCTGGGGGAGATGTTTCCACCCTTCTCGTCTGTGCCCTTGAGTTTAAAGCTCCTGGCTTTTGTGCTGGTGGGTGACGGTCGCGGTAACAAGGAGCCTCTGTCCATGGGACAATGAGGGACACGTTCCGGATATTACTGTGGAAATTACAGTTCTAAAGAAGGTAGCATTGGAGACCCGACCCGGTCTATTTGAAAGGATCAAGTTTGGATTAAAATGCGAATGGTTCCGGGCGCAGCCCGGGGGCGGGGGGGGGGGGGGGGGGGG
>CM052800.1:165200407-165217791 GCA_028533885.1 Nasua narica
GAATAGGAGGGCCATCAGATGGGCACCTGGGTGGCTCAGATAGTTAAGAGTCTGCCTAAGGCTCAGGTCATGATCTCAGGGTCCTGGGATTGAGTCCCAGGTGGGGCTCCCAGCTCAGCAGGGAGTCTGCTTCTCCTTTTCCCCCCTCTGCTCCCCATTGCTTATGCTCTGTCTCTTTCTCTCTCAAATGAATAAGTAAAATATTTTTTAAAAAAATAGGGCCATCAGGGATGATTAGATGAGTGACCATCCATACGGTACAACAACTTGGACTCAGGGGTAGAAAAAGCCCAGCCTCCAGCTCAGCTCTCCTGGAACTTCAATTTTTCTTGTCTGCCAAATGGGGACAGCAGTACTCCCTACCTCAATAAGTTTTTGAGAGATGAAATGAGAGATCGGTCCTTGGGTCTCAAAGATGCCCAGATTTCCAACATCCAGTTCAACACAAGGTAATGGGGATTCAATTTGATACAGGCAAGCTCTTGCCAAAACAAAACAAAACAAAACAAAACAAAGCATGTTTTGACAGGGACGTGTAAGAACTTTGCCTCCTGAGCTGTAAACAGTTCTTTCTAGCAGTGACTCAGAGGTGGAGAGGGTGGGGGTGGAAATCAGGCAAATAATGCGAAAGTCATGGATACTTCGAAAGGCGATGTTGCAATGATTGACAGTTTGCTTACTCCTGTTTATGTCTTCTCAAATCTTCAACTGCGGCATCAAAACGTTTGACCACGAAAATCTTGGACTACGAACTGCTGTGTGAATGTGAAATAATGCCAACCTTGGCTTCATAAGGTTCCCACCAGTTCTTAGAGATCAAAAGTCTCCTGGGGTGTTTTATTCTGCTCTGACTGCATTAATGACCTCTTTTGATACACCTTGAATTCATGTTGTACTTTGTTTCTTTCCTTTTGACCTTTTACTGTGCATTTGTTTCCTGGTGTTTTCAAGATATTTTTGTGTGGGTTAACCTGGAGGACAAGTTTTGCCCACTTTAAAAAAGATAAATAGATTGGTTGCTTGACTGATTTAAGAGAGAGAGAGATTGAGAGAGTGTGTATGAGCAGGAAGAGGAGCAGAGGGAGAGGGGACAAGTAGACTCAGAGCTGAGCAAGGAACCCTTTGTGAGGCTCCATCCCAGGACCCTGGGATCATGATGTGAGCCGACACCGAGAGTCGGGTGCTTAACCAACTGAGCCACCCAGGCGCCCCAGTTTTGCCCATTTTGTATCCTTTTCATTTTGGTTTGCTTGTGTGATAGGCTGAGTAATGCCCCCCCCCCCCAGAAGTCTATATCCCAACATCTGCGAGTGTTATGTTACACGGCAAAAGGGAATTAAAATTGCAGTTGGAATTAAGATTGTTCATCAGTTGACCTTAAAATAAATTCTGGATTATCCGGGTGGAGCCTATGCCAACATAAGGTCCTTACAAGTGGAGGAGAAAAGCAGAAGTGGTTCCATGCGAGGAGACCTCAGTCGGCCTTTGCTGGCTTGGAAGATAGAGGAAGGGGCCATGAGCCACGGAGTGTAGAGACGGCTTCTGGAAGCTGGAAAAGGTAAGGAACTGAATCTCCCCCAGAGCCTCTGGAAGGAGCACAGACGCTGGCATCTTAATTTTGGGCTGGTGAGACCTGTGCCCGACTTCTGACCTCTAGAACTGTGAGATAATAACCTTGCATGGTTGACACGCCTGACTTCGTGCTCATTCGTCCCGGCAGCCGTAGGAATCGAGTACAATTTGCCCCTCCCACCAGGTTAGCCGGCTCAATCCTGCGGCATCGGGCAGAGGGCGTGAGTCTGAAAACGAGCTCCTGGAGTTCCAGGGGCACCAGCCTGCGGCTTCACCCGGGCCTCTGCTCCCACGACTGAGGGGCTGAGGGGGACAAGACCCCGCTGCGGGGGAGCTCTGCTGGAAGAGCACGAGCCGCACCCCCATGGAACCTTCCTCAACCTTCCTCACCGTCCCCACCCTCTGCGTGAATGTCACGGGCTCACTTCCTGTTTCGGCCCTTTATTTACCAGAAGCGGCTCTCCTTTTCTGAGAATAAGTCCAGCTGACCATGTAGAGAGGAGCCGTTCAGGAAACGCGTACTGAGGTTTCATTCTGAAAATCCTAATGTGAGAGCTGACGTTGGAAACCTCAAAGACCCCCAAGTTTAGTAATGGTTTAGAGAACTGGTAAGAGTGAAATGACCAAGGGTGCCTCAGAAACTAGTGATTAACAGGCCTATTCTAGCCTTCACTCTACAGGATGCAAGAGTAAATCATCTTGAAAAATTCTTTCAGGACTTTTGGCCCGCGGCTTGCTGTTCAGATCCAGTTTTCTTTAGGGGGTTGCCTTTCGCAGGACCGTCCGCCTTGAGCGTCTTGCTTCTGGAGCTCCCCTGAGGTTTACAGGAAATGCTGGGTCTCTCCCTTCGGGTTCCTGAGGTGTCATGAACTGGCTACTCGAGTTGTTTGCCGGACGTTATGAATCACATCAGCCAGAGAGATCCGTGGTTCATGGCGCTCCTAGGGCCGCAGGAGAGTTCGAAGGGACAGATCTCGGCTTACCCGGGAGAGGTGGCCCTGGCCCGCCCCGCAGCCAGCACTGAGTTATCTTCGGACCAAGAAGCCTCAGAGATACTCTCCCAGATGGATTAGCCCTGTGAGTCCCTTTGGGATGTCACAGCTCTTCCGGGGCCTGTTGATAAATGTTAAGAGTTCAGTAAAAATGGAAAAAATAAAAAAATAATAATAATACAAAATAAATAAAAACTAATATGAAATAAAAGCTTCAAATGTAGATCCTCGACGGCATGTAGTAAGGGGAGAGGGAGGATTACACACACAGTGCTATGACCGGATGAGAAATGCGATAGGAGACATATAGGTCGCCTCCCTTCCCTGTCTTTCTTGGTCTTCCAGTTTCCTTTCCTGCTCCTCCTCTTTCTCCCTCTTCTCCTCGCTTTTTCTCTTCTCTGTGGAGACCAAAAGCTACCTGAGGACGGATGATGTTTTACTTCCTTTTTATCCCCCGTAAGGGCCTTGCTTTGTCGGTGCTCAGAATGTCTCCAGTCTTTCCCTCAGCAGTCTGTCTTTTTAGAAAGTATTTCGCGTTTTCTCCTTGACATTGGCTTGGGTGACTACCTATTCTATTCTATTCTATTCCATTCCATTCCATCCCATCCCATTTTTCCCAGCTTTACTGAGGTCTCACTGACAAAGAAAATTGTATATGTAAAGGGTACAATACAATAATTTAATATATGTACACATTGTGAAATATTTAACACAATCGAGTTAATTAACACCTCAGCCATCCCACAGAGTCTCCTTTTTGACTGCTTGGCATTTTAGAGGGACTCCCGAAAACACTGAAGTAAGTTTTACACTAAGAAATGTCACACACACTTTACAGGGAGGAGAAGATTTAAGGGCCAGTGTTTTAGGATCTCCTCCGATTGTGACCCTAAGCCTATCTGTAAAGCCAGGGGAGAACTTCTCCAGGCCAGAGTTAAAAAGAAAGCTCTTTTCCTCTGCGTATGATACGCCACTGAAAAACAAGGACCCAACGAGTCTATTTCTCTTTCCTCTTTCGTTGTTGCTGTTTGTTCGTCTTTGTTCTTAAGATTCCACATACAAGTGAAATTGTATGGTATTTATTTGTTTTTCTCTCTCTGACTTATTTCATTTAGCACAATATCCTCTAGATCCATCCGGGTCATCTGGTATGACACAATTTCATTCTTTTTTAGGGCTGAGTAAGATCTCGTCATGTATATACACCACATCTTCTTGATCATTCATCAGAAAAGAAAAAAAGAGAAGCAGACCCATAAATAAATACAGAGAGCGAACTAGTGGCTGCCGAGGGGAGGTGGGTGGGGGAATGGGGAAGGGGTACAAACTTCCAGTTATAAAATCAGTAAGTCACAGGGATGAAAAGTACAGCCTAGGGAAGAAAGTCCAAATATCGGTGACACTGGTCACTACACTTGTCGTGAGCAGAGGATAATGTATATATTTGTCAAATGATACGCTGAAACTAATATGTCAATTATATTTCAGTAAAAAATAAAATAAAATAAAACAAAATAAAATAAAATACGATAAGATAAAAGGACTCCATGAAAAAGGAAGGCTTGGAACTTAAGACACTTTTTGTTTCCTGGTGGAGGGTACTTTCTTTTCTACCCCTTCAAGCCGTGGATTATCAGCAGGCAGGCAGCAAACATCCGGGAGCTTTGGTATTAAGCAGGATGTCAGTCTGCCAGCTTCGGGGAGGAAAGGAACAATGGCTGTTCCATTTGCTTTTTATAGCAAAGCCCATTTGGGAAGAACGAAGACAGGAGGATCTCCGGAAGAGCTTCCTTTCCCTGAGGGTTCGCCCATCTGCTGGGGAGAAGCGAGTGGGCTGTACGCGCTTAGCGTGGCCTCGGGCAGCCAGGATGCTGGCCCACGCGGCCGCTGAGTGAGGGACGTGCTTTGGGTGCGGGGACGGCTGTCAGGGGCCTCCTTCCCGGAGTTGAGTCAACCTGCTTCTGCCCGGCGGTGACAGGGGCATAAGTTCCGTGCACATCGTCAGGACTCTTTCTCCTACAAAGCCTCTTTTGTCGGGGACTGCTGGGGGAATGACCCGAGGCTCATCCCTTGCAAAGGAGTCAACATTTAAGGAAAATTCACCCAAACATTTCTGAACATCACATATCTTTGAGCCTTTGAAAGCGGAAAGCAGGGAACAAATGATAACCGTCCATGAATGCCTCTGGGTCATGGATATGAATCATAATTTTTAAATACGGTGATTTGGATTATCATGAAGTTCTTTTACTCTGGTGTTAACGAAAACCACGTTGTAAACTCACAGAGACAAGGTCAACCAGCTAGAACGGTTGCGCTTTTGAGTTTTCAAGTATTTTTCATCATCTTTCCCTTTCTCGAGTTTCGACCTCTTTTTCAGAGCCTATTTGGAAGCACTTCCTAGTTTTTTTTTTTCTTCTTCCCCCTCATTTCTTGTGAAACTAATAAATTGCTTTGTTATAGTCATATGTAAAGTAAGAACAAATAAGCTCTGGAAAGAACCTAATGAGTTTCCTATGAACTGATAGCTCTTCAGGCTGTCCTCAGACCTGTTTATTTTTTTCTTATAGCAAGGTTCCTGCCTGTCTCGCAGTGACCCCAAGATAAGGAAGGTATTTCAGACTCTGTGGGTGGGTGAGTCAGGGGTCTTTCCTGAACGGCTCTGACTGGGTTGAGGGTTGAAGGGCAAGATATGGAGGGAGAGAAGGACCTCCCTGCTGAGAGCTTGCCGCCCAAACAGTGAACTTGGCCCTGCTGGATGCTGGCTGTCTAATGGGTGGCCTTCTCCTCTTCAAAAGCAGAGACAAGGGGCTCCTGGGTGACTCAGTGAGCTAAGTGTCTGCCTTTGGCTCAGGTCATGATCTTGGGGTCCTGGGATCAAGCCCTGCACTGGGCTTCCTGCTCAGTGGGGAGTCTGCTTCTCCCTCTGCCTCTCCCCAAACCCTGTGCTCACTCTCAAATAAATAAATTAAAAAAAAAAAAAAAAGCAGAGGCGAAATCAGTTGAGATGACCTATCGTTCATTGCCTTATATTTTTCATTGGGTGCAATGCATACCTAGGTGAGTCCCTGTGCAAAACAATGAACCTTCAGAACCCTAGGTGACGTCATTTGGGGATTTGTTGGGTGACTTCAACTGTGGCAGGTAAAGAAGAGATAACAGAATGAAAATATTTTTCATGTGAGTCTCTCACTATCTTTCTTAGTCATAAATGTTCTGAAGTGGTAGCGGGAGTGCAGAATTCTCTTATGACTGCTCTGACACCAGGGATGGAAAATTCTCAGGTCATTCAGTTTACCCTTTACGACTCATGGCTTTCTGTTCATCCTCTGGGCTGATTCCCCCACAAAGTGGTGGCCGAAGATCTTGGTGTTGGGGAGATGATTTCAAAGAGCCAAGCCAAATGGCGCCCTGGCCATTCCGTGGAATTTTCTGCCTCTAGCAGGAAAGCCCCGCCCAGGCTGCCAGCCATTTTTTTTTTTAATTAATTCATCTTTTTTTTTTTTAATTTATTCGCCATTAGTTTTTATTCTGACTCTCCATGGAACCAAGAGCAAGTCCCTTAAAAATATGCTGGTGCCTCCATTTTTCGTCTTTGCCAGCACTTTCCAATAGCAACGGAATGTGAGCTGCGTATGGAATTTAAAATATTCTAGGAGTCACATTTACAAAGTAAAAGGACCTGAGTGGCATTAGTTGAATACATTTTATTTAACCCAAGACATCTAAAATATTATAATTTCAAGGTATAATTAATATAAAAATTGATGAGATACCTTACATTCTTCTTATTTATACCAGGTCTTGAAATCTATTGTGTCCAACTGCTCCCTTGCTGGTGGACGGGGCGTCCTGTATCATGGAATGCATCCGTGTTTGGTTTTTTTTTTAATCTTAAAACAAGTCTCCTAATTGTTCAAAATAACACAAAATGATACCATACAACGGTGACATTGAGTCATGGGGTTACTCTATAATAAATGATTGGGTACCATTCCCAGAATGAAGAGACGTTAATGTCGATTGCTTTTTGAAGAGTATCGGATAGATTTGGGGGCCTGAATGAATATCTGCTTTGTGATCAATGCAGGTAAGGATACAGAGTGATGCCAAGAAAACATATAAGGACGCTTTTTTTTTCCCCCTTCAACGGCTGGCGGTTCAGATAAACTTCAAAAGAGCAGGCGAGGAGCTTATGAAGTACAAGAGACCATGAAGGCAAGGCCAAGAATGGGTCAGGACTGCCAGACGTGGAAAGGTAGATGCCCTAGAATTAGCAAAATCAGCATATCAGGGGTGTGAAACACTGAACATGTGCTATGAGTAAGCCACTCTACTTTGAGTGGTATTTTACCCAACAGCCCAAGCAGCCCCCCCACCCCACCCCCCGATGTCGTTAACTCATCTCGAGAGAGGTCACGAAGATGGCTGGTCTTTAGAGACTGAGGCACGGTAAGAACGGCGCTGCAATGCAGAAAGGGTCTGTTGTCACGACAAGTGCAAACAGGAAGGTGGTGGCTCGAATGGGAATTGACACCCATCGTTATCTTTCTGGTCTGGTCCAAGCCGGAGGGCTTTGGCCAGACCACATGCGCATCCCAGGCTGCCCGGCAGGCAGACTGTCGGCAGAGAAGGAAGGCAGCCTCCACTCGCAGGACAAGTCAGGGAGGTCCCACGTCCTCAGCTCCGCCCGTGGAAGGGCAAGTGCTAACCCTTGTCAGATACTTACTACATACCAGGCTTCTCGATGATTCTTCTGTATCATATTAGTCAGCTGGGGTGGCCATAACAAGATACCACAGACGGGGTGGTGGGGAGGGGGGTTTAAACACCAAAAATCTATTTTCTTATGGTTCTGGAGGATGGAAGTCCAAGATCAAGGTCCTGACAGGGTTGATTTCCTCTGAGGCCTCTCTCTTCCGTTTGCAGATGGCTGTCCTCTGCATGTATGTCGTCCCCCCCCCCCGTCTCTTTCTCTTATAAGACATTAGTCATACTGGATTAAGGCCCTACCCTGAAGGCCTCATTGTTACTCAGTCACCTCTTTAAAGACTTTCCCTTCCAATACACTTGCATTCTGAAGTCCTGGGGGCCAGACCTGCAACGTGTGAATTTGAGGGGAACACAATTCAGCTCACAACATAAATATTTCCCATCCTACAGATGAAGAAACTGAGGCCCGGTGAGGAGAAGGGACTCGCTCGGGGTCAGTAAACCAGTTGAGACTACAATCTGAATCTCAGCTCAGTGTTCTTTACACGGTGACCACTTGGTTTCTCTAGGCAAGATGAGGTATCTCGCTAGTGCTAAGACATCTGGAAAATGCGGTTTTCCCATTGCCCGCATGATGACTTGGGTGTTCACAGGGCGTGACCGGAGTGGGGGTGTGGATAGTCCGATGCTGCAGTGGAAGCAGCTTGGGGATTGGAATCTGGAATCTGGGTGTGAGTCTTGGCAGCGTCATATGCTACGTGTGTTGCCAAAGCCTGTTGCCCTAAGCTTATATAAGCGAATATTTACCAAGCTCAAGTGCTTATCACTACGCATACACTCTCCCATCCCATGCTCGCAAGAGCCTGTGAGGTAGATACTATGACCAGGTCTACTTTCCCATCGAGGGAAGGAGGCTCAGAGGGGTGAAGTGACTGATCTGAGGTTACACAGCCAATAAGGCCTCGGGCCGAGACTCAAACCCAGGTCTGTGGATTCCAAAACCAGTACGGTGAACCAGGAATGGGGCCCAGAGTTATATAACATTTTTGCTTTCTCAAGAGAGGAAAAATCTGGGTTTTCATGTCAAATCTCCAGCGTTTTAAACGTTGATTAATTCAAGTCTTGTAGAGACACAAAGTAGGTCAGACAAAGCACATGAGGGGACTTCAAGTTCCTAGTGCACCGGCTCCCGCCAGTGTATGAAGGAGATGGACCAGATAAAGCCAAAGTTCTTACCTGTCCTAGTAGTTCATGATTCTTTGATGCCATTTGGAATTTAGGAAATAGATTTTGGTGGGTACAGCTATTGGGCTTGGTTGACTGGATCTGAATGTGTACCCTGACGATCAATAGCCATCCGATGAGGCGGATTCCTCACCCTCTCTGAGGCCAGTTTCCCTGTGTGGAAACTGGAGGTTGTACCTCGCACACTGAGGTGAAAATTGAGATAATGTTTGTAAAGCACCTGGTGAGTATGTGGTGGCTGATGAGCAAAGGGTTAGCACACAGAACCACTGGGGTCTCTCTCCATGGGATCCCTGCCTACATGGAGAAGGCCCCTGTGGCCATTGGAGGGGTTGGGGATAGGACTGCCACTCTGATAGGTCTCCCACCCACCCAAGGTTCTGCAATCTTAAACTGAGTTTTTGGAATTGCCAAGAGATTTTTTGGTCTTTGTTTATGTTTTTAATGCCACCCCTCCCGGGAAGGAGGAGTTAATACCTTAGCAGGAATTAGTTGGTGTTTATTCACTCGACAAGTTTTAGTGAACTCCCAATGCGGTGAAAGAGATAACAGTTTTCAAACTCAAAACTATGGTCCTTCCCATACGGTGGCTGCACGGGCCCCTCATTCCGGGTGCTTCCGGGGAAGGGGAGGGGGTCAGCCAGCAGGGCAAGGAAGGCCTGAGGGAGTCTATTCTAACAAGAGGGACTGAAGTCAAGTTCCTTACAGTAGAACCAGCTAGTTCTTTCTTATACATTCGAGTAATGTAAAAAGGACCGTTTCAGGATCCTGAAATAAGCAAGGATTGGCAAGATCAGAATATCGTGTTTTCTGACCTCCGGGCCTCTAGTTCCATCTGTATAAATAGCGCCGTGCTCAAAAGCTGCCATGAATGGCTTCCTCTTTCACCAGAGACCTTGGGCAAGGCGGGCGGTTCTGCCCATAATAAAGTCCCCAGCAGGTCTGTGGCTGTAACCGGCTAGTCATTTCTCGGCTTCCCACCCACGCACCATAGCGTGGCGGCTCCGTCGGTATCCCTGCGCCCTCGCTGCCATGAGGGGCTCCGACATTCAGGGGGAGGGGAGGTCGGGGCAAGAAGCCCAGGGCTGGGCACCTGCTCCTACCCGCCGCGGGTTCGGGTCTGGCCGCCTGCCTGTGCTTCCGCGGCTGGGATCGGGGCTGTGACATATGCTGCCCAGGTTTTTTTTTTTTTTTTTTCCTCCAGCAGCATCTGGAAGAGAAGCTGGGAGGGTCCCAACAAACCACATGGTGTTCTCGGGAGGCCCAGCTGAGGCGCGTGGGCGGAAACGGCCCCTGGTCTCTGCTTGCTTTCTGCCTGAAACACTCACTGCGCATACCACAAGTTTTTTCAGAGGTTAGACAAATTTGCATCCTTCTCCCCCAAGCTAGAGGAAGTGCTGGAGGAAGTCATGTATTAAAAGAATGGGGCACAGGCTTAGGTTAGGAAGAGTGACTCTTATGGGCAGCTTTCCTTCTGGCTAGAACCCCCAGTTACCTTTCTTTCCCCCCCCAAATACTTTCATTTTTTCAGTGTTACAAGATTAATTGTTCATGTACCACACCCAGTGCTCCATGCAATATGTGCCCTCCTCAATACGCACCCCCAGGCTCACCCAATCCCCAGTCACCTTTAAACCATTAGCCCCAGAGGGCAGGGATAGGGGGTGTACCTGCTTGGACTTCATGATCGCAGAAAGCCCGGTCTTTCTCTCTCTTTAAACCTGAGCTTTAAGCTAATCAGCTGCAGTTGTCCAACGATTCAGCTCCCTGGGGACAGCAGCAAATCACAGGGCCGCCGCTCTTAACATTGCCAACACAGAGTATGGGCCCAACAGCACACGGGGTGATGGGGGGAGGTCCTGGCCTTGACAATGGTGAGGGGAGAGGGTCACGGGGGAGAGGAGGTTCTCCGCTGGCCCTTTCGGCTTTGACCTGTTAGAACGTGGATGAGCTTGTCTTTGATCCCTTAACTGGTTCTGCGCTCTTTTCTTCCTGTCATAAATCCAGTGACACGATATATATTTAAGAGTTAGTCAAACCTCAAATTACACAGCCCGAGAATGGAGCTGCTGCAAGGAAAGCGGCTCAGTTATTGGCATGAGGCACAGGACGCCTGAGCCTATGGCGTGGAGAAACCACTAGTAAAAGTGGAAGGAAACGACTTTTGAAGATTTCGTTACCTGTGCTAAGAAACCTCAAGTGCCTACCAACCATTTCTGATCAAACCTGAAAGTAAGCCTGTGCCTGCCATGGGATGTCGGCTGTCAGGAGGATTCCGTGGGCCCCCTGCTCCAGCTCCGTGTTCTGCCTCCCTTCAGCCCCTGGAGGTGGGATACCGAGATCCCACTTTGCCCTTGATTTCCATCAGGAACTCTCTGGGCCAAGCATGTCCCAAGCCCTGTTGAAGTTCAAGTTTAGGGTGTTTGGGAAGATGGGGTCTCATCAAGCCATTTGGAGCTTTCTACCCTCCCCCATCTCGTCTGTGGCTCCCCCTGCAACCTCGAGGTCTCATTCACGGTATCCTGGATCAGCCTGCTCCTGGTTCCAGATTTTTCTCCACTGCAGTGCGGTTTAGGTGCCCTCTTCCAAGGGCTTATTGCCGAGGCCGCCGTCTCTGCCCCCGGCTCGATTTCACAGCCAGCCCTGTGCTTGGCACAATAAAGACCTTCCTGATAACACCTTCTCCCCTTTTTGGAGTGACTGGGGGAGATGGAAAGCAAACAACTGTCCCTGGTAGTATATAACCTGTCAATTTCCAAGTTTCCTCTGCCCACCGCAACAACCTGAGCCTCACTCCTGAGCAGGGCAGCGAATCCAGCCCCTTCCCCATATCTGCGAGGTTCCCTCCGGGACAGCAGAGTGACACCGCCCGCCCCACTGGCTTGCTCGGGAAGCTGGCTTCTCCCCGGCCGTTGCAGCTGCCAGCCTTTGCTGCAGGGGCTCCCTTCTGCCCGCTTCTCAGGGAAGGAGGGATCCTGGAGCCATCCTCCCATTCCCCACGAACGGCTAACATGAGGCTCTTGTGTTTAATGAACTTTTCAGGGCTTGAAGGTCATCGAATGGAATTACAATGCAGAAAATGGAAACAAAATCAATATGGGTGTTTACGGCCTGAAGGTTTGTGTGCCCCTCCAAATCCATATCGTAAAGCCTTAACCCCCAGCATGGCCGATTTGGAGATGGAGCTTCTAAGGAAATAAGGTTAAATGAGGTCATAAGGGCAGGACTCCGATCCAATAGGATTAGCGTCGCTCTTTTTTTTTTTTTTTTAAACTATTTCCAACTTAATGTGATTTTCTTTCCACTTCTCTTTTTTATTTGTCTTTTTTTTTTTTAAGTAGGCTCCATGCCCTGTGTGCTTGAACTCATGACCCTGAGATCAAGACCTGAGCTGATATCAAAAGTAGGACACTTAGCCGACTGAGCTACCCAGGTGCCCAAGGATCGGTGCCTTCTTAAGAAGAGATACCAGAGAGCTCGCTCTTGCTGCATCTGCACACATATGGGGAAAGGCTTCGTGAACACACTGTGAGAAGGCGTGCCACCTGCTGCCCAAAGGAGGGGGCTCCCCAGACGCCAGCACTGCCAGCACCTTGATCTTGGACTTGCAGCCTCCAGATCTGTGAAAGCTAAGTTCCTGCGGTTTAAGCCACCTAGTCTAGGGTATTGTGTTCTGCCAGTCCTGGCTTTCTGGGTCCTCCCTCCAGGCTGCCCCATACTCACTACTGACCCTCCCCCGTGTTCACGCTTGCCTGCCCCTTGATTAATCAGCTCCCGTGCTGGCTCAGACACCCGCTGTCTCTTGCTTTTCCCTATCTCCTGGCCCCAGGCAGGGGGAGTAAGATGCCATAAATCATCTCTACAAAACTCCCCCCTCCCCCATCCAAAATGAAGATGGATTTTTATGTAACATCTCGGTCTGAAGCAGTTTCATCTGGATGAAGACACTGGCTTTTCCAGGAACCAGCCTTGCTGGGGAAAAGGGAGCATCTCCCTGACCGCCTTCTAGAACACAGACAGCCCGACTGTTATTTTTTTCCCTTTATATTAAAATTTTTTTTAGACATTTACGAAATTGATAGAATAGCACAAGGAACACTCACATACCCTTTACCTAGACTGAACGACTGCTAGCATTTGCCTTGTTTGCTTTATCTGCATCTATCTAGGTGTGTGTGTGAGAGTGAGGACAATATCACAACTCAGCACACCATTAACACCTAGGGGAGGCCACGTAAGACGCACAGCTTACAGTAGCCTTTCCTCGTTTCTGCTTTGCGGTCCTCACACTGGTGGTCGCAGAGCAGTGCTTGGGGTCAGTTCCTGGGAAATTTCAAGTTTCCTTGTCCACGTGGGGAAATAAGGTTCCTGGGATCTGAGCGGAGAAGAGTGAGCTGAGTCACCTTAAAAGACAGAAGGGCTGCTTGATCTTTAACTTATGACTGTGTGTCCGGATTAAAGCTTGTAACTTATCCGAAGAGGGAAAAAAAAAAAAAACGCTTCTGGGTCAGGAAAGGCCAGGGGCCAGAGCACAGACGAAACCCAGAGGCGGAGGTTAGTGTCCATCAGGAGCCGTTGATTGTCTGCCCTCCCGGACTGATCCAGGGAACTGGGTGTCCCGGCTTTTTATCCGTTGGATCAAACCAAAACATGCTCTTCAAAGGAAACCTGAAAACGTCTATCGGGGTCAGGCGGCTATGAGTGGGAGCTCAGTGCTTCCGATCCCGGGTGGTAGGAGAGCCACGGAACGCATATTCCAACTTAGCAGAAATGTTCTCCCTGTGCCTCTCGAGGAACAAGTAAAACTGGTTTTCAGGGCAAGCTCTGTTTTTGGGGTGCTCTCACCGTCACGTGTTGCGAAAAAGGTGGAGATTTACGGGGGTAGATATCTATCTACAAAATACTTTCTTCTCAGTGTGAGGAGATTTGTCATTTTCCCTGGGAGGTTTGAAAGGGGGCTTTTGGGGGGTTCCTGGAGGGGAGTCCAGGGACCCCAGAGAGGGGAGAGGCTGTCGGCTCTGAAGCCAGGCTTGCAGTCACTCGGATTTAAAGACGCGTGTTGTGCTGCCTGTTGAACCTCCCCAACCACACCCTCCAAGGAAGCCTCAGAAGCCCGTGAATAAAAGCTGTGGCCGAGAAGCCCAGAAAGATTTTTCTAGGACATTTGCCAGCGACAAAGGCTTGTCAGAATATGGATCGTATTTCCAGGAAGAAAACGTGGTGGGTGGGAATACCATGAATCGGTCACTCGCGAGCGACTTTGCGCCTTCTGGAAGATGGTCCTACACCCCACCCGGCCCATTTGTTGTTTGGAAAAGAGGACATGGGCCTCAGCGTGTGGGATTTCTATTAAACATGAAATGTGACCCCACAAGTACTATTTAATCCTGTTAAGTCTTGTCCCCTGTAAGAGCAGGCCTTGGCTAATGGATTTCAAATATTCCAGTCCCATTTGAAAGGCCCTCTCTGAAATGAGAAAGGTGAGCTGACTCTCCTAGCCTGATACCATCTCGGGAGGGATTGTCTCTGTTCCCTTAGCTCAGATTCCTGCTGGAAGAGCAACAGTTTTCTGGGGGCTATTGTAACAAAGTATCGACTAGGGGGTTTCACACAACAGAAATTTATTCCCTCCTAGTTTCTTGTGGCCAGAAGTCTGAAATTAAGGCGTCTAGAGGGCAATGTTCCTTCTTAAGTCTGTAAGGGAGAAACCTTCCTTGCCTTTCCAGTTTTTGGTGTTTTCCAGCAATCCTTGGTGCTCCGATCTCTGCTGCTGTTCTCCCAGGACGGTGATGTCTGTGAGTCTCTGTGTTTCTTCTTACAAGGACGCTAGTCAGAGGGGACTAGGGGTCACCCCACTGACCTCATATTAACTTAATTAGACCTGCAAAGACCCTATGTCCCAAACACACCACATTTATAATTAATGGGGTTAAGACTTTAACACATCTCTTTGGGGGGACCCGTAACAACCACCGTTAGATTATGATGTAGCTTCCATGGAGAGTCCCTTCTGGGAAAGTACGTCTTGGTCATACATACTAAAAATATCCTAAGTCTTGTGCCAGTGATTTCTTATTGTAAAATTTATAGATCTGACTTACAGAATGGTTTTGCTTCCCATGGAGCTGGGTTGTAGGAAAGGAAATCCCTGATGACATGTGGACCAGGATTTTTCAGTTCCAGAGATGGTGGTTTCTCAGTGTAAGCTAATAAATTGCCTTTCCCCTTTGATTCATCCTGTGGTCTCTCTCTGCTATGAGAAGAGCAGCCCGCCGTCTCTATGCCAACAAAACCAAATCTCTGATCTTTGGAGGCTGAGAAATACACTTTGTGCTAATTTCCCAAGGTAATGACCAACCTAAAGAGCCCAAGGCTGTTGTGACATCTGGATATTCCCCAAAACTACACTTGACATGTGATCCAACGTGAGGCCCATTATTAGTCTCGTTTTGGATTTCTAATATACGGGCGTTCATTCTCGTGAGGAATAAGAATTCAAAGGGAGTTTGATTCCCTTGGTAAAGCAAACAAAACTCCTGACCGCAGACAAAAAAGAGTGGATTAAAACCAAGAAAGCTTCAGATCTTGTCTCGGATCCAAACTTCGTAAGAAAAACAGAGGTCTTTTAAAGAAAATCGGTATGATTGTTGGGATAATGAAATAACCCGATACATTGGTCAAAAGGACCCTGGTCACGGCACCGTTTCAGATCTCTGAGGTCATGAGATCAAATTTTGGCGCCTTCATTCTAGAGGACAGAAGAGTTTTCTTCTCCCAATTTAAGCCAATCAACTCGCACTTATGAATAACTTCATGACAGGCAGTGAATCTGGCACCTTCTATGACAATGGATCAGAGACACCTGCATGCTACTGGGCTGAGGCAGAAAAAGTTGGGATGGAAACAGTGGTTGTGCTAAGGTGGGGACCAAATGACTGATGGCGCTCTTCGGCGGGAACGACTGATGTAGGATCTCCCTGGCGATGAGGGAAGTTATTAGTTGAAAAGGGCCCACACCGTAGGCAGGCTTGCCTGAGGGGTCACACTGCGGGGCAGCTGGAGGATACGAGGGTACGCAAGAGAGCCACCAGGGCAGCTTTTAATTTTTTTTTTAAATTGTTATTATTTATTTATTTAGAGAAAACGAGAATGGGTGAGACGGTCTTAAATAGTTCTCTCTTTTCAAAAAGCAATGCCTGGATTGTAAGTTACGAGGACCTATCAGGGAGAATTATTTTGGCATCTCCCCGAGTTTGGTATTGGCCAGGCAGTGAGCATTATTATTATCAAAGAATGATGAAAGTCATAACTACCCCTTCCGGCCTGCCTGCTGTGGGTCAGATGAGACGCTCCCAGTTACGACGGGGCGGGCCATTCTTGTTAAATATCTGTAGGGATGTGGTATTGTGCTGGGGTATTTGTCGAGGCACAGGATGACACGGTGCCTCTCCCAGGAGTGTGAATACTACTTGAACATTTTGGAGGCGAACAGAATTTTTTAATATTAGAGTAGGTGTGCAGACATTGCAGCATAATGGGCAGTCTTTCATCATCCGTGCTCTTACAGCTGACATTGACACACTTCCGTCCGGTGGTTGGGTCTGTGTCTCTTTTCCTTGGATCTAAGCGGGCCTCTGTGACTATACCAATAGAGTAGGGTAGAAGTGACGCGGGGTGACGTCTGGGGCTAGGTCATAGAAGCGCCATGTTGTCTTGGGATGTCCTTGGAACCCACCCACCACGCTGATGGTACGCCGAGGTAGAAGTCTGTCAGAGGTCAGAGCCCTGACCTCTCATCCTCCTACTAGGACTAACTTTCCAGGCATGAGAATATGGCATCTAGGAGGTGATGCCTTCAGTTCCTCGTTGGGCCATCCCAGTTGCTACTGCGGGAAGTAGACATGAGTCTTTCCCCTTAAGCGCTGTCTGGATTAGACTCTTGTGAGATAAAGAAGTGATTGTTGTTTTAAATCCACTAGGTTTTGGAGGGGCTTGCTTGCAGAAGTACGTAACTAGATTGTACGGGCTGATTGATTGGTAGTTCCAAGAAGGGCCATGGAAGTAGTAATTCATTGGCAAACCAGGCAGGATCGCAGGCATCCTGTGATCCTGTCATTCCTCCACCTATAAACTAGGGATGGAAGAAGACCAGAGCAAGTACCAGAGCGCGCAGGAGGAGTGGACTTAGGTTGGAGGCCACTGAGGCAAAAAGAAGGAGGAAGTATATTCTCTATGCTTACAAGGGTCAATGGGTCTTTTAATGTCCTTGAAGATCAATTTCCCCTGGGAATATATTAAGTTAAAAAAAAAAAAGGAGGAAATCTGCTTGGATTCATGCGAAATAAAATTGCTAGAATGAAATCAATGTAAAAACAAGACTTAGGGAAGGGTAACAGTGGAGAGAAGAGATCCGTCTTGGATAGAGGCTTGCATGGCAATGTGAAAACATTTGGGGATCTAAATGAAACAACAGTGGTCATAAGCATTGGATGTTGGCATCCACAGTGCAGGCTGAATGGCCTGAGTTCAATCTCTAATGTGTAACACTCAGCATCAGACGTGTCCCCTCGCTCTCTGGTCTCACATTGAAGGCCAAAGCAGAATAGAGGATGATCCCTCTTCCTGAGTCGCTCTGGAGGCCGGGAGGATCTGATTCACACCGTGGGTGCTGGAAAACAGCTTGTTGATGACGCAGGTGAGGGCAAGCCTATGGGGCGAACCCAGCTCCCGGTGGTTCAGGAGAGCACCTGCAGGAGGGGGGGGATGGGCGTGCACGGCTGGGATATCAGGGGTAGGGATGCCCAGAGGGCAAGTTTCAGGAAGTCTAAGGCCTTGCTTATGACCTTCTAACTCAAATGCTGA
>CM052800.1:165217891-165271411 GCA_028533885.1 Nasua narica
CCCCCCCCCCCGGGTCACCCTGAAATCTGCGAGCTACAAAGGACCTGGGCAATGGAGTTCAACTCCTCTCTTCTACAGGCAGAGGAACTAAGGATCCAAAATGTTAAACAGCTCATTAGCAGTGATGCTGAGCAGGGCCGGGAAACACATCTCCTCCCCTTGATTTCCTAGGCCCACGGCCCCCATGGCAGCCTCCCTCCAGAGGGCATTAAGGCAGAGCTTTGACCGGAGCAGAGTGGGGTTCTAGGCCATCTCGCTGCTTTGTCTCTGCTCTCCCCCGCCCAAGGTGGAAGGAAGTGGATTTTCTACCCTCTTGGTTCCTGTGTTCATCTTCATCCCCCCCACCCTCGCCGCAGGGGGCCGGGGGGCGTTTAACGTAATTACCCATTGAAGTTTTGCTTAGGGGTTACCACCCAGACAACAAAAGAGACTTGTTGGTACAGTGGAGACCCCTCTCAGTAGAATGTGGGGAGCCGGGGGTGCTGTGGTTTGTTTAATTTTAAACATTCTGGCAGATCTGTTTTGAGGATAGCAATCTTTATACTCCAGGGCAAGAGATTAGTCACATGGCCAACAGCTCGTGTCTGCTCAGTGACATCAGAGGGTGGACGATTCTGTCCCTGAACTTTGCAGATCTTCCAACTTGGCCTTTTCTTGTTTGCACTTTCAAGTTGTTTCCGATTTTAGAAAACGCCCTTCTTGCCTTTTCTCCTCCTGGCTTCAACCCCCCACCTCAGTCATCTGGTTACTTACTTTCCTTTAAAGACTCTTTATTTTTTGTTTTTATGGAGTTCAGAGAGCAAGAGGAGCCTCACTCCTCTCTCTGTCCTCTTCCTCCTCTCCTTGGGCGGTAAGTCTGGATAATTGTCATTAGATTCTATTTATTTTTCCAGGACTCTTATGCAGACAAAAACACATAAAGATATTTACTCTTATACCCCTTCTGTTTCTTACACTGAAGAAAGCGTGCTATGCTCACTATTTGACATCTTATAATTTTCGCACAAGCACTACTTTACCGAGGTTGAACTTATATATGGTAAAATGTACAAAATATTCAAGTGCTTAGGCCAGTGAAAGTTTTTCCTTTTTTAAATTTATTTTCCCTGCTTGACTTTCATTTTTTTATTTTTATTTTTTTAAGATTTATTTATTTATTTGAGAGTGTGCATGCATGCAAGTGTGGGGGTGGGGTTGGGGGGCCGGGGGAGGGGCAGAGAGAGAATCCCATGCAGACTCCCTGCTGAGTGCGGGGTCCAGTGCAGGGCTGAATAAGGGCCCAATCCCAGGACCTGAGATCATGACCTGAGCTGAAATCAAGACTCAGCCACTCAACCGACTGAGCCACCCAGGTGACCCTCCTGGGTGACTTTTTTAAAAAAAGATTATTGATTTATTTATTTGACAGAGAGAGAGAGAGAGAGAGGTCACAAGTAGGCAGAGAGGCAGGCAGAGAGAGGGGGGAAGCAGGCTCCCCACCGAGCAGGGAGCCTGATGCGGGACTCGATCCCAAGACCCTGAGATCATGACCTGGGCCAAAGGCAGAGGCTTTAACCCACTGAGCCACCCAGGCGCCCCTCCTGGGTGACTTTTACGAGCACCTTTACTGAGGTATAATTGGCACACAGTAATAAACTGTATGCATATGTAAATACTTAGAACAATCCCCATGACCCAGGCAGTGAGCTTACACATCATACTTGAAAGTTCCCTTTTGTCTCTATATTTTCTTATTAGCTACTAAGAAAGACCAGATTGATGAGTTGGGCTGAAGACATCTAACAGGCTGGCTTATACTTTTATGATACATGTTGAAGCCTCTCTAGTTTCTAAAGAGCCAGGAAGCAGGTAACACAACTGAAGGCTTTTCTACCATGAATTCTTTTTTTTTTTTTTTAAAGATTTTATTTTATTTATTTTAACAGAAAAAGAACACAAGCAGGCAGAGAGGCAGGCAGAGGCAGAGAGAGGAGCAGGCTCCCTGCCGAGCAAGGAGCCCGATGTGGGACTCGATCCCAGGACGCCGGGATCATGACCTGAGCCAAAGGCAGCCGCTCGACCAACTGAGCCACCCAGGCATCCCTCTACCATGAATTCTTATTAATCACCTCAATTTCCAATGCTTAAACATTTGAGCTCGAGGCACTTTGATTAAGGTTGATTGGAAGGTATTTGCCCTAGGTAGCTTATCTTGCCTCGCTGTAAAGTTTCTAGTATCCCAGCTTCTGGTTCTGGGTTGTTTGACTCAAAGAATCCAGGACTCCGGGGAAAACAAAACCCAGCCGGACTTCCAAGAAACTCCAGGATTTTCTTTGTTTACGAGCCATAATTCTGGAAGGAAGGAAATGCACACTCAGCAGGCCCCTTCTGTATGTCAAGTACTTTGCATAAAATAAATCATGTAACCTTCCCAAATGACCTACAGCAGGGATGGGATCACCACCACGTCGACAGAAGGGGAAACAGGATCTGAGAATCGGAACAACTTGTCCAAGGTGACCTAGCAAGAGGCATGAGCTGGAGTTGAAACCCAGGTCTCTATTATTTTAGAGCCTGCCCTTTCCTTATCATGGATCTACCTTCTGTTCCCCACCCCGGACATTTTATGTTTAGATAGGTATAGATACACACATACATACACACACATAGTAGGATGGGCTATATGGTACATTTTTAAAACTTCCAAATGCCAGGGCGCCTGGGTGGCTCAGTGGGTTAAAGCCTCTGCCTTCAACTCAGGTCATGATCCCAGGGTTCTGGGATTGAGCCCCACATCGGGCTCTCTGCTCAGTGGGGAGCCTGCCTCCCCCCACTCTCTCTGCCTGCTTCTCTGCCTACTTGTGATCTCTCTCTCTCTGTCAAATAAATAAATAAAATCTAAAAAAAAAAAAACCAACTTCCAAATACCTCAAAAAAAAAAAAAATACAACAGTCTATAACAGAACATGGAGGCAAAAGGGTCCAAATACATAGGTGATTATAATGGTCATGCATTGAGTTGTTCCCAAGTTTCTCAGTGAACAAGAACGGAGAGGTTACCATACTGAAGAACTGTGCTCTGCACCCTGGCCGTTGGAAAGTGCCATCTCTGGGCAAAGACCGAATTCTGCATTTGCAGAATTGAGGCACTGAGTGAGAGATGGTGCGGAGCCTGGGAGGGCAGGGGAGTTCTAGAAAGGCGTGACTGGAGGAGGGGGGCGGGATTGGAGCACTGGGTGTGCAGTTGGGGATCCAGATACCCAGAACTTTGAAAGCCAGACAGTGACGTCTTGGGAGTTGCTCAGGTTTCAGAGAGAGCTGGTGAAGGGCTTGGAGCCGAGCGAGGCGTCCTGGCCTGTACAGACATCTACCAACTGCCATATTCTTCAAAAACTGAAATCTTCGTGTTACAGAGCCAACCTCAATTAGCTGCAAAGGAAGGGAACAAAGCCCGGGGTGCCAGAGTCCCACAGGGAAGTGGTGACGCTCAGAGCAGGGGACTGACGAGTTCCATGGAGGGCCCGTCTGCGGAGCTGGAGCAGGTTCCGAGAGAAGCAGCAGGGAGGGGTGAAGCTCTGGGACCAGCCAAGGCAGGAAGCCAGGATCACCCCCAGGCGGGAGGGGCAGAGGTGCGGAGAGGGTGCCGGCGATGGGCAAGAGCGCTGGTTGAAGGAACTGTACGGAGCTCCAGGTTGGGGACTGAATTCCCCATCCTCACTCCCCCCGCGTCCTCCGCTCTCTCCTTGTTCTTCCTGTTGGCCCAAACCAGGGGTCACCGGAGCTGTGTGGGTACTGGGCTCAAAGATCAAGCTCTGGGGGTGCAGAAGGACAGAGAGTGGGTCTGGAGAGGCAGATGAACGTTATCCAGGGCAAAGCCTGCGCTGGGGGGAATCTGGGAAGGCTTTTCTGGGCTGCGCATCAAAGGAGCTATTCCAGGTGCCCTAGAAGCTCAGTGTTTTAAATTCATTCTCTTTCATACTCCAACAGCTTGCCCTGGTTCGCAGCAGAAGCTCGATAAGCCAAGATCTTATTCTTATAGTGTAGTCATCGTTCCCCGAGGCCCTGCTTATAGGGGCCAGCTGTTTAGCTCAAGCCCTTGCCAAAGAAGCGGTCATGGGTCTATTCCCAGTGATCACATAGTGATGGGTTAGCGGCTTCATGTTCAAGGTAGTGGGTGCCCAGATAACCCTGAATGACAGTGTTGTTTACTGGTTTGAAAGAGGTCCTCCTCATTAACTCATTATCTTACTGGGGAGGCAGTTGAATTTGGGCTCCCGCTTTTCAATGAGAATGGCTCTATTTCCGACTTGCTTGGAAACTATTATTAACTATTATTCCCAACAATGTGTTTGCATATTTGACAATCCGGAAACCAAATTTAGCCATGCAAATTATAGACAACTGCTCTCTTATAATGTCACTGTGATGTCCCAATTTTTAAGAAATGGAAGATTAACAAAACCGGCTTTAAATGCTTCAAACAATATTTTATGGAAGAAACCATTTCCCCCCCGGAAGATGCATATTTCTCTAAAATGTTCCCGGAGCGCTCTGGAAGATGGCTATGTAATGTTTCTTTCAAAGGAAGGGGAAGTTGCAGAACATCGGAGAGATGCCCAGACTATGCAAAGCTCTAAGCTTTCATAGTCTAAGCTTTCATAGGAATTATACTATAATTCCTTAATAAGTATATACTATATTCTTAGTAAGTATATACTATGCTAAGGAATTATATTGAAGCTACGAGAACCTTCAGAGGTAATTTAAATGATTTAAACGCCACCGGTTTCCCTCCTTCTCCCCAAACCCCCAAGACGACGCTCGTAAAGTTAGACTGACCTTTAGCATATGTGATTTTAGTGAAAGACAAGACATTTTTCAGGTTCTGAGCCCGTCTCAAACCATTCTTTCCAGTAGTGATTTCTCGTCAAGGCCCTTACACTGGCTCGTGAAGAAGGGACAGCTGACCTTTGAAAACTATTCTGTGGGTCTGAATCATCTGAGTATATTGTAGCTTCATTCTTGCAGACAAGAGAAACCCCGAACAGGTGGATCATGGAGAAATCTCTTAAAGCGACTGGATTCAAATGGCGCTTACTGGGATCCCACTGGGCAATCTGGGTTCCGAATGGCAGGCTATTTTGAACCGCTCTGAATCTGGCTTCTCATCTTTAAAGTGAGGCTGATAGGACTAGCTTGCGTGTTTACTATAGACGGTGTTCAATACATGAGTATTAAGGTGTTTTTCCTACAGGTGCTTTTTTTATGTGGAATACAGTAAAAAACAAAACAAAACAAAAACAAAAACCCAACCACCGTAATGAGATTTCCCAGAGTTTGGGTCTCTTCCTGAGAAAGCAGTGGACCTAGGAGATGAAGACAGCACTGCTGTATACATGAGAACTGAAAAAATGTCGTGCCTTCTGACAGCCCCATCTGGCCTATGTCGACTCGAGGGTGCCGTGCTTCTAATTTCAACCTCATCTGCTGGGTACCACCACCAGCTGACTTTGCCCTGGTTTTCTCACCAGGTGGCTCAGGGACCGTGCTAACTGGGACAGAGATGAGAGTACCTACTCCTCCTGCAAAATAATTAGTATGATTGGGCTGCTGCCTGCATGGGGAGGGGGGGAGAGGGGAGGCGGGGGAAGGGGGGGCGGGGATTCATGCTTCTGGCCCCGGGGGAGGATGTTGATATGAAATTGTTGCCTTTTCTCTGATGGTGATGTTTCAAGATTTAAAGGGCTTCCAACTTCAACAGCCCTGATAGGACAGAAGTTCTACAAACCTGAGGTCTTTGGATCAGCAGTCTTCAAACTGCTCTGAGATCTGACAAACTGGAAACTCTGGGGAGGAGAGTCATCTCTTTAAATTTTTAACAAATCATACGCCATGGGTTATCCTCGTAATTTATGCAACTTGTAGCCGTCAAAATGTGTCCTTTTTACAATTATTATAAAATCAAGTAATGCTTTTGGAATATCTTTAAAAATTGAAATTTGCTTTAATAAATATTATGTGCACTCACAAATATTTTAATAAATATTATATGAATATCACTGAGACTAAATAGAGCACAAAATAGAAGAAAGGGGGAGAACAGTTAGGAGAAATTTCAAGAGTCTGCCGTAATATCTCCCGTCAAGGGGCAATTCGTAGTCCACTGCACAGAAAGATGGTGAACGTGACTTAAGTCTTAGCTACCATTGTTACCCCTCCCAGAAGCATTCTCTAGAATATTCCAGATGGGTGACAATTCGGCCTTTATTTTATTGTATTTATTTATTTTTAACTACTATTCAAGTTTATTAAAGTTGTACATAACTTGATTAAAAGTCAAGCTGTGTTTTATTTAAAGGGTAATAATGAGAACCAGCTTTCCCCATCTCTACCGCCGGTCTGTGATCTTACTCTCTGGAGGTGGTCACTTCTAGCCTATTCTCATAGCTGCTTACTTTGGCATTTACCTCCTTGGTGCTGTATAAAATGCATATTTCTCAATTTTAGGTATTATTAATTTCTGAAGTAGCCATCAAGTTTACTTTCGTATATCCCTCTCCTCTGTATTTCTAATTCCGCTAAGACTTAATGGTTAAACATATTTGGTGTTTACTTCGTTACAGCTGTGTGTATAGGGTTTAACTTTGAGCCAAGCGGGATACTACAGTTACATTTTGTTTTAGGAATTTTTGTTCATGTTGGAGATAATCAGCTGCCTTGTTTTTTCATTTCCTTAAATTTCTTTAACCCCCACCTCACCTTACCCCAACACACACACACACGCATCTGCGTGTGCACAGCCATGTGTGCACACACACACTTGATAATTCAGCTCTGTCAGACACCTCCTGTTTCACTTTCAAATGGTCAAATATCTGATAATCGATCAGATAATCACCTCCGAGGGCGTCCCTCCCTGAGCTCCAGGAGGATCAAGGGCTCCACCTCTGCCTGGACTTGGGTCTACCCCAGACCTGCCCACACCTTTCCCACGTTCTCCAACGTCCTCTCACTTCGCTCCCTGATTTTTCAGGAGCACATTCTCTAGAAGCTTAATAAGAAAGGGTGCATTGGATGGGACGCCTGGGTGGCTCAGTTGGTTAAGCGGCTGCCTTTGGCTCAGGTCATGATCTCAGGGTCCTGGGATCGAGCCCCGAATCAGGGTTAGCAGGGAGCCTGCTTCTCTCTCTCCCTCTGCCTGCCTCTCTGCCTTCTTGTGATCTCTCTCTCTCTCTCATTGTGATATAAATAAATAAAATCTTAAAAAAAAAAAAAGGTGCATTGGAGGCGAAATTCTTCCTGCGTATTTGAAAATGTCTTTCCTCTACCTTCACGCTTGATCGACCATTTGGCTGGTAATAGAATTCCAGGCTGTAAAGAATTTCCCTCAGAATTTCGGAGCTAGTGTCGGCTCCGTGTCTTCTAGCTTCCAGTGTCCCCACTGAGTGTTCTGATGCTGTGATTTCATCTATTTTGTATGGGACTGTCTCTGTTCTAAGTGCTTTTAGTAGCTTCCCTTTCAGGCCTGGCGTACCTTTTTCATTATTTATTCATTCATCGTGCTGAGCGCTTTGTGGTTACTTTCAATCTGGAGACTCATGTTAGTGAGTTCTGGAAAGTTTTCTTTTCTTTTCTTTTCTTTTTTAAGATTTTATTTATTTATTTGACAGAGGAGAGAGATCACAAGTAGGCAGAAAGGCAGGCAGAGAGAGAAGGGGGAAGCAGTCTCGACCCCAGGACCCTGAGATCATGACCTGAGCCAAAGGCAGAGGCTTTAACCCACTGAGCCACCCAGGCGCCCCTCTGGAAAGTTTTCTATTATTTCTTTGATAATTTCCTCTCTTCCATGGTCTTCATTCTTTTTTTAGAATAGCTATTGGTTGACGTCAGACTTCTTGAATCGATTCTCTTAAGTTTCTTACTTCTGTTTTATTTTTCTTCTCTCTCTCTCTCTCTCTCTTTTTTTTTTTTTTTTTTGTTGCTGTGGCACTTTGGGGGATATTTCCTCACACGTATCTGTCAGTCCCTTTACTGAGCACTTAAAAATTAATGGGTTTTTAAAAATATTTTATTTATTTGAGAGAGAAAGAGACAGAGAGAGCATGAGCAGGTGGGAAGGCAGAGGGAGAGGGAGAAACAGGCTTCCCACTGAGCAGGGAGCCTGACGTGGGGCTCAATCCCAGGACCCCGGGATCATGACCTGAGCTAAAGGCAGACGCTTAAAGACTCAGCCACTCAGGCGCCCCAAAATTAATGTCTTAGCGAATCATATATGCTTATGTTACAGGTTCAAGATTATAAAAGAAAATGTAGGTAGAAGTAAGCCTCCTCTGGACCTCGTTCTTCAGACATCCAGCTCCCCATGTTGGTAGGGATATTTGGCACAGGAGAGGGTGGGGCTGGAGAACAAGGGTATTTTCTACAAGTCTGCATACTGAATGATGGAAGTCCCAGCTCTCTTTCTGCACCCTGCTCTTCCAACTCTCCAGGCATATATTCTCCTAGATAGGAACTCGCTAAAAGGCTTTGCTGGAGACTAGAACCTTGGCTATCTGTCAGCACCTCTGGGGCTTTTCTCCCTGGTTAGTAAGGTTCTCTAACGTAGAACGTTCTAACATCCCATTTGGAGAGTATCATCCTGAAGCCCGGCTGCTAAGATTTTGAAAAAGCTGGCGCGACATGGGGTATTGGGGGCTGGGAGGTGTTCGGGGAGCCATCTCCATACTCGGTATGTGAATCTCTGCTTTATCTTTCTGTCTTCCATATGGTGCCAGCACCCTCAACTAGGCCTGGTCTCCCAACCCAGAGACCTTTTGTTTGGCCCTCTCTGGAGAATGACCCCTAGTCTTCTGTTGGGGATGGGGTGTGGGAGCGGGGGACGTCATCTGGTTGAGATGAATCAGGGAGGGATTCTGGAGACCCAGCTGCTTCTTCCAGTCTTTAGATTGGATTATTCCTGTCCATCTATTTTCTTGCTTACTGATGCTTTCCTTTGCTATCACCACCTTACTCTTACTAATCTACCTAGTGAATGTTTTATTTCAGGTCATACTATTCCATTTTAGAATTCCATTTTATTTTTTTAATAGTTTCCATATCTCTGCTGAGATTTCCTACCTTTTCATTCATTATGAATATATTTTCTTTTACTTTATTGAACATAGTTATAATAGATGCTTTCAAATCCTCATCTGCCACCAAGGTCTTAATCAAGGTCAGTTTCTTCTGATTACTTTTTCTCTTGAATATCAGTCACATTAAAAAAAAATTCCTTCATACACTGAATAATTTTGGATTATATTCTGGACACGGTGACTATTACGTTGTAGGTAATCTGGAAAGGTGTTGTCTTTTCCCCAGCAAATACCTTGGTTGCACTCAAACTGAAAACCGTAATTTAGTGTGGTGGTTCAAATCTCCTTTTAGTTCTTGTACCTTTTGCTGGGCTGTTCCCAGTTTTCCCTGTGCATGTGTAGCTTAGCGTCACCTGGATGTCTGGTCAGAGTTTCTGCACATCATTTGTGCTTCCCTGCCACTGGCCTTCATCCTTCCAATATTACAACTTCACTTTCCAGTGGCTGTGGTTGCCCTGAATTCTGCTCTCTGGTTCTTTAGGGAAGACAAACTACAGATTTTCTGTTGGAGTTTTAGCTCTGCAACCTGATCACCTTCCCTCCTTCTAAGAAATAAAAAAGGGAGGGGGGCACTCACCCTGCCATCCTGTGCCATTCTCTTCTTCCAAATGTTAGCTCCCTTCTCTAGAATCTGCTTTTTTTCCCTCCACAGGGCCTTCAGAGAGTTTATTTTTTCTAGTGTTCAGAGTTCAGAGTTGTGGCCTGTCGGAGGACAGGTCCGGTAGGGGCTCACTCTGCTACATCAGAAGTAGCCTCTTTCTGACTGTTTCTCAGACAAATGGTTAAGCAAGTCTCTCTTCAGTCGTTAACTCTGCTTCCAAAGCACCGTGATGCCACCAGTTGCTGAGATGTTGGGGGTTTCTATGCCTACAATAGTACCACTGCTCTTCTGTTCACCCATAAAAAAATCTCTTAGTGAGCATTAAATAGCATACAAATGAAGTGGGAGATAATGGAAGATTGTGTCATGGAATATTCGAGTTCAGACATAATCCGTGCAGCCCCTACATGGCAGAGGTTAGGTTTTTCAGCCTCATCATAACAGCATTCTTTTAAGTCGGTATTTTAATTCTTTTAAAATTTTATTTATTTATTTTTAAAGATTTTATTTATTTGACAGAGAGAGCAAGATCACAAGTAGGCAGAGAGGCAGGCAGAGAGAGAGG
Source organism: Nasua narica (assembly GCA_028533885.1). Classification (NCBI taxonomy): domain Eukaryota; kingdom Metazoa; phylum Chordata; class Mammalia; order Carnivora; family Procyonidae; genus Nasua; species Nasua narica. The sequence goes on from CM052800.1 coordinate 165,228,171, forward strand.
GGGAAGCAGGCTCCCTGCTGAGGAGAGAGCCCGATGTGAGGCTCGATCCCAGGACCCTGAGATTATGACCTGAGCCGAAGGCAGAGGTTTTAACCCACTGAGCCATCCAGGCACCCCATTATTTTTAAAAATATGGCTAAGGACTTGTAACATCAGTCACCCGGGGGTGGGGTGGGTGGGTGGTGTTAAGAATGCATATTTCTAGGCCCACCTTAATCTTCCCCAAACAGAGTATAAGGGTGGAGCCTCATAATTCATAGAGACTAAGTGCTTCTTAGGTGTTGCCTGTTGTGATTATCATCTTAGGCTGCCTGAACAACAAATAGCCCCCTGATGTGTGCCTGGCTGCCCCTGCTCCCAGGTGCCAGGCTGCTGGAGGGAGGCTGCTTAGCATAAATGGGACTGGGGACCAGCCAGATGCAGCACCGGACTTCAAGGAAGCAAACACGTTCCCAATGGCAGACACGAATAGTTTGGAAGCACACTGTATGGTAGGAAAGAGTTTTGTTTTGTTTTTCGTTTTGTTTTGTTTTCCCAGCGTCCGTTGACATGAGGTTCTGGACTAAGACTTTAGGGCTGACTTAGAGGTGCTCTTAACATGTGTACTCTGTAACTTCCAGGCAAGAAGTCACTACAGGGCACAGCAGCAACGACTCCTGGGCTATAACGGTGTGACCTTGTCACTGTTCTCTCTGGCGTCCTCTCACCTTCCCGCCACAGGTTTACCCTGTGTGACAGTAAGCTCACTGACCTGGTTGCTTCAGGACATTCCACACACACTGGAAACCTTTATGGAGGTCATCTCATTAATTTCTGGAAGCTAATTTTCACTTTTACTTTGCCATAAACTCAAGAGCACAGAGAAAGTGTCATTGGTCTGCTAGATCCATTTAATTAGGAATTAGCTTAATTCTTTTTAAAAAAAGATTTTATTTAAAATTATTTGATACAGAGAGAGAGATCACAAGTAGGCAGAGAGGCAGGCAGAGAGAGGGGGGAAGCAGGCTCCCCACAGAGCAGGGAGCCTGATGGGGGGCTTGATCCCAGGACTCTGAGATCATGACCTGAGTGGAAGGCAGAGGCTTTAACCCACTGAGCCACCCAGGAGGAATTAGCTCAATTCTTAATGCATTGGCAACTCTCGCCAACCAATTTAGGTCTCAGTAAACTTGTTCTAGAGACATTAGTGTACTTTTTATTTTATTTATTAAAAAAAATGTTTTTTAAAGATTTTACTTATTTAAGAGAGAGAGAGAGAGAGCACAAGAAGGGAGAGGGTCCGAGGGAGAAGCAGATTCTCTGCTGAGAAAGGAGCCTGGGACTCGATCCCAGGACTCCAGAATCGTGACTTCAGCCGAAGGCAGTTGCCTGACCAATTGAGCCACACAGGCACCCCCATTAGTGTACTTTTTAAAGGATCCTTTTATCTAAATTGAGGTACAAGCTGTTTCCTAAGAAAAGTCCCCCCAAACAGCTATACCTTAACCCACAGAAGAAGATGTGGACATAATCCAACAAGTCTCTGCTTCCAATTGAAATAAAATTTGAATCTCTTTAGGGTTTGAGTCAAAACTTCTGGCTTCATTCACTCGTTCAGAATTCAAAATAATTTCTCCCTCTGATCTTGTATTTTTTTTTTCAGAATATTATTGAATTCAAATCCCCTGAAATAGAGCTAATCTGCTCTAGTTGAATGTTTGGAATTCCTTAAAGCCTCAAATAGGTTGAGTTTTCTGGGGCTCGGAAGTGGTGAACCTCAACATTGCAAGCTTTTCTCTGAACTCAGACCACCCAAATGGTTCTTCTCTTGTAGAGCTGTTGGTTAGCCCTGAGATACAGATTTTCAATTGCTTGTTTCCTCTTTCTCTTCCTTCCTCCCTTCTTCCCTCCCTCCTTCCCTCCCTTCCTTCCAGTTGTCTGTTACTCCCACTTTTCAGAGAAAAGGGAAATTCAAACACTGGAAAAGTAAGCATTGTGTTCAGATCTTGGTTATACGCACCTTTTTGGGGGGAAAGAGGAAAAGGAATAAAAGGCAGGTGTCCCTCTGCAAGGCTGTATAATCTCTCTCTCTGGGCCTTTTGTGAGACCCTATGTCAGTAGTCTGCCCCTGGGGCCATATGAGCCCTTAGAGGTCTTTGAAGGAAGCAAGAGAGATTTTTGAGTTGTTTTAACATTTCAAAAAGTCCAACAGAAATCAAGTTTCCCAAAATAAAACTCCATGAATAAACTAGAATGTCATGGTATTTTTGCTTTTGATTAGAGTTAAATTAATTCAGTTTGATAACATTGATTATCATGCCGATCTGAAGCTGTGATTACGGTTATATGCGTAGATAGATTAAAGATGATTAAAATGTGAAAAATAGGTTAATTATGCCTTAATAAATGCAGTTTATTTGATAGGCAGAACCTTATAAAACCTGAAACTAATCAGAAAAAAATATGAAACATTTTGGAAACTCTACATATATCTAGAATAGGTAGAGTGCCAACGAATACAAAACTCCAAAACATATCTATTTTGAAATTTCCCTGGAATCACAAAACTCCAATATTTGTTCTTTGATCGTCTTAATGTGAACAGTACAAAGTCGAATTGGCCTTTCTTATACTTTTGACACTAGGATGCTTACAGCCCACGACCGGCTAATGTCTATAAAATGACAGGTACCTCGTCTTCATTACGTGTGTGTCAACATATCTAGTTTCAGATCATTGGGTTGATATCTATGGATGCCGATAGGACATTTTAAAGAAAGTATTTGAAAGCAACAATACAATGATTATGTTGAAAAACAAAGAGAAAAGTGTAATTTACCATTCTGCTTATACTCAACGGATCTCTTTCCCACGTGCTAACAACACACGCAAGTTTCTGGGGCAGTTACACTCATGTGCAAAGTATAAATAGAGACATAATGTATTTTCTGATCTCTTATGAATCATTAGACTAGTCAAAAGAAATTTTTTTTTTTTTTTGAGGAAATACTCAACTTGCTTCCCTGAGCTAATTCTACAGGTTGAGGTTTTCATAATCACGTTACAATCGCTGTGGCTTCGGGCATCACTCTTGTGACTCACCTGACTCGGTCTGCTTTAGACCCATAGTCCGAAGGTCACATCGCTGAAGGGCAATGACTAAGATCATCGTTTCCCCAGGGCATGGCCTTTAAAGGTTACAGCAGTGGGAAGACGGCACAGCCTCGGGGGCTTAGGAAAATGTGACTTGCTCAGTTTAGGCTGCCTCCTTCCCTGGTATAGTCTGGTTCCAGAGATCTTTCTGGAGTGTTTCTGGGCCTTAGGGAAAGGTCAGACAGCACTGCTGTCTCCATGCCGGTGTCTGTGAATTTCGACGTAATACCAGAAATGGCTATCAGCCCCAGGCATGATTTCGGTGCGCATTTTACGTCTGTTGGAGCACATTACCCAAGAAAAAAAACGAGGGTGACGTAACAGAAGCTTAATCTCTTCGGGCTCCTCATGTGTGACGGAGGGGGTGGTACAGATGGTGACCGGGGACCTCCCAGGTCCTGACCGACTTTCCATACCTCTAAGCTTCCTTAATAGTGAATCTCAGAATAAAGATGGTCCTGGCACGACACTCGTGGCCACAGTTGAGCCAGACAGGTGGTAGTTTACCTGTGGTAGACTCTCGTCTGCGGATGACGAAGCTAGGTTCAGACAAAGCACGCGCCTCAAAGTATGTACTTTAATCTTTAAAAAAAAAAAAAAAGGCAGTTCTTCCCGTGGAGGGTGACTCTTCCTTTGGCGTCTTCATGCTGGTTCAGAAAACACCGGGCTCTGAGCTTGTAAGCGTCCCCATCAGAACCTTTTATCCCAGGGGCTGGAAGGGTTCATGATTTTTAATTGTGCGATTTTCTATGATCTCAGAAGTGTCGTTAAGTTCTTAACTTTCTGTTTGTCTTTCATTCGCAGGCTCTTCTCCTGCTTGAGTGGGGCTTGACATCTGGGAGCGCTCCGGGAAGGACGTCTTGGTAATGCAGCTGTCGTTTTTCTGGATTTTAGTCTACGGTGGCCCCCCCACTGTTCGGAGCCTAGATCATTAAAGCCTCACAATAACCTAATGATTTGCTCTCGTCTTTATTTTACAGACGAAGAAATGGAGATTTTTGAGGGACTGAGTAATCTGCCAAAAGTCATATAAACGTGAAAAAAACAGGATTCATACTAAAGCGCGTCTGACCTGAGAGCTTGTGTTCTTAATCACTGTGCTGTACTATTTCCCTTCTCTTTGTCGAAAGGATGAATAATATGTGCTTCTTCATCCTGAGGAGAGTGTAATATTAGCAAATCTCCCCTGCTTGAAGATATCCCCTGTGACCAGGAGGAGGGGGTCTCGGGGTGGGGGTTCTATTGCCAGCGAAACAGACATAGCGACTCAATACCACTGACCGAGATTTAGAAATACATACACACAAAGCAGAAGTCCACACTTCACAAGAGCACATTCAGCAAAATGACATAGAGTAAGCCCATGACAATGGTTGTTCTTGGGGAGGGGTGGCAAATAAGAGTGCGAAATAAGGCTAAAAGGCAACAAATAAATACATAAGACAAGGGGGGGCAGAGGGTCCTTCCAGGGCCCAGCCACGACAGTGTGGCGTGGATTGAGAAAAATCACTCATGTGACCCTTTGCATTTGAGCATCTCCCCTCCCCCCAAAACAGAGTAAGAGGCAGGACAAGGGAAAAGTAGATCAGGTTGAGAAAAGATTTGGAGTGGCAAGGAAGACAAGAGCGAGTGTCTCCTCCCTCGCGTTCAGAAATCATTTATTTCGTCTTAGAATGGAAGGCCTTTAATGTAAACATCAGCTACACACAAGCATGAGGCTGACTCCATCAGGCATTGAATTTTTGGCAGAGAATAAAAGGTCTGAGGTCCTATCGTTTATGTATTAAAGGGGAAACAGCCTCAGAATGCTCCAGCTACGAGGACAGTCCGTCATTTCACAGGTAAGAAAGCCAAAGTTCATAACGGTTGACGAACGAGTCCCAGGCGTCACAGCTGGTATGGGACAGAGCCCGTGTTTCTTCCCCAGCCCCACCTGCCTCGGCTCGTCCATGGCCACCGCCCGCACCGTGATCCCTCTGCTTCTCCTGCAGAACTAGGGATGGATTTGCTTGGCCAACGTTCCTCCCCCTCATTCCTTGACTCAGAAAAGCCTTGACTTCGGAAGACGCTCAGTAAATGCTGATGATAATGATCACCGATACTCAGGAAGACGTTCTTCGACTCTAACTGTGTTTCAGTAAGGAACCGAGCATCGCGCTCCTTGTTCTGGATTGCTGTGGCTTTTCATTCTAGTCTTCTTTCAGCACTGCTGTTAACCAAATGGATGAATGTGCACCTGTCACACTTAACTGGGCTTTAGTATCTTCATTTGTCCACAGGATGGCGGTTTTTTATTCGCCAAAGGGTCGTCTAGTCATTTGCTCCAGCCGGGCACTCCTTGGGGGGATTCTGCAGCGGGCAGACCACCGGCACACGGACGCGAGCTCCCCAGGGGCTGACACAAAGAGTTCATCTAATTTATTGAGAGACAACACAAAACTGTGAATAATGGCGGACTATGGGGAAATAGGAGCGGAGTGGAGATTGTTGCAAGTTAGAAGGATTTAAAAAGGCAGCTTAAAACTCAACTTCTCTTAGCAAGAAACAGTGAGTCTATGAGAAGACAAGGCTGCCCAGAGATTTTTCTGCCCACCGTGAAAATGTATGTATAATACGATTATACATACGTTTTTGCATCTGAGTAAGTTCAAGTACCCATCGGAGTCAATAAATCCATAAATCAATATGCTGTTTCAGATACAATGTACATCAGTGTGTCCCCATCGAACTTGGAATATAGGTAGATAGATGATAGATAGATGTGATTGAATACGGGCTGAAAAGCCAGATTGGGAGTGAATTGGGAGGACCGTGCCTGCCTGGCTAAGGAACTGGGGGTTTCTCTTTAGACAATAGAAAATTGCTGGTATGGGTTTCAGATGAGAACTTTATGGACTAAGCTTCTGTCTGCTTTCCGGAAGATAAGGGCGAGTTATAAACCGAAACTAGGAAAGCCCTCTGTGAGGCCAAAAGGACCTGTTCCCATACCAGCCATCAGCGTGGATCCAGGGAGTCGGGACCCCGAGCCCAGGACAAGGCACAAGGGGCAGTAGCGGCTTAGCTGCGGCGTCCTCTAAGGGCCATGCAGGACATCAACGTGACGATGCTGGGACAGAACGAAGCTCTGGGCTTCCTTTCCTGACCTCTCAGGGCCTCCCTCCCGCAGATCCCTCTATGCCCAGTAGAGGAAAAAACACAGACTTTCGGAAAGACTAAAAATCAAGTTCAGGTTGCAGCAAGCAGTACGCCTAAGGATAACCAGCATTTCTATGACACGAGATGGAAGCAGGATGGTCAGACCTTAATAGAATTCACAAATGATTGCCTCTCCCTTTGTGGGACATGCTTCAATTTCGGTAGTGACTCCTTAGCCACACAGAAGCGAAATGGTCAGAGATACCCAGAATCACAACTGGACTGCTTGAATTTTCTAAATATAACATTCTGGAGATGATTATATCAATAATAAGGGGAGTCTCTAATAGCTTTGATGCATTAGGCAGCCCACAGCATGGTTTCAAATGTATCTTTAGAATCTCAGGTTACTACTTGTGATCCTCAGAGCTGAAGCTCCCGCCACCGGCTCCCATTTGAAGGCGGGCAAACTGAGGCTTAAAGAGCCCTTGGAACTCATGGCCGGGGAGCCGCAGAGCTCTATTCAGATTTTAACCTCCTGACCCCGCCGCCAGTGTTCTTCACTCCCTGCCACGGAAGAAAACCGTCTGGGTTTTGATTCTGCGTTAGCAAAGCTCCTTTCCAGGAGCTCATTCTGCTTCTCAGGCCTCGAGAGGCTGCTGGCCGCCCACAGAATGTGATCAGGGGCCGAGCCACGACCCGGCTACCCTGGACGAAGGCTTCGGTCAAGGAGCACGCTGCCACACTCCCACGCTCTCATTTGCCCAGAGAGGATCGTATTACATGGTCACCTTTGTTCCCCTCCACACTTCCCTGTTCATCTATGCACAGAGAAAACTGAGTGTGGGATTTGCAGAGTCTAGCAGACCATTTCCCTATTTCATCACCGGCTTTTTTTTTTTTTTAACCCGTTGGTGTAACTGTTCTTTACAACTTGAATGAGTATGAAAGCGATTGAAGGTACAAAAGGGTCCAGGCTTGTGTTTCCAATAGAGGAAGATACTCTGACAATGTCACCGTACCCGCTCCTTTTTTGATTGAGGAAGGTAGCTGTTTCAAGGGGAGAGAGAGGAAGGGGGCTTGATTTCCACTTGGGAGGGACCTTGAGTTATTATCTTCGCATCTCGCCCCTGTCCCTCACCCAGCATCCAGAAAGGTACTGCCCCTAGACGAAACTCAGTACGCTATTACGTGCGTGAATGACTGAGGGCCCCAGTGACGGGTCTGCTCATCCCCCGCATTACTTGTTTCCATTCCTATTCATGGTTTAGGACTTTAAATAGCTTTGAATAATCACTCTGGATTGAAATTAGAGATGCCAATCCAAATAGAAGCCGTGGAATGGGGTCTCCATTGAACCAGCTCCAGAGAAAGTGTAAGAATAGTTATACTTAGGAACAGAGCTATTAATAGCTTCATTTTCTTCCAAGTCTCCTCTTTTCATAGAAGAATAGGATGTCAGATAGTCTCAGCCCCTGGTCCCCTCTTTAGGGTTTTGGCACCTCGTGGGCGGCTTGGCCTCTGAGACGACAACAGTGGTCTTACAGGTGTGGCGCTGCTGAAAGGAGCCTCTCGGGGTGGACAGAGGACCCCAGTGTTCAAGAAGCCGGAGGGCCAGCTGCCCGCATCCTTCTAGTCAACATTCACTCGGGTACCCCGCGAGTTTTCCGGAATCCTGACTCCCGCACCGAGAACCTCTCCGGAGCAGCACTTCCCAAAGTACGATCTGCAGTTCGGCAAAGGCTGCCCTTGAACTCCCACAGCTTTGGTTTTCTCACCCATAACATGTGGACAATGAGAACTACTACAGGGATTTGAAGATTAAATGAGATAACACCCGGGCTGAGCTGCCAGGAACTCTCGGTTCCTTTTGCCATCTCCCCTCTTTCATTCTCAATGGTCAGAAGATACAACGTATCTTGAGATCCTTGAGATCCTGTAATATCTTTTCCCCACCCTCTTTTCTACCTGTTTATCTCCTTTGCTTTAAAATCCCATTCAAGTCCCACCACCTCTCTGAGACGTCCCTGCAGTGTGGACTCCTGGAGTTTCTCAGAGCAGAGCGGTCCTGGCTGAGCCAACATTCAGATTGGGCATGTGGGGCTCCCACGTGTTTTTAGGTGAGTTGGTTTGCATGGGAGGAGGACCCAGAAGGGGGATCGTTGAGTAGAAAGTTTTAAGAGCTAAGACACCTGTGGGGGGCAGGCAGAAGAAAGAGATGGGGCCAACAGTGTGTGTGGGGGCGGTAATCCAGCCCCTTTGTAAAGGGGAAGACTGCTGCCCCCATCTATTTCTGCAGGGAACCAGGCCGGCCCTACCACAGTGAGGGATGAGGAGCGCAGCTCTGAGGGGCGGCACCGCGAAGGCGGATTTGGGGACACAGGAACACGGGCTCCCGGCAGGCAGCAGCCTTGCCCCGGTGGAGACCAGGCCGATGCCCAGCGGAGCCCCGGGGAGAACAGTAAGCACAGAACTGTTCTTAGAATGAAAGCCATTCCCAGAGGGCTCTGAGAAATACCTGGGGAGGCTTTTGAGAGGGTTTTACATAGACGAAAGGGATGATGAGACAGCAGAATTGATGACCTCGTTCCTGCTCACCAGCTGATTATGATTCTAAATAATGCAGACCGCCCGCTGCCTAACACCAGCTTTCCGTGTGGCGGACAGATCCTGTGCCGGGAGGCGGGTGCTTCCTGTTCAAACACGGATGGCCCGATACGGCATTCGGTGTCTCGAACTCCTTCGCCTTCCACACTTTGAGGTACTGACTGCTGCTCGAGATTCAAAGTGGAAAGAGAGAAGAGAACAATTTCCTCTTTACTGGGACTTCGTCATTACCAACAGATCCCGTTCAGTGATTCTATCCCGCACACCCAACCCCCATGGTCAAGGCCATGTTCTTTTTCTCCTTCCCGAGATATTTACTGATCGCAAGGGACTTCTGCCAAAATGGGCTGATTTAGAATTGTGCTAAGAAACACCCTGCAATAACTGAATGGCTCTACTGCATTGAAGAGAGGGTTTGAAGTTGTCTCTGTCTAACGAAACATCTGGAACTAAGGTGATGGCTGGCTTCAAGGATTATTGATCTTAGTCATATTTGCTCCCGGCTCTTTTGAGAATTTACATTTCCTTGCGTTACTAAGCCATTACTGCTAGCATATAAGGTAAAGGGCCCCAAATTCACAGAAATTCTAAAAGATGATTTGAATGTCTTTTAATTTTTTTTTTTTCGGTAGGATGCTCAAGTGCCAAAGTCATCGTTTTCTGAGTGAAGTCACTGAACTTGAATGTTGTCCAGCAGCCTCTTTGAGGTCCGTGCTGGCCAAGGAGTCAGCCGGAAAGTGTGGCTGAGCCTTTGGGCTAATGTCTGTCATTGAACAGCCTTTGCGGGTGGTTTGGAGAGCTCGCATTTTGGCCACGGAGAATGGGCAAGGCTCACTCCATAGCGGCGGGATGTGCTCCCAGGATGGATAGCTACATGACAAGGGTCCACCTCCAAGTCCCTAGCAAATGGCTGTCAGGGCCCTTCCTTTCCACGAAGCATGGGAGAGGCAGTCCCTTCCTTCGCTCTCCCAAGGTAAGCACTAGTGCCTTCCCATAACCCCGAGCTAGCTCAGCTCTTCTCCAAGTCTCATAAATTCAAACGACAGGGACGAGGCTAGAGCCGTGGGGACGGTACCCGTTGCCCGTGGCATTGTCACCTTCTGTTACCCAGGTGCATGGCCTGGCTTTCGTTCAATGTCCCATGTTCCTGGCACACGAAGAACCGTAGTGCGGTCTGCTGGGGGGAGCTGGCTTCCTGCTTGGGTCTCTGCCCTGTTGGCAATGTGTTTCTGCTGCCCGGGAGGCAGCCGATGCCCCCTGGCTGAGGCTTGAGATGTCCTTTTGTTCCTCACCCCTTGGCCGTGGAGACAGTTGTCTTCCGACAGGCTTATCATATGCACAGCGTGTTCGCATCGCTCTGGAGCTCTTGCCAGAGAAAGAAGAACGACCTGTCCTTTCCTGGTCCTCTTCTCTCCAGGAGTGTCTGTGAGTACCTCGCAGGGGGCAGTCAATCGGTATTTGCTGAGCGAACTGGATAAATGGAATAGCTTCTGGATCACTCAGCCACTTATAAAAATTCCTCAGGTGACGGGGAGTCTGACGGGTAGAAATGCAACGCCTAGAAACCTTTATTTGTCGCCCGAGCGCGGTGGATGATAGGATGGTCAGATGGGATGGAGCCATATGGCAGAGCGCCATGAGGTCAGGGCCTGTCGGGGACATCGGCAGGTGACGTTTCTTTTCAACAGCTGCCGGGTGCTAGCCCCTGAACGAGGCACATTACCTGCATTATTTCCCCCTCATCTGCGCAGCCGCTTCCTTAGGAGGAAAGGTTGCCCTGCTTTCCTCGTGAGGGAGCCAAGGCTCAGAGAGAGGAAGTCTCCCGCTTGAGGTCACGTGGGTAGGGAAGGGCTGAGCCCAAGTTAGGAGTTAAGGCCAAGCTTCGGTTGCTCCCACCGTCCCACAGCTTGGGGGCTACTGCCTTCAGGGGGACATCTGGGTGAACCAGGCCCTTCCGGGATGCCTCACTCTGGAAGCTCCAAAGATGCAGAGAGCCTTAGATTTGCATAGCCCCTGAACATTTAGAGAATGATTTTACCCCCACGATTTCATTTGTCCCTTAGAGTAGTTAGTCTGTGATGAGCTCCATGTCACCAAGGAGAAACTGAGGTATGAAGAGACCGAGGTTTGATGTAGCACTCAGGGTATCTGATCAGGAATCTAGAGATCTTTTCACTGGGTTTCAGAGAAAACAAAGCATGTTTATAAAGTACAGTTGACCCTCGAACAAGGTAGGTTTGAACTGCGTGGTTCCCTTTCTATGCAGATTAAAAAAAACAAATATAGGGGGTGGGGGGGTAGGGATAGGGTGGCTGGGATAGGGTCACGAACATTGGGGAGGGTATGTGCTATGGTAAGTGCTGTGAAATGTGTAAGCCTGATGATTCACAGACATGTACCCTGGGGCAAATCATACATTATATGTTAATTTTAAAAATTTTAATAAATAAATAAATAAATAAATAAATAAATAAATAAATAAATAAAATACAAAACAAAACAAAAACCAAAACAAACATATTGGAAAAATCAGGTGAGGTTTAAGATGATCTGAAAAAACCTCTCAGTTGAACTCCATGACTTAGAAATCCTGAAAACATTTTTTAAAAGTTAGATATTATTGTAAGAAACATCACCATTTATTTGTCGCATTTAGAACATACGCCACGTCCCACAGCCTTGGTGGCCATTGTTCCCAGCTAGCGCTGCCACTGGGCCTTAGCGGGGGCCCTCGGGGCCATCGCTCCATTCTATGAGGCCATGTGTTCCTGGATGAAGGGCATCTGGTAAGGCCAATGAATCCTGTGAGCACGAGCACGTGGCCTTACTTCTCTTCCCGTGAAATAACCTTCTTCGATAGAAGCCATACTGTGTGGGATCCGATGAAGATGAATAAGGCACGAAGTCCATAGAGAATACTGAGGAAGTCCCTAGAAGCGCAGGAGGCAGGGAAGACAAATTCACATCTCCAACAAGCATTATTACAGTGAGCACAAATTCTGTTCAACAACCTAACAACTAAACTCCCTAGATTGTTTTCTCCTCCTAAATATGGAATCTAAAGAAGTTGCTGATTACAGCTATGGAAGCCCAAGAGGGCCGTGCGTATAGTTTAGGCTTGGGAGAAGCACTGGTCTCAGCGGGGCCTTGAATGATGGACCGATAATTCTGTTCCTATCCTCAGCCAACCCTTTCCCCTCTTCACTTTTGCTTTTTCGAACTATCACCCTTTTTCGCAAACTCCCAGCTCAGGCCTTTCCTTCTCATTCTCAGAAGATGAACTTTCTTCCTTGTTCAGGAAAGACGCCAAAGCTCTTAGTCCAGAACTCCCACATATCAAGTTACCCTGGGCTGCTTGTCTTCAAGATTCAAAGTAGAAGGCTAAAAATTCCACCCAAATTCTTAATTCCCCTTGCTTTCATGGTCCTGCTCTATCAACTCTTCCCCTTTGGGACTGTCGCCCTTACCACGTCCATAGGCTTCTGACTCCCATATTGTTAATCTGCTCAGATTTCAGCCACCTTAAGCGATGCCAACGCTCAGCTGGAGAACCTTTCCTGATCCTACATGGCCTTCTAATAACACCCGACTCCTTCCTTCCGGTGAAAGCTTTTCAAAAGAAGGGTCTAGAGCCATGTCTGCCTCCTCACTTCTTTCTCACTCTTCAGCCTACAGAAGTAGGTTCTTGATTCTTCTCTTCTCTGAAACTGCTCAGGTCATAGATTTCAGCCCCACAATGTAGTAGCCAAACTCACTGGCCATTGACATCCTCATCTTATTTGTTATCTCTGTGGTGGCTAACAGTGTGGACTTCTCCCTTCTCTCTCCTCCCGTGACTTCAGTGACTCCTTAGCCGTCTGGTTTTCCTCTCATTTCTTTCCATCCGTGTAGCTTCTCTTCTACCTACCCACCTCCTAATTCTGCTCTTTGGGATTGCCGCTCCCAGCACTTTTTTCCTCTTCTGCCTGCAGTCCCTGAGCAATCTCCATCTACTCCAGAGTTGTTGTTCCGTTGTTTTTTTTAACTGTCCCCACATGTCGATGACTCTCAAGTCTATGCTTTTGGCACTGACATCATTCATGAAGCTCTGATCCATGTATCCAATCATCTCCATAGGCACCCCACCCCAACAAGGCTTGAACTGAAGTCATTTCCCTTAACTCTGCTTCCTACAAGACCAAGGACTGGCCATGTTGTCAGAGAAAGCAAAGCAAAGGCTGGAGGGCACTGGCTCAAGGACACAGGTGTGAGGACACAGAACAAAGAAGAATTCAAGACAGGGAGCACTTCTAGAGGAGCGGGGGGTGAGCCACAGCGGAGTGCGAAGATGTGGGAGAAGGGCAGAGACCTCATCACTACAGCGGTGCTTGCTGATTTAATAGACTGAAGGGACAGTAGTGTGGCATGTAGTTGGCATGTAGTTGCCTCTCTGCGGTGGGCAGAGGCAACTTCATGAGTGTACAGAGTAACCAACCCCAAGCTTCTGATAGGATTTGATGGTGGATACACCGAAGACTTGGGATGTTGGGCCCACTTTACTGGAACTTTCTAAGAGGGACCAGGCCAATGGAAAGGGCTTTGAAACTCAGCAGATGCTCTAGTGGCTTTCTGTAGGAGAGCCTTGAATCTCCACTGGGTAATTATGGGGCTCTCGTAGGGCAGGCAGCATAGCCCTTGAATTTCTTGCAACTTCTTTAGCGCTGAATAACGTGCCAAGCACATGACAGGTCCTCGACAAATAGTATTTGGAAAGGGCTGTGGATGTTTTATCTCTAACACCTGCTTTCTATCATGTCTGTTCTTTTCTCTGAGCCAGTAACATTTGCTATCAGAATTGGGGAATGGCTGGGAGTGGGGACTTGGTAAGAAGGAGGAGAAAAGAAAAGAAAACACACTATTATGTGCTTGAGAATTTCTCTTTTGTAAACTTAATGGAGAGATCTGGATTCTTTTTGGAAAGCATTAAAAAAAATGGGAAGGCACACATATTCCAATGTTTTATTTACTGTGCTAGATTCTTATGACGAACCATCATCGAAAATTCTAGCACCTCCACCTAGTGTCAGGTCTCAGCCTGTGATCGTGGGAATGGAATCAGCCATATTCAGAGAAGTTCTTGCCTGTCAAATCACCTGTTGTCACCATTTGAAAGGTGCCTCTGCCTCCACAGAGCCCAGATGGCCTTTGCCCCTACATGAACAGCACAGAATTTCATTTTGCTCATTCCCTATTACTACATTGGCTTCACTTGATCACCCTCTATCACCGTCCACTCTTGGCCTGCCCAAAGCAATCTGCATAACTCTGTTAAAGGTGAGACAGGTTCCTGATTTTTATCTCTATATTGTGCAAGGAGAGTTGGCATCAAGGAGCCTTACATCCTTCCTCTAAATGTGTGTTAAATGCACAGCAAGGTGAGAAGTGGTTTCATCTTATAAATTATGGGGCAATGGACTTCAACAATCGGACCTGTGGGAGAAGGGTATAATGAGTTGCAAGCTAATTATTTAGCTAAGAGTCAACTTCTCTCTTATCTCCTCTGTAGCCCGTTTCCTTCCTCCAGACATGGCTCCTGGTGAGCGATCCGTGCTTCTGTCCCCCTGCCTGACCGTGGCTGGGCAGCCTCTGGGGAACCATGGTAATGGCGCTAGTACGTACCCTGTACGAATCAAGTAGCGGGCCCAGCACGTCTTGCCCTAGAAAGCTTGGCTGCTCAGGGTCCTCATGGCCCTCCAACTCTCTTGGGATGGGGCAGCCTTAACTGGAACCCAAATGGAACCCCATCCCAGGAGAGCTGCCCGATGACGCAATCCAAGTCTTTATTCTGCTCAGGTCAGAAGTTAAGAAAAACTTGGGGGGAGAAAGACATCTCCCAGCCTCCTGCTAATGGCTGTTAATTCTCACCTTCTTTACTTGGGTTGCTTCCTGTGACATCCCTTCAGTTCAGGTCAGCTAGCGTTTTCTTGAAAGCCCTAATAAGTGCCAGATACTAGGCGAAGAGCTAGGGATACACAGTCTCAGCTTTTCAGGGAAAGAAAGCAGAATGGTAACTAAGAAATCATGACGCTATAAATGGATAACGAGTACCATTATAAGACAGGTAAACGAGATGGCCTGGGGTCCCTAAGTAGGTACCACAGAGGCAGTGGCATTTAAAGGAGGAATAGGATTTTCTTGAGCAAACAATGTGAGGGTGTCATTATAGGTACTTATTTATTTATTATTTATTTCGGGGAAGAGAGGGTGAGGCAGGGGAGGCGCAGTGGGAGAGAATCTTGAGTAGACCCCAAGCTCGGTGTGGAGCCTGACTGAGGGCTCGATCTCACGACTCTGAGATCATGACCTGAGCCAAAATCAAGAGTCAGTCACTCGACCAACTGAGCCACCCGGGTGACCCAACGGGTGTGGGAGGGGAGGGGAGTGTCATTTAAACAAAGGCAATAACAGAACAAAGAATCTGTGCTCCAGGAGTTTGCAGTCTGTAGGAGCATGCACACACACACACACACACACACACGCGCGCGCGCGCACGCACGCACACACGCACACACACCCCTTCACACAGACATGTTTATTATTCTATAACCCCGAAAATGGCCCTCAGCTCGGGGTAAACTTTTACGGAAGGCTGCGTCCTGGCCCGGGACACGTAATGCCTGTCGTCCAAAGCAGGAGGATGACAATTCCATGTGAGGCATGGGTGCCCGGAAGGCTGGATGTGACTTGCCCACCGAGGAGGGCGCCGAGGCTGTGAGGACAGAGGGGTGGGGGGCAGCTTAATGTTCTCATTTAGAGAAGAAACTCTCCTTGGGTCGGATGCTAAAGGACAAGGGAGACTTCAGACGTCAGAGAAGGGGAAGGAAGAGTACTCTTCCTTCCATGCCTGCCAGGGACTCTTCATCCCCTTGGAGTCTGTCCCTTGTACTCACGGGAGCAGAGATCTGAACATCCCCTTACCATACATAAAAAAGACCAAAGCAAAGTCACAGCAGGAAGCGTGTCCCCTCCCACCACAATAGCTCCCTTTTCCCCAACTTTCAGAGGCCTGCCCTGCTCCCTTACCCACCTGCGCTCCTACCCACCCACCTTTGCGTGTTGTCAGAACTGCTCACATTCATTACAACTCTCCTCCGAAATGGCAGGAAGACACAAAACTCCAGTCATAAGCAGGGACTCTGGAGGAAAACTGATGAGCAATGCCTTCTAGGTAACATCCACGCACTTTCCTAAGAGCAGGACTCTTGACTGGAAGCATAAAGTAACAGTAAGAAAATGGACGCCGTCCCTAGAGCTTATGGATCGGGGTCAGACCAGGATTATCGAGCAGTTCATTACACAACAAACACGAATGTTTATTGTGTATCGTGGATATACAAAGGACAACTTCCTCCAGAAGCTTACGAATAGGTTCAAGGTGAAGATGGTAAGTACATAAAAATGTGAATAGTAAGCTACGTATAATCTGATGCTCTAGAAGGAATGCTTGCATCCCCCTCAAATTCGTGTGTTGGAACCTATCCCCTCAGTGGGATGGTATTTGCAGTGGGGGCTTTGGGAGGTGATTAGGTCACAAGGGTGGAGTCTTACAGAACGCGATTAGTGTCCTTATAGGAAGCAGGCCTTCAACCAGACACGGAATCTCCTGGTTTCTTAATCTTGGACTTAACCTCTAGCACCGTGAGAAATAAATTTCTGTTGTTTATAAGCTACCCAGTAGATGGTATTTTTTTTACAGCAGCCCGAACGAGCGAGGACAACAGAGATCTTACAAGGTGATGGATGATTAAGTCTCCTAGGCTTGGGAGACTCCTCTCTTGGGAGACTTGGGAATCTCCTCTGAAGTGGAGGAAGGGAAGCTTCTAGGTTACACGATTTCCTTAGACCTTGTTTCTAGATCCATCATTGTATGAGGAGTCTGATAATAAGTGCTTTGAGGTCAGAGTTTTATCATCCAAACTGGTTTTCTTCTCTCCCCTCTCGTTGCATTAACATCAGAAAATAATCCCCAAAAAGTTACAAAACCCCAAAACAACAGTTACATGGAATTAAAGATTAGTTATCTGCAATACTAGCTATTGTTATATTATATTTGCCTCTTATAATGCAGGACACACGTGGAGAATATTGACTAGCGAATTTACGGAGTATATTAAAACTTCTTTACTTACAAACAGGTTAAGTTCTCAAGGTCATTTTTTTAAAAATTTTATTTTATTATGGGAAGAATGCTTACCAAATTTTTAAGTGTATAAAGTTGTACAGCAGATTTCTGGAACTTGTCTCCCTCAGCTGAAACTTTGTGCCCCCTATTAGCAACCACTATTTCCCCTTCCCCTGCAGCCCCTGAAAACCTCCGGTCAGTTCACTTTAAGGTCAATCTTAAATCTAGTTGTTTGAAAGCTCGGAGTGTCTCCAAACAAGCTATGTGGGACATTTTTCTCACCATTCTCAATATTCCTACTTCTATATTTGTTTCATTGGAGACTCTGTCTCATCTTACTGGGACCTTCAACACGGGTAATATATCCGGTCACGTCAGATATGATGGGGTTAATGCCACTTGCAAAATACCTAAAAAAGCAATCAGCCTTCCACTCTCCACTCACAGAGGTCAAGCGGAAGCCTGGTCTTGAGCAACACTTGGCTTGGTCTTGATCAGAAGCAACACCTGGCTTTCCCAACGTCTGTAACTTTATACATGAGGCTCAAAGGGGAGGCGGGGAGACTCAGCCCTTGGACTCACTTGTAGGTATTAAGAATGCTTTCTGAGCTCAGGAATTAAGATCTTGCCTCCTTAGATGCGGAGAAAGGGGAACCCTCCTACACTGTTTATGGGAATGCAAGCTGGTGTAGACACTCTGGAAAACTGTATGGAGGTTCCTCAAAAAGTTGAAAATAGAGCTACCTTACGACCCAGCAATTCCACTACTGGGTATTTACCCTAAAGATACAAACGTAGTGATCAAAAGGGGCACGTGCACCTGAATGTTTATAGCAGCAATGTCCACAATAGCCAAACTATGGAAAGAACCTAGATGTCCATCAACAGATGAATGGATAAAGAAGATGTGGTATATTTATATACAATGGAATACTATGCAGCCATCAAACCCCCCTGAAATCTTGCCATTTGCAGTGATGTGGATGGAACTAGAGGGTATTATGCTAAGTGAAATAAGTCAGTCAGAGAAAGACAATTATCATAATACCTCTCTGATATGAGGAATTTGAGAGGCAGGGCAGGGCGTCTTGGGGGGAAGGGAGGGAAAAAATGAAACAAGATGGGACCGGGGAGGGAGACAGACCATAGAGACTCTTAATCTCAGGAAACAAACTGAGGGTTGCTGGGGGGTGGGGAGGGATGGGGTGGCTGGGTGATGGACATTGGGGAGGGTATGTGCTATGAGTGCTGTGAATTGTGTAAGACTGATGATTCACAGACCCCTACCCCTGATGCAAATAATACATTATATGTTAATAATAATAATAAGAAAGACCTTGCCTCCTTAGGCCTTCAAGCCCAGCAATTTGGGGGGCCTTCCTCCTTTTCAATACCTACAGCTTCACGAGCAACACTTATCTGGAGTTCAGTAGGACTAATCTCATTCTGGGCTCTCCTAGTTTATCCCAAGAAGCCCCAGGCTCCCAGGTCACCCCCATCTCGCATCCTCTACTCACGGTAAGTTCTGCATACCCGCTCTTGTATCCCCATCTCTCTCCCCATCCTAACTCCTGAATCTCTCCCGCCATGGTTCTGCTCTTCCTGGTCCATCAGCAAAATCCTGCATAACTTAATCCCCTCTCTTTGCCTGAATCTCCCCTGAAGACAGTGCAGCCCCCCCACCAAGCGGTGATGATGATCTCTAGTAGTCTTTGTACCACTGGGCCTGGAGGAGAGCCACGTGCTCTCCATGAATCTTATCGCCTCCTAAGGTCCGTTCCCCACCCTCCCTCACCCAGACATGACCGAGCAGATGAAACCACTCAGTACCATGCACCCGAGCACACCTGCTCTCCAGGCACCCCCCATCTGCCCCTGGGCAGCCCAGTATGGCTGCAGAAGCCCTCAGCCCCACTGGCCTCAAGGTGCCATCCTCTGGGCGGCCTTCCATGCTGTTGGGGAGACAGACTGCAGCCCATACGGATCTGTGCCCTCTTCTAGAATCCTAGACAATTAGTTGATGATTTATCTTTCCTCCTCAAACCCTCCCGTCCCATATCCCTCTCAGCTGATGACCTTGCTTCTATTTCCGGAGAAAACGGAAATAGCCCAAAGAGATGACTGCTGACGCCACCGCCCAATCCAGCTCCATCCACATCTGCCCCCTTGTCCCCTGCCTGTCCACCCGCCACAGATGGGCTCTGTGCT
The DNA here is from genome assembly GCA_028533885.1 of Nasua narica. NCBI lineage: Eukaryota > Metazoa > Chordata > Mammalia > Carnivora > Procyonidae > Nasua > Nasua narica. The sequence continues at coordinate 165,247,414 of CM052800.1, forward strand.
CCCAAATGAGGACAATGCCTTAGTGTGTGGACTAGCTCTTATGCCCCTTTGAGGTCTCAAGATCATTATTCCAGAATGTTCCCCCTTCTCATGTCACCATTTTTCTCTCTTAAAAAACTCAAGTCTTCTCTTAACCACACATCTCTCAGCAGCCATTGCCCCACTTTTTGCCCCACTCCGTAGCAAAATTCCTCCAAAGAAGCGTCTATACTTCCCGTATCCAATCTCTCCCCACCCCATTCTCTAACTCTGTAGACACACCCACTGTTTGTCAGAAAGGACTCTCATTGAGGCCGCATGCCTGAGGCTGGTAACGGTCAGCACTGCTCCTCACGTCAGTGGCTTATCCTCAGCCCATCATGTGACACAGCCCATCATGCCCTCCTCCAGGGAGCAACCTCCTCATTCAGTTTCCAGAACCCACATACTCTTGCCTGTCTTTGTAAGTCACCCGATGTGGCTCTTGATCCTTCTCTCTGGCCAACTTTGCTCCAGGCTCCCTAATTCCAGTTGTTAGCAACCCAATCTTTCTGCTCACTCAGCCCCCAAAACTTCAAGTCTTTACTCAAATGATGCTTTCTCATGGGGCCTACCCTGTCAATGCTTTTCAAAATTGTGTGCCATTGTCCCTTTGCTCAACCCTCCTTACCTATTCCGGCTGATGTCCACAGTCCTTACCTCCTCTAACATACTATGTAATTTATTTACTTATTATGTCATTGTTTATCATCTGTCTCTCTACTCCCCTTCCCCCATCCCTGCCTAAATGATAATCCCCACGGGGGCAAGGACTTCTTTTCTGGGCTGTTTACTGATGCGTCCCTTGCCCGGCCTGTACTGTGTGCCCAGTGAGTGTTGGCTGAATGAATGAAAGGAAGCAAATTAAGCCACAATGGCCTAAGCCAAAGGCAGAGAATGAAATGACCTTACACGACCGCTGATGTCGTCTGTCTGTAGCCCACACCGTGACGTGGTGTCGTCAGGTATGACCCTGGGTCCAGGAGACTTTGAATGTTGAAGTTTGTTAAGTAGGGAAGCTTCTCTGATTCCTTTAGGTGAAGGTGAATAAATTCAACTTCAAATTTAGGGATAAGGGGAGAGCTTAGCGTTCTTCCTTTACGTTCATTGAAAACACCACATGATCTGTATTCCTGAGCCTTGTTACCCCCTCAGACATTTTTGAGACTATTACTGTATACTAAGTAGGGTGCTGAGCACCGAGCTACGGGCTCTTTGCTCTACCAGTAGCCCAGGGGCAAGTGGTGCCCGTTGTACCTCCCTCCCTGTCTTTTTCCAGGTATAGACCCCCCGTCTCTGAGAAGCAGGGAGAGGTCTGCCTCAGCCTCACGGGCTGGGAAGGGAGCAACAAAATGGAGCCGGTTTGCCACCTCCCACGCGTGTTGTTTATGCACTGTTTCCGGCTGCAGCTCGGAGCCAGTCGCTGAATGCGTGACCCCTGGAGGACCTCAGATAAATGATTTCCTTCTGTCTGATCGTGACTCTCTCAGCCACTCCTCCATGTTTGGCGGTGGTGACAGAGGGACACGATTCACCCCAGTAGGTGACCTGGTGAGATGAACCCACAGAATTCTTTTTTTTTTTTTTTTAGTATTTTATTTATTTATTTGAGAGCGAGAGCGAGAGAGAACATGAGAGGGGAGAAGTTTAGAGGGAGAAGCAGACTCCCCGTGGAGCTGGGAGTCCGATGTGGGACTCAATCCTGGGACTCCGGGATCATGACCTGAGCCGAAGGCAGTTGCTCAACCAACTGAGCCACCCAGGCGCCCAAACCCACAGAATTCTTAGGTTAGATTATAACTATCCTCTAGACAAAATTCAGAACACTCGAAGTCAGGCTTTGGGGAGCAAGAGAATCAACTGATATTGCCAGCACTACGCACTGCGGACAGGAAGTTGGGTGTTGGGCTCCCCCAGACCTAGGGGTCCCTGCTTTGCTGGAGCGCCAGCCAGCCAGTACCGAGACGACCAAGCCGCCGGGGGGAGAGGGCACCAGCAGAGGCACATCCAATGGGACCAGGAGAAGAAAGTGGGGAGGTGGGAGGGGGCAGAGAGGGACTAGAGATCTGATCCCGAAGTTTCTCTAATTGTAGTCTTTGGACTATCTGCAAAAGTATCACTCGGAGGATGAGTTAAAGACCTAGATCCTAGAGCCTCCGGTTCTGATTCCAGATGGGCTCTGCGTTTATGCGAGCGTCCCTGGTGGGAGTTGGAGAACCCTTACGTGGGCAGTGGTCTATCCTTCCCCAGGGAGTCTGCCCTTGTGGGCTTTTCACAGTGGGGAGCAGTGGCCGCATTCCAGGGGATGGCTTCTGCCCAAGTCTTGTCCTTGGCAGCTCTGACCGTCCTCAGGTCCGAACACTCACAGCCCAGCTGGCTGGCCCCAAACCACCAAAACTCAGGGCATCCGAAAGAAAATTCCTGGACTCTTTCTCCTAACCCTGCTTCCCTTCCTGACATGCGCATTCCTTTTCCTCTTCAGGCTGGCTCAAAAACTCTGCAATATTCTTAAGTCTTTCTTGTCCTCTGCCTTTCTCCCCACTTCACCAGTTCCCATGTGGGGTGGACTATTTCTTCACTGTGTCTCTTCATGGAATCCCGTCCTCTCCCTTTCCGCATAATTGTTCCTGACCCCCCAAATCTTCTACTCTCAAGTACATAGCTTGCTTCCTAATTTGTTAATTAATTTCTGTGCCATCCAAGGCCCCCAGCAATCTGGCCCTTCATCTTCCCCAACACATAATAACCTTTGTTCAGCAGAGCCCGCACTTCCCATGTGGAACCATCTCACTTCTGGGCCTTTGTTGTTTTCTGGCTCCAATGACTTTTTTTTTTTTTGGGGGCCCATTCTCACCCTTTTGAAATCTTACCACTCATTTAATTCCCAGCCCAAATGGCTTCACTTCTGGGATGCCACACATCTGGTCAGCCGGCCAGAAGCAATGTCTATCCTCTCAACTCTCATGACTCCCCACTACCACCCCGGTGCCATTGGTCACTCAAGGGCTTGAAATATACCTACTTGTCACCTATCTTCTCCCCCTGCTTGACACTTCGTCACTCTGAACAGGGACCTTCCACATTTGTTTCTTACTCTTCGAAGCTCGCTGAACTTTGTATGCGGCAGATGATTAGAAAGCACTCCTTCACTCAGGTTGAAGAACGAATAGGGGAACTTTCACTATACTTTATGAGACAGGGAGTGTTTGCTCGTGACGGGGGAGGGTATCACACGTCACAGTGGGGATGGCCCTGCTCCCAGGAATACAGGTCAAGTTCACTGTGACTTACAAGGTACACAAATGACATTTACATTTCTCCAAAGTTAGGAATAGTGGTGCCAACATTTCTTGAGCATGTACTACATTCCAGGTACTGAGTGCTTCGTAGGCACTAACTCATTTAGCCTCAGAGCAACCCCAGGGGGACCTGGAGTCAGGCTTACTGGGTTTGAAACTCAGCTCCATCGCTGACAAGGTGGTATCCTTGGGAAAGCTGCTTAACCTGTGGATCTCAGTCTCCTGATTTGTAAAATGGGGGTTTAAATAGTAGCTCATTCAGTGGGGTGTTACAAGGACTATTATACTCTATTGAATCCAAGATCTCATCCACTGTAAGATGCACCATTATTTATGTGCCACTAATAGAAGAAAAATATCTGCCGATTAAATCCTGAATACCGGAGACTATGAGAAGCAGCCTATGTTAGAGATTAAAATACGGAAAAACATGTGTCTTAAAAGCAGTGAAATGTGGCAAATAATTTAAATGAATGACGATACTGTTATGGACTGAATTGTGCCTCCCCCCCCAAATTCATATGTTGGAGTCCTAACCCCTGGTGGCTCAGAATATGACTGTATTTGGAGATAAGGTCTTTACAGAGGTGACTGAGTAGAATTATTCCTATAGATGGGCCTGAAGTCAACATAACCGGTGTCCTTATAAGAGATTAGGACACAGACACATACAGCGGGAAGACACAGGGAGGCAACAACCATCTGTAGCTAAGGAGAGAGGCCCCCAGAGAAACCATTTCTGCAGACACCTTGATATTGGACTTTGAGGCTCCAGAACTGGGAGGAAATACATTTCTTGGTGAAGCCACCCGGTCCGTGAGGCTCAGTTACGGCAGCCCGAGTAAACGAATGCATACCCCTCCCCCACAATAAAGCTGTCTAAGACTGGATGAAGAACTGAGGTCTGGGACAGTCCTTTTGTGGCAGGAGACCTGCCCGTCCAACCTCAGCGGGTCCCTCGTAGTCAATGAACCCAGGACCCACTTCGATCTTCCCTTCCGCTTGGGTCTCAATTCATCGAGAAGTTAGGTGTTCGCTTGAGACAGATGAGCCATCTTCGAACTGGCACCATTAGCAATTGACCCCCCCCCCCCGCTTTTTTATTTTAATTCCATTTACGGAGGCAGATGGGAAAAGTCTGAGGAGCTTTTGCGTATCGACAGGCTATCGGCAGGATTCTGACTAGCGCGCACGGCCACGCTTAGCTAGGACCATCTTCAACGAACCTGACACCAGGTACCGGGGAGTGAAAAGGTTTATGATGACAGATTGTCTAGATTGGTTAGATCTTCAAGTAAGACGGACGCCCCTCCCCATTTGTTTTTTCTCTCTTTGTTTTTATGTAATATGAAGAAAGATCGTTAAGACCGAGATGTGGCTGCCAGGAGGCTTCAGCCCGTGTTTGCTCATCTCCCGTATGGTGAAACCCTGGCATCTGAACAAATACGCTTTCACATCAGAACAAAGCACTAGTTATGTGTGTTGAAATTCCTTGGAGAAAATGTCTTGCAGGCTGTTGGGGAGCGCGTGAATGCTGGAAATGCTTTCCCAAGTGTTGCTCAACGTCCTGGGACGATGGTCTGCTGGCATCTGGATGCCTTACCCGGGAGAGGGGTTGCAGGACTCCGGGGCGTGCGGGTCTGGGGAGGACACGGGGGCACGGGTGGATGGGTGGGCGGAGATCGGGTTGGATGTTTTCTCTGTAATCATCCCAGTCCCAGCTGGAGCCAGCTCCTGACTGCCCACTTTTCTTGGTCTATCAAGAATATCTAAAGTCAGCCTTGTCACGGAGGCGGCTGCCTCCCCTGCTTGGGACCAGATCTTCCTGTTTTGTTTTTTCTTATAAGCCCTGGTTTCTTGGGTTTTCTCCGCTTTGACTTAGAGAAGAGGGGAGAGGAATGGTAGAAACGGTTTTTGATGGGCCTCTGAGGTATGAAATGGTTAGGTGGCAGGTCTCTCTCTCTGCGGGTATAAACGGGAAACAAAATCCACTGTGGCTCCAGCCATTTGGAGGGAACTCCAAAAGGGGACTGAGTTGTCGACCAGACGGTGTGACTGTAACAAGTGACCACCACTAGGAGAGGGGGGAGAATGGCACTGAGCGAGAGCAGAGCTTCTCCTTGTGGCCCTGGGACCCGCAGCATCTGCGCCCCCTGGGTTAACATGCCGATGCTTAGCCCCACCACAGACCTACTGCATCAGGAGCTGTGGGGGTGGGGTCCAGCCATCTGTGCTCCCGGGAGACCTCCCGATGATCCCGAGGCACCCTCCAATCTGATAGGAGTCCTTCTGGAGTGAGGGAGAGACTGCCCTGGATTGGGAGAGAGGAAGGGAGTGACTCCAGTAAAGGAAAAGTGACAAGGGCAGCCGGAATCCAAGAGTATGAGTCAGGATCATAGCAGGCCAAGGTTGTCTGGATTCCTAGTTAGCCCAGGTCTACCGCTGACGTCCTGCAGAAGTTTTAAGGAGAGACTCAGCTAACAAGGGTAAAATAACAAATATGGAGGTGAATTACTCTCAGAAATTAGAGAAAGGGAATTACGTTGCCGGAATTCACCTGCAGATCCTGGAGGGGCTCACTCACTCTCTTTCCACTCTAATCCTCCCCCTCCTCCCCCTCCTCCTCCCCCTCCTCCTCCTTCTCTTCTATGAAAGCATAGCAGTCCTTTGCCTCAACCCTTTAAAATTTGGATTTGTTAATGAACAAAAATCCTAACAGCTATTAGCATCCTACCCCTTTGAGATAAGATATTCGTATGTCAGTGACCTTCTTGAATCAGATGGTGAGGGTTTCAGAGCCGAGGTGGACTGGGCCATGGGAAAGTGTCCCTCAGAGGCCCCTGGAATCAAATCATAGGACATAGATGACCGCTGGCTGCACTGGCGGACCCACAAGTCCCAAGACCAACAGAGAAAGGGAACCTACTTATGTAGGAGCCCAGAGGATTTTGGCTTCACTACAGGGGAAAGAAATGTTTGTTTGCTCAAGCTTCTCCTGAAGGCTTCCCTCAGAAAGCAGGCAGGGCAGTGGGTGTAGAGGAGGTTGAGAGAACCGGGGTCTGCTTCTGGGCCTGGATTGGCCACCAACTAGCCATGGAATCCTGGGTCCTTCCTTTAATTCTTCTGAGTTGCTTTCCCCCCCTGTGAAATTTAGCAATTAACTGGGTGGAGTTAGGTCAGTGTCTGACCAGAAAAATCACTAGAAATCTGGGCCTCACAACCGACCCCCTGAATCTGACCCTCCACGGAAGGATGTGGGGATCTCCATTTCTGATAAGCCCTTCTGATCTAAAGGATCAGGCAGTGTGGGAAACAGGGGCAGGTGATTTCTCGACGGCCTCCACAGCCTCGCTCTCCTGTGATGGTCTCCAGACGGGGATGAGGGTAAGGTCCCAGGAGGCCGAATGCCTAAGTTCCAATCCTGCCTCTGAGATGTACCCGTAGGGTGACCTTGGCAATCTCGCCTGCCTATGCCCCTGTTTTCTTACCTGTGTAATAGACGTAAAAGAATCCTGCAGGCTTATCGATGAGTAAATGTCAAATGAGCGAAGGGTGCAGAACGGCTCCTGGCACACAGCAAGGGTTCAGGAACATGTTAAAACTTCGGCTCAGAGTCTCCTCTCTTTGCAGCCTTCTCTGGAGTTCTGAACCCGGGGGGCTCAGTCCCTTGCTTCTGTCTTCTTGACCATCCTCGGGTTGCTTGTTCCACGGTGTCGTTTTGACTTGGTTTATGTCTGAGTCCCAGTGCCCTCCGGAATCTAAGGGCCTCAAGGGCAGGCCGGGGGCTAGTTTGTCTCTTTACCCTCAGTGCAGAGCGGACCTGGCAAACTGCAGGCCCTCTGACCACACTGGCTGGGCCAAGTGCATCTCCGGAGACTCCACTCTCTGCCTCCCTCCGTCTGCCTCCCCGGATTGGGACGCTCTGACTAGGACATAAAAACTGGCTTACAAGGAGGATGTAAAACGTTTTTCTCTCTCTGCTCTCCTTGGTGGGAGATGATAACGTCTGGAGAAAGGCTACATTTCTGCACTTGCTCTGAGGCAACCAAGAGTTTCAGAAGCAAAGGCGGGGACCCAGGTCCGGGACCACAGCCTCACTCCCACAGGGCAGGGAGCAGGGATCGGGAGCTGAAAGAGCAGCATTGCTCAGTCTGACGTCCTGAGTCCAGGGGCTACCCTGTGTCCCTGCGGGAGTCAGGTCAGGGGACCTAGAGTTGATCACAATGCCAGGGTCCCGGAGAGGGGGCCGGGCTGCAGGGGGTGAGACACCGCTCAGGGACCAGCTCAGGCCAAGAGGTGGGGACTGGTCCCAGTCCCTGCCCTGCCTCCAGCTTTCTCGGACCTTTGGACCCTGAGCTTCTCTGGGTGACGCCAGCAAGGATGAGAGCAGTGGAAGAGAACCGAGCAGAAGTTCTAGCCCTCTTTTATGACCTAGGCTTGGCAGTCACTTAGCGTCCTTTCCTCTGATGTCCCAACCCCTCCCAGGTTCAGTCAGCAAGCTAGAGACCCAGGAGAGCCAATGGTGTAAGTTCTAGTCCAAGGGCAGGAAAAGACTGAAGTTCCAGCTCAAGCAGGCAGGCGAAATTCCTTCTTTTCCCGCCTTTTTGTTATATTCCGGCTTTAGTGGATGGGGCCCACCCACACTGGGAGGGCAACTTGCTTTACTCAGTCTGATATAAATGTTAATCTCATCCCGAAACACTGTCACAGATCCCCCCAGATATGCCCAAATCTACGGGCACCCCGTGGCCTCGTCAAGTTGATATGTAAAAGTGACCGTCGCAAGCCATCTCTGAAACACCCCACTGCCACATTCTCAGAGGACCAGAGGGCCAGCCCTCCGGTCTCCAGGCAGGCTCCAGGCAGGCTCCAGGCATCCTTTGGTCCTTCCAAAGGATGGTGCTGCTGGTAGACGTGGGACCAAGATTCAGGCAAAGACACTTCCTCCTCGGGGTCCCCGTTCCTTCCTTGAGGAGGCCTCGTAAGGAAGGGAGTGCAGAGATGAGCAAGAGGATTCCTTGCCCGAGCTCTGGCCCCGTGGCTTCACAACAACCCAGGGCCAGCATAGGTTGGAACAGGCCATTAAATAAAGGAATTAAGTATATTACTGGATTAGTACGGTAGTATAGTATAGGTACTATAGGTATAGTATACTCTACAGTAGTATAGTATATAGTATAGTATACTAATCCAGTATAGTACTGGATTAGGACGTAGTATACTTATACGAAAACCCGAGGGTAGGATATTATCCGTTTCACAGTTTAAATGAAGATACTGAGAGAGAGACGGAATAATGTGTGGTGATCGTCCAGTCCGCGAGTGGGGGAGGTCGGAGTCACACGCTGTCTGTCGGACTCCAGTGGGTCATTCCACTCCAGGTTCTTGGCCCGCTGTCAGAGTCCCTCTACCTGAGGGAATGCAGAAGTGAGGTTGCTACGAGGAAGCAGCAACAAGAAGGAAGTGGAGGAAAGAGAAACCAGACTTCCTTCCGGCAGCTCTTCGTGGCTGTTCCCCTTTAACGGATAAACAGATGGGGGAGGCTGCCTGGTTCTCGGTCTGTCAGGGACTTTGGGCAGGAGGCTGTCTCGCAGAGAAAGTGGGTAGTGATTGTGTTGGATGAGAGAGGGAAGGGTCAGGGTCAAGGATGGCTCGCCTCTACTCAGGGGCCTCGTCAACCTGATGGGCCTGCCCTCGACATTTTGTCTTTCCTGCTCTCCATTTTCAGGTTCCCTCAGAAAATGTTTTATTTATCATAAAATAATTTCCTGGGAGAAGGCCAGAGAGAGTGGATGGTGACAAGAAACAGGAAACAGGAACTCTGCTCTGGCTCGGTCATGACGGGTTGGTGTTCTAGGAAAGTCATTTCGCTTCTTGGGGCCCCAGTGAGTAGACGGTCTCCAGACTCCTCCTAGCTCTGAGACGTGGGACTCTCCTCTGGCACCGTGCCGGGCAGGAAATAAATGCTCAAACATGCTGAGTTATCAAACTTGTTGGTCTGAATCTCCAGTCGCTCCATGGCAAAGTAAGGGCTCTGTTTTGGGACGGGGCTAAGCAGTCACCCCAGCCAGACGAACCTACAGCATTGTTCCTGTGTACCTCAGCCCCGGGGTGTGGGTTCCCCCTGGGGCAGGTCACGCCAGAGTTCTGAAGGCCTGTATATCTCTCATGTAACCGTGACTATTAAGTCACTTTTATGTAACCTCCTGCGGCCAAGTCATTCTTCCATGGCTGCTTTAAGAGCTTCTCCCTGTGGCTTTCCCTTTGTTCCAGATCTCAATGCCATGGTGGGAATGCATACAATGAATCATGGGACGGAGCCTACCAGAATGTTCTGGGTGTTATGAAGAGACCCTGGTGGGGACTGAAGGACGCTCATACCATCTCAGATACTTAAGGTTTAGTCAGGCTGCCGTCCACTCCTTGCTTTGGCTCTTCTGGACCTTGTCATCCACTCCCTTCCTGTCCCAGACCCTCCCCCAGGCCCTCATGCATCAGGCTCAGGCTTTCCTTCATCCAGGGTCTGGCTGTGGGCTCCCTCATCCTTAGGGAGTGTGTCCCCGCTGATAAGCTTCCCCTCTGTTCCTCATTTCAGTCCAGTCATCACTTGGGGGTGTAGGAAGTGGGAGGACTTGGGGCATAGCTCACAGCAGGTGAGTCACCTCCCCAGGTTGATGTGGGGGGAAAGAGTGAGCAAATGTCCTACTAGGAAAATACTGACACTCAAGGGACAAGCACAGCTGAATCAGGCGTGAGTCACGGAGCCCAGGGGAGAGGGACGCCCTCTCTGAGCAGGCCCCTGTATGTATGGGGGCACTGGTGGGGAGAAGAGGTCCGAGAGAACAATGGGACCCACCCCCTCAGGGGCCACCGACTGTAGTCTGAGAGTAAATTGTGGGTCATTCAGATTCCTGAGAGATCATCGGTCCGCACCAGTGAGGGCCTTACCCTGTGGACAGCTCTGTGTGTCTCGTGCCCCCAGTTGGTGCACCGGACAGTTGCCTTTGAAAAGGATCCATGGGAGGAGGCTAACGTTTGCAGGTTGGGGGAGTGGGATCAGCTGTCATGGTAGAAGGAGCATCCATTTTCCTGGAACCTTTTTCAGAAAGAACACGGCTACCTGCTGTATCTAAATGGCCAAGGGCCAATCAGAAGGTTAGGGGGCACCAATTTGTCTGGTACGACCCTTGAAGATCTGTGGCCCGATGGCCTCTCAATTTGTTGTCTGAGGACAGGAGGATGTAGTCCCAAGGGGTTGAGGTCTCGGTCCTGCCGGAACATGAGTTAAATGAGCATTCGTCTCTTTCACTGAAATTCGCTCTTCCTGCTTTTGCAAGACACCTGGTCTCTCACCTCATTATCCTTCTTTTCTACAGACTGGCTCCCTCCATCTAATATTGACCATCCACATTTCTGTCGCACATGTCATCTCTCTCTGCTCCCCGAGGTCACAGACCCTGGAGTCACCTTGGCTTCAGTAAATTCACTGAGCCCTGATTCATCCATTTCCTGACATCAGTCCTGCCCTCCTCCCTCCCCAATCCCACTGTTCTCTCGTCAATCCTTCTTTTCTTCTTCATTCTATGCCACCAGACAGCTTCCTGCCCTCATCACATGACCTGTGATCTTCTAGCTGTCGATCTGCAGCTAGCGCTTCTCTCCCCACACCTCCCTGGTCCTGCTGGGTGAGGAAATGATGGGCTGGGTCCAGACTGTTATACGCAGCTCCTTTGGGATTTTCACGTGTGGCAGGGACAGCTACCTGCCCCCCCAAATCTATTTCCTCTTGCTGGGACTATGGTTAGCCTACATTTACCAGTCTCCTCTGTGTCTAAAGGTCTCCTATCACTGAGTTCCAGGAGTGGAAAGTGAGCAAAATGGCCAACACTTTAAGAAGAGCACCAGGGGCCCCTGGGGGGCTCTGTTGGTTAAGTATCTGACTCTTGATTTCAGCTCAGGTCATGACCTCAGGGTCGTGAGATCAAGCCCCATGTCAGGCTATGCACTGAGCATGGAGTCTGCTTGAGATTCTCTCTCTCTCTCCCTCTGCCCCTCCCTGCTTGTGCATGCTCCTTCTCTCTCTCTCTCTCTAAAACAAATAAATAAATCTTTAAAAATTTATTTAAAAAAAGGTGCACTAGCTATAAGTAGACAACAATGGGGCTTAGGAGATGTCATCAACAGGAATGGAAGGTGCCTGGGTTCCTGAATTTTATGAGGAGGAAAGCCACCCACCAATGTGATTGGACTTCTATCCACATCAGCAAGAAGTAAACTTGTCCTGTGTTTGAAAATATTTGGGTCCATTTATTATTACAGCTAGCCTAGCCTGACGAAACCTACTTAAGCCCAAAGTCCTCTACCGAATTTCTAAGGTCCTCCATGCACTGCCCTTCCCCATCTGGCTTTGTTTCCCACTGCTCCCTCCTCTGCCTTCCCCATTCTGGTCGTCTCCCTCCTCTGCTAGCCCTGAGCCTTCCTGCTCTGCACCTGCTCTTCCTCCTGCCTCTGCCTCCCTTCCTTTCCTTATCTCAACCTCACTCTTCCAGGAAGAGCCTCCGTCAATCCTATCCCACACTCATATCTCCCTTCCCTGAATTAATAGGTCAGCAATTGCTTCGGATGTGCTATTTCTCTCTACCTTCCTTCCACAAACTACTGTCTTTGTGTCTACTCTCAAGGGAGAGTATGAAGTAGGAGTAAATTCTTTCTGTGTGTGTGTGTGTGACTTGATTATCATTTAGGGTCCTCAGACATTATTCCTTGACATGAATAATACAGAATATGTTCTTTAACAAATCATTTATTCACTCAGCAAAAGATTTACAGAATGTAAACATTCTTACAAAGGGTTACAGTGAAAGCTACAGGGAACACATTAAGAAGTTACTGACCTTGGGGTGCCTGGGTGGCTTAGTTGGTTAAGCATTGGACTCTTGGGTCATGACCTCAGGGTCATGAGATTGAGCCCTGCATTGGCCTCCACACTCAGCATGGAGCCCGCTTGGGACTCTCTCTCTCTCTCTCTCTCTGCCCCTTCTTGCCAACAAATAACGTAACATAACATAACATAACTGCCCTTCAATATGTATGTCAGACTACGAAGCTCTTGTTTGATGACGTCTCTGTCCTGGTTAGTCTCTAAGGTTGCTCATGTACTTTCGCTCTCCCCCTAAATCTTTTGTTCCCTGTCAACCTTGTAACTCTAACACTGAACACTGAGGCTGAACACACCCAGGGATGGAGAGAGCAGGACCCCTAGAACCGAAGGGTGCCACATGATGCCGAGTCTCACAATTGCCTTTCTTTGCTTATTCATCAGGACAATATTCTTGAAAGTCAGAATTTGTGTCTCTGTAGAGAGAGGGAAATTTTGTCTAAATCCTCAGTATCTCCCTTTGGCACGATAAGAACCAAGATGGACTGTGCCTCTATCAAAAAGCAGTGGAGAGAGCACATACCCCCTGAGCCCTTCCCAATCCATTGCACCAAAGAGGATAGATTTGGAGCAGAGGTAGTCCTTGCCAAGGAGGACGATAAAGTGTAATGCCACCATCTTCCGGCCTTCTGGAGTATGGAATGAAATGTGGGTCTTGGAATAGTCTGCCCAGACTTCCCTGCCTAGGAGAGGGAAGATGTTGAGAGGGAGGCCCAGATGAGAGGGACTTTTGTTCCACTTCTTGTTGGGACTCTGGGAGGCAGCTCCTCCAAGGGTCCTCTCTCCATTGTCATTGAGCTGCTGGAATGTCATTTCCACTAGGGCACGGGTCTTTGTTCACTGCTCTTATGAACCTGTAACACTGTCTGGAACATAGTAGGTGCTCAATAACATAGGGGTGACTACATTAGCATAAAAGTGATTGGAGGCTGCCTCTGGGCACAGCTCCCCCGGTGGCCTGGGAGGTATCCAAGAGTCTCTGTGAGCCCCGTGGGGGGCACATATGGATGAGTGGAGGGGGCTGGACGGTGCGCTTGCGTGGAGTGTTGCCATAATGGAGGCTGTAAAGAACTTTTGACTGGAGGGGCAAGAGTGTCCTCAGCCAGCATCAGGGGGACATTCGGCACTGGTGAGACTGATGGGGCTGAGTCAGAAAGACTCAGATATTGCTGACAAGCATATTCAAGTTTCCTCTCCACTCCTTGACCTGGAACTGGCATTGGCCCTACTTCACAGGGTTGCTCTGAGAATTAAATAAGCACAATGTCAAGAGCATTCGCAGTCTGGCAGGTTGCAATCAATGTCCTTGCTGTGACTTGTTGTTCTCTAGAGATGCGGCGCTCCTGGGGACCACTAGGTCAGTGATGAAGGATGTTGCATTTATTTTGCACATCAGAGTGTAGTGAGAAATTTATTGTGTGCGTGGGCTACCGAATTCCCACTGAAACACTTCATAACAACCCAATGTGAGTAGGGATTTGTGGTTTGCAAAGCCCTTTCTAATATTGCCCCTTGAATCCTCTCAACAATGCCACAGCGGGGAAGATCATGGCTATCCCAGTTTTGCAGGTCGAGAAACAAAAGCTCAGTGGGTTTGATAGGTTCACCCAAGGTCATGCTTCTAGCAAACGCTGGAGCCAGCTCTGAAATCTGGGACTCCTGACTCCAAATCCCCTTTTCTCTCAACACCATCACTCCTGTAAATGGGCCCCATGCCACCACAGAGGGCAGGACCCTCCACCTACTTCTTGGGTCATGAGACTTCCCTCCTACAAGGAGGCTTTTGTTGAGGGGGAGTGGGGTGCTGAGAAAGGAACAGGATTACAGAGGGTCCCAAACATGCGGTGGCGAAAGAACAGATTCTATGGCTGACTTCACGAGCGCTGGGCTCCTTTGTACGTCCGCCCTGCCCGTGCGACATGTTTCGCTGATACCGGGATCTTACCAAGCGGCCCCGCCAGGGCTGTGTGCCAACTGAGCCATCGACAGTCTCGCAAGCTCAGAAGCGGACCTGCCAGGTGGCCTTCCCGGGTCCTGCAGAATCAGAGGTGGCTCAGCTGTAGGGAACCCCCGTCATCAGAAAGTGGAAGCGGCCGGTGGAGGTGGCCAACGTCACGAACAAGGGAAATGAAGTCAGAAACACTTGGGTAAGCTGCCCAGAGAAAGAAGGACTTGCCCTCCTGGGTTAAGACCCTGTTGGTGGCAAACAAGAGAAGCCCAGTTCGGATTCGATAGGGGTTATTTGGCTTTTAAAAAATGGATATTACCTAACATGGGGGAGGGGGGTGATATTCAGAATCCAGGCCAGGGCATGAGCTGGATCCAGGGGCCGGGAGATCCTCGGGGACCCGGCCCTGTCTTCGGGTCAGGTCTGCCTCTCCTCCTCTCTCCGTGGCTGGGCCGGTGGCCTCCAGCTTCCAGGACGCCCGTGAGGCTAGCTGCTCCCGTGTGCGAAGCCAAATGCTCGGCGTGGGGGACTTGATCCGCCTGGGCGGGGGTCCCCACGCTCACTGCGGTTGCAGAGGCTCTGGCTGTTCTGAAGGGCACCCCCACGGGCCTTCCCTGGGCCTGGCCTCCAGACCAAACCACTAAACAGTGGACAGACGCATGAGAGGCCTCTGGGCCACCAGGCAGGAAGAACTGTTTGCATGTGGAAGAGAGGGAGTTTATACTGCCTTCTATTTTGTATTGCAGAGGAACTAAGTTCTCCTTTCCATTTCAGCCTTTGCCTTGCAATCTACCCCGAGGAAGGCTCTCACTCCAGGGACAGGGGCGGTTGCTTTCTGTAAAAGGCAGAAGTCGTCCTTTTGGTGGACCGCTAGCCTGGCACTCTGACATGCACAACTTCCTCCTTTGTGCCTGTTACGGGGAGGCTGGGCCCCGGGACTAAAGATGAGGCCGGCAGGGGACGGGGCCCCTCAGCCTCTAGACACAGTTTAGACTCCGTGGTTTGTAATCGTTGCCTCCTTTTACCTCTGTGTTTCTCATTCGGTAGAGGGAGGCCTGCTGACGCCACACATGCTCAACTCTGGGGTTCACCTGCTGAAGGGAACCGAGTCAGAAAGGCCTGGCCCCACTTCACGTGACATCTTGACTGGATGGGAGTTTGACTTTCCTGCGTGGACGGTTTCCGGCAGGCAAGAAAAATCTGAGGGTTTGTCTCTTCCAATTTCAAGCCCCCCCAACATTTAACTGAGGGAGTAACAATAATAACTCTAAGGGGAACTCATTCTACAGGGACGTTGTAAGTCTGAGAGTTTATGTATGGCCCTGAGAAGTCCTTTCCTGGAAGGAGGGCAAGCCAGGAGTTTCTCGGGTCCAGCCAGCCTGATGTGAGTGCGAGGGATGCTCAGTGAAGCCTCTGCCTCGAACTGCAGTTGGGGCTGCCTCACAGCTGCTCCGAGGAGCACGTTCTGCTTTGGGGTCACACTCCCTCTGCTCCTTTGCACCCCGCGTCACTGTGTCGACTTCCGTCTCCCCTTCTGGCCTTCACCAGTGGGGTCCTCCTCCTCTGCAGCGGGGCCGCCCTTCTGCCCCATTCCCTGCTGTTCCCAGTCACCGCACAGGGAGGTCGCGGAGGAGAACTTTCTCACTTTCTATTCTTCAGATCCAAAATGGGACAAGGTCCGAAATATCTACCATTTCACTCAGCACCCCTAAGGGCGTCTCCTCTTTGAATGTACTCAGTCTTTGCATTCGTTATGCTTTTCCCTCCCAGGAAAAGTTACTTAGAAAGAAAATAGGGATGATGGTTGTGATCTTTTGCTCAAGATTTATGTCCTCACAGGGAGGGCTCCTACTGCGATTGTTCTCACTGAGTACATTTTGGTGCCTCATCATAAACAAGACCGGGCCAAGGTCAGATGAAGCAACCGCCTGACCCAAAGCATGTGCCTTTTCTGTTCAGTCATTTATTTTTGGTGTCACTACACTGGAGAGAGAATCTGCCCCAGAAACCTTCTGGACAGTACGGTAAGTTAATAGGGAAAGACGGAGGGGGATATAGGACTGTTCCACCAACTCGGATGACTTGATTTGCCCAGTGTTTCTGTTTGTTTGTTTTTGTTTTTAAAGATTTTATTTGTCAGAGAGACGGGGAGCACAAGCAGGGCGAGCAGCAGAGGGAGAGGGAGAAGTGGGCTCCCCATTGAGCAGGGAGCCCAAGGTGGGGCTTGATCCCAGGACCCCGGGATCATGACCTGAGCCGAAGGCAGATGCTTAACCGACTGAGCCACCCAGGTGTCCCCACAGCATTTTATCCCCGCCTGTACCATGTTAGGTAGCAAAGGCAGTGGCATTTTTTAATGCCTCCTTATTCTTTTTTTTTTTAAAGATTTTTAATTTATTTATTTGACAGAGCGAGAGAGAGATCACAAGTAGGCAGAGGGTAGGCAGAGGCAGGCAGAGAGAGATGGGGAAGCAGGCTCCCCGCTGAGCAGAGAGTAATGCAGGGCTCGATCCCAGGACCCCGAGATCATGACCCGAGCCGAAGGCAGCGGCTTTAACCCACTGAGCCACCCAGGTGCCCCCCTCTTTATTCTATATAAATTATCCCAGACTGGCCCCACACTAACCATGAGGCACACAATTCGAGGAACCCCAAAGGAGCCAAATAGGCGCATGCACGTAGACTCAGGGTCCCTGATTTACTGGAGAGCACCCACATCCACAGAATAAGAATTAAGCAAATCCTTCCCTCCCCCATCCTTCATGCAAGGGGAGGGCAAGACAATCAGTGTTGAGGTCCCTAGCGCTGGCCTAGGCATTTTACTGGTGTTACCAAATTACCTTCCCGCCTTCCCTGTGAAGTAGGTGGCGTGATTCCCACTACGGAAAGATCTTGAGGTTCACACCGGTGAAAAAGGGGCCAGGGCTGCTGTGGGCAATTCCATCAAGCTCCCCAGCCATCACCAGAGGTGTGAACTTCCCTTACTAAGGTCTGATAAATTTCTAGGGCCCTGGGAAAAGGTTGGAGAGCCTCAAGGAACACAGTGAAACGATTAAAGTTTGAATTGGGCTCCTTAGAGCAACCTTCTCCCCACTCCTGATGCCAGCGACCCCTGCCTTTCCCAGCCTTTCTCCTTTCTGTGCCTCCTCTCAGACCCCCATGGCCGCCATCAGCTACTCCCCGAAAGCCAAAAAGGCAAACGGTGGTATCTTTTGGGAAGGACACTCCCAGAACAAAGAGCCTCTTAAATGAGCCTCACCTCGAGGAATTTCAGGCTCCAGTGTCTACACATACCTGACATCACACTCAGCCCCGCCCTCCAAAGCCGATGGGAAACTGGCTGACGTCATAGGTATATGGCGCGGGGTCTCTGTGACTGAACAGTCCTGGTCTTCTGCTGAAGCCTGAGGCTTTCAGAACAGCCCTCCTCCCCATGTTTGCTTCCTGTGTGAAACTAGGCTCTCGGCCTCCTTTGCACAGTGTAACTGCCTTGTGTCTGCCTCATAGCCCATCAGTTCATTGTAGCCCTTGAAAGCCAGATGGATGAACAGTGACACACCAGCGGCATGGCCTCCCAGACCGGGGACAAAACAACGGCCCAGGACCACGTCCTTATTTGACATTGTTCCGAAAGGGTCACTCAATACAATTAGACATCAGAATGAAGGAATGCAATGTAAATATTTTAAAAGAGGGGGAAAATACCATTATTTACAGATGATTTGATCATATAGTTGAAAAACATGATAAAATAAAATTATTAGAAAATTAGTTCGATGAAATGGCCAGATTTTTTTTTAAGGCAAAATCAATGTCCTTAGAGGAAATAATGACCCATTAAAATAAAATGTAATAGACCCTATTCACAAAAGCAACCACAACAATAAAATAAAATAAAATAAAATAAAATAATAAAAATGAGATACCTAGGATAAACTTTAAGAATATGTACAACACAGATGAAGAGAGTAAAACCCATCCAAGAGACATAAAATAAAGCCTGAACAAATGAGACATATTGTTCTCAGATGGGCAACTTAATATAGTTTGCAGATTTTCCAGATATTCTGATAGTGATTGCTCTAGTTTAATTGCATTGTAGGCAGCAAGCATAATTTGGATGATCTCAATTCTCTTAAATTTGTTAAGGTTTAATTCATGGCACAGAAAAGGGTTTTGAGAAGGTTCTATGTACACTTGAAAATTATGTGCATATTGCTCTTATTGGATAGAATACTCTGTAAATGTTAATTAGATCAAACTGTTAAAATTTTCTATAGCTTTGCTGATTTTCTGTCTACATGTTCTATCAATTATTGAGAGAGGAGGTTGAAATCTCCAACTATAATTGTGGATCTATTTCTCCTTTCAGTGCTGTTACTTACTGCTGTGAATATTTTGAAGGTCTGTTATTTGGTGCATTCATCAGGGAGGTATAAAAATGTTAGACATGTATGTGCCTAACAACAGAACTTAGAATATACATATCTTCTTGGTGACTTGACCTCTTTATCATTAAGTAATGTCCTTGTTCATCTCTAGGAACATTCTTTATTCTAAAATCTACTTTGTGATAATAAATATAGTGATTCCAGCTTCCTTATGAATTGTGTACCTATCTTTTTTCATTCTTTTTTTTTTTTAATTTGTTAATTTATTTACAGAGAGTGAGAGTGGGGGTGGGGAGAAGCAGAGGGAGAGGGAGAAACTTAAGCAGACTCCGTGCTGAGTGTAGAGCCTGATGCAGAGATCAATCCCACCACCCTGAGATCATGACCTGAATCAAAACCAAGAGTTGGATGCTTAATGGACTGAGCCACCCAGACACCCCTCATCTTTTACTTTTTTTTTTTTTTAAGATTTTTTTATTTATCCATTTAACAGAGAGAGAACACAAGCAGGCAGAGAGGCAGGCAGAGGCAGAGAGAGGAGCAGGCAAGGAGCCCGATGCGGGACTCGATCCCAAGACACCGGAATCATGACCTGAGCCAAAGGCAGCTACCCAACCAACTGAGCCACCCAGGCGTCCCCTCATCTTTTACTTTTAACTGATCTTTGCCTTTATATTTAAAGGTAGCTTCCTTTGGACAGAACATATTTGGGTCTTGCTTTTCCAATCAATCTCTTTTAATTGGTGTGTTTAGGCTATTTACAATTAATGTAATTATTAACAGGTTGAATTTATGTTTATCATCTTACTACTTTGTTTTCTATTTGTCCCTTATTCTTTGATTCCTGTTTTTCTGCCTTCTTTTGTAGTCATTTGTTTTTTTTTAAATTTCATTTTATCCTAATTATTAGCTATTATTACCACCTCTAAAGCTTTTTGGTGGTTGCCCTAGGGCTTATAATAGGCATCATTACTTATCACAGACTACCTTCAAATAATATTACTTCATTTACTGCATCACGGAAGAACCTGACAGCAGTAACACAAAAAAATAGAAGGAGTAAATTTGAACCTGACAACAGTTTATGTCCAAATTCATTACTTTCATCTTTTGTGTTATTATTGTCATACATACATATAACATACTTTTACATATGTTATAAACCCTACAACATGTTTCTATGTCTGCCTTATCCAATCAATAACCTTTTAGAGCAATTAAAAGTAAGGAAATTGTGTTTTACATTTGTTTTTATTCTTTCTGGCATTCTATTTCTTTGTGTAGACCTAAGTTTCTACCTAATATTATATTCCTTCTGCCTGAAGAACTTCCTTTAATATTTTCTGTAGTGTAGTTTGCTGGATCTCAGATTTTGTTTTTATGGCAAAGTCTTTATTGTATCTTATTTTTTGAAAGATATTTTTGCTAAATATAGAATTCTAGGATAACAATTTTCACTCTTCTCTTTTCATATTTCAAGATATCCCTCCAATATCTTTTTGGCTTGCATAGTTTCTTATGAAAAGTCTTCTGTAATTTGTATCATTGTTCCCCTTTATATAGTGTGTCTTTTTTCTCTGTTTGTCTTCATAATTTTCTTTTTCTTTCATATGTAAGTTGACATTGGGTCATCTATCATGCAATTTTGTAATAAAATAAAGCTGAATCTCTGCTTTACTCTTTACATCAAAATAAATTCTAGATAGATAAAAGATTTCAATGCAAAAAAAACCATGGAACTATAAAAATGCTAGAAAAAAATATGGATTTTTTTAAAATTTGGGGTGGGAAAAATATTTATAAGCATGCTATAAAATTCAGACATCATAATAACATTGAAAAATTTTAACACACTGGGCTTTAAACTTCTATGAGCCAATATCAAAACAGGTCATAAACAAGTTGAAAAGTTATGGACAACATATGGCAAATTTTGTCACTTATATGCCAAACAGAAGATTTATTTCTATATTAAAGAATATCAATATCAATAAGGAAAAGATGAACAATGAAATAAAAGACAATATATGAAGAAACAATACCAGAAATAAAAAGCAAATAAACCTTTGAAAAAGTGTTTGTTTTTGTTACAGAGAATGCTAATAAAAAATATCCTTTTTAAAATCTTATCAGATTGGCAAAGACTAAACAATAACACAGTACTTGATGTTGAAGAGGGCTTAGGAAAACAGACTCTCACAACTACCTTTTGTGAGTTTTTAAACTTATCAAATCTTTCTGAAGCAAGACTGAATAAAATGAATAGCAAAATGAATAAAAATTTAAAATTCTGCTTACCTCCCTTCAACCCAACATGCTGAGAGGCAGCACAGAGTGGTGATTAAGTCCATGGGATTAAAGGGTGTCTGGGTGGCTCATTTGGTTAAGCATCTACCTTCAGCTCAGCTCATGATCTCCAGGTCCTGGGATCAAGCCCTCCCCCACACCGACCCTTCCACCCCAGGTTGGGCTCCCAGCTCAGCGGGGAGTCTGTCTATCCCTCCCCTTCTGCTTCTCCCCCTGTGTGCTTTCTCTCTCCCTCTCTCCCTCTCTCAAATGAATAAATAAAAAAGTCTTTATTTAAAAAAAATTTTTATTTATTTATTTGACAGAGAGATAGGGAGAGAGCACAAGTAGGTAAAGCGGCAGGCAGAGAGGGAGAAGCAGGTTCTCCACTGAGCAAGGAGCCTGATGTGGGGCTCGAACTCAGGACCCTGGGATCATTACCTGAGCTAAAAGGCAGCTGCTTAACCGACTGAGCCACGCAGGTGCCCCAATAAAAAAGCCTTTAAAAAAAAAAACACATAGGATTTAGCATGAGACTATCTGGATTCCAAACCTGATTCTGTCACAAACTTGTGTGATACTGGGCAATTTAAATAATCTCTCTGTTTTACTTTCATTGTCTGTCAATTGAGGATAATAAATACCTACCTCATTAGGTCATCATGGGGCTTTAATAAATTAATATCTATAAAGCAATTAAAATACTGAATGGTATATGTTGAACTACATCAATTTGCTGTTTACTATTACTATATCAGTCTTTGTGAAAATCCTCCTTGAAATCCTGGGGTCATCCAAGCAAAAATCACCCTGTAAGTTTTTTTTTTCTGTTAATTACCAGAAGGTAGCCTAAATTAGTTGAACCTGTGGGTCCTAAATTTTAAGTAAGATGATGTGATATTTTAATACTTTAGCAGTTTGAACTTAGGTGCAATGTTGTTTGAAAACAACATTTTATAAGCACTTGACATTTTGAGGATTGAAGATTTACTTATATCTCAGCCCACAAATGCCTGGACAATTTCCTTAAAAGTCATGACAACGTTCTTACACCGTAGATGAAAGAGCCATCTGGTCTTGCCACAGGGCCAACCCAATGGGATAGGCCATGCTCTCCATTCTGTGCCACCCCAGTTATATCTGCTGAAAGAGGTTGATAGAATTGTTGTCCCTCTTCTGAACAGTAGAGACACAAGACTCCTTAGGGACCTGCAAGTAAAAACCCATGTGACTAGATAAAAGGTATTTGCCCTTGGTAGCACTTTCGGAACTACGAAATTCTGTTACCACTGAAACATCCAACAACTCCACTTCTAGGAATTATCTGAAGGTGATAATTATGAGTACACAAAGATGCTCATAGTAGTAAAAACAACTCAAATGTTCATTAATGGCCAATTGTTTAAGTAAACCATGGCTCATCTACACAATATTGGTTCAGTCATTACACATATCAGTTCTGCCCTTATAAATATTGCTGTGAATCTACATTGAACACAAGGGAAAGATTCTATATCATTGGATAGATTACATTAGTTGCATGTATAGTATGAGCATTCATTTATTTTCTTCATAGACCTTATATCCACTTAAAATTATATATTTTTTGTTTGCTTATTATCTGTTGCCTTCACTAACATGAGATCAGGGAATTCAAGCTTACTACAATATCCAGAATCTTGAACATCATAGACATTCAAAAATGTTTGTTGAATGAACAAATGAATAAATGAATTCTACTTCTGTATATTATGTGTCTCTCTCTTTTTCTCTACTCTCTCGTCATACACATACACACACACACACACACACACACACACACACACTAAGGGGAAATGTCTGGGGCCAACTGGGTAGCTTTAGTTGGTTGAGCATTTGACTCTTGGTTTTGGCTCAGGTTGTGATCTCGGGTTCCTGGGATTGAGCCCCACATGGGGCTCCATGCCTAGAATGGAGTCTGCTTGAGATTCTCTCCCTCTCCCTCTGCCCCTCTCCCTGCTTTCACTTATGCTTTCTCTCTCTAAAATAAATAAAATTGGGGCACCTGGGTGGCTCAGTCAGTTAAAGGGCTGCCTTCAGCTCAGGTAGTGATCCCAGGGTCCTGGGTTAGAGCCCCAAGTCAGGCTCCCTGCTCAGTGGGGAGTCTTCTTCTCCCTCTCTGTCTGCCCCTCTCCCTGCTCATGCTCTCTCTCGTGCTTGCTCTCTCTCTCAAATAAATACATAAAATCTTTTAAAAATATATTTAAAAGAAATAAAATCTTTAAAAAAGAGAGAAGCATCTGGAAAGGTAGTCCACCCAAAGACTGGCGGGTTGGCTCTGTGTGCTAGATGCTATCTCTCCCTCCTCCCCATCTCCTTACTCCCCAGTTACATATCTATAAATACAAAATGATGTATGAATATATTCTCAGTGTATAAACTTCCAACACTATGGGAAAAAATGATAAAAATAAAAAGCAGCAGTTCCCTTTCATTCTGTCCTCCCATCCCACCAATCCTGCCTTTCTTCCCAGAGATCAGCACCATGATGTTTTGTTTGTATGTTTCTAGACTTGTCCATATATCCACAAACATATATAGACAGACACAGCTTTTTTGGTGTGTATTCTTTAAACAATATGGAACTAGTCTGTAGTATTGTTCTGCAACTTGCTTCTTTCACGTGACAGTGTATATTGAAGTGTTTTCCATATCACTACATAGGATTCTTTTTTGTTGTTTTTAGCTGTTTTGCAATCATCTGTAATATGCATATATTCTGGTTTATTTTGTCACCCCCCCCCCCCCCACTGATGGGCATTTAGATTGGGTCCACTCTTTCACTATCTCGAACTACTGTTGTGCAAGACATCTAATTTGATTGCCTTTGTAACTACTGTGTGTATTCTTGGGATAAAAGTTTTGAAGTGAATTTTGCAGATGAAAGACTGTATGTATTTTAAATATTGATAGTTTCTGCCAAGCTGTCTTTCCCAAAGGTGACACTAGCTTACTCCACCACTAATATCAGCTAAGAATGCCATTTCTCTACTCTCTTATCAACCCTGAATGATAGTACTAACCTTTCAGTGTTTGGCTGGTTTGACAGGGAGGAAAAATATATCTTTTTTTTTTTTTT
>CM052800.1:165281272-165291485 GCA_028533885.1 Nasua narica
CCGAAACCTCTATGGGAGAAATCCCATGCTCACCTTTCTGCTGCTAGCTCTATTCTTTTTCCTGGTTTTATAAAATCTAAACCCTTCGGGATTTTGTGGGTTTTTTTGGTGGTGGTTGTTGTTTTTTGTTTTGTTTTATTTTTTACCACTGAGGGATATATTCGCTAATTTGCTAATAATATTGCCTTCAACTGATGGGAAGGGACTTGTATTGGGTGAGTTGATTTTGTTTTAGATGGCGGGCCCATGGGAGGTGGGGGTGTCTTGACATTGATTAATGGGATGTTGGCTTGCTAAAGAGTGGGACTCCTCATTTAGCTCTGGGCTTTCTTTTCTGTTTACTCACTGCCCACCTCCTGAGACTTTCCTCAGACACAGAGATGGGCTACCCTGGTGTTTTGAGACAACTGAGCAAGGTGCTTTTTGCTCACTGGCTGTGCTGGTCTCAGCCCGCATTCTCCACCGAGTCAGAAAGGTCTCTGCTATTTCCAAATGCCTCAGGCTTGCGATGTAACCGGTTGTAGGAAAAAACAGCGGGTGAAAAAAGAAAAGAGTTCTCTTTGGAACTATCCTGGCCTTATTGGATTTAAATTGTGGTTGGAAAAACTAAGACTTAGCTTGGTACTGGAAATTGAGAAGTGGAAACAGTGTGAAGCTGGGGGGTCCTTTCTAGCAATGAGGAGAAGGGGAAATGAGAATGATTTTTCCCTAGGAAAGTAAAACTACTCACCAGTTAGGATGGGACAAAGATAAATTGGGTGAGACAGTTTGTATTATGGAATGAGTGCTGAATTTGGGGCAAAAGGATTGGATTTTAAATCCCAACTCTGCTGCGAACTAGCTTTGTGGCCTCCAGGAATAACTTCCTTGAATCTGTTTGGCATCTCTCCAGTAGGAATAGTAATGTATCAGAATAGTTATACTTGCAAATAACTGACAACCCAACTCAAAATGAGTTAAATACTAAAAGAAATGATTTAGCTCATAGCTACTAAAATGTCCATGAGTGGCAAGACCTTCAGGCATGGTTTGATCAGGGTTCTAGATGGGTTTCTCTCTGAGTCTCTTGTTCCTGACCCTTTTTGTTTGCTTTCCTTTTGAGAGCAAAATGTCAGCAATAGTTCTATGCCTCCCAGTGGGCATATCCCCATGTCGAGAATAAGGTAGAAAATTTCTCTTCTCCAATCACTGCACAAAATCATTGGACCTCGCTTTGACTGGACCGACCTCAAGTGGGCAGAACGGGGGGCAGGCAGAAGGAGAGAGAGAATCTCAAGCAGATTCCATGCTAAGTGCAAATTCCAATGCAGGGCTCTATCTCATGACCCTGAGTTCATGACCTGCACTGAAATCAAGTCAGACACTTAACCAACTGAGCCACTCAAGCATCCCTCCATGAAGGATTAAAGGGAGAATTAAATAATTCAGCATATTCAGCATATATGAACATTTCCAACAGCACCCCAGCACATAGGAGATGCTCTCACATTAATCAAATCTGAATTTGTGGTGAAATGTCCTATATTAGTTTTCTGTTACTATACAGCAATTGATCACAAGCTCGGCGGCTTAAAGCAGCACCCAGTGTATTAGCTCACAGTTCTATAGGTCAGGAGTCTGGGGCTGTACGCTTGGTTTCTCCGGTCAGAGTATCACAAGACCAAAATCAAGAGTAAGGGCATTCTCATCTGAAGCTTGGGTTCCTATTCCAAGATCATACAAGTTGTTGACAGATGACAGGTCTGAGGTCCCTGTCTCCTCCTTGACTATCAGCAGAGAGCCACGCTCCACAACCACAGACTAGTTTTTCGTTCCCCTCCGTCTTCAAAGCCAGCATTGGAGAGGGTTGTACCGAACCCTTTTCATGTACCAAATCCCTGGGTCTCTAGGCTCAGATTTTACGGGCTCTTAACGATTATATCAGCCCTCCCGTATAATTTCCCTTTCGATGAACTCAAAGCCAACTGATTAGTAGCCTTAATTACATCTGCAGAGTCTCTTTTGCCATGTAACACAATCTAATCAGTCACACAGGGGTCATATTCCCAGGTTCTGCCCACAGTAAAGGGACCAGGGGTGAAAGTGTTGGGGGCTATTTTAGATCCTGTCTACCACAGAACAAAGACCCAGTTATCGTAATGTGTACTGGTCGCAGTGTGGGGCACTCCAGGAGCGCAATACATATTGGTTGAGTGAATGAATGAACATGGTTCCCAAAGCCCTTTGGTATCTGGCCCATTCTTATCTCCTGCCAACAGACCCCTGTTCAGGCAGCGAGAGCAGCTTTGAGAACAGGTATAGAGGCGCTAAGAGGAAAGGGAAGAGGGCAGAGAGTGGCACTGGCTGAGGCTTTGCACGGATGTGGCTGAGCTCAGGAAACCAGGGCAGAGCACTGAGGACGGGAACACAGGAGGGTAATGGAGCCATGGAAGGAAGAGCTCTGCCCTCTCAGCCAAACACAGCTGGGGAAGAGAAATAACTAGTCCAGGAACACAATGGGAGTCGCTGTGGTAACAGCAAGGGGTTCTCCAAATGTCCCCCATATTTTTTTTCCCACAGTCTCCACGCCCTTAGCACGCTCTCTCCTTGCTGGGGCAATGCACCTCCACCTTGGCTCAGTAGAGTCAACAAGGTGTCACAGGAACATTAGGGACCTTGGAGGGTGACGTCGAGTGCTTAGAAAATGTCTGTCAAACTAGTTCACCCCAGGACCTCCACCCAAAGAAGAGAGACCTAGAAGTCCTAGGTGTTGTGACAAACTTCTGGTGGGAATAAATCAGTTGGCTTCAGTGGGAACACTTTTTTAGAAGCTCAGCCTCAGATTTCCTACAAAGAGGTCAGGGAGTGTGGCCACATATTGCGAAGACTTGTTTTGGCTTATAGTTGTGGTGGGCAGCATCACTACTCCCCCAGTCTGACTTTATGTGTAAGGGAATTCTGGATATTTCTTAGCTCTTTGAGAAGAAGGCTTTCGGATGGATATACCATCACCAAAACCACACTTGATTCTTTACCTAGTGAAATATAATGCCTGTGCTTAAAAATGTGTAATGGTCATCCCAGTCCAGATCTGTAGCTCTTACAAATCATCTTTCAGGGGGAAGATCGTACTCTGTAAAGTACAGATTCCTCATTGCTGTTCACTTTCAATTAACACTCATCCAGCTCCCACTCTGATCTAGTTACTGTATCTGGGGCCTAGCAAAAGCTTTTCCTTCCAATAAGTCAGGGAAAAAATACTTAGAAAGGTTAAATTATTCACTCAAGTTTACACAGCAGAAGCAGGATTTGAACTCATATTTCTAGATTTTAAGTCTAATAGTCTAATTTCTTTCATGGGTTCTCATAGAAATTTAGTCACTCAAGTCATCATGTCATTCATGGCTTTCAATAGAGTAGGTTTATTCATGAAATGCCACAAGTTCTTGATTGGTATTTGATTCCTTAGATAAGATTTCATTCTCTTTTTTCTCCTTTGGGTAATAGAATACCGTTCCTACCTATGACCATCACTTATGTCAGGGCCCATGGCTGTCTGGCTAACGGTTGTATTTCCTAGCTGTGCGCGCTCCCTCCCCCCCACCCCCGGCAATGAATTGTGAGTGAAAGTCATCTGTGAAATTTTTGGATCTTGCCCTTTTAAAAAACTTATTAGGCATGCACACACACATGCCCCTCCCTCAGTGTTTCTTCCTTCCCTCTGGATGGAAAATATTGGCAAATGGAGGAGCTTCCTTGAACTTCATGATGCAAACCATGTGTTGATGACAGCAGAGCCATATTGCCACCCGTGGACCACCAACCTCTGGACTGCTATGTGAGAGAATATCAGTTGGGTATTGCTACATAACAGACCATTGCAAAACTTAGTGGTGTGAAATAACAACCATCTTCTATTTCTCACGGGGAGGTCTGCTAATCTGGAGTGGGTTCATATGACCTTGGCTAAGCATGTTGACACATCTGGGACCAGCTAGAAAATCAGCTGGGAGAAGGGATGACACGGGTCTACTCAAAAGAGTCTCTTATCCTCCAACAGGCTAGTTCAGGCTTGTTCTCATAGCAAGGCAGCAAATCAAGAGAGAGAAGCTGGAAGTATAAAAGGTCTCTTGAGGCCTAGATTTGGACCCAACAAACCATTGCTTCCACCATGGTATGCTGGGTAAAATAAATTGTAAGGCCAACCTGGGCTCATATATTAAAGAAATAAACTCCACCTTTCAATGGATGGAGCTGAAGTCCACAAGGATGGGAAAAGAATTCTGGCCAGTTTTGTAATCAGTATACTCCAGTCCAGCATCTGGCTATAAGTGTTCACATGTATATACTCATATTCCACCAAATCTCCAAAATCAACATCTCATTATGGCATTGGATGTTGCTCTAAGTCAGGAGCTTGTGACTAATATTAGGTACAAATGTGGTTCCTCTTGATCCAAAGACCTATGAACTAAAAAGACAACTTATCTGCCTCCCACATCCTATGTTCATCATCAACATACGATGATGAAACAGGCAAAAGATAAACACTACCCTTTAAAGAGGGGAAGACTGGAAGGCACCTGTCTTTGACGATTCTGAAATTCTCTAGTGTACATATTCCCGTTTCCCCCACTATGGAATTGGGCAATGGTCATGGCAGTAGCTCATCACTCCATCATTCTCCATGGCTCTGCCTTCTGGGACACCCTTCCTTTCCCATCACCCTCCTTCGCCACTTCTGAAGAAGACATAGGAAAATCCCATGTGCCATGGGAAGCATTGGGGACCTGCTTGTAAAGCACTGGGGACCCAGAAATCTTTGAAATTATTGAACAATTTTAATTCAGAACCCTTTAGTCCAAACTGGTGGCACTTTTGCCTTTACAATTCCTTTGAAAATTTCATGGGATAACATTGGATCTGATTTGAATCCCCTCTAGTTGACAAATTCTTTCTGAGACATGCGTGGCTCTCTAGACTTATTCTCAGCTACTTTTGGCATTCGGACTGCAATGGGGTGGCATCTTTAAGACTCCAGGAGCCCTATTGTCCAGCTGAGAGAATATATTAGGCACTGCCTTCATTCTTTCCAAGGTCTTAGCAAAGGGTCTTATAACTATGGTCTTCATTTTTGGTTTACTCTTAAGCTTACATCTTTCGGCAATGCCTTGGCTTTGATTTCTTTACTGGTTTGAGTCACTAAAGATGAGCAAGTTCTATTTTCCATCCTATCTTGTTCTGTACCCTCTGTATTCCCTCTAAATTCAGCTTGCAAGCTGGCCAGTTCTTTCTTTAGCAGTAGACAATTTCGAGTTCTGTCTGGAATTTTCATTGCTTGAATCTAAAATTCACAGGGTACAATTCTCTCTTTCAACCTACCATAGGCAATGGTTCCACCAACTGTCTTGCACTATTTAACACGAACTACCATTTTTCCAGACTCCTACAGTTTTCTGCTTATTGTCTGGCCCGTAAGCCAATGCCACATGTTTTAGGATTTTGCTGCTGCAGCATCTCAGTTACACATAGCAATTGTAGTTTCAGTTAGCTCTTGCTGTGTAACAAACCACCCCCAAACTTACTTGCTTAAAACAGCAACCATTTTTGAAGCTCATGATTCTGCAGATCAGCAGTTTGAACTGGGCTCAGCTAAATGGTTCTTCTCTTCTTGGCTGGTCTCTTTCATTTGTCTGTGGTTAGTTGTGGATTGATCTAGGTGGCTCTGCTCTTGGAGATGAATGTGTCCATTGGCTGGGTACTGTGACCCTTCTTCATGTGTCTCAGTCTCTAGGTTTTTTCCCCATGCCCCTCCAGGAAGCTTACTGGGATTATTTTTACAGTAATGCCAAAGTTCAAGGGCAATCAGCCCAATTATTCAAGAGAACAAATAAAAGTATCCAAGACCTCTCAAAGGGTAGGCTTGAAACAGGCATGATGCCACTTCTGCTGCATTCTGTTGGACAGAACAAGTCACAATCCGGAACCATTCAGGGTGAAACTATGAAGTTATAAGGCAAAGGGCACAGATACATGGGACCACTAATTGGGGCCATTAACATAGTCAACTCTAGGAAGAGAATCTATTATATTTAAATCTCTGTGCTTTGTTACAGCAACATAGTTTGTCATCTAATAAGTCTACTCTGTGCCCAACAGCATGTTTGTGACCTTGCTCCTATTTCCAAATTTAACAGGAAGAAGCATTGTCCACTGGCAGACATATGCCCACCTCTGTCAAGCTTCTGAGTTTCTCCATTCTGGTCCTGGCTTTTGGTGCAGAAAAGGATCCTGGCAAACATGATTTTTATTATGATGCAGTCAAATGCTCTACCACTGAGCTATACTCCCTACTATGATGTACATAAAGTGATTAGCCTGCAGCCCTAGGGAAGTGTAGCATGTCAGAGATTCCAAAATAAAAATATAAAAAAACCTATTATGGTCCCTGTTGATGATACCATCTTTAAAAAGCAATAATTTGTCTTCAGAAGACTCTCAAATGGGCTTTCCACTCCAAGCCGAGTGAGGGTGCTCTAAAATACTTTCCATGGAGAAAATTTAAAACACTACATATTTTTAGAAAAATATTACTGACGCCTTCTACTCTGGGCAGAATTGTGTCCTTCCCACCCCTCCCCACCCCCGCATCCCCCAGATTTATGCACTGAAATCTTAACCCCCAGTACCTGAGGATACAATTTGCCTTAGAGAAAGGGTCTTTAAGGAGGTAATTAAGATGAGGACATTACAATGATCTTTAATCTAATATGATTGGTGTCTTTATAAGAAGGGAAGATTAGGACCCAGACACACACAGAGGGAAGACCATGTGAAGATACGGAGAGAAGATGGCCATCTACATGCCCAGGGGAGAGAAGGCAGAAGAAACCGATTTTGCCAACACCTTGGTCTCATACTCCCAGCTTCCAGAATTGGGAGGAAATAAATTTCTTTTGTTTAAGTCTGTGACACTTTGTTATGACAGCCCCAGTAAACTACTATAATCTCTAAGATGTTAATGAATTTGGGTTCTTTTTTTGGCTATATTAGCTCACTTTGAGTGTACACAAGTTTCCTTGTCCAAGTAGATAGCAGAGCTTGCTAATATTAATAACAAGATTTTGTTGAGTACTTATTATTTGCCAAGTACTGTGTTTATATGTATTTTCTCCTTTTGTCCTCAAGGCAAAGCTTTAAGAAATGTCCTATACCATGCCCATGGTATTATTTTTTTTATTTAAATTCAATTAGCCAACATATAGTACATCATTAGTTTCAGATGTAGAGTTCAATAATTCATCAGTTGCATATAACACCCAGTGCTTATCACATCATGTGCCCTCCTTAAAATGCCTGTCACCCAATTACCCCATTCCCCTACCCACCTCCCTTCAAGCAGCCCAGTTTGTTTCCTATAGTTTAGAGTCTCTTATGGTTTGTCTCCCTCTCTGATTACTTCCCATTCAGTTTTCCCTCCCCCTATGATCCTCTGTGCAGTTTCTTATATTCCACATATGACTGAAACCATATGCAAATTGTCTTTCTCTGATTGGCTTATTTTACTCAGCATAATACCCTCTAGTTCCATCCGTTTCAATTTAAATGGGAAGTATTCATCCTTTCTGAAGGCAGAGTAATATTCCATTATATATGGAATATATATATGGAATAATATTCCATATTCCATAATAATCCATATTATATATGTATATATACATATACATATATATATATACCACATCTTCTTTATCCATTCATCTGTCAGTGGACATCCCAACTCTTTCCATAGTTTGGGTATTGTGGACATTGCTGCTATAAACATTGGGATGCATATGCCCCTTCGGATCATTACAACATTTTTTCTTGATTAAAACTCTCCACGGTGTAAGGATAGATGGAACATATCTCAATATCATAAAGAGCATCTATGAAAAGCCCACAGAGACTATCATTCTTCATGGGGCAAAACTAAGAGCTTTTCCCCTAAGGTCAGGAACACGGCAGGGATGCCCACTGTCACCACTATTTTTCAATATAGTACTAGAAGTCCTAGCCTCAGCAATCAGATAACAAAAAGAAATAAAAGACATTCAAACTATCAAAGAAGTCAAACTCTCACTCTAGGCAGATGACATGATACTTTATGTGGAAAATCCAAAAGATTGCATCTCAAAATTGCTAGAACTCATACAGCAATTCAGCAATATGGCAGGATATAAAATCAACGCACAATAATCAGTTGCATTTCTATACACTAACAATGAGACAGAAGAAAGAAAAATTAAGGAATTGATCCCACTTACAATTGTACCCAAAGCCGTAAGATACCTAGGAATAAACCAAAGAGGTAAAGGATCTGTACCCTAAAAACTACAAAGCACTTATGAAAGAAATTGAGGAAGACACAGAGAGATAGAAAAATGTTCCAGGCTCATGGACTGAAAGAATAAATATTGTTAAAATGTCTATGCTGCCCAGAGCGATCTGCACATTCCAAGCAGTCCCTGTCAAAACACCATCGACATTTTTCACAGAGCTAGAACAAATAATCTCAAAATTTGTACGGAACCAGAAAAGACCTCAAATAGCCAGAGGAATGTCGAAAGAAAACCAAAGCAGGAGGCATCAAATTCTAGACTTCAAGCTCTATTACAAAGCTGTAATCATCAAGATAGTATGGTACTGGGGGGGGGGGGCACCTGGATGGCTCAGTGGGTTAAAGCCTCTGCCTTCGACTCAGGTCATGGTCTCGGGGTCCTGGGATCGAGCCCCGCGTTGGACTCCCTGCTCGGTGGGGAGCCTGCTTCCCCCTCTCTCTCTCTGCCTGCCTCTCCGCCTACTTGTGATCCCTCTCTCTCTCTCTGTCAAATAAATAAATAATATATTAAAAAAAAAAGATAGTGTGGTACTGGCATAAAAACGGACACATAGATCAATGGAACAGAATAGAGAACCCAGAAATGGAGCCTCAACTCTATGGTCAACTAATCTTTGACAAAGCAGGAAAGAATATCCAATGGAAAAAGGACAGTCTCTTCAACAAATGGTGTTGGGAAAATTGGACAGCCACATGCAGAAGAATGAAACTGGACCACTTTCTTACATCACACACAAAGATAAACTCAAAATGGATGAAAGACCTAAATGTGAGATAGGAATCCATTAAAATTCTTAAGGAGAACACAGGCAGCAACCTCTGTGACCTCGGCCACAGCAACTTCTGGTTAGACACATCTCCAAAGGTAAGGGAAATAAAAGCAAATATGAACTTTGGGGAATTCATCAAGATAAAAAAAGTTTTTGCATGGTGAAGAAAACCATGCAACAAAACCAAAAGACAACTGACAGAATGGGAGAATATATTTGCACATGACATATCAGATAAAGGGTTAGTATCTAAAATCTATAAAGAACTCAACAACTCAACACCCAAAGAACAAATAATACAATCGAGAAATAGGCAGAGGACATTAACAGACATTTCTCCAAAGAAGACATACAAATGGCAAACAGACACATGAAAAAGTGCTCAAAATCACTCGCATCAGGGAAATACAAATCAAAACCACAATGAGATCCCACCTCACACCAGTCAGAATGGCTCAAATTAACAAGTGAGGAAACAACAGATGTTGGCGAGAATGTGGTGAAAGGGGAACCCTCTTACGTGGGCATGCAAGCTGGTGCAGCCACTCCGGAAAACAGTGTAGAGGTTCCTACAGCCCGGCGATTGCACTACTAGGTATTTGCCCTAAAGACGCCTGTGGTTTTAAAAGAGGGAACAGATCCTTATGTGACTAGGGGTTTAAGTGACATATCCTGAGTCTCCCAACTGGCAGGACTGGATTTCAGCCCTCTCACCTGGGAAAGGCCTAGGCTTTGAAGTCAGAAGGATTTGTGGTCAAATCCTCATTCTGCAAATTACTAACGATGCTGCCTTGAGTGGTTGATTTCACTACTCTGAGCTTTAGTGTCCACGGCTACAAAAATGGTTCTAATAATGCACAGCTCATTGTGATGGCGAAATGATACAACTCACGCCTACCAAAATGTTTTAAGAAGCCTAGCACAATCCTTCTTACATATTAAGGGCTCGGTGAATGTTAGCCTTTGTATTTTAAGACCACATTAGGCCCCGTGTCTCCGTAAGCATCTCTAATTCAGCCAGTCTGTGTGTTAGGGCCAGATGTCAGAGCTGTTTCCTGCATTACATTTTTTTTCCAGTTCCTTG
>CM052800.1:165291585-165449781 GCA_028533885.1 Nasua narica
CAAGCGCATGGTCTATACTATTTGACAGGGTCAATAAGCTGAGGTGCAACTATCGTTAAGGAAGTACATTTGCAGCTAATCACTAACACACTCCAAAAACCTGGCAGGACGAGTCTAGGGACAATTGTTTGAGGGACAAACAGTGCTTCGGTTCTCTTTGGCCCTTTTAAGATCTTTCTTGGGATTAAGTCACACAAACAGAGTGGGGCTCCTGGGTGATGTGGGCACGGCCACTGGCAGAATTGTTTCCCTGAGGGGTACGTTGGGGGTGACGGACAGATATCGGCACGGGGATGTCTCCAGGCTGCCCATCAGTGGAGTACTGTGACCTGCTTAGTCAGGGCCTGGGGGCCCCTGGGGGCCAGACTCGCCCTTCCCCCGAGGAAGTCTCCTCTGGAGAGGCCACCAGCTTTTCCTTTCGGGGTTGATTCCTAGACAGCTTAGAGTCAAATTATCGACTCCCTTGTGACAAGCACACATATTAAGGAACGCTATCTTTAAAGTCTTATTCTTGGCTCCCTCCAAAATCCCCACCCTTGTTTTGACTCCTTCTTAGTTCCTCTTTTTGATTTATGCCTTCTTGTTCCAGCTTTTATATCCTGTGAATACTATCAATCTTTTCTGGAAGGAGGTGTGGTTGAGCCATAATGTCTCTGCCTTTCCTTCAAGCCCAAGATCTTCCCTACATAAGGTTTCCTTTGCCTAGAAAGCTCTTTCTTTCGTCTTTTTCTCTTTTCACTTTTCCACGTTTTGCCCATGACATCCCTGAAACCCTGCTCTCGCGTATATCTGTTTCCACATCGCTTCCTCTGTGGGTGAGGGGACCCTTCTGGCGGGTTCCCGTAGCGTACTGTCTGTGGAATGGCTACTTTGTCTATATCCCCAGCAAGACTGGTGGAGAGTGTATCTGCCTCCTTCGAAGCTGCCTCCCCAGGACCTAGTATTTCGTCTGGTACATGTTAGACATGCAGCAAACGTTCGTTATGTGGATGAGAGAAGTTACTTTTAGGACCCTCAGTTTTCTGATGTGTCGGTAAGGCTCTCGTTGTCTCATGGGATTGTTGTGAGCATTACAGAGAATGATTTAGTAATATTCCTAGTATACAACCTGCCAAATATGGAGGTGTCCTCTCACCTACAACCCATACTCCGCAAGTGATTAATTTCTTAGTACAGAATTCTGATGAACTATGTCCTTCCTGGGAGCAATGCGGTTTGCTCCAGGGAGAAAAGACAGATACAGAGAAAGTGACCAGGGAGGGCTTCCCGTCGAGGTAGAGCATTGCCGAAGCATTTGAAGGAGTCAAGGCTTCCGACAGTGGCCCCTCTCAGAGGGGGTGGGAGATGGTGTGCTGGGGGCAGGAGCCAATCCTGGGACAAGCACGTGTCCCCAACTCTATCTTTCCAGTCACTACTCCGATTTTCGTGAGGCAGGCTTGACAAATGCAGCAGGCTTGGGATTCAGCATGAAGGGAACGTCTGGTGAGCATTTCCTGGGGGGTTGTGAGCTCTTCTGTGTGTATTTTTCATCTTTGTGATTCCAGAATCTAACCTATTTCCCTGTCCCAATGCCTATTGAACACAATTCTCTAAGCCACTTCTCCCTTGGCCTTTCTGCCACCATATATAGTATCTATTTTGTCCCCAAACATCTTTTTCCCCCTGTGGCTGTCAAAGCAACAGAGTATCCAGGGAGCCCAGAGAGCATCCACACGCACGGCATGGGGGACGTGAGAAATGCTACTTCTTTACTCATGGGAGGCAGAGTTCCTTCCACAAATGTGCATTGAGCCCTTACTGAGTGCCAGGCACTGAAGATCGAGGTACCCAAGGATGGGTAGTAAGGTCCATTAGCTCCCAGTCAGCAGGGGATCTGTAGGAACTTTTTTGTTTTTTGTTTTTTGTTTGAGAGAGAGAGAGAGAGAGAGAGAGAGGGGAGGTAGGGAGGGAGAAGGAGAGAGAATCCCAAGCAGGCTCCATGCTCAGCACGTGGCTGATGCCAGGGCTCCATCTCAAGACCCTGAGATCACGACCTGAGCCGAAATCAAGAGTCAGACCCTTAACCGACTGAGCCCCCCAGGTGCCCTTGTAGAAGCTGTTCTAAGACGTGGCTTCAGTCTCTTTAATGCTTTCATATTCTGTTACTTCTCCTCGGCCCCATCAGGTCACCCCAAACAAATGATTCAGTGGCTCACTATACCACTGGAGCTTCCCAATGTATCTTTCTATTGATAACTGCTGTAGAGCGCCTCCTACAGGAAACTTTCAGAGCTGCAGCTTGAGGACCAGGGAAAAGAAAGCATGCACAATGCCAGTCTCAGGAGAAGATGGGGGAGGTCTCCATTCCTTTCTGAGATCTTCCTCTATGTCAAAGTCTCACCCTCCCCATAGGCCAACAGAAGCCCGTATGAGAGGGGCACCTGGGTGGCTCTGTCAGTTAGGTGTCTGCCTTCAGCTCAGGTCATGACCTCGGGGTCCTGGGATTGAGCCCCACTTCAGGCTCCCTGTTCAGTGGGAAGCCTGATTCTCCCTCTCCCCCCTGCTCCTGCACTCTCTCTCTCTCTCTCTAATAAAATAAATAAAATATTTTTTAAAAAAAGATGAAGGCTGTATGAGGGGATTAGCCACCCCCCCTCATCATCTTTGCTTTCTTGCCTCCTTTTAATACAACGGAGATGTGAATATTTCCATATGGCAATTAATAATGCTAGCTCAAGTCAAAAACATACTATTTTAATAGAGACCTAGCTTAGGGCTAGAGACCTAGCCTTAGTAAAGGCTTTGTCCCAAAGGCCTTGATAAATAGACAAAGTAAAGCCTTTGTCCCAAAGGCCTTAATAAATAAATACATGTTGTTTGCTTGGTTGTGAGCCCTTGATCCCTGGAGCAAATGTGAGGAGAACTGGGATCATCTTCGTGTGTTACTTGTTTTGCGTGAAACAGAGAGACTCTGAGTCGCAAATCTCAGAAGAAGGAACACACTCTTCTGTGGCCATTGTGAACCAGAAAAGAGTGATGGGAGGTTGTTCTTACAGTCCTCATAATGCCCGAGATCCGAGTTTTCCATATTGAAAGTGGACAGCGGGCAGACATCAGAAAATTATACCGCCAGTTCTCTGCCAAAGATCACCAGAGCAAGCCTAGAACTGGCCGGAAATGGAACTCTTGCTCCATTTATTAAAACAATAGTTCCTCAGGACACTATAGAATTTTGCTAATAACTGGCTGAATATATATTTAAGCCCAATAATAATGGCTAGCAAACTAAAAGGCTCTTACGCTTAATTATACCTCTAGTGATAGGTTGGCACAGAGGGAGACCTTAATTACCAATGTGCTATGCCCCTGCTTTACATATAACAAATGACTTTAATGTGGCTATTCCCATTCCAGTTTAAACATCGTGGTAATTAGGAAGTGGAAAATAGGTGTCACAGAAGGACCTGTCACTTTCCTGAGCTCTATATGGGAACTTTTGTGCTCTGTACCTTTGAAACTCTCTTCTGAAGGAGGCATGACCAGCCTTGGACCAGAGGATGGCATAGCGGGGACTTCCTGGGCATAGGAGGAGGCCAAGGAGAGAGCTACTCCCAGAATGACATCCATTTACTTAACACAACTTTCCCGAGTCCTTCCTACCTGCTGGACACTGTTCTAACCACGTGGCACGCCAGCAAACAAAACAGAGTTCAATCCCTGCTTCTGTGGGGCTTCTATCTGAAGCCGGTTCAGTTACAGAATCCAAAGACTTGATCCCTGGCCCAGAGATGGCCGCCACTAGTGGGCCTGCCATCGGCCCTGTCCTGCCCAGTGTGTTTTTCAACAACTTGGTTGAAGACGTAAAAGGCATGTGATCAATTCTTCAAGATCAATAGCGAGCATGTACTGGGTGCCAACCAGTTCTCCGACCTGATTTTATCCTCACGACAGTCTTTCGAAGCAGGTATGACCATTCCCTTCACCAGCGAGCACAGAAGCCCGTAGGACTCACTTGGAGGGCCCATCCAAGTTGGCTTCCTTCCCTCTGAAGACGCCAGGCTGAGGATGGCATAATTAATACCGGATGATAGAATAAGGATGCCAGAAGTCCTTATTATCTGAATAAATGAGCTTAAACGAACCGTTTGCATTGGGGGTGTGCTATAAAGCAGTAAGGCACAACATTTAGAGATTTGAATTTTCTTGGCACTATTTTTGATGCATTATCTATTTCTGTGATTACTTCCTGCAGCTTATGAGATTTCTGCTTTTCCCTGGTACTCTGGAGGAAGGTGTCATTTAAGGGCAAGATTAATAAATTTAATAGTCAAGTTTAAGGAATAAGGGAATTTAGTGATATGTTCCTCTTGGGCAGAGGCTGTCAAGGCCACCGTGATTTAGGGTTGAAATCTGTTCGAGCTATCTCTTGCTATGTAGTAAACCAACCCCAAGCCCAATGATGTGGAAAAAACAATAGTTTTATTATACTCACAGATTCTAAGAGTCAGGAATTTGAGGAAGGCACGTCAGGGACAATTTATCTCTACTCCATAATGTGTGGGGTAGGACAGGAATGGCTGCGGATGACTCAGGGTTCTGGAAGCCAGAAGCATTTTGAGGCTTCCTCACTCACATGTCTAGTGTCTGGGCTGGGATGACTTGAAAGCTGGAATTGTCTGTTGGAACTTTTCCATGGGGTTTGGGCTTCCTCACGGAATGGTAGCTGAGGAGAGTTGGGTTTCTTATATGGCGGCTGGAAGGTCCAAGATCAAGTTCTAGCAATCAAGGTGAAAGGTACACGGTATCACTTCACCATATTCTATTGGTCAAAGCAGCTACAGTTCTGCCTGGATTCAAGGGGAAGAAACATAGACCCTATCTTATGATCAGAGATAGGTCAATGAATTTGTGACCCTATTTGAAAACTATTACATCCCCCCCCGCCCCGAGCATATCCTCCCTGTGGGTTTTTAGCTCAATTCACTCTTCCATAATAACTTCCAATTTGTAGAAGAAACAACTGGGGAACAAGGATATAAATGTTAAATTCAGCTTTTTTGAAAGACTGGTCACATGCAAGAGAGAACAGATTTAACCCACAAGACTTCAAGCACAGAACTAAGAACCAGTGAGTAAATGTCCGAGGAGAGCTTATACCTATTTATGGTTGACTGTCAATGGCTGGGCTGGCTAGTAAGATAGTGAATTCTCCGATTTTTGCACTTTTGATTAAGCATAATTCTGGAATGGTCTAGAAGAGCTCCAGGCATTGTCTGAGAAGGTGGATTAGGTTATTTCTTTAGGAAGGCAAGGGCTATAAGTGACTGTATGTCAGGCACATCACCACAGATACAGTGGTGATGAATAATAGTGCAAGACTTTGATTCTTTTTTTCCAAGTTACCTCGTGAGTCCAGGACTTTGGGAATATTGGGAAGGCCTGATGGTACCTCCCCTTCTGTGCTCCTCTCTGGTATCACAGCTGAAATCCCCCAATGAGAAATTAATTTTTTAAATGTAAGCCTTTTTTCCTTATTAAAATGCAATACCCCGGGAGAGATGAGAGCTGAAACTCTTTGGGGTAACTTTTAATTTAACAGGAACATGTTTCAAGTCCTATATTCTGAGCATAGTGTGACAAGAAGACAGGGCAATGAGTATCTGAGAAGGATGGAGGGGAAATGCACCAAAAAGAGAAAGGATGGGGGGCTGGGGCAGGGAGATGCCCAAGGATCTGGGAGAGTCGAAGGCTTTGGGGGCAGCTCTGCTGGAGGGTGATGTCTTTAGCTTCATTTAAATGGATGAGAAACTGGTAGACAGTAGGTGCCCTAGTCACTGTGTTTCCTGAACTTGAGAAATGCAACAATGAACTTACCCAGAGACCACAGACTCCTCTTTCCTGCTTGGAGCAGTGGAGGCGGCTCACCCCTCCTCCTTTATTCCTGTCCCCACACTCTGCTAGAACAGAGATGAGCTGAAGCTTAACCCACTTCCTGGGAAGTCATGTCTACCTCTATAAACAAAGTAAAAATCCCAACCCTGAACCTCCCCAGCAAGAGAAACCCCAGAGGCAGACAGAAACAGCATCAGAGACAGACAGAATCCAAGGGAGAAGCACCTCAGGTTGGGCATATCCTATCTGGTCATTTAAAACTGGCCTCTTTCGGAGGGCAAGGGATAGCAGACATTCCCAGGGAGGTTATAAAATTTACGGCAGAAACAGAGCATTCGATACAGGGAAGAATAAGTAGCCAAAGGACTCCTACACCTTCCCTCACCCGGCACTGCCCACACACTTCAAAGGATTTCTGAACCAAGAGGGCAACATTTCATGTTTCAACTGCTGCTGAGAACCTTGACTTGCACTTCTGCACCTTCCTTCCCTCGCACAGCACAGCCCGGAGTGCACCCAGCCAGAGGAAGGCGAAAACCAGCTGTCAGAAAGGCAGTTGATGCCAGCCATTTGCATCTTAATGTGAAGCAAAGACAATGGGTTGTCTCCCTCAGCATATTTCAAATTTAAGCCTAATTTCCAAGGGCCCAGCCAAAGCCTGTCTTCCAAGGGAATTCAAGTGGGGGAGGAGAGATGGAGCAGATGCTGGGGAAAGGGCTGTGGCCACAGGAAGCTGAGCACCACTTCCACTTCCACTTCCAGGGACCAGGGAGGTCCCAGGGGTCCGCCATTGGTTCCGGTGTGGGAGCCCAGAAAGTGCAGACTTTGGTCTGGACGCTGTCCTCCTGGGGAGCACCTGGAGAGCGGGAGCCCAGACTCTGGTCCTGGGTGAGCTGATATGTCCCTCAGTGTCAGTCTTCGGTCCTGTGCGGCCAGCTGTAGAGTTTGGGATCGGCCAGCTCACCGCGGCCTCACGTTATGGCAGCAGCCAGCCTCAGGGACCTACGTGTACAGGTCTCCCTCTCAGCTGTGGGCATTTTAACTGGGTTGTAAATAGACCTCCACCACAGGACCAAAGGAGAAACCTTCCAAGTGGAAATTCTGCATGGTGATAGCATTACAG
The DNA here is from genome assembly GCA_028533885.1 of Nasua narica. NCBI lineage: Eukaryota > Metazoa > Chordata > Mammalia > Carnivora > Procyonidae > Nasua > Nasua narica. Next base: position 165,298,580 of record CM052800.1, read on the forward strand.
TTTCATGGAGATCGCAGGATGAAAAGTCCCAAGGAACACCAAGTGCTATTTATTTCCACCAGTATATAAAAAACTGGGCCCCGATTCCGTTACGCACCGCCAGTAAGCAGCTCTAGGGGATCGACAACATCAGCCGCCCCTGAGGCCCCAGAAGGCTATTTTGCTAGGATTACACATTCTCCAAGTCATAGATGTCACCGTGTGTGAATCCACACTGAATGATGGAACATCATCCCGTTATAAGAAGACAGAAAGAAATAAAGTAAGTTCAGTACACAAGATTGGATGTAGGCATTTCTTTTTTCTTTTACTCCTCCCTTTCTCCCTCCCTCCCTTCCTTCTTTTCCAGTTACTGAACCAGATCTTGATCGTGAGGAGCTTTTAAATGTCCACACACACAGTTACAATGTGATGCTCAACAAATCCCTTTTAAAGGGACCATTTGATAGAATTAGGAGGAGAGGATCAGGGGCTCTGAAGATTCATTTAGCATAGATCTTGTCCAAGGAAAGGAAAAGTCTTGGAACTCAATAGGAATCCACTGAAATGTGATTCAGGAGAGGAGGCATCTTTTTTTTCATACATAAATTTGAGCTGTGTGAAACCAGGAGCAGTAAACAGGACTTGTAATCCTACGGATGGCCAATAAGCAAGAACGAAAGTCTGAAGTAACGTCACACGCTAGGAACCCACTCAGAGAGTGAATATCCCATTCAGTCAGATAATAATTCTTTATTGGTCCACACGCATAGGAATTCAAACTGGCTATGCAGGGTGCAATTGAGAAATTCTTCGAGGGCATATTTGTGTGGCATAATTTAAATTTCATTTTAAATTAAAAATAAAAATAAAATTACTTATTCATTCTTAGAGAAAAGACTCAGAGACTCAGATTTGCCTCAGCGAATCATAAAGCATCTCAGCCAGACGATTTTCCCTGAAGACCAGTCATAAATGAGTCAAAAAGAGGACCACAACTCCAGCCTGAGTTCAGAAGAATGTTCAGTGTGTCTGAAATCTCAGTATTTCCGCCGTGCACTCTGGATGTAGAGGTCTCTAGTACCTTAAATCTGACAGGGAGTAGCCATGTTTGGCTTCCAAAGGAGGGAAGCTATAGTGGTAGCATTCTCACACATTCTCACACATTCGTACATTCTCACTGGAAAATTTCCTTGAGGCCATGGTAACCTACGAGTGTATTACCATGCAAGCTATCCCAGAGGTCACAGAGCAGAAGGGCTCACACCAAATGAATATTCTCGAAGCAGTTTTTGAATTCGTTTAAATACACAGCTAGAAGCAAGAGAGGGCAGGTGAGGTGGGGAAACATAACTGAGAGAGGGTTCGGGTGGGGTGGAGGAACCACACTACCTGATCCTCAGTTACACGATATTCATAGCTCTGTCTGTCTGTCTGTCTGTCTCTCTGCCTCATCAGCCTGCCCCTCAGACAGAGATGAGGTTGAAGCAACAGGGCTCGGCCTGAAGGTGCCTAAAGCCAACACAGTTTGCTCTGTCAGGGAGACACAGGGCAAGTTCCTGACCAAGAGCTGTAGTTTGCCAATGAACTTGATGAGGAGCTATGGATTTTATCTACGTTTCTTAGGCAAAGGGTTCATGATGCCAGGAGGGGTTTCACTACTGGGTGGTCAGGTTAAGACCACAAGAACATTGGGTGTCTCCTATTTCTCATGTGTACTTAGAGCTTCATGGATATCTGTTGCCTCCTGGTCCTTCTGGCCCTTTTAGCAATACCCGCTTTACTAGCTGGACCCGTGCCGCACCTGTCTCATGGGTTACTAACTTACTGACCTTATCTAACACCTCTCATGAATTCCATCTATGTCTCATGACCTACCTGCTATTCATAACCCATATCTCGTGTGTCTTAGGAGATTCATTCACTTATTGTTTTCTTGTTGTTTATAACAGAATCGACTATTCTCAAATAGCATAGCAAATACACGTTACAGTGCCGATATGTTTATTCCTTTACGTTTTAGAAGGATTTATTCACTCATCCTCTCTTCCATCCACGTACTGATGAACAGATCATTTCTGAGCACCTCGTAATTGCCAGGCACGGGTCTAGGAGGTGGGAAGGTGAAGACGATGATGACACACAGTCTGGCCTGAAAGGGATGACCATTCAGTACTACAAAGACTCATAAAAACACATACCAGCATGAAGTGTCATGGGTTTTGTAAGAAGCCTCTGTGTAGAGCACAGCAGAACAAAAGAAGCCCATGACCAAGTCGACAGCATGTGTGGGTGGGACACGGCGACATGGCTTCCTAGCAGGGGTGGTGCTGGAGGGTCTTGAGGCCAATAGGCCGCCGAGGCAGAAGGGGAGGGAAGGGCCTTGCAAACAGACGGATCAGGGTGAGGACAGCCGTGGGGTCTCTCCAGGACATGCTGAAGTGTCCCAGGCCAAGAACGGTGGCAGACAGAGGGGCCCAGAGGGTGGGATGCCTGGAATTCTAGCAGAACGTGAGAACAGTCTGTTCCTTTAGCTCCTTGATCCCAAACTCTTCGCGGTGGGAGGGTAACTCCTGTTTGGTCTGTAGGTCCTTTGATTTATTATTTGGGAGGTCTTAACCTCTCTGAATCCCTTCTTCCTCATCTGTGACATGGAAATGGTAACTCTATGCTAGGAAATTTGTTGTGGGGATTGGGAGATTACTGGGAGATTGGGAGATTACAAGAAGGGCTTGGTTTTCTAGAAACCTCCAATGAATGGTATTGATCATTAATATAATCATCATGGCGATGATCCCGACTTCCCAGAGGGTTGAGTGAGATATATATACTGGGGTTTCGATTTATCAGACACCATGATCATTTACAGAACGCCTAGTGACATTCAGAGAAACATTCAAATAGTAGCATCTGTCCTCAGTAGAACAAAATGAACTTAGAATTGTAACCAGGACTGTAGCCACTCCAAGCCATACATTGAGGTTCCCTGGGGATAACAATGATGGTAATGTCCTGGGGTGACATCATTACTCTGTCCAAAACAGAGAACGATACAATCTGTGTAATTTTATGACATTTGGGATAGCAGGGAAAATTGAAACCCACATATTTCTGAATTAACATGTCACACTGGAAATGAGTATCTCGAAAAGATTGCTTGCAACAAGATGTCACAGAAAACTGCTGTGAGGTCTCAAACCAGCTGCCTGGGTCAGGCTGGGGAGACCGGGGTCCTTGCCTTTGTTCGAGGCTGACAGAGAGACAATGGGAAACGTCTGGAGATGACTTGTGCTGCCAGCATCTTCAAAAATGAGAGATGATGGAGGGAAAAGTATTACCCAGGGCAGGGCTGGTACTGTGAAGAAATGATGATTCAGTTCATTGCATTGACCCACGTGGTGCTTTGTTTAAAATTGTGCTGGGCAATTCCTTCAGCGTCAGGAAGAGAAACAAGTCTTGTCAATAAATTATAGCGGATGTGGGGAAATCACTCCCAGGGTGAGGTCTGGGACTGAATGAGTCCTGTGAGGTCAGTGCCCACAGAAGCAGCTGCCAAATTTTACATTTTTCTCTTTGCCCTCGGATTCAGGGTGGATATAAATTCACATGCTACAGTCATGGAGCCCCCTGTTCACTAGCCTTGTGCTAAGATAAAGGGAGGGGGAGGAAAATGTATGACCCCACAGACGCAGGCTCCAGCTTCATAATGACCCCGCCACTCTTGGCATCTTTTCTAGAATGCTGGCATCTTCCAGAAAATGCCAGTCCCCTCATGACAAATAATTAGTTCGTACGTAACACCGCAACTGTATGGAGAGCAAAAATATTCAAATCTCTGAAGATATATTTTTAATTATAAAAACTATCCATATATGCGCAGTGTAAAATCTTCAAAAGGATTTAGGTGTAGACAAAATAAATCAAAGTCGTTCTCTTCATATTTCCCGCCTAAATCCAATTCCTGAGAGATAGCGGCTCAACATTTGACATGTATCCTTTTGAACCTTTTACTGTGCACAAATCATAGTGGCAAAGGCCCTGAAATCAGACTGTGTGGGTTCAGATGTGTCTCTGTCACTCAATAGCCATGTTACCTTAGACCTTAGACAAATTCCACAACCTTTCTGCACCTCAGTTTTATCATCCTTAAAGTGGGGATAATAATGGTATCTACCCCATAGACTGGCATGAGGTTTAAGGAGATTTATACACACACAAAATGTAAGCCTGAGCCTTAAGAAGCAATAAGTGTTTGCAAAAATGGGGCTGTGATGAAGGTGGTATTGATAGAAAAAATCCCTTCGGGGCTTTGTTTCTGGAGGGTGCTAGAGTAGAAGAGTAAGTTAGTTCATTGGGCCAGCATGAGTTGGACTCAGCTCTTCTGAGTTTCCTTCTCCAAAAGCAATAGTTTCTTCTTCTTCTCCAGTAAATATAACTACTTTAAGAACAAAGGCTATGTGGTGAGGCAAGCAAGGATGGGGCCTCTACGTACTAGTGTTAGGATAATGGCATGCTCCCTAACTTCTCTGAGCCTCAGTGTCTTTGCCCATAGAAGAGGAACAATAGTTTAGTTTCAAGGATCATGTAAACAATATATGTGAATGATTTTCCCCTGAGTCTGAGAACAGACTCAGAGTCAACACTCAGAAGTGAGAGCTATGGTAGCATGAAGCAAAAGGCTTGATGCTTCTTTTTCTTATGTCTCCAACAGAGGTGAGGAGCACAGGGCTGGGACCATTCCAAGGAGAGGAGAAGGACAGAGACTTGACTTTGGTCATGCCGGGGATGGCTCGTTCATACCCCAATTGTTGTCTATGATCTTTGGCAATCCATCTTTCTTATGTTGGGATAGAGTTTTCCAGTTGACAAAGCACATTTAAAAAAGGATTTTATTTATTTATTTGAGAGAGAAAGAGCTCGAGCAGGTGGAGGGGTAGAGGGAAAGGGAAAAGCAGACATCCTGCTGAGCAGGGCACCTGACCAGGGCCTCGATCCCAGGACCCTGAGATCATGACCTGAACTGAAGGCAGCCGCTTAACTGACTGAGCCACCCAGGCATCCCAACAGAGCATTTCCAATTGTATTCACTACTGTATGAAGCAGCAGGAAAGGGAAAGTATCAGAGCATTAAAGAGCATTGGTTTCTGCATAACAAAACTGAGACCCAGGGAGCACAAAGTACTTGGCCAAGGTCAGCTAGCACAAGGTCAGCTAGCAGAGTGAGAACGGGCACACTGCACTGGGGCAGGTCTACCCATCCAGGTCCCCAAGAAGGCCAGTTGGAGGCCAACTTGTGTGTGGATTGCTGTGGGCTGCACCTGTAAGATAAGGGCTCTGGGGTCACGATCCGGCTCAGAGTGGGCCCCCAGCAAACCCATTGTCATCAAAGCATCTTTATGTAACATCTACCTGTCTTCCACCGCTGCCACCATGACTCAGTCTAGATTTGTTTTTCTGGGCCTAGTACAGAGGATGAAGCTAATAATACTGACCTAAAATAACTATAAAAGCCTGGACAAAAAAAAGTTTTTTTTTTTTTTCTACCCAAGATGATCTATATTTAGGGAAATGTGGCTCTTCTCCTCCTATATCCCTTTCGTATATTTTGAGTCAGGAGCAATTTTGTTTGAGAAACACGGTCAGGACAATTTTGTCTATAACTGCACTGGAAGGAAGAGGATAATGGAAATTTTAATGAAGACGCCAACGCAATGAGAATAGGAATCAGTTCTTTTGCAATAGGAAGCAGCTACTTTGCTCAATAGGCAACAAAACCTTTAGTTTGTGTTCATGAAAATTATGATCATCTCCGGCTCCGCTGAGATTTCACCGAGAGAGAGAGAAAAAAAAAAGAATTTAAAAAGTTCAGATGCAGTTCACTTGGAAGCTTGTCTCCAGACTTAGAGAACATTTCAATTTTTCAAAAGGGCACACCAATAAAGAGGCTGGAGGCTGGTACAGAAAAACAGATTCTCTAGATCTGAGGACCGTGTGAGACAGTGGGTTGCTAGTTGTCTGGGCTTTGTATCTCATGACTATGACACAGCGGGATGAATAATAACATGATGGCCTCACCATGCTCAGCCTCGGGGCCTTGGCCATGAACATGAGAGGCTGCAGTGCAGCTACAGTCTGCGGCCAAGGTCGTGCCCTGCACTTGTCCGTGGTGGGGGCCAGCTGGAGGAGGGGGAGGTAGACCTGGGAGGTGTGTTGCGTGCGATGGGGGACAAAGGGACCGAACTCAAATCAACTGCAGGGCCTGAGCCTGTCTGTTGACCCGAATCCTGGAGGCCCAGGGAGAGTGGCACAATTACAAAGGCTTTGCCGTTGAGTGGTGGGAGAAGGTGATGGCGTCTGTCCACCACCCAGTCCTCCATGGAAAAGAGAATGGAAATGCAGGTTCACAGAAGTGTCACCATTACAGCTCCTCATGCCCTGTGTGGCAGCCAATGCCAATACCCAACCGTCTAGAAAACACACCCTGTGCTCCTTTCCTCACTCCCATAGAAGAACGCTTCTGCGACCAGATGTATGGGTTTTCCATGATAAGCAATTCTGCAACTGCCTAGAGTTAGCACAGACCCCACAGGTTAAGAACTGTCCCCAACCTCAAATACCCATTGCATAGCCTGTCTCCAGGTTACCTACAACTTCTGCCTGACTTCCACAAATGGAAGGTTCCCATGACCCCCATCCTGGGTTTGATCACTTGCTAGAATGGGTCACAGGACTCAAAGAAACCCTTAATGTTTACTGCTTTGTTATATAATAAAGAATATGCTAAAGGATACAAATGAACAGCCAGATGAAGTGATATATAGGGTGGAGCCTGGAAGGGTCCCGAGTATAAGAGCTTCTGTCCTCGTGGAGTTGGGGCACAGCACCCTCCCAACACCCAGATGCGTCCATCAAACCCATCTCCACATCAAACACGTCTTGGAAGCTCTCCAAACTCCATACTTATGGGACTTTTATGGAGGTTCCATCATGTAGGCATGATTGATTATTAATTCATTTTCCAACCTCTCTCCCCACTCCGGAAGACGGGAGTGAGGGCTGAAAGTGCCGACCTTCTAATCGTGCTTTGGTCCTTCTAGGGACCAGACCCCATGTAGGAGCTCACCAAGAGTTGCCCCATTTGAACAAAAGACATTCTTCTCACCCAGGAAATTCCAAGGGATTTAAGAGCTCTGTGTCTGACACTTCCATCACTCTGGAAATTACAAGGTTTTAGGAACTCTGTATCAGGAATCAGGGTCAAAGACAAAATATTAGCAGAAACCAGGGGCAGATATATATATCTTATTATTTCACAACATCCCAATTCCCATTCTCCCATCCTTCGCTGCTCGGAAAACACAGTTGTGTTCCAGTCGGAGGAAGAGCCCAGATGAACGACATTCACAGCTTCCCTTGCTGTTAGGGAAGACCATACGACAAATCAAAGTTCTGACCAATGAGAAGTCGATAGAAGTCAGCCAGGGATTTGGGGAAAGGTCAAGTCTCCTGACTTCATGCCTCTCCATGGTTGTTTGCAAGAACATTCACAATTCTATTGCTGTACCCTTGGAATTGACTTGGCAACTCTTTCTCAAGAGGCAGAGACTATTTCTCCACCCCTTGCCTCTGAGCTTGGTCTGTGACGTGCTTTGGTGAGTGTAAAGTAGGCAACAAGGTACGAACCAAAACAGATATGGGATTGCACAATGGAACTTGCCCTCTCTTGCTGCTGGAAAGCTGAGACTGCCACAAGATGACACCCTTCTTTGCAATAATTAAACATAAATAATATGCCTACCTAACATTCTCATACTCATGAAAATGCACTTGCTTTCCCCACAAAAGGGAAAAAGGGAAGACTCAAAATCTCACTGGTTAGTTCCTCCCCCTCTATGTGCTGTTTATTCCTTGTCTAGAGCAGGCACAATCCCATCTAGATATCCAGTAGCCTAGGTACTAAATAAGTAGCTGGGGAGGGACTGTAAATGCACACTCATACACAGTCACGTGCACATATGCACGAACACACACATCCGAGAAAGGAAGAACATAGAGGCAGCTACTCTAGTCAATTTCTGCAGCTAGTAAGGAGAAGTGACAGAGGGCATGGCAGTGTCCAGTAGAAACGCCAGTGATGCTGGGCAGGTAAGATGGTGCCCAATGGACATGGTACCATCTAGGGGGGGTCTGGAGCAAGGAAAGGAGAAAAGGAGGACTGAACAGATTATATGAAAGCACATATGACACCACCCAAGGCTTCTGGAAATACCAGATGGAGAGTCTTTGTAGGGGGCTGGGTTCCTACATCTTGCATTTTATGGAGAGTCTTTGTAGGGGGCTGGGTTCCTACATCTTGCATTTTATGGAAGGCGACACTTACAAGATGAGGAAAAGGAAAACACATGCTAAAGATATAAAAAGACACAATCATTTCCCTCACCCACCCATTAATGTCCAGTTGAGAAGATAATTACTCAATGCACAAAATACCTACCCCAACCCCCACATAATATAGGATTAAGGATATTCTGACTCTATATGAAGTACTGAGACAAGGGAAGAAGGGAGGGAGGGAGGGAAGGACTGATTTTGGGTGCATCCATCTGGAAAAGACAACAGCTCACCATGGTGTCCAGTGGCCGGCACAGTGCCCCTGTTGTGTTCTCAGAGGGGACAAGAGCTACTAAGGCCCAGAGATGTTCCGTGCCTTGCCCTAAGTCCACAGGTAGTGAGAGGCACAGCACCCTTCAGGATAGCACACCACTGCAAACTGTAACGGAGTGACTTGTAGGAAACAATTCTTATGCTGGTTTTCCTCTTGCACTTTTCATTCTCCTTGTAGTGAAAGAAAAGAGCTACTGTCTATTTTTGATTAAGTCATTTGATTTCCCCGTGCCTTCAATAGGCAAACTCCCCCAACCAGTCATCTGTTTCTCAGCTGAACTTTTCTGCCTAATAATAATGACAGAAGTAGTTTCTGTCACAATAGTATCTTATGTGCTGTGCAATGGAAAGGATACAGAAGGGCACATCAGGAAACCTGAGTCCTTCTCTTGGCTCCATCAGTGAATGCGGGAGCGTTCTGAGCAAGTCACTTCATCCCTGTGGGCCTCTGTTGTTTCACCTGCAAAATGAAGGGCTTGGCCTACATCAGTGGTTTTCCAGTTGCTTCTTGGAACCCTAACAGTACATGGTAGTACCCGAGGATCAGGTAAGGGAGGAGACCCAATGGGCAAGACTTCAGTTCCCCCTTTCCACCTCAGTTTTATATATTGGGGTTCCTAAGCTAAAAAAAAATCATCTAGCGAATTGCCCAGGCACCAATAATCCGTCATTCCAAGGCGTTCGGTTGATGGTTCTAAAGATAGCTCCGTGCCCACTTGCCTCAAGTGAGTAAAATTTTGGATGGACTATAAATAAAGAATGCTGGTTGGATTTCCAGATTTTTTCAGAATGGCACAGAAGAGAGTAGACTGAGAAAAATGCTTTATGAGTAGGGAATTATTTTGCTTTTCTGCCAGGATTTATTACATAAGCACATTTTGTCCTCAGCAGCATCCACTCCAGTGGCAAAACTATCTCACTGTATGTACATCAGCCCTGAGGACAGAGATGGGAAGATCCACGTAGGTTGGGGCCACACCCTGTCCAACCTGGAACCTTCTCAAAAAAAGGCAGTGGGAAAGATGAGAGAGTCCCATGTTCCTTGTGTTCCCTAGAATCTCCGCTACATGAGGAATTTACTTAGCCCTATTATAAAAACCCTATCACTATGATTACAAAGACAATTACACTACAAATTGACATGTAAAGAGAATTTCCAGGCAAGGGAATATAACCCCCTTTAGTCCAGAGCATCTGTGTAATGGTCTGTTAATAGAAGAACTGTAAGAACACAGAGATGTTCAAATCGTGTTGCTTGATACTAAAGAAAAATTGTTGCAGCTGCAGACTTTCAGCTAACGAAGTAAAAACAGTGATACGTGGGACACAAAGTAGAATTTAAGGAATGATATGTGGGAATCAAGATCAGTGGAATTTTGTTTGTTTACAGATAAGCCAATTGGAGGGTACCATTAGAACTGTCTTCAAGTGAATGAAGAGGTTTTGTGAATTAAATCCTTCCTGATCATTTCCTCTATTACTAAAAGAACGAGGAGGAAAGGGACTTATATTTAAGAGAAAAGATCCTGATTTGTTAGCAGAAGTAAACTGAGATTTTTTTTTTTTGAATAATAAAACACTGAGGCGGCCAAAATAAGGTCACCCTCAGATCTCCTGCCATCTGTCCATCTGTCTTGGACATTTGCCTATTTGAAAGGCAAATAGTTGGGAAAAGGGAGCTTTATGATTTTTATATCTGTATATGGAGCATGTACAGAAATGTGAGCTGGCAGAACTATTATTAGGATATCACATCTATAAAAGGTTTGATGCTTTTAAAAATCCTGTTCCTCTACACGGTTTCATCCAGGCTGTGGGACAGGTTCAGAGGCAGCAGGGAAAAAAAACTGAGACACGAGGCTTTCAGAAAGACCTGCGAGAAAGAGGTGAAGAGCCCTAAGCAGAGCCTCACCGAAGAGAGTGACGGAGTCAGGTCCAGCCCCATTCCCGGTTCAGGGACGTCCTTGTGGCCCAACATTGTGAGAGAGCAGCCAGCGAGGGGTGAGGGGGACAAGGTGTGGGCAGGGAGCTCCGGGAAGAATGTGGAACTTCAGGGACTCACAAGGAGAGGTGCAGGAGGGGCATCGTCTGGTGAAGAACGGGGATCCACGGTCACCTCAGAGAATCAGCAGCCTTTGGGACTGGCTCTTACCCATTAGCAGGCCCATGGACCCGGGAAGGTTTAGGGAGACAAAAGGCCACACCAGCAGTTCACTTACTTATAACACAAGTGATCCCTCGCCCCAGTGACCGGAATGTTCCTGTCCACACAGGGCTGATGACCATGTGTGAAAGCGTAGACGCCGGGGACACATTACTGGGGCCACCAGGTTGGGGAGGGGACCTGGCCTCACCATGTTGCAAGTCAGTACGAAGCTCCTGGGAGGCTTGTCGGCTGTCTGCCCTTGCTGAGGTCCTCCAAACTGCTTTCTTCCCTGAGGCTCAAACCTGTTCTCAGCACTCCTGTGTTCGTGCCCATGTTCTACCCCTAGAGTCAAGGCATCTGGTCACTGAAGTATTTATATGAAGGGTGTTTGGTGACCACAGAATGGGATCAAGCTTGGAGACATAGTTCACAGAAAACCCTACAAAATGTACCTACACCCCAGCCCTGGATCTCTGGTGATCCCTCAGAGGCCGTATCCCTCCCCGCATAGAGTGGGATGTACTAGACAATTCTGCCCTTTTATTAATTTTGTAAGAAAAATTACATATTTTATTTTTTTAAAGATTTTATTTATTTTAAAGATTTTATTTGTTTCTTTCTCAGAGAGAGAGAGCACAAGCAGGGAGAACAGCAGGCAGAGGCAGAGGCAGAAGCAGGCTCTCTGCTGAGCAAGGAGCCCGATGTGGGGCTCGATCCCAGGACCCTGGATCATGACCTGAGCCGAAGGCAGACACTTAACCAACTGAGCCACCCAGGCGTCCCCGAATAACATATTTTAATGCCAGATCATATTACCTTCCTGCATCGCATGGCCCATTCTTTCTTTAAGCACATTAACATTATTCTGATTCCTGTCCTGCATATTTGGTGGTCTTATTGGTGCCACTCTCAGTCTTAAGGGACTATGAGGGACAGCGCTGTGTCTGAGGGCTGTGGGTCCCAAGTACGATGGAAGGGGCCCCAGTTGGGAGCATTGAAGAGAAACAACATTAATAAATGACGCTATGTTCCTCAACATCTGATCTTTTTCTTAGGTTAATTTTCCTCCAAACAAAGCAAGAGCCACATTGTCAGAGAGCTTTCCACCCCAAACCAACTTCCCACCTTCCCGCCCGTCTTCATCACCAGCAGCAAATTTCTCCCAGTGGCTTAAGGGCCCACGAGGGCAGCTGCTATAGGGCACAGTTATATCTCCTCTTCTCTCCATTCCCGCTCATGGCTCACCTGGTTTGACCTTGCTTCGACCTTGGCATGACTACCTTGGGCCTCACTGGCCCATCTGCACAAGGGGGTCTTAGGCAGGAGAATCTCAAAAATCCTTGCCAACTCTGGATTTTCAGAAGGATTCCCTCAGGAAAAAAGGAATCTAAAATTAGGTAAATTGGCATCAGCTTCTGTTTCTGTTCTTTCTCTTTATTCTGGAGCTGCCAAGTCATTTTCTAGGTGTTTGAAACTGAGTGAAAAGGTTTCCCCGTGGGTTTAATTTCAGTTGCTCTCTGCGTAATTTTTATTATGCATTTACCCAGGGATCAGCTTCTGTAGCCTTCCCCCAGGCACAAGTGTCCTTTTAATTCCAGGAGCTCGGCAACCCACGTACTCTAATTAAAAATGTGCATTTTGAGAAAAAGTTGAAGTCACACCCTCATACAGTGGAAGAAAGGATCTCTGTTAAACTCTCCACAGACATGAGAATGAATTTCACTGTTAGATGGAGATTTTCTATCTACCATGTCAGAATCCACCCCACACAACTGGGGTTTTGGAGTATTAGCCCCATGCGTTCTAAGTACTGACCCCCATCTATCGTCTGTTGGGTCCTTCATGAAGGGATTCAAATCTGTAAACACCTCCTGAAGACCTACTTTGTGTCCATCCCATGTCACTGAGGAGCCAAAGGCAGTAGAATGCACTCAGGGTTCAGGGTCTGGGGGAGCCAGATGTGGTTTAGGTCCAGGACCTAGAGTGCACTAACTCCATGACCTCTTTGGGTTTCAGTATTCTCATCAACGAAAAAGAGGGCACCTGCTGCATGGGGTTTCAATGGGAGTCAGTGGGGGTAATACATGCAAAACACCAGGCATAAAATCTAGCCCCTAATAAGTCTTTAATCAATGATATCTACGATAACACTCAAAAAAGGGAAAATGGCAGATTCATCCATTCAATGGGCATTAACTGTATGTCTTTTATGTTCCAGGCACTGTGGTATGACTCTGGGTATGTGCTGGGAAACAAAGCAGGTAGAGTGGCTGTTCTCATGGGATTTGCAGTCTCGTGGGAGCTGCAGTCTGTATAAAGTAAACACACCTATAAATATACGATGACATGTTGTGGTAAGTGCTAGGAAGGAAATGAACTGGTGCCTTAAAGCACTCGGGAAGATAACATGGGTAGAGCCAGGCAGACATGCAAGAGAAAGAAGGGGGTTCACAGCATTGGAGCCACTGCGCTCTTGAGGGATGGGGTGACCGGGCAGTCTAGAGGAAAGCGGAGCCCAGAGGAAGGTAACACACTTCTTAGAAGAAACCTGATTTTCATTCCATTATTGGCTCACAACATTTTAAAGTTTGAGCATTTATCAAAAATTATCCAGCCCTGGGGCACCTGGGTGGCTCCATGGGTTAAGCTTCCCACTCTTTGATTTCGGCTCAGGTCATGATCTCAGGCTTAGTGTGGAGTCTCTCAAGATTCTCTCTGAGAGAGAAACTTAGACACTCGGAGATAGTATCCCTCCGCCCTTCCTCTGGTCTCTCTCTCTTTCAAATAAATAAATAAATCTTAAAAAAAAATTTACCCAGACCAAATCTTATACAGATGGGTAAATTGAAGTATGGGAAGTAAATTGCCTCTAGTCACATAGCTACTTAGTGAATGAACAGGCTTTTCCTGGGATCTTTTTTTTTTTTTTTTATCATTAACTCTTCTTCTTAAATATATCAGAACACCCAGGATTCTGTATAAGGTTACTGAAAGTAGTACCCATGTATCTTCTTTTTCCATCACTAACAGAAGTCCCTTTTTCTTGAAATTTCTGGGGGGAAAGGGATAGGGCTGAGATCCTCTGAGAATCCTACAAATATGGTTCTTATGTTAATGCTTTTTTTAAAATTTCAGTTTAGTTCAGAGTGTCGTATTAGTTTCGGGTGTTCAATATCATGATTCGACACTTTCATGTATTAGTTGGTGCCCATTAAGATAAGTGTACTTTTAATCTCCTTCCCTTAGTTCATCCATCCCCCTCACCCACCTCCCCTATGGTAACCATCAGTTTCTTCTCTATAATTAAGAGTCTGTTTTTTGGTTTGTTCCCCTTTTTTCCCTTCAGTGTATTTGTTTTGTGTTTTAATTTCTACATATAAGTGAAATCATATGGTGTTCGTTTTTCTCTCACTGGCTTGTTTCACTTAGGATTATACTCTTTAGATCCATCCATATCGTTGCAAATGGTGAAATTTCATCCCTTTTTTTGGCTGAAGAATATTCCACCGTACATAGACATCATTTCTTCTTCATCCATTCATCTACTAATAAACACTTTGGTTGCTTCCTTAGTTTGGCTATTGTAAATAATGCTGTTATAAACATCACGGTGCACGTATCCCTTTGAATTGGTGTTTTCGTATTCTTTGGGTAAATATCCAATAGTGCAGTTGCTGGATCATAGCACAGTTCTATTTTTAACTTTTTGAGGAAACTTTGTACTGTTTCCCACTGTGGCTGCCCCAGTTTGCCTTCCCGCCAACAGTGTGTGAAGGTTCCTTTTTCTCCACATCCTCGCCAACACTTGCTGTTTCTGGGGTTTTTGATTTTAGCCATTCTGACAGGTGTGAGGTGACAGCTCATTGTGGTTTTGATTGCATTTCCCTGAATGATGAGTGACGTTGAGCATCTTTTCATGTGTCTGTTGGCCATCTGCATGTCCTCTTTGGAGGAATGTCTGTTCATGTCTTCTGCCCATTTCTTAATTGGATTATTTGGCTTTTTGGTGTTGACTTGTGCAAGTTCTTTATATATTTTGGATACTGACCCTTATTGGATGTGTCATTTGCAAATATCTTCTCCCATCCGGTAGGTGGTCTTTTAGTTTTGTTGGTTGTTTCCTTCGAGAATCCTGCTAATCTTAAGCTATTTAAACTTGGGTAAACTCCTAATTCCTTCATCGGTACTCACTTCCCTTTTGAGTGCTCCTCTCTTTGGCACTTGGGTTATATTGGAATCATGTTCTCATCAGATTCCAAGGGGCTTGGAGGCCCAGAGCTTGAGAACAACCCAGAGGTTGTGCTGGTCTAAGGCTACTACCACCTCAACCACCTTATGTACCACAATGGGACACTGTGCTAACACCCATGAGTGTTCTCCAACCTCAAGTCTGAAAGGGTTCTCACCATGAAGGTCAAGGACCTATTGCTTTCACTGTCACCCAGATGTGAAGCAGAAATGTGTAAGATTCCAGCCAGCCATGAGTGAGGTGGGCACCCCTAATGGAAACAAAATGGGCTTAGGTGGAACTAGGTTTGAACCCAGCTCTGCCACTTAATAGTTTTGTGACCTTGAGCAAGCTACTTATCTCTGGGATACTCGGTTTCTGTAAGTTTCTGTAAGTATACTACAAGGAGATTGGACTTAACTTTCAGGATTGTTATGAGGCAATTAAATTGATCCCTAAGATGGTACCTGGTACATGGCACTCAGTAAATACACTTCCTTTCTTTATTTGTTAAGCACAAATTAAGCACTACTCCAAGGGCTTTACAAATGTTAACTCCATCCGCATCTCTCTTCCCAGTGAGGAACAATGTCCTACTGACAGCAGGGGGTGAGGGGTTCCACATGCCCTCAGGCTGTTCCATCGGCCTTTGGAAATAGGAATAGCTTATCTTGCCTGAAAATCATCCACCCGGGCTTTCAAGCAGGACCTGGGTGTTTTCCTAGACTCCTAGATAGTGGTTGCTCCCCATATTGTGCTGATTAATAATATTGATAATTTCACCGTTCACATCCACTAGGTACTTACTCTCTAGCATCATCTCTTGCTGTACCTTCTTGACCCATTTTCTTTACAGCAGATACACACTTGGCTCAAGTCTCACATGAAGTTACTCGTAGTCCCCAGAGGTCCCACTGTTTCATGCCACAGGCCACACTTTTCTTTTTTGCCTACACTGCCATTCCTCCTGTGTTTGCATGGCCACGGTCCTTGAAATTTCATTCCAGTCATTACTTCCTCTTGGCCTTCCCTGACCTTCTGAGTGGTATAGGCAGCCCCCTCCTGTGGGTCCCTCTGTACCCTGTCCGTGGTCAGACTGTAGAGTCTTATAAGGGCAGGGACTGTGTCTTACTCAGCTCTGTACCTCTAGCATCTAGCCCAGGGTCGCACAGTAAGAAAGGAAGACTGAAGGAAGGAAGAAAAGAAGAGAGGGATAAGAAGGAGGGAAGGAGAAAAAGAAAGAAGGGAGGGAGAAAGGGAGGGAAGAAGGGGGGGAGAGAGGGAGGGAGACATGATCAAGTAATTAGCCAATGGTACATTAAGGCAACTTCTCTCACTGCTGTCACTGTTGCTAACTCTCACTGTCCCTGCCAGGTGAAAACTGATGTGTGAAGGGCAAAATGATTGTCATGGTTTGATAGTAAATGGCCATTTTTCAGGTGTTAGGAAGTAGATGCTCTCCTCTAAATGAAACTCTTTGTCCTCTCTTATTCTCTTGAAAAATAGACAAGACGGAACATTCCTAGAGCTGGAGGCAGGACTGATGAGCCTGGAGGTCAGGACCAAGTGCCAGCTTCACTAGCCTGGGCCTCCGTGGGCTCTCTCCTCTATTGAAAAGAGGCAGAGGCATCAGGGAAGAATGGGTGATGGTCTCCGAAGGAAAAATGTACTAGGTAGGGCTTCTTGGAGTGCAGGCGCCTGTGACCTGGGATCCCTGTTTCCCTGTACCACCATTAAATGTATCTGTCCTCCATTCCTGAGGTCACTGGCCTGGCATCCAACATGCCTTCACTAAGCTGGAGAGACCATTGGGGAATGGTAGGGACGAGATGAGGCTATAAGTACACTGAAAGTACACACACCGAAAGCAGAGAGCTTTCCATCCATCCATCCATCCATCCATCCATCCATCCATCCATCCATCCACTGTATTAATGTCCCTTTAGTGACTAATGTGTGTTGGAGATACGCTGATGAAAGACAAAGGCTTTGTTGAAAAGAAGTTCAAAGCTTCTCCCCATCTCTATGTTTCAAGTTCATCAATCAATGAGACATTTGGATACTTTAAGGTCATAGTTCCCAAGACCCCAATTCATATTTCAATGAAGTCTCCTCTCCCTAAAAATAAGCAAACCCACACAATTTTGCATGTTATTTCAAGAGACTCATAGACACACTGAAGCCCATTCATGAATATCGGTTAAAAACCTTTTGGGACTACAATATTATCCCAGTGTCTTGCCACCCAAAATTCACTTCTTCATTCTAGAATATAGCTACCCCAACAGAGACTGCTTTTACACATGGTTACTTGCTAACATTAAACAAAGGTTTCAGTCTTTGACTTAGGCAAGCACTTTGTTTGAAAGCAATGCAAGGGAACCAACTGGGGAGGAGGACAACGGAGGAGGAGAAGGAATACCAAGTACCATGGCCTGCCCGGCTCATCATCTTTCCCACCCACCCCTTGCCTTGGCAAGGGGAACAAGAAGTCCTATGTCTATACCTCATTTGGCTTAAGAGGGAGCTGATTTGGCTTCTGATCCTTCTCTGACTGTCATAGCTCAGTTCTTAGTGTCTGGGATCCTGCCTCAGGGATTCAGGTTTTGCTATTCCCAACTTCATCAAACTTTCCAGGGCTGTTTGTCTTCCTACCCAGACCTACTCTTTCCCTTGGTTCACCACTATTCACCCGGATCTCAGACTTCAGCTAAAGGCACCCATAGCCTGGCCCGATCATCCCCTTGGGGCTTGATCTCCTGGTTGCAGACCAGAAGAAGTCCCTACACCCTGATGTCAAATGCTAATGCAGCAAGGCCCTGAATGCTTGAGTGTCAGGTCCCCCAACATGTACCCCATTCACTCTTTTTTCTGAAATGTCCCCCTTTGCCATTTCATCCCTGACCCACCTTGTCTCCTGCCATCCCCATCTAGAATTCTTGCAGGTCAAACAGTGAATAAAGGATGGGGACAGGACTGAACAGGACTAGAGTGAGAGTCCCAGGGAGGCACTCATTTTCAGTGAACTTTGAACTTGCATGGCCCAGAGAGGGAGTTCCTCCTTCAATTTTGTTCCCCTAAACACCTCTCTAGCCACACCCTGATCCCAATCTTGATGAGGTCTCCTAAGCCTAGAATAGACTTAAGGCACTGTCTAGACTCGAGTTTCTTCAATTTCTGGTTTTAATTTCTGGAAAGAAATATTATTTAATTATATATAAGAAATTCCTCTGCCAAGGGGGGGGGAATTCATGGGGAGGAGGAGAGTTCTTTATATCAAGTGCAGCAGGGTTCATGGCTGGTGATTAATCTCTTTGTGGAAAATGGCAATTTTAACACTGACGTGAGTAATCACACCTTTTCTTTCCATAGTAGTTCAGCATTTCCTGCTATAATAATTCAGACCCTAATCCTTCATTCAAGGAAGCAGAAGTGTCAGCGCACTATTAGCGTGCTCTGCGTTGACCCATTTGTTTCCTTGCAACCTCGCTCCAAATCTGCTGCCATGCTGGCCTACAGCGTGATTCATGACGGACGGTGACGGAGGCTGTAAAGGGCATCACCAGGAAGGACCTCCACAGAAAGAATGATTCCTCAATGAGGTGACAGCTCAGTGAATGACCCAGTGAATGAAAGGAGCCTCTTGAGCCTTGAGGTCCCCTTGGTTAGGTTTTCAAGGCCATTGTCTATGGAAAGGCAGGAAGAAAGGAAAAGTCCCTGAACCGAGGGTCAGGTCTCTTAAGTCCTAATCCCAGTTCTGTTGTCTGAGTTTGTTAAATTTTTTGGCTTCTCTAGGCTTTCATTTCCTCATCTGTGCAAAGAGAAGACTGGCTGAGAGCTAGATCAACAAAGACAGCTTCAGCATGAAAATGCTCTGGTACAATTTGGGTGTCAATCTCCAGGGGTTCGAAGCTGTTCTGAAGAGTTCGTGGAACTCTTTCCTGTCTCTTTTCTCTGAAAGGCTCTGACCATGGCAGTGAGGGTCTAGGTTCATGCCCACGTTGCCACTCTGGTTTGCTGAGGTGGTTGATGAACGTGGAAACAAGGTTGGCTACGCTCTCGTCTTGTGACCTGGACTTGAAGCCTTTCCTTTGCCCCCTCAGAGTGTCTTCAGGACGTTCATGCCAGCCTCTCCTCCACCGAGCTGCCAACTCATGCCTCCCTAAAGGAGGCCTCTTAACCAGCCCACCAGCACCATCTCCTTCCCACAAAGGTTTCTGACTCATAGCCGCAGTGTAGCGTGCGGCACCCTCAGACAAGAATACATCTTGCAAACTGCACTGGGGGCTGCCTCTCTGGGCTGCACCTTCTGGATACCAGAACCAAGACGACAACCGGAGTTAAGTTCCTCACAGATTGGAGAACATCTAATTATACCTGGAAGGGCTTTTTAATTCAGAGGGTTTTTAAAAATATGTATGTATTTTATATGTATGTATGTATGCATATACATTCATAATAGGACAACATGACTAATACTTGAAGCATTGTTTCAATTCTTGCAGCATATCTGGTTCACTTGTATCGGAGTATCCACATATCATTAAGACTCTAAACTTTGACTCTGAAGGATATATTAAGAATAAAGTCTGACATGTTTCTCCGAACGTGATTTCTCTGAAGACTTTTGGAAAACAACAAAGCAAGAAAGGACTGGGTCGCAAATAGGTCTTCTCCCATCTACCAACACCAATCAGTTTAGAGTGGATCCCTTGTGGTTACGTTGGAAAGGATCCTGAGACAGTAACTGGGCAAGAAGAAGTGCCTCATGGAATATGCAATGTCTGCTCAGAGTAAGGAGGGAGTTGGGCAGCATCTGGGTCATTTCTGTGCCATCCTTGGATGACCCTTCCAGCTGCTGCTCACCTCGTCCTTCTTTGGAAACCAGGGGCAAGGCATGATGTTCCAAGAACATAAGTGCTGTCCATGATGGAGGAATGTCACACAAAGTATGCTCATTTCAGTGATAAACATCAAACTAGGGAATAAGTTATTATAGCCTTCATTCTGAAGCCTAGCTTCCCCATCCGCATACCTGGTGAACCCAGTTGAAACCAAGGTCATTTTAGCGAGGGGGTTAAAAAACGTAGTTGGGACTTCCTAATGATGACAAGAAAGTTCACAGGGAAGGAAACTGAGATCTTAAACAATGTGCTCCACGATTATGATTCAAATAACTGCATGTATGGCAAGTAACAGAGAATCTCTTGTAGGATCCTAAATACTAACGTCCATTTACTCCTCACTAAGAGAATGCACGCTCTTTGGCAGACAAGACTATAGTAAATCTCCCTGGCTAATTCTGTGTGTGTCCTATTTAGATTTCATTATCCTGGTTTACCAGTCCTCTCCCTCTTTGCCTCACAGGACTTTCCCCAACGTCTCTTCATGCTAGAATGGGTTCTTCCTTCCATAAGGGCCTGGAGCATCCCAAATGATGAAAACTCTGTTTCTCCATCTGCTCTTGCTTTGAACTTTAAAGTAAGAGTCATCAAATAGACTCTTACAGCTCTAGATATCTGCCTTTTAAATTGATAATTGTTTGAAATTTAAAGAGGTTCTTTTTGCCTCTAATACAGAAAAATATCTCCTCTCCATACACTCCCCTCCACCAACTCCCCCAGTTCTCAGACTCTTTCCACCTTGTACATCACGGGGCTTTGTTTTCTGTCTCTCTGCTCTGATCACTGAGTGACTGGCTCATGGTGTGGCTCTAGGAGGTATTTCACGGAGTGAGAGAGAACATATTTTAGGTTGAATAGGAGCCAAACAAGAATGATGAAATTTATAGGTTCAGTGATACTTTCTGGGGGTCGACGTCAAACACTCTACTCTCTCCAGCACACAGTAGGGAAAATTGAAGTCCTCACCATTTATGGAAATGGTCTCATTTTTATGGAAAAAGTCGGATGGAAGCCTGAGTAGAGGGGACACCTGCCTGTAGCCTTACCCTAACGCAGTGACAGGGTCGTCCTTGAGACTTTGCCCTCTCTCCATCTTTTTGGGTTGAGAGGCTTAGTGTTACGGACATTTATAACTATCGGCCACCCCCGCCACCCCCCCCCCCCAGGCTTTTTCATCAGATGCTCACAGGCCACCTGGGGAAGACAATCCCCAGTTTTGACCTGTCCCTTAACTGGGCTCATTTCAGGCAGCAAGGGATAGATGCAGGCTCATACAAGGAAGTAAATGAGAATAGGAATATATTTCATCAAGCCTCGTGGAAAACTGAATGCTTGCTGAACATTCAATGCATTTCTAGCAACCTGGGACTTTTGTGCCCACTCAGACTTGGCTGCATGTCAATACTCGTTAGCAGGCAGCACATTGTCTCTGCATTCGTAGGTGGCCATGGCACCAACACCGTGTACTAATGCAATTCCCCATAGTTACCCTCTTTTTGTTTTCCTATCTCTTGCTGCTTTCTCTGGAATGCATCCTCTTTCACACCTCACCACATTGCTCTGTGGTGTCGCAGATGCAGCGGCTGAAACTTTGCCTTTGTTAGCGCTTGGGGAACGATGCCATGTGACCCCAAAGGCTAAGATTTTTCTAGCTTTAACCCCTTTCCTGAGAATATTTGTGTGCTATTTTCTTCCTATTCTCTTCTTTGCCATTGTTCCCCCCTTTGGTTTATTTAATACCAGCTCCCATTCCCTTGGATTAGTCAGTCCTGTCTCCCCTACACTAAATTGATTAGTCATGATGTGAAGGTAACATCATCTGTGAACTCTATTATCAAACACCATTCTTGGAACACTGGCAGGGAAACTGCATAAAATACAGCCCTCGCTTCCACCATTACCCCCTCCCTGAATCTTGTACTGGTGAATTAACAGGAAACAAGATAGTTCAGAACACACACAAATTCTCTGTACAATGGCTGGAACATTTTAGATGCTGCATGACACATATTTGGTGGACAAAACGAATGAATGCTTGATCGTGTGGTTAAACACGGAGGGGCTCGGGAGACCCAGACAAGGTGTGATGATGTAGGCTGGAGAAATCGGGGAGGGTTCCAGTAAAAGGCAGGCCGGGAGGTGCCAGAAGGTATGTTAGGACCTACCTAGGCAGTCTAAAGTAGGGGCAGGGGTAACAGACTCAAGGGGAGCCCTCGGTTCTCTAGGTGAAAGCTGCTTCTTTGAGTTAGTTATTATGGTGATGACTGTTACTGTCATTATGGCTAAATTTACTCTAAATAGAAATCTATAATGATCACAATGAGCACTAAAGAGCAGCTTAGTCATCAAGGCCACCAAATGTCATCACATATATTAAGGGCACCTATGTGTCCAGAAATGTCCCAGCCACCTGTGAAGCACACAGCCTCTGGTTAGTTCTCATCATGTGGGCTTTTGGATTTGACAACGGACATACGAAGGAAGCAATGTGACCTTAGAATAAGAGGAAAATTTACTCTCTACATCTCTGTAAATTGGATTTTTGCTATTACCTAGCATGGAGACTTTTAGAAGTGAAATGACATTTCACATTTGACAAATAATTTTTTAATATTAATAAGCCAGTGGGCATAAAGCAGTGAGAAGAGGGAGGCAAAATTAATAAGTAATTACAATTAATTATCTAATTATAATTGTGCTAAGTGCACAAAGGAACAGGATGGGGTGCTAAGGAGCATGAATGAGGGACCTGAACTCGTTTGGGGCCAAGAAATTGTCATTAAGTCCTTGATTATTTAGAAGGATGAGGAAGACCCGGGCAAATAGCTGGGTGAGGATTATCTGGGATTAACTGGGAAAAGACCCACTTTTCCTGGGCCATAAAGTGCATATTTTGCTAAGTTACAGCTTCCTGTACGAACTCTTTGGGCTGTTTTTGACCCTCAAGAGTTTGGCTAAGCAGATGGTATGGTGACCACAGCAGCTGGTCCTGACGTCACAGGCAAAACATCAACTCAGTATCTCCGTGCCCCACCTTATACTTTTGCTTTGACTCTTAGAGTTATGTGGAGGAGAACACAGACGCTCACAGACACACACAGCACAAGGCAGGAGGTATTCGCCTATAGAGGTTTTCCAGCTTTGCATGCTCGAGCTTCTGAGTGTGTCTGAATATTCCAAGCACCGAGTTTCTCACAGCAACCTCGCCTCCTGCCTCGCCAGCACCCTGAGCTCCCCGGTACCCCCGTCCTCTCCTTCCGAGCAGCTTCATGCTTACCTTCTCCCTCCACCCCCAGAGTTCTGACTTTTCAACACGTAGACACTGAGATCATTGACGCTTATGCTTCACTCTGTAATATGTGATGAAGTTAATGGAACTGATATTGACAGTATTTCTATTTGGTCAAAGCTGGGGGCCTGACTATGAACAGAGAATTTTTGGTAGCAGCCATCTTGAACTTGAACTTCAGAGGAATTGAGAGAAACCAAGAGGTCTGAAATATATTTATGATTGGCTTTCTGGGAACAAAGGGATGAAGGTTACTTCTTAACTGGCTCTGCCTCAGCCTTTATAAGCTCCATTGTGGGGGTGAGGGTGTGGTTCGAGCTGCCACTGGCTTGGCCTAGGACTGCAGCAGGGGACGAGTTGTAAGTAGGAGTTAGGGAAGTTAGGGAAAGCTCTTTCAGGCTTGGGTCCCTGATCACCTCCTTCAGGAAGCCTTCTCTGGTTCTCTCAGGGCAGAGTGAGTTGTTCTCGCTCTGCCTTCACGGTATGTGTGCTCTTGTACTACAGTTTGTACCGGTGTGTCTGCCTTCAGGTTCATGAGGGGCCACATCTGACTCACTCCCGCTTCTCCGCAGCCAAGCACAGCGCCGGCGCGATAGCAGCTCCTCAGTAAGCTTTTGCTGAATGCACAGGGAACACTTTCTTGGATGCTGAGCAAAATACGAAAAAGACGAAATCCTCTCTGCGTGCTCATCTGATGGCGAGGTGATCCCAGAGCCAGTTGATAGGGCTACCGGGGGAGGGGGTGGGGGGCTCTTGGGTGGTCTGAGGAGGCAGAGCAGCCCAGGCAGCTGCAGCTGGTCCCCCCCGGCGGGGGGGAGGGGGGCAGTCAAGTGACATCCTCACTACAGCCCTCCCACAGCGTCCCAGTCAGCAAAAGCAACAGCAATAGAAGGCTCCAGAATCCATGTCACAGCCCCTCAAGGACACCTGCCTGTAGCCTTACCCTAACGCAGTGACAGGGTCCTCCTTGAGACTTCGCCCTCTCTCCATCTCTTTGGGTTGAGAGGCTCAGTGTTACGGACATTTATAACTATCGGCCACCCCCGCCACCCCCCCAGGCTTTTTCAGTTGGCTCACCCGTCTGTGAGCTCAGTCTTCGGGAGCCCCCTGCACATGGCTCATCCTGAGTCGTGGTGCCTGTCACGCATGTCCCATCGATGGTTATTGAAAGTATGGGTGGATGGTTTGTGAATTCTCCCTCCCCCGTGTCAGACCCGAGCACGTCGGGCAGGGTGTGACACAGCGCGGGTCACAACCTCCCACGGTCACAGAGAGAGGCAGGTAGGGTCAAAAAGGAGAGAATTTAACATCTCTTCCTTCAAATGTCAGGGGACAGGAAAAAACAGAACTCCTAGATGTTTGCAGTGTCACCCTGGCTGGAGGAAAAAAAAAAAAAAGGAAAGCCAAGAGGGCTACATTTCTCCTTAAGACTTCAAAAGGTCTCCCTGCTCCAGAATGGTGTGTTGCCAAGACACTCGGCTTGTCCGACAGTACTCTTCACCCAAAAGCTTTCTCGGGTACATCAGGGGAAAGAGATGCCAGAGAGAAATGAGTGGGTACTCCAGCCGCCGATCCCTGACGCCCCACCATTGTCCCTGCCCGACATGGGGCAGAGGGGCAGGGGAAAGTGGGGGAGACGATACACAGAGCAGGGGTGAGGGCCCAGAAGGCAGCTCGGAAGTCAGCCTCGCCCAACCCTCGCCCAGAATGGAAGAAAGGAAGCCTGCTCCTTCTGCCCTTCCTTCTCTTAGTCCGGTGGAGATTAACAAGGTTTGATATGACTCATTCCGTGAGTCAGACAGGGGAGGAAAAACAAGCACGTCAAAGTCTAACTTTCAGATGGGTAAAGATTTAGCAGTCTGATCTGTGACCAAAATTGTTGATTTGAAGAGCTGGAATGAAACTGCAGTGCTCTCTCTCCTTCCATTATCAAAGGGGGCTGTGCCCTCTGAGGACTGGCTGAGCTGGGAGGAAGGCGAGCCCGGAGAACTGCTCAGAACAGGAAGTATCCAGGAGAAATGACCCTGTGAGGCCTGGAACTAAGGTGCGAATCCTGTCTCCCGTTTTTCTGAGATCCCCTTCACATATCCCCCCACTTTTTTTTTGCTCTTCAAGCAATAATGGCCCCTGTCCATTCCCAGTGTGCCTTGCGTTCATGACTTCCGCCCCCCCTTGTTTTGTGGTCCTCAAACGTGGCCATGCGTTGGAATCTTCTGGAGAGACTAAGACCTACTGAAGCCTGGTCTTACTCTCAGGTCCTGGGCACCTAGGGTTTCAAAGGCTCCCCAGGCAACTCTGATGTGCAAACGAGCTTCTGCATCTTGTCTCTCATCCAATGTATAAATTCTCCATGGGAATTTGCGCGTTAGCATTTTCTCTGTAATAGTCTAATGACATGCTCTGTCTCGAGTTTTAAAATTTCTTGCTTTGGGGAGATAGTTCCATGAGCTGTGAAGCATTCTGAAGTCAACTGCACCAGCTATCAGTGCTAAAGATAAGCGAGTTAATGGTTGATTGAGGATATTTTAGGTCGGAAAGCAGAGTGAAGGGCACAGGACAGCATACTTCTCTTATAGCTTTCTTCTTTTAATTATCAATTTCCCCCTCCTATCCTTCTTCCCTAACGCCCAAATGCTAGGGAGCCAGACCCTATTCTAATTGGGCCCTCATTCCTTCCCTTCACAGCTGCTTGCTCTCCCTATAACCCAAAAGAAGGAAGTCTCGGTGGGATATTCCATTAGGGACTCCAATCTCATGATCCAGAAAGTTCCTTCCAAACCCTGTACTCTTCAGGGTGCCAGTTGCTCAAGGGTCTTCAGTCTGAGAGCAGCAGTTTCCAGGATTTTTGGTCTTAAGACTCCTTCACAGTCCTCAAAATTATTGAAGACCCCAAAGAGCTTTTGGTCCATGTGGGTTACATCTCTTAATATTGACACTATTAGAAATTAAAACTGAGGAATTAAAAAATTTTATATAATTTACTTCAAAATAACCATCGCCAACCCATTCCAAGATTGCATAGATGATTAATTTTCTGAAAAATAGCTATTTTTTTTCCAAAACAAAAAACATGTAGTGAGAAGAGTGGCATTGTTCCACTTTCTGCAAATCTTTTATGTCTCGCTTAATAGAAGACAGCTGGGTTCTCATAGCTTCTCCTGTATTCAGCCTGTTTTGATTCACACATTATGCAGCAGCCTCTGGCTAATGATACTGAGAATTGATGAAAGACTGAGAATAAAAAAGGCAAACAATGTCTTCATATTATGAAAATTGCTTAGACCTAATGGGTTCCCTCAAAGGGTCGCCGGGACTTCCATGGGTATTCGAGCCACACTTAGAGAAGTACTGGCAGAGACAAGCCTCCAGGGACAAGAGAGCCAGTGCGGAGTGGTGATTAAACAGTGCGCTGGGCAGGAATCAGCAATAACCTGCAGCCTGAGTGCAGATCTCAGAGGACTTGCAACATGAGGAAAAAAACAAAGTAACGACTGATTTAACCCAGTCCGAGTGATAGTGGCTAATGGTGCCTATATGTCTTTCTTGTTTATGTTTCTGGGCAGCATACTGTATTACACCTTAACTTGGGTGCAAAGCCAGTTTGTCGTTCGCCAGGCATGTTGACCAGCGTGACACTGAGGTTGGAGGGTTGGGACCGAAGTTCTGGCAGTCCTTCTGTCCCGGCCCTGCCACCCTCGATGCAAACAGACGTAAACAGTTTCGGTTTCTGTTTCCATCTCTGTAGCGAGTTAAGTAGGGAGTTAAGTGGCGAGCTTCCCCAAACCTTGTCTAGTTTCAACATCCTATGGCTGCCTGTTTACAAATTTCAAAAAAAGGTTGGGGAGGGTCACAGCATTCTTGAAAATATTCTGGCTGAACTGAGGAAGTAAATACTTCATCGGATGATATAAAAATAAGAAGGAAATAAAACAACAGTTTCTGAACTCTGGGAGGAAGGTAAGTTTTAAAGCACTGTGAAATATTTATAAAATGCAAAAACTATCAAGAAGATAGTAAAACTGACCCAGTATATTTCCTTCTAAACATCCTTTTCCAGATCACAATGTACATGGAATTTAATGTCCTGATTCTTTTAGGTAAACATGTCTACTAAGTATTTATGTAAATCCTTTATAATTTCCATTTAAATGAATAAAATTCCCCTGTGTGGTTATACTATATTTAACTGAATCCCCTTACTTTTTGATATTTGAGAAGTTGTACTAGGCTTATGGAATTACAGCTGATTTTGTTTCTATATCCTTTTACTCATCTATTTTCTCTAGTGTGTTTATTCTTAGTATGACAAATAATTTTAAGGCAAGGACATGGTTTTTAAAGAGTGGGAGGAATCTGGGTTGCCTATACCAAGAAATCCCATTCTTTGAAGAATCTCAATGCAGATTTTTCTCAGCTCTCTTTGAACTCTGAGGCTTCCCAGGACTGCAGTCCCAAAGGTGCACAGAACCCCACACATGACCATCAGCTGTCTGAGCCTACCTTCGGTGAGTCACGCTGCATTCAGGAAACGATCCCATTCCTACCCAGATAACAGGCTGTCACGTCAACACACACGGCCCCACAATGTGTAGCAACTTCACTGGAATTCACTTTTCCTGTTTTGTTTTGGGTTTTTTTTTGCGCCCCTCCCAGTTCTAGGAAAGCATCTCTCAGAAATCACTCCGCCTTGTCCTACAGCACCGATTAACAGGGCCCTCCAAAGAATAGCCAAATCCCAAAGGAGCCAAGGGAAGGTGGGAGGCCGGGCCCCTCTTTTCCATTTGTTTCAGAGTCATAGGCCTCTCTGAGGCAGTGAAGATGAGCTGAGATGCTGGGAGGTGAGGACATTATGGAACTAAATGTCCTACGCAATGCAAGGCCATTTCTTCAAATGGAAAACAGCATGAGCATGAAGGGGAGGCCCAGAAGGGAGTCCCCGCTGCTGCAGGAAGTGCCCAAGGCCTCCCTCAATCTAAGCGTACTGGCTGTCCCCAAGCTGTTTCTTAGGTTCCTCTTGCCTTTCCAGGGTGCCTGCCACCCATAATCTTCTTAGTGGAACTGACATATCCTGATTGGACTGGGTCCTTCCGAGGACAGTCAGTTTTAGTGAGAAAGTGCTCTGCTGTACATGTATTCATTTCTTGGGGCAGTCATAATAACGTTCCATGAACTAGGTAGCTTAGAATAAGCAGAAATGTCTTGCCTCACAGTTCTGGAAGCCAGAAGTCCAAAATTGAGGCGTCTGCACGGTCCCCCTCCCCAAAAGTGTCAGGCAAAGTTCTGCTCCAGTAATACCCCCAGCTCCCAGTAATGTTGGCATCCTTCCTGAAAGGTGTCAATTTCTCCCTGCTCGGCTCACCCCGACTCCCCTCTGCGCACGTCTGTCTGCGCATGTCTATCGTATCCAAACTTCTTCTTAGGAGGATCCAGTCCTATTAGATTAGGGCCCATCCCAGGGAGCTCATTTTAACATGACTAACTCCGTAAAGACCCGGTTTCCAGGTAAGGTAATATACTGAGGTACTGGGGATTAGGAGTTCCACATATCTTTCTGGGGGGCACAATTCGGCCCCTAATGAATACAGAGAGCTTGGTAATCAGAGATGGGACTCAGAGCTGTCATCATGGCTTTCTCAGAACCATATGCCCTCAGGGGAAGTAAGAGGTCTCTGGGGAGTGCTGTTCTCTGCAAGCAGATTTTGCCTCCCGGTGGGGACAACGTGGCGCGGCAGGGTTAGCTCTAAATTAAGAGCACCTCGTTACCAAGGATTTTATTGCGGCTCACAAGTGTGGCAAGCAGAAAGAGCCTGAGGTCCGAGCATGTTATCACTCAGAGTCTGGATGAGCCGGCTGATTTTTGCTCTCTGAGTCCTGGGAAAGGCAGGCCTTCGGGATGGGGCAAGCTCAGAGTTGCACACCTTGCCAGGGAGACCCCTCCAGGCAGTGCGCCTTCTCCAGGGCAGGGGTCTGGGGCCTGATACAAACTGCCTGCCTGGGGGCTGGGGCCAGGCCTCCTGGGGGCGCCTTCACCCCATGAGGCAGTGACCAGTGATGGCGGGCTTGGCGGGCTCGGCCAGCAGGGGTGACAGAGACCTCAGTCCCTACCATGCCTTTGGCGAGCAACCGTCTGGTGAGCCGAGCATCACATTCCTGGCATCTATTTCCGTCTAAGTGGGTCTAACTAGCAACTGAAGGGCGCTTAACATGGGATTAAAATAACATTTCTGTGTGACCAGAACGCCCCACTTGGCATCCTGCTGGGAGGTGACCACCACCGACCGAGGGCTTCCTTCAGACCAGGGCTATCGCAATAAAACACTCTTCTAATTCTGGACTGTATTTTTTTCTATGTTAAAAGTCATTGATGCTCACTGTAGAGAACGTAACTATCCCTTATTTTCATCAGTATTACCATCAATAGATAATTACAAATGTGGGGGGAGGAGGACATAAAACCACACAGGGAAGGGCATCTGACATTCACTGAGGCCTCCTGTGGGCCGGGCACCTACCAGGAACTGGGGGAACGTTGTTCAACACCAGCCTTTCACGATGCCTGTGGCCCGCAGGCTCTCTACCTCCTCTCTGGGTGAGGGAAGGGATTCTGGGGAGGCTGGCAGCCCGCCGGCTTCCAACCCGGTTCTGAGCCCCTCTTCTTAGAACCCCTTGCTAGTAGAGTTTATCCAATAGTTGATCTTTCCGACGGTCCCTTTGCCTTTGTAGGCCCCATTCCTACATGTCTGGTGTACAATTTAAGTAGGGTTTTGACAGCTATTTTAATGTGTTTACTTGTGTCTCCTTTTGAACTGAAAATTTTTAAGTACAAGGATATAGCATTTACTTCACAGTGTTATGAATTATAGCAAGGTTACAAAATAAATGTGAAAAGAAAAAAAAAAAAAGAAAAACAAAACCACTC
This sequence comes from Nasua narica, assembly GCA_028533885.1. NCBI lineage: Eukaryota > Metazoa > Chordata > Mammalia > Carnivora > Procyonidae > Nasua > Nasua narica. The sequence continues at coordinate 165,328,709 of CM052800.1, forward strand.
AACCAGCTGATTACTCAGAAGTTGTTTATCTTGGAGCATGGGTGTCAGATTTCTCCACATTGGACTTGAGGGTTCGGAGGCACTGAATAGGTTAGTTTCTTGGTGCTTCTCGTCATGGATTTCCCCAATAAGAGACTGGATTTGCCAAATCTGGGAGAAGAAGGCTCTACTCTATAAGGAAACTATAGTAACAGGAGAATGTGAGTCTTTCATATATATATATACACACGTATACATATATGAAAGCTCCCCCATCTATATATATGAGGGAGCTTTCATTGGGTTCAAAAGGGACAGGTGAATGGGGTGATGGCAGAAATCTGGGCATTCTGGGATGAGGTGAGCTGGCTCCTGCTTGCCTGGAATGTCCCCTCGTCAGTGTGCAGGGGACATTGGCACAAGCATGCTTCTCGGTGGACAGGGATCTCCTGAAAGGCGGGGGCTGCACCCCATTCCTCTCTGCGCACACAACAGGTGTTCAATAAATGTTTGGTGAATAAACGAAAAAAAAAATAAATGAGCATTTTTTTTCCCCATTTATTTCTTGTGAAGTATTGCCCATAAGTCCAGGGCATAGGAAGACTGTCTATTTTATGAACCCTCACAGGGCCTTGCCTTTGATTTCATCCTCTGGACCTGCGATAATTTGCTGGAGTAGTTTAACCACCAGGCATGCCCACTATGGGGGATTTAGAACCAGAAAAAAGCACAGAACACTCTTGAAAGAAAGTGGGATCGCATGTTCTCGGGTATTTTGGCATGAAGTTCCGCTGAAGCCTAATTAAGTAGGTGTTTATGTGTATCTGTTGAATGAACTGATGTATAATGACAGAGTTATCCATCGGGGGCTCATGATTAAAATTTTATACTTTAAGGCATGCAGTAATTCAATAAAAGGTCAGAGGACAAAGCAAAAGATGAATGACTCCTCCCCACATCCTTCCTTCAGTCCATATTCAAAGAAGAATGTGAATAATTACAAACCTTTCCCCACCCATAACCCCATTATTTCTCCACATTTCTCTGTCCCACCCACTCCCAGTCAGACACAAATCAAAGAACTGGAATTTGCAAACCTTTCAATGCTTCATTTGTTTCCCATCTGTTTCCTGGATGTGTCTCAACTCTTAAAAATGTCTGCCTCTCTACCCAAGAGGTGAGTGACAAGCTCAGATAAAGCAATTGTAACTTTCTTTTTTCATGCAGCATCTGTCCCATGACTGGATACAGTTGATTTACCTGTAGTAAAGGCGACGGTAACCAGAAAAGAGGATTACAGTACATTCAGAGGCAGTCAAGGGAGGAAAATAAACCAAGTGCCAAGAGGGTATTGAATAACAGAGCTATCCACAGGAGTAGGATAAGCTTAGAGAGAAAAAAAGAAAAAAACCAACAACAACAACAACAACAAATTTTCTAGGACAATCCCTGTACTTCATAAATCTGGAATTTTGTCAGGAGCTTGATAATTGATTTTCTATTTTAAGTAATTTAACAGATAGACACGGTTTGGTGGGTTTTGTTTAAAATTTTGCTCAGGGAGTCCCTGAAAGGCTTTTTTATTGACAAAGTCATTCTTTCTAAAGCAACCTAAGCTATGAAAAATGCATATTCTTAATTCCTTCTATTACATATGAATCAGAGTGTGGGTGTGTAGGGAGTGTCGGGAGGGGGTTGTATAAAGCCACAGGAAACAGGGAATTGCTTTGAACATAAATTGTACTTGAAAATATGGGGGAAGACATTATCTTTTTGTATTCAACAAATGCACATTTTTTTCATAAAATATATGAGCATTTTTGGCATGAATTTGAAAGATTACATGAGACATCAAGTTGTTACGCTGGTGACAGCCCCCTCAGAAGAACAGATTTCCTCCTTTCTCCCACTCCTGGGGGTCCATTTGGTTACTGAACCTGTAGACAAAGAGATGGGCAGGAAGCCTCTGCCTTACATATTGATACATGGACGAGAGACTAATTTTTCAATCTTCACCCTCTGGAGTTATCATTTCTACTGTGGAATCGCAAAGGGCTCATTGCTTGGGTCCTGCCTCTCTCTAGCCAACTCCCCAAGCCTGTGACTCTGCTGGTCACCCAGAAAAGTTCATCAAACGAAGCAATAAAATCGAATGTGTGGTACGTGACCACTTTCCAATTTTTATGACTACTCCCCAAAGGATCACAGTCTCCGTAGTGAGTCATAGGCAGTGGGTCTGAGAAATTATTCTCCTTATTTCTCATAAGGAGAAATCAGGAGACCAGATCCTAAGCAAGTGGTAGTGAGAGGTAGGAAAAGATCAAAATTTAACTTGTAGTGTTTTTGTGAAAGGTACATAAAAAGGTGAGGCAAAACTACTTTGAAAGGTTAGGTGTGATTTGTCCATACTGGGATCGTTCGTACTGGGTATGACTGTTGGACTGGGAAGGCTCCTTTCCCCTCTTCTGCCTTGGTAGAGACCAGGTAAACTGAAAACTCAGTGTTCGGTTTCGAGACTGAATGGCTTGTTGAAAAGAGGTCAGCCTGGGAGCTACACAGACCTGAGTTCAAATCTGACTGTGTCACATACTAGCCTTGATCCAGGGCAAGTGACTCAGTCTATCTGACCAACCACATCTAGAAACCAGGGATGATACATTATCTTTAAATGAAGAGTTGAAGCAAGTAATATGTAAACTATCTGACACGTATTTATCAATTTACTTTGTGTTAGTCACCTATTTCTGTGTAAAAAATTACCCAAAACACAGTGGCTAAGCATTAATTATCTCATGGTTTTTATGGGTCAAGAATCTGGGCACTCTGGCTCAGGGTCTCCCCAACATTGCAATGAAGGTATTGGCCAGAGCTGCAGTCTTATCTGAAGGCTCAAGTGAGGGAAGATCTGCATTTAAGCCCATTCGTGTGTTGTTGGCAGGCCTTGGTTGCTCCCTGGCTATTGGCCAGAGACATTTCATTGCCATGTGGGCCTCTCTCTAGGGCAGCTTATAACATGACAAGCAAGAGAGCAAGAGAAGGTGCTTAGGATGAAGCCATGGTTATTTTGTATCCTGATCTTAGAGCCAGTCTTTTTGCAACCTAGTCTTGAAAGTCAGAACTCACTGCTTTTGTCCTACTCTAGTCATGAGAAGGGAGTCACACTATCCAGCCTACACTCAATGGGAGAGGATTTATACATGAGCAAGGATACCAGGAGGAGGGGATCATTAAGGGCTATGTTAAGAGGCTCCTACTACACTCTTGCATTCAACAGATATTTCTTGAGGGTCTACTGTTAGCCAGTCCAAGTCCCTGGGGTATATACTGTTTTAGCAGCACGAGTTGTCATTTTACACGAATTCATGCCTGCCTTCTCTTTTGTAAGTTGCCTGGAAGCAGGTACCATGTGTCATTTCACTCACTTTTGTCTCACCTAACAGAATGCTTGCCCAACAGTAGTCTTCTCAAGAACTGTCTGGACTGTGCCCTTTTTTTCAGCTCTGAATGACATTATGAAAAACCTGAAAAATCTTGAATGTGGTTTCAGGGATAGATGGTGGTGAGGCACCCATGTTAATTTCCTGACTTTGGTGGTTATATTGTGGTTTTGGAGGAAAATATCCTCAAGTGTGAGAACTATACTATAGTTCAGGGTCGATGGGACATCATGTTGACAACGTAATCAAGTGGTTTAGGGGAAAAGATACACTTGCAATTTATCTGTAAGTCAGAGATTGTTTCAAAATCCAAGCAAGCAAACACACACACACAAAAACAGTGACATGCATCACTGTGCCTTGAGAGACGCAAACCAATTTACAAAAGGCAGGTGGGATGATGTCGTCCTCTGTGCCTCCATCTGCTGTTCGCCCCACGTAAAACCATGATCACGTCCTTCCATTTATACTTGCAGATTGTCTCTGGGCTTTGTCCCCTCCGTCAATTTCAATATCACCCCCCTGGTTTAGGGTCTCACCGCCACTCAATAGAAGCGCGGCAATGACCTCCAAGCTGCTCTTACTGTCTCCAGCATCAGCTTCTCTTTCTGCCCCACCTTGCCCTCCCCCCACAACCCCCACACCTAATCTCTTCTCCATACTGTTGACTGGTAGGGGTTTTCTAAAATCCAGACCTGCTTGTGTCCCGATGAAAATCCCTTAGTCCTCTCTCCCTCACTGCCTACACATCAAGTCCCAGCTCCTTTTCCATCCTCTATTCTGGTTATAGCCTGTCCTTCCACTTCTGCTTCTGTTCACTCCCTTCCTCCAAGCGTGGGCAAGACTGAACCCTTCACCTTCCTGGGGGCCCACCGGTACCCTCCTGCCTCCCTGCCTCAGAAATGCTGTTCTTTCCCCAGCTTTCTTCTGTCTCAAAGATTTCTGTTCACTCTCCAAGATTCAGCTCAGATGTCACTTCTTCCGAGAAGCCTCCCCTGATCCCCACCACGTACTCCAGGCAAAGTGAAAGAAGGCTGCCTTTGTGCTCCAGTAACTGTCGCTCTCACAACAGCTATCATCGTTAGGGAATGGTGAGCTGTGTTCTGTTCGTCCCTCACCCAACTGTGAGCTCCTTGAAGGCAGAGAGTGTGTCTTAATGTGATTGTCCCCAGCACCGTGCCTGGCATCTCGTTGGCATTCAATAAACATCTGTCGAACAACGAGGCCAGTGCTGTGGGGGTTGAGGGGAGCATGCTCTCCGGTGTTCGTTGAGCATTTGGTGGACACTGATGTTAAGACTCTCCCCTCCAGGATGGAAGGGTGTGTGGTGGCTCGGGGACACGCACTGGCATAAGTAAAGTAAGTTAAAAGGAAGAAATTCTGTGCCCCAACATCGAAGCTTGCTCTCCTTTTCTGAGTTCTGAAGCCCCGCAGAACAGCACACTCCTTTATGCTTTCCCCACACGAAGAAAGCCTCTGATAAGGTCTGCTCCAGTTCCCCAGGCTCCGCAGAGTGGCGGTGGGGGGGAGGAGCCTGTCCGGCCGGGGCCTCAGCTGGGTGGCCAAAGTGTGCAGGAGTGGTACAGAGGGAACAAGTTGGGGTGGCTGCTACTTATCCCCGCCCATGGGGGATGCCAGCAGGTGGAATGAGGGAAGCCAGCAGCTGCGTAGGGGGCGAAGGTCTAAAATGCTAAGTGGAAAGCCAGGTCCTGTGTCAAACCTGCTGTGCGAGTCACAGCAGCAGCCAGGAGTGTGGTGGGAGGGGAAGGGAGGTCGGGCAGCCGCAGAGTGGAGGGAGGGGTGTCAGGAAGGGTTAGCCTCACAATGCAGCTGGCATAGACCTGTCCTTTGAGGGCTAGCAGGGGTGCAGAAATATAAGGGTAGGTTAGTGCATCTGCATAAGGATTTGGAGCAAGTCCGATGACCAGGAACCACGAGTGATCAATATGGCCTCTCATATTATCAAGAGTATTTCTTTTTCCTTGTTTCAAAATCTCTTTGCTTTTCGTGGCATTTCAGTTCACAGGCAGATGAATTTCTTGGGGGGAAACCTAATGTCATTCTTGGGCTGGGCTCATCGAGGCAACTGGGGACTGGATGATAAAGTCCCACTGAGAACCTGCTAAACAAGACTCAGGGTCACACCTAAGGCATCAGGTCAGCTGGCCGAAGATGACTGAGAGTCACCACATGGTCAAAATCAAGTTAATTTCAAAGTTCGTCTAATATAAATGTACGCAATTCAGGTATATCTGTCTTTAAGCTAGCCCAGAAGAAATTAGGGAATGAGTCATTCCATTTACCAAAAAAAAAAAAAAAAGATTCACAATAGAAAATTCTTTTATAGAGCAAGCTGCCCACATGTACTTAAAAAGAGCTGAGAGTTAGAAAAACTGTAATAAGCCCCCGAATGACTAGGAGCACATCTATAGAAGCCGATTATACCCATCCCCACGTCCAGGAAAGAGAGGTGAGCCACTCACAAAACCAAACAAGTCAACGACTGAAGCTCACAGAGATAGAGAAGCACTGATTCCAGGCTTCCGATTCAAGAGTTTGACATCTGTTTTTTAAAAGTCCCCATTTTTCTCATTAATTCAATATTTACTGAGCACCAATTACCTTGTTTTGCACTGAATATATCATTGTCAACAAAGTAGAGATAATCCTTAATCTTCCCAAATGTTATTCTAGTAAGAAAGACAGACTTGATACAAATAAGGGGACGAGTGATTTAAAAGGCTGTCAGTTGTGATATGATGCGCAGGGAACAGCCAGCTAGCTGAGCTCTGTGTTGGGGAGGCGGTTGGAGGAGGGGGTTACTTTAGATGGGATGGGTGTGAAGGCCTCTCTAAGAGGGGTAACTTGTGAGCGGAAATAAGGTTGTTTGCTGGCAGGAAGCAGTCTTGTGATGCAGGCGAGAGTTCCAGGCACAAGGAACAGGTTGAAGAAAGGCTTGGCCAGTTTGAGGAACAGGTAGGTAACAGAAGACAGTATGCCTGGAGCTTAGTGAGTACGATGGTGTCATGAGATGTGGTTGAACCGATAAACAAGAGGCTAATCATGCAGGACCTTAAGGGTTCATGTGAAGGGAAATGGAGAGCCATTAAAGAGATTGCAATGAATTAAAGCAAAAGATTAAAGCAAATGAATGCTATGTTTTAATGTAAGAAGGTTACTCTCGATGGCCATAGTCAACTGGATGTGGGAAGACCATCTGCACGTTGTACCAATCGTCTAGGCAAGCAATAAATGAGAACCTGGATCAAGATGGTGGCACGTAAGATGGAGACACATGGATGAACTCGAGATATGTGTTGGAAATCAAATTGACAAAGTCTGCTCCGAGTTAGGCATGGGCCAGCGGTAAAGGAAAAATCAAGAATGACTGCTAGGTTTCTTGGCTTCTAGATGAACACCTGGTTGGTGCCATCTCCTGAGATGGGGAAGATGTGCCGGATCAACCACTTTGGGAAAATCACGAACTCATATTAGATGTTAGATATCTTTGAGACATGCAAGTTGAGGTGTCAAATAGACAGTTGGGTAAATGCATCTGGAGTTGAGAAGTGAGATCCGCTCTGAAGAGAAAAAAAATCCATATATATAACCGCATTGACAGTGGTTGGCCTACTTTAGGGCGGGTTCACTTTTTAAAATATTTGCCCATCTTTCTCAAGACAATCTTAGATGTAGCATATCTCAAATGCATTGTGAATTAGTGTTTATTGCTCACAAAGTGTCTTACCTTAAAGAGCATACATTGGTTAGCATTTACTGATTGTGTTAAAAGTGGAAGGAACTCCACTTAATGTTATCTCATTTAATCTCCGCAATTGTATGAGGCATAGAGGGCAGATATGAGCACACTTCAAGGGCAGATTGGCAGTGGAAGCTGAGAGTTGAAGTGGCCTCCCTGCAGTCCCACAGCTGGTGTGGGGCAAAACACGGAGTGGAACCCAGGGCTCCTGACTCTAGGATCATGCTCTGGTCTTCACGACTCCTCTCCTCTCCACAATAGTCCCTTATCTACCTTCACTGGGGAGCAACTGCTACAGTACTATACTGGTACAGTAGCTGTGTGAGTTGTAACTTGGGGCAACCACTGAACCCCTCCAAGCCTCCATTTCTTCAGCTATTGGTGACAGTTAATTTTATGTGTCAACTTGGCTAAGCCATGTTGCCAGATATTTGGTCAAACATTATTCTGGATGTTTTTGTCAGAGTGTTTTTGGATGTTTTTGGAGATTAACACTTAAACTGGTGGACTCTGGGTACAACAACTTTCCCTCCATAATGTGGGTGAGTCTCATCCAATCAGTTGAAGGCCCGAATAGAACAAAAGTCAGACCTTCCCCAAGTAAGAAAAAATTCTGCAACAGACAGCTTGAACTGCAACATCATCCCCTTGTTGGTCTCCAGCCTGTCAGCCTACCTTGTAAATTTTGGACTTGTACGCCTCCCTAATCGAGTGAGCCAACTCTTTAAAATAAATCTCTTTAGGGGCACCTGGGTGGTTCAGTCAGTTAAGTATCCAACTCTTGGTTTCAGCTCAGGTCATGATCTCAGGATCATGAGATCAAGCCCTGCATTGGGCTCTGCAATGGCCATGAAGCCTGCTTGGGATTCTCTCTCTTCCTCTCCTCTCCCCCCACTTGTATTCCTTCTGAATGAACAAATGAATAAATGAATGAATAAACAAACAAACAAACAAATAAATAAAATCTCTTTATATATGATATATATGTGGTGTATGTGTGTGTGTATCTTACTTGGCATTTCTTTTCCCTTCCCTTTAAACCCACAGCCAATTTGACTGCTTTTCCCCAGATGCTCACATTTGTTAGCCTGCCCCAGTTTTAGGGTTGGTCAGATAACTTGGTCAGAAAGAAGGGGGCTTTTGAAGACTCTCATGGCCTCGCTAGCAAATGCCTGCATGGCAAACAGAGTGCTTTCTCATTTCTAATTAGTTTTCTATGAAAATGGGTGTTTTGATTTTTTATCATGGCATGTCAGCCCCAGAATTTAAAGGCTTAATATAACCATTTTATCATCTTTCAGAATGGTGCTGTGGGCGGACCGTTCAGCTCAGCAGGCCTGCTGGTAACCCTTGGGGTCCCTCATGCAGTTTCAGTCAGATGGAAGCTGGGGCTGGAGTGATTGAAGATTTGGCTGGGATGCTGAGACAGCTGGGTCTCTCTCTTCACATAGCCTCAGGGTCTCTCCCTGCTTCGTGGCAACTCCTGGTGATCTGTCCATGTGGTTTCTCTAGCAGCATAGCCAAGCATCCTATATGACTCCAGGCTCCAAAATTGTCAAGAAGGAAGCTTTTAAGCATCCTGAAGGCTTAGGTCCAGAGCTCATTCAAGGATCACTTCTGCCAAGTTTCATAATTTAGAGGCCCAGCCCAGATCCCATATGGAAAGATCTACACAAGGGTGTGAACACTGGGAGATGCAGTTCTTTGGGCACCATCTTTGAAAGCTAGCCACCACCATGGGAAAGCTTAGGATGGACTCCATCTCACCCCCTAAACATTCTTCCTATAATGATTTCTCTTAATGACTCAATGTTTTTCTACTATGCTTAAAAGGATTTTTAACAACACTATGGAATGATAAGTAAGAGATCAAACTGACAATAACACCAAGAGTCAAAGACTGAGTTAGCCAATTTCAGGAACCAGAGTTCTCAACCAAATACGTTCTCCCCAGCCCTACCAGCTCAGCTTCTTGCTTTCACCACTACAGGAATTCTCTCTAGAAGTTTCCTCAAGGGTTAGTTTTATTCCAGGCTCCTGAGTGCCCATGCCACTAGATGCCAGCCATACAAATATCAGAACTACCCTTCAAAATTGGATTCCAATCATCTGAGGAACAAGTGTTTACTTTTAGACTTTAGGATGGCCCACATATCCCCTCTTCTCAAAAAAATCAACACAGCAATATTGGTCAGAAATCTTTTTTGTTACCACAGGAAATATTTTTAGCTCTTTTAAATCCACAGAAGGGATTTTTTTTTTGCAAATTTAAAGTTAGCATAATTTTATAATAAGTAACATAGTCACACAGTCACAGTTGAAATTTAAAAGTTTCAAAGGGAATTGACTAAGAAATCTCCCTTCCACATCCCTATTTCTCAGATTCATAGTTTCGCTTTTCTCTTTTTTTTTTCCCAGAGATAGTCTATATTTCCTCTTCCAGAGACATTATATGCACATACAAGCAAATATTCATTCATATTCCTTTTCCATGGTTTACCCAAATGGAATCACCCTCTATATACACTCTGCATCTTGTTTTTCTTAATAATCTCAGACATTTGTCTATATCAATGCATAATTTCCTTATTCTTTCTTTTGTGCTAACTGCATGAACATTCCACTGTGTACATGTACTATATTTAAATACTTCCCTTCTGATGGGCACTTAAGTTCTTTCCAATACTTTGCTATTAACAAGATACATAAAATTATATAAGCACCATTTCACACATATGTGGATTTACCTGTGGTATAAATTACTAGAGTTGGTATTTCTGGGTCAAAATGAGGTCATTTGTAATTTGATGGATAGTATCAAGTTGCCACCCAAAGATGTATTAATGTGCATTCTCACCATTAATGCCTGATTTGTCTATTTATTCCACCCTTGCTAACACTTTCTCTTATTTCTCATATCTCAGTGTGATTTTATTTTTAATGTCTCTTATTATGAATGTCATTGATTATCCATTTTTATCTTCAGGTGCCATCTGTATTTCCCTTTTTGTGTCTGTGTATTTAAATCCTTTTGTTCATTTTCCTTTTGGTTATGTTAGTCTTCTTTTTATTTGTAAGAGCCTTTTTTAATATATACAGGAAGTTAGCCCTTTGACTCTGACACATAGTGCAATTTTTCCTTCCACAAAATCATTTGTCTTTTTTACTTTGCTTAAAATAGTTTTGCCAGGCAGAAATTTATCTTTATTTTTATGGAGTCAAATTCATCAGTGTCAGGCTTTCATATCATTTTTAAATGATTTTCCACTTCAAGGAGAAAAAAATCAATTTGCTTCTTATAGTAATTTTATAATATCATTTGTTACATTTAAGCCTTTGATTTATATTGAGTTTATTTTGGTGCAAAGCGTGACCATAGAATCAACTTAATTTTTTTTGTTCCCAATGCCCACCCAGTTGTTTTAATACCATTTAATAAATCACTGATCCTTTCCTCACTGAATTTTGATGCCATCTTTATAATACTAGGCCTTCCTACTCAGCATAGATTATGGTTTTTTGTTGTTGTTTAATTCTTTTATATTTTCTCCAAAGTATTTTAATATTTTCTTCCTGTAGAGCCTGCATGGTTGTTATTAAGTTTATTTCTCAATATTTTTCTTTTTCTTGGCCATTACTATTGTAAATGTCAGGTTTTCTCCTATTAGAATCTAGGGCTTTACCTTCTGATGACCCTATCTTCTCATCTGGTTTTTTTTTGTCTGTATAAAGGCTATTGATTTCTCTACATATATTTTACACATATTGTTTCTGGAGGAATGTACTTCCATCCTAACCTTCAGAGAATTCTTACAATTTTACAAGAAAAATAAGCATTTCAAAGCAAAAAAAAAAAAAAAAAAAAGAATACTATATGCACACCATGAAGCAAAGTACCAGGAGCAAAAACTAGTAGACATAACAGATTACAGGAATAGATTATTAAACTCTTCAGATATTGAAAATTATTAGATACTAGATAGCATAGTTATGCATAGTATATTTAGAAAAATAAAAGACATACTTGTACATACCTGCAGGGGACAGAAGCTACAAAAACCAATCAAGCAGTTTGGAGAATGAACCAAATAGATCTCCTAGAAATAAAAACATCATAATTACAATGCAAAATTTACCAGACAGAGTAAGAAAATTAGATTTAACCAAAGAGAAAACTAGCAAAGTGGAGAATAGGCCAGCAGAAATTAACCAGAACTCAGGTCAAGAAGACAAAGAGATTAAAAAAAAAATAGTGTATAAGTGGTTTTGCAGTATGAAGGACAGAAAGAAAAAAGCTAACCGCTATATAATCAGATTTCCAGGGAGAGAGAAGAGAGACTGCGGATGGGGATTGAGGTCATATTTAAAGAAGAGACTGAAAATTTCCCAGAACCCATGAGAGTGTAAACTATAGAGTGAAGAATTCCAAAAATCCAAAACAGGTTAGATATAATTTTTTAAAAACGAACAAATAAGTTAGATACCTTATAGTAAAAATGCAGAAGACCAAAGGAAGGAAAAAGATTAAAGACATTCAGAGGAAAAAAATTGTTGTTCTTGAAGGAGCAACAATTAAACTGACAGAGGATTTCTTAAGGGCAACAGCAGAAGCCTATAAATAATGGACTAAGATCTTCAGTGTGAGAAAGAATATCACTGCCAATCCAGAATTCTACACAAGATGAAACTATCTTTCGCAGATGAGGGCAAAAATAAAGACATTTCCAGAAATGAAGTGGAAAGAGCTTGTTACCAGTAGTACCTCTCTAAAGGGAACACTAAAGGAGGACCTTCAGGCTAAAAGAAAATGATCATAACTGGAAGGTCTAAGATGCAAAAAAGAATTAAATGGAGACAAGTTACATAAACAGACATTTTCTGAAGAAACGTGGCCAAAGAAAGTATGAGAAGATACTCGGCATCATTAAATACCAGAGAAATGAAAATCAAGACCACAATGAGACAAGAATTTCCACCCATTCTATTGTCAAACATTAAGAAAGTGTCAGACAATACCAAGTGTGGGAGGAAATGTGAATCCACAGGCTTTATTTACAAAGCTGAAGGGAGTGTCAATGAGAAAACTGTTTAGCTTTATCTCCTAAGCTGAATGTTAACCAATTTTGTGATCCGAAAACTTGTCCTAGGTTTAAATTGAAGAGAGGAGTGCCTGGACGACTTGGTCGGTCAAGCCTCCAACTCTCGGTTTCGTCTCGGGTCACGGTCCTGGCATCCAGCCCTGTATTGGGCTCCATGCTCGGTGGAATCTGCCTCTCTGCTTTTCTCTTCCTCTCCCTCTGCCCTTCCCCCTGTTTGCACATGGGCACCCTCTCTTAAATAAATTAATCTTTAAAAAAATTAAAGAAAAATTCTTACACATCATAGGAGACAAGTATAGAATTAGCTTATAGCAGCATCATTTAGCAAAAACATAAGAATAATCCCAAAATCCATCAATAGAACAATAGGAGAATATGGTCACATAAACAGATATTATGTAGCAGACAAAACAAAACAAAACAAAGTAATATGCAGTTAATTGGGAAGTTAAGTCTTTTTTTTTTTTAAGATTTTATTTATTTATTAGGAAAGAGAGAGAGTGAGAGAGAGAAGGTCAGAGTGAGAAGCGGACTCCCCATGGAGCTGGGAGCCCGATGTGGGACTCGATCCCGGGACTCCAGGATCATGACCTGAGCCGAAGGCAGTCGCTCAACCAACTGCGCCACCCAGGGGCCTGGGAAGTTAAGTCTTAAAAGACTATATCCAGGTGGGGCACCTGGGTGGCTGAGTCGTTTAAGCATCTGCCTTCAGCTCAGGTCATGATCCTACGGTCATGGGATCAAGCCCCGTGTTGGGCTCCCTGATCAGCGGAGAGCCTGCTTCTCCCTCTCCCTCTGCCTGCTGCTCTCCCTACTGTGCTCTCTCTATCTCTCTGTCAAATAAATAAATAAAGTCTTTAAAAAAAATGTGGAAAGTCTCTGTAGTATTTCCCCCCTTTTCTATGCAGTACACAACTCCTCATTTTTCTTCTAAGAATCTTGCCCTCTCTCCAACTTCCTAAATGAAGTCCGATCCCCCCTCCTAGGAGCTGTCATTTTCTCAGGCCACAGTTAATTGGTTCCCATTCAGAGTTTTTTCCTAGAGTTTTGTTGGACTCAGGCTCCAAGTATCTTACTGACCTCTCTCTATGGCTGGAGATGTAAGATATAAAATTTGTTAAATTTGGTGGCCACACATCTTCCTTTGATGAGTAGAGACATGAATGCAGCCAGTAAGAAGAGAAAGAAGAGTGAAGGGACACACACAAAGATAAGCAGAATGGAGAGAAAGTATTCTGGGTTGTTGTTTCCTTACACAAATAGTCATACCATACACGTTTTCCTTCCATTTTTTTTTTTTCATTTAACAATATATCTTGGGGATCTTTCCATTTTATTTCTTATGAAGGTACTGTGTTCTTTCAATAGCTGACTGATATGTAATGTCTGAATGTTTTCCAAGTCCTGTACCTATTTCTAGCCAATAAGTAGGCTGTTCTCAATTTATTGTTACATAGAATGCTGTAACAAGTATCCTTGTATAAATATGTATTGTTTGTAGAAGAGACTCCTCAAAAGGGAGTAATCACTCCCATTTACTCCAACTCTCTGGTATTTCCAAGATAAAATTCATGCTTCTTGAAAGGGCAGACATGGCTGCCTCCATTTCTCACCCCTGCCCTATTCTTGAGCAATACAAATCACTTGAAGCTTCCAGCACAAATGCCATGCTTTTTGTTCCTCCGTGTCTTTCTTTGCTCTTTCTTTTTTTTTAAGATGTTATTTATTTGTGTGTGTGTGTGAGAGAGAGAGAGAGAGAGAGCACAAGCAGGTGGAGTGGCAGACAGACGGAAAAGCAGGCTCCCCATTGAGCAAGGATCCCGATGCGGGTCTTGATTCCAGGACCTTGGCATCATGACCTGCGGTGGAGGCACACACTTAACCAACTGACTGAGCCACCCAGGTGTCCCGTCTTTCTTTGCTCTTGCTACACCTGGAACGCACACTCCACCTCTCTCTGCTTAGTTCATTCCTATTCATTCTCTAGCCCTCCCTTCAGGTGCCTGTCCCTCCAGGGAAGTGCTTCACGCCACTTCCATCACAGCACGTGCCTCTGTGCATCTGATTTATTTATGAATATGCCTGTGGGCTGCTGGATGATGAATTCCTCCAGGTCGGGAACTTAGGACAGTCCTTGTGCCTTATTGTTTTTAGATCCCAGGTGCCGAGCCCAGGGTCTGGAACACAGCGTGTGCTCCAGTACAGTGGAATGAATGAAGGTCACACTCACAAATTTATCGAGCTCCTACACCCTCACCCACATGCAAGTCCGCTCCTCCTGAATGGTAATGGATCGGGTAGGTTTCTTTTTCTCTAATCAATAATAACACCACCACAAACACACAGATGTTATGCACACACGCATGCACTACAATGTACAGATCAATGTATTACTTTAGTTTTACATTTTCTTCTGGTTGTCTAGTTCATTGCCTTAGTTAAGGTTTCCATTCTTGAAGACAGTAATAATGGGAATAATAGCTGTCATTTATGGTGTCTCCTACCTGTTCCAAGCCCTGGAATAAATGATTCATCAGATCATCTCCAGACCTTGTGGTTCTGAAGGGTAGGCACTATTATTTCCGTTTCACAAATACTGAGCCCAAGAGGTTAATACCACACCCAGGATCACACAGCTCAAACAACAACAACAACCACCACCACCACCAACCCAATCCTAGAACCTGCATCTATGAGAAGGAAAAGCCCCTTCTCTTTTCCTAAGTAGGCTTCCTCAGAGTGTTTTTAATCTGTAATGGGGGCTATTGACTCAGGCTCTCTGGAGTAAGAGTAAGACTCACAAATTTAAACCTACTTGGGAATTGCAAATACACTTTCATTTACTGCTTCTATAATCAAAGAAGGAGATTTTACTTAAGTATTAAGGTTTGGGGGTAGAAGCATAAATAAAAACAGTTAATGAATATTCTAATTGTTCTTCTGACCCCTCTTACATTAACTTGCATTAAATTTTTAGCTGGATCATGTTCCCCAAGTGCCCTCATTACACTTTACATATATTTCTTTGAATTTCAGTGCTAAGCTAATTTCCAACAATAATTACCTATGGGTATATGTTACCCCTAGGGAATGTCTAATATTCAATATCAGCAACACACATACAAAGTCACCCCTGGGATTGTTTGGACTTTTCTTTGCAAAATTGAGCTCTACCAAGTTGCAGTGATACACTAAATTGCACCCATCTCAAAAGGGACTTTGAAAGTATGTACATTCAAGAAGTGTACTTTAAGGTGGTATAGCATCATTTCAATGGTTAAGCACACTGGCTTTAGAGGCAAGCAAATGTACCATCTGGTAGGTTCTGTGATCTTGAGCAAAATATTTAACTTCGCTGAGTCTCAATTTTCTCTTCTAGGTCAAAGTCAGGGGTTTTGTTTATTTGGTTGTTAAGATAAGGGCAACTTCTCAGGTTCAGAAATGGCTGCTTTTTGCTATTTGAAATTTTAATTAATAGTTAATTTACAATACATATTTGAAAACCTAGCTTTCCTTCATCCTTGAATTTAACTTAAAATTATCATAATTTTATATCTAAATACAGAAAACGTCAACAATCACTTTTACGATGGCCTTTGATCAATATTTAATCAACTCAAGCTGAACAGACAAAACTTCCTCAAACAACCAGCACCATTTATAACTTAATTAAACAATTTAGACTCTATTTATAGATTTAATATATTTTGAGTCTTCATTTTAAACCCTTCTAATGTCTGCCTTTTTAGCCAAAATCTTTCTAAGAACTCAATTCTTGTAAATTTAATAAGTGAAATATAGTGAATTTCAAGTTATCATAAACATTGTAAACACTAAATGCACAAAGATTTCAATTTTCTTAAACCTAACATGAAGGTAATAGTACTATGGATTTTATTTATTTCCTCCTCTTCAAACTCAATTCTCAACCTTCCTAGAGTTAAAAGAGATTCCTGGGTACATGAGCAAGAGTCCCAGACAAATTGTAGTTAACTGTCCTAAGAGAACTGAGGTTACTATCTTGAGCAAGTAAAAGACTGATGACTAGAGATCCAAGACCAAGAAAAGAAAGCTCTTGGTTTTGTAAGTCCAGGAAAGCTCTCCCCAACAAACACATGAATTCATTTCTATGGTTGCAATAATGAAGGATTCAACTCTACTCTTCAAGTAGAGTTGGTTTTAGTCTACTCTTCAAGTAGATTGGTCTTCTGAGGGCAAGGTACATTATTTCTACATTATTTCTACATTATCTATGATTATGATTAATTACAATTAATGTAGATTATGATTCTACATTATCAATGATTATCTAATAGTTATAATTATTAGGTAATTATTTCTAATTATCTACACTCACCTACCTGGTTTGAGTCTAACTTCTTTCAATAATCTTTACAATAATCTCTTTACTGTCTGCTCAAATTCTGCTTTCATTTTCATTTTTATTTTTTTTTTATCTTAGCCATCCTGTTTGGCAGGGCATGAGTCCTTTAATCTGATGCTACATATCACCTATACTTCTATCTAGTTCTTTAGCCACAAAACCAAAGTCATGCTAATATCAATCGGATCATTTCAGCAACTCTTCCATAAGTCTATTGTGAAGACTAAATCGTTTCAGTGAATGCTAAAAGACTTAGCACATTGCCCAGAACATAATGGGCACTTAAACTATTATTATCTTGGGGTGTTTCACTACAAATACTTTTTTATCTAGTTATTGAATTTTAGTTAAAATATAATGAGTACAATGCTAAGTGAAATAAGGCAGTCAGAGAAAGACAAATATCATATGATTTCACTTGTATGTGGAATTTAAGAAACAAAACACACAAACAAAGGGAAAAGAGTAAGAGAGAAAGAGAGACAAATCAAGAAACAGACTCTTAACTATGGAGAACAAACTGATGGTTACCAGAGGGGAGGAGGCTGGGGAGAATGGGTGAAAGAGGTGATGAGGATTAAGGAGTGCACTTGTCCTGATGAGCACTCGGTGTTATATGCAAGTGCTGAATCACTATTGTACACCTGAAACTAACATAACACTGTATGTTAACTAACTGGAATTAAAATTAAAAACTTAATTAAAAAACATAATAAAATGGCATATAATTATAGTTGAAAAAGTCGCATATGATATAACATCATCCATTTCCTGCCAAAGTCTCACTAAAGCAGTAGTAAAAAGATGTTTAAAACAGCATAATCCTATGAGCACAGAATTTTTTAAAGGTGGAAGAGATAATAGTTCATGAATCAAGAAAACCAACTGATTAATCTATCAGGAGGTAAGACACGGGGCTGTTGACTGGGCGTGTCAGCTACAATTGAAGGAATAGGTACCTTAATAAATAGAGAGATTAATAAAACTTTAGACACAAATATTGAGAGCCTTCCTTAGATGCTTTACCCTCCTACCTTCTCTGGGGAAAGCAACCAACTCAAAAATAGGTCTAAAAATTCTGACATCTGAGCTTGATAACACCCACTCACAAGCACGGAACTGCCAATCAGCTTCCAGTGCTGAGTGGGCAGCCAAGGAGTCCCACACATTCAAAGAAGGCCTCTAATATGAAATTCAAAGACCAATATAGCAGAAAAAAAAATTGGAACATAAAAGTGAAAAAACAAAAACAAAAACAAAACCTAGGAACCAGTACTCCATCAAAATAAAGGAATAAATCAGTGACATGGAAGCAATGGAATCTGGTAAAAGAGAAGCCAACAGAAAACACATGAAGGAAATCCCTGAGATGATCACGCAAGTAGCCCAACACAACAGTTATGTGGCGGGCTTGGAGGGCAGCCACTTGGAATTCAAGCAGATAAAATTGCTCCAGAGAGGTTTTTTTCCAAAAACAAAAACCGAAAATTGATGAAACATCAAATGTTCTGAACACATGATGAGGAGGTTTATGCAACTGGGATATAGAGTTGGGGCAAGTATTTAGAAAATAAAATACTTGTCATTTCAGGGAAGGTAGGAGGCTCTACAGAAAAAGATAAAGTTCTGATATATATACTGTAAAACACAGCTATGAAAAGCAAGGTAATATTCTCATTAGAACTCAAGAGAGCTTAAAAATTAGAGGCATGGGTGGGTTCTGGAAGGCAGTGTGAGATATGGGTAGATATGAGAATGACTGGTTTAAAGTGAGGTCTCCAGATCCACTCACTTACCTTGTGTATCAGGTAACATCCCCTTTCCCAGCCCAGCAGGTGATGGAGATGCATCCTCCTGAGTAACTGGTCCAGAAAGACTCTGAACTTGGGGTCATCAAGACAGCTGAGAGGAGGAATAAGGAAAAGGGTAAGACATAGGGTCAGCCAAAAGTCACTATACTGGTGAGATATTCAACCCCAAGTCCCTCTATCATCCACCTCCCTGCATCAGTTCCCAGATGCTGGCAGCCAGGTCTGTATTCACACCAGGTAGGAGATTAGATATTTCCTTCTCTGGACTAACACATCTGAGAGGAAATATGCAGAAATACTGACAAGTCTACAGTCCCTTAAGAAATGGGCAGAGATGCCTGAGAATAAAGCCAGTAGTCAACAAGCCACACCCACACAGTGTTTTTATGCTTTATTCTGATAATGAATCAACAGCTAAGATCAAGCAGACATTGGATGAAATCTCTTACCTGAAAGAGTCCAAAATACTTAAACCAGAAAAATAGAACTTGGAATAAAAGAGGCAATTTTATTTATTTTTTTAAAGATTTTATTTGTTTACTTGACAGAGAAAGACACAGCAAGAGAGGGAACACAAGTAGGGGGAGTGAGAGAGGGAGAAGCAGGCCTCCTACTGAGCAGGGAGGCCGATGCGGGGCTCGATCCCAGAACCCTGGGATCATGACCTGAGCCTAAGCCAGACGCTTAACAACTGAGCCACC
This sequence comes from Nasua narica, assembly GCA_028533885.1. Classification (NCBI taxonomy): domain Eukaryota; kingdom Metazoa; phylum Chordata; class Mammalia; order Carnivora; family Procyonidae; genus Nasua; species Nasua narica. The sequence goes on from CM052800.1 coordinate 165,347,880, forward strand.
CAGGGGCCCCTAAAAGAGGTAATTTTAAAAGACCAAAAAGAAAAAAGAGAGCAGAGTAAAATTTCAAAGGAATTAAAAAAGAAATTCTAAGATATCCTTAAAAAAATAAGATATTTCATCCATTAAGTAGGAAAAAATAGAGGTGCCTAGGTGGCTCAGTTGGTTAAGAATCTGCCTTCTGCTCTCTGCTAAGAGAAGAGTCATCAGGCTCTCTGCTAAGTGAAGAGTCTTCTTTTCCCTCTGGCTCTCCCCTCCTCCCACTCATGCTCTCTCTCGCTTAAATAAATAAATAAAATCTTTTTTTAAAAAGGAAAAATACTATAAAATTATTTTTAATATTAAAAGTAACATAGCAAAATTTAGAAAGAGAGAAAGAGAAGGTTTGGAAGATAAAGTTGATGAAAACTCCCCACAAGTAGATCAAAAAGACCAAGAAATATAAAAAAAGGAAAGGAAAAGAGAAAAGCTGGTCCAGCAACCAAATACAGAAAGTGTTACAGAAAGAACAGAAAAAAAAAAAATAGAGAAAAGTATGAAGAAAATAATAAAAGAAGAAATCCAGAACTGAAAGATATGGGTTTCCAGACAAAACTGCCCATGGAAACAGTTCACCAGGGCATTTCATCATGAAAATTCAGAAATTTGCAGATAATGATCCTAAAACCTTCAAAACAGGAAAAAGGAAAAATAGGTCTTGGCATAGAATGGGGTTTTTCCATAGTAATATTTCTAGCAACGTTAGGGAGCAAAGAAGTCATTTCTTCAAAATTCGGAGAGATACTGATTTCTAAATTAGAATTCTATAGTCAGCCAAGTTATCAGCCAACGTTTTCAAATATGCAAGGACTTAAAAAATTTACCTCCCACGCTCTGTTTCTTAGGCAGCTACGGAGGCTGTGCCACACCCAAACAAGAGAACGAACTGAAAGAAAGGAAGACAAAAGACTGAGGCAGAAGATTCAGTGTGAGAAGAGATGAACTGAAGTCCTCAGCTGTCAGCTGTGCACTGGACAAGGCACAACCATTCTAGAGCAGAACAGTAGAGAGGGCTCCAGAAGGAAAGGAACCAATACGATTCTTTTTTTTTTTTTTTAAGATTTTTTTTTTTATTTATTTATTAGAGAGAGAGACTGAGACTGAGTGGAGAGAAGGTCAGAGGGAGAAGCAGACTTCCCGCAGAGCCGGGAGTCCGATATGGGACTCGATCCCGGGACTCCGGGATCATGACCTGAGCTGAAGGCAGTCGCTTAACCAACTGAGCCACCCAGGCGCCCAGGAACCAATACAATTCTTGATAAGCTTCACCTGTAGAAAATACTAAGCCTGAGCAGGTTTTTGCAATTCTATAATGAGGTCATAAGATCCTATGAAAAGCCGGGCTCTAGGGCGCCTGGGTGGCTCAGTCGGTTGAGCAACTGCCTTCGGCTCAGGTCATGATCCTTGGGTTCCGGGATCGAGTCCCACCCGGGGCTCCCAGCTCCATGGGGAGTCTGCTTCTTCTCCTAACCTTCTCTCCTCTCATGCTCTCTCTCACTTTCTCTGTCTCTCAAATAAATAAATAAAATCTTTAAAAAAAAAAAGTCTAGGCTCTTGCTTTTCATTTACTGAACTTTCTATATTCTTATCACTAACCATTAAAAAGGTGTCAAAGGAAGTAACTGAGGTTCCAAAATGAACAAAGTTTATATAATTAAAATGATGTAAGTGAGCATACATATCGGTTAAATCAGCAAAAATTGATGGATAGACCTATGTCATAAAGACAGAAGGATATGAGAATGTAAGAGCAGGAAGAACTGCCAGGACACTGGAAAATAAGAGAACTTGGTTTCCTCCTTCCATAAAAACAATCCAGGATTTGACTTCTGTTTAGGATGTAGAAGTTGTAAGAGATCTAACAATAAAATAAGTTGGATAAGCTCCGAAGCCACAGTTTTACTGAACACATTTGAAGGCTGAGAATATACGGAAACCCAAATGAACTAAAATCCAGAAAGTAATGAGACCTTTACAGGACTTAAGAGACTTATGCTTGCTTTTGTTCCTGGTAGAGCATCAGGAGACATAACTCACCATAAACAAAAGGAGGAAAAAGCCAGCTGAATTGGTTACAATGAGTGATCATGAGCAGACTGCCATAATATATTAGAAGCTTGAGGATTCCCCAGCGGAAGGCCAGGCGGGAGCTATGAGAGAAACCGCCTCTGAGGCTTATGAGTCTTTCCTAAGGGTAAGGTAGCAGCTGCCAAAGCCTGGGGATGGGGAATGAGAAACCCAGTTTAAATATAAAGATTCATAAAGGCTAATAGTAAAAGACTGAAAAGAGATATGTTACTCACCCCAATCGAAAGAAAGCTGGAGTCGATATATTAATATTAGATGCAATAGATTTCAAAGCAGAGAATTATTACCCAGGATGTAAAAAAATTCATATTACAGGGGCGCCTGGGTGGCTCAGTGAGTTAAAGCCTCTGCCTTTGGCTCACGTCATGATCTCAGGGTCCTGGGATCAAGCCCCACATGAGGTTCTCTGCTCAGTGGGGAGCCTGCTTCCCCCTCCCTCTCTATCTGCCTCTCTGCCTATTTGTGATCTCTTTCTCTGTCAAATAAATAAACATCTTTTTAAAAAAATCATAATGAGTCAGGAGTGAATCTGTCAAGATAATATACCACTCCTAAATGTTTATACACCTCCTAACAGAGCTCAGTGCACAAGAAGCAAAACTAACACAACTTTGACTTAAAGGGGGAGGAGACCAACCCCTAACTACAATCAGAGATTTTGACACCTGCCTCTCAAAAAGTGATAGAACATGTCGACAGAAAATCAGTAAGGAAAGAGAAAAGCTGAACAGCAACATCAACCAACTTGACCTAATTGACATTTACAAAACATTCCACTCAATAGTAGAATATGCATTATGTTCAAATGCACCTGGAACCTTGCCCAAGATAGACCTTATTTAGGGTCATTAAACATATCTCAGTAAATATAAGAGATTCAAACTACCCAAGTCTATTCTCTAGCCACAAAATAATTAAATTAGAAATCAATAATGAAAAATGCCTGGAAAAATCTTCAATTGTTTGGAAACAAAATAACACACTTCAAAATAACCTGTGTGCCAAAAACAAATAAAAAAAGAAAATTAGGAAGTATTTTGTAATATGATGGAAACCCAATATAATGAAATTTGTGGGGTGTGCCTAAAGCAATGTTTTTAAAAAATGTATAACTTTAGATGCTTATATTAGAGAACTGTAGACTCGGTGTTCTGAGCTCCCACCACAAAAAAAAAAAAAAAGAATAAAAAGAACAAATTAAGCCCAAAGAAAGAAGAGGGGAAATAATATGCAGAAATCAACGAGATAGAAAATAGACAATAGAGAAAAATCAACAAAGTAAATAGTTTTGTTTTAAGTTAATACAGTTGATAAACTCATGGCTGGACTAATCAAGAAAAAAAGAGTGAAAAATTAGCAATATCAGGAATGAAAAAAGAGGATATTTAAAGGCTGAGAAGTAGATATTAGGAATAATTTTACACCAATAATGTCAGTAATTAGATGAAAATAACAACTTTCTTGAAAACCACAGCTTCCCAAAGGAATGCTAGAAGAAATAAAAACTATGAAGAATTCTATGCCTATTAAAAAAAATGGATTTATAAAAAAACACCTCCTCATAGACAACCTCTAGACTCAAATGACTTCACTGGTAAATTCTATCAAACATTTACAGAAGAAATAGTATCAATCTGATAGAAATTATTTCAGAAATTAGAAGGGACAGGAGACTATTCCCCAATAGTTTACAAGGCCAGTATATAATCCTAACACCAGAACTTGGCAAAGCTATTACGTGGAAAGAAAACCGAAGACCAACACTGTATGAATATAAACACAGAAAATTATTTCAGAATATTAATAGCTTGAATCCAGAATTTTTTAAAAGAATCATACATCATGGCCCAATGGTTAGTTTAACATTCTAAAATTAATCAATGTAATTCACCATATCAGCAGACTAAAAATAGAAAAACTTTATGATCATCTCAGGAGATAGAGGGGAAAAATTGACAAAATTCAATACCCGTTTGTGATTAAAACAAATAAACGAAGAGACGCAGTTCAGCAAACTAGGAACAGAGGGGAACTTCCTCAGCTTGATAAAGGGAATCTACAAAGCCCTACAATTCACATCATATTTCACAATAAAGGAATGAATGTAATTTTACCCCTAAGAGCAAGAACAAGGCAAAGTCCTTTCAACATCATAGAAAGAGTCCTAAGCAGTGAAACAAGCCAGGAATAAGAGGAGAGAGCTATAAATACTGGAAAGGAAGAAGTAAACCTGTCTTTATTGTAAATTCAGTAGGTAATTCCAAAAATTTAAAGAAATCGAAAATACTATATTATGGAAAAATATGGATAGAAATTCAGGAAAAATTAAGACATTAAGTGATTTCAGGAGTGGGGAGTGTTAGGAGTAATGCCCTGCTTTTGGTTTTACCAGCTTTGTAGTGTTTTTTGATTTTTTAAAAACTCTTTCTATTTTGCTTTTATAAAAACGTAAATTAAATTAACAAGAAAAAGACAAAAAAGCCTCAGTAAGCATTAAGTACATTTATTCAACTCCAACTATTTCTTCAAAGATAATTTCTTTATTTAAGAAAGACTTTTTCCCCCGACTATTCCCTCAGTAAATTTAAGTGTCGGCTGCGCTTCGCCCTCTTTGAAAACAAAGCTCGTGAAATCCAGAAGTACTTAAAAATGCAAGCACATTTTCATTTATTAATAGACTGCAATCAAGGCTTGAAATAAAAATAAAAATGTAAATTTTAGGCATAATTAATGAGCTTTAAAATTGTTTTTCCCATGACAAGAATTATTTTTGGCTCTTAGCCCAAGGGCAAGCCTCTATGCTGACACAAATAGTTTGTTAATAGTACCTATGTACCCACACGATCATATATTTTCCTGGTTATTTAGCCCAACAGCTAAACATTTAGCAAAAAGACAATGTGCGGATATTTATATTTTAATTAAATATGCAAAACTATATATATTTATAGTTTTGCAATTTGTTTTAAAGGACTTCACCCAACCAGAAAAATTCAACATAGGCTTTACACTTATGCTACCCATCTCGACTCCGAGTATCCCTTCTTTCTTTTCTTAACGCACATTAAATGGACAGAGACAGTACAAGCATCTTTCCAAGCATAGGCATAAAGTTCATTCAATCCCAGGCCAGAGGCAGAATTGAGGAAAACAAAGAAATAACACATTTGAATGGAGAGACCCAATACTCGTTGGGCCCACTTGTTCAGTTCCTTTGACTCGTCCGACTGCTTACATTATGAACTGATCTATTGCTGCATTCAGTGTATAAAGCCCATGGTCTGTGTGTTTCGCTTTGTATCTACGTAGATCAAAAAATCATTCCCAAATTAATTCAAAATTAACATTTTATACAAGAAGTCAATAGGTGGCAGTTACTCAATATCTGCCTATATTTCAAGGGAAGCTTCCCATTAACACGGAGCAGAATTATCCCCCCAGGGAAGTGTATGAAAAACTCGGGCTGTTTCTCAAGAGAAAAAGGCAGAAATGCAATAAAGCAGGGTAGACCCATTTGGGGAGCCCAGCACCCTTGGCAGAGTGTTGACTGGTGTCCAGTGGGACCATTCCGAGTGGAAGACGTGTAATGTTAAGTCTAACGAGTGCCACTGAAGTGGAACTTTGGAAGGTTAAATATATATCTCCTGGGCCCATTTGAAAACAGAGCTTTTCAGCTTAAAGTTCCCCTCCTCGGAGACCACGCAATCTAAAGTAGGTGTCCTATTATTCTGGACCCCCACACCCTTTTCGGCTCTTTCCTGGCATGCATTGCAAACCACAGCTATTTATTCTTTCTGGTTTGTCTCCTTCCCTAGAATATAAGTTCCACGAGGTCAGAGCCATTGTTTATCTCATTCATCACTCCACGTCCAGAGCCTGGAGAAAGGCCTGGCATGTACCAGGCTCTGCCTCGTTCAGAATATGGGATTTATCTGCCCTGGTCTGGCCTGAAAATTGATTATTCAGAATGTGTTGTTGTTGTTTGTTGTTGCATTTTCTCCAGAGTATAGTCTTCGTCTTCAAATGACACTTTGAGTGAGAGTTCATAAAGAAGCCAATTGTAAAAATGCCGTGCCGGGTGCCTGGCAGAGAATAGATAGATGCCCAAGTTAGTAGTTGCTTGTTTGGTAATCTTGCCTGGTATAGTCCAGAAAGCACCCTCTAGACCTGAAATGGTCTGTCCTTCAACACGGAAACTGAAAGCTACAATAGACAGATGTATATGGCGTGTGATTCATTCACAGGGGCTCTTACTTCACTTAGGCATTCATTCATTCAGTCCCATTTACTCATTCATATATTCACGCCATGTACTTGTTCACTATACATTAACCAACTATTCATAAGTGCCTGCTGCTGTGCTACAGTTAAGACATAAATTGTTCAAGAAGAGAAATAGCTGATGGAAACCAGTGTGGTGGATTAGAATAACCTGTAGTCCCCGGCCCCCCGAAAAGGCTTAATGGTCACTCCATTTCTGTTCCATGAGTTAAGGTTTCAGGGTGTTGAGTTTTCCTAAACTGAAACTAGATCCTAAAGGAATACTTCATTATCTATCAGGAATTTTTAGGCTTAACACATATTATTGATGCCACCTGGGCTCCCCTTTTCATCAGCCAATGAAAACCGAGGGTCCTAGTTTGAGGCAGCCCCGCCTGAATGGGGCTTCGGGAGCCTTATGTGCGCACTGACAAGCCAAGACTCAGGATAAGTAACATACACAGTCTAAATACTATTTTGAAAGCAATATCCATCTATAAGATAGGGATCTAACTGGAAGAATACTATCAGTAAATCATTATGAAACCTACTGAAGCCAGGGACAACTTCAAATGACAGAATATTATCACAGTGAGGCTTCCAGGGCAGATAATAATGTAACTGCCTAATCAGAAGGAAAAATGCATTATCTTTCTAAATGGGAAAACCCAAAGAAATAAACAGCAGAATGAAGCCTCAAAACCACCACCATACACTGCCTCCTTTGGCCACATAGTTAGAAGATCTACAAAAACGAGAAGAGAAAGAAGACAACAGTCCGGGCTATGGCTCTCTCTCTGGAGTCCAGTTCTTACTTGGGCTGTTAAAGTTACAAGAACTTAGTCGGTGGTGGTAGTTCATGGCCTTGAAGGAAGTTAGGGGAGTTAAATTCTGAGCAAAGCCAAAGACGGTTGTGTACAAGCCTAAAGTAAGTGATAAAAGAGTTGAAGATTTTATCTCTGAGACTGAAGAGAAAATGTAGAAAAGATTAAGAATCTTTATATGAGGGCGCCTGGGTGGCTCAATTGGTTGAGCGACTGCCTTCGGCTCAGGTCACGATCCCGGAGACCTGGGATCGAGTCCCACATCGGGCTCCCAGCTCCATGGGGAGTCCGCTTCTCACTCTGACCTTCTCCCTTCTCATGCTCTCTCTCTTTCTCTAATAAATAAATAAATAAAATCTTAAAAAAAAAAGAATCTTTATATGAATGACAACTATTCAACACTGGTACCTTCAAATACTCATGTGTAAAAGCATGTGCTACAAGATCACAAACTCTTCTGTTCAATTTAAGTTCAAAAGAGGTAGATAGAGAGACACAGGGAGAACCTACAATAGGTCAGCTACGGTGGTTAACCCGGTAGGCATTGTTGCTGCCTTCATGGCGCTTACTGTCCTATCAGAATGGCTAAAACAATAAGGACAAAACTGAATAGTGTCAAGGATCACATGTACAATACCGGTGGGAATATAAAATGGTCCAGCCGCTCTTGAAAATGGGTCAGCAGCTTCTCTAAACACTAAGCATGTAATTATCATACATCCCCAAAATTGCACTCCTGGGCAGTCATCTCAGAGAAGTGAAAACTTTTGTTTACATGAAAACCTATACACTAATGTTTGCAGCATTGCTGTACTAGTCCAAAACTGGAAATAACCTAGATGTCCTTCCACAAGTGAAGAGTTAAACTGTGGTGCAGCCATACCATGGAATACTATTCAGCAATGAAAATGAACCAACGATTGGTACACACAACAATGAATGAATCTGGATGGATCTTCAGAGAGTGATGCTGTTTAAAAAAAGGTGATCCTGAAGGGTTATACACTATATAATTCAATTTATATAACATTCTCTTCTTTTTGCATTTTCAATTGAAATATATTTGACATATAACATCATATAAATTTAAATTGTACAGATGTTGATGTGGCACATTTAAATATTGTGGTAGGATCACCATTGAAGTATTAGTACCTCTATCACATCATATAATTATCATATCTTTTTGGTAGTGGCAATCATTGAGATCTAGTCTCTTAGTAGGTTTGAAAAATACCATTCACTATTGTTGTCTATATTCACTATACTGTGTGTTAGCTCTTAGGACTTATTTATCTACTAGCCACAAGTTAGATAGCATTTTTGAAATGAAAAATTATAGTGGTGGAGACAGGGGTTGCAGGGATTAAGGAAGGGGCAAGGGCAGGACAGAAGAGCATGAGCCTAGAAAGGGAAACATGAGGGACCCGTAGAGTGGTAGAAATTTCCTGTATCTTGATGGTATCATTGTCAATGCTCTGGAATGAAATACTATGATTGTTTGGCAAGGTGTTACCACTGGGGGAACTGGGGAAAGTACAAAGATCTCTCTATTTCACACAATCGCACAGCAATTGCAACGATCTCAAAACAAAATTTAACAAAAACAAAACAAAAGAAAGCAAAATTGGAAAAAATTAACACTTCCAGGGGCACCTGGGTGACTCAGTGGGTTAAACCTCTGCCTTCGGCTCAGGTCATGATCTCAGAGTCCCGGGATCAAGTCCCGCATCGGGCTCTCTGCTCAGTGGGGAGCCTGCCTCCCCCTCTCACTCTGCCTGCCTCTCTGCCTACTTGTGATCTCTCTTTCTGTCAAATAAATAAATAAATAAAATCTTTTAAAAAATTAACACTTCCAGACAATTCAGAAATTTTATCTAGGCATACCTCAGATAGTGTGGGTTTGGTTCCAGACCACTGCAATAAAGCAAGCCCAATGAAGTTTTGTGGTTTCCCCATGCATATAAAAGTTATGCTTACACTATACTGTAGTCTATTTGGTGTGCAACAGCATTGTGTGTAAAATGATGATGGACATATCTTTATTTAAAAACACTCAATGAAAAAAAATAAATACAAACACTCAGTGGCTAAAAAATGCCAACCATCATCTGAGCTTTCAGCACCTTGTAATCTTTTTGCTGGTAGAGGGTCCTACCTTGATGTTGATGGTGGCCAACTCATCAGGGTGGGGCTGAAGGTCAGGTGTCCATGGTAATTTCCTAAAATAAGACAGCAGTGAAGTCTGCCTCATTGATTAACTCTTCCTTTCATAAGTGATTTCTCTGCAGCATGTGATGTTGTTTAATAGCATTTTACCCACAGTAGCGCTTCTTCCAAAATTGGAGTCAATTCTCTCAAACGCTACTGCTGCTTTGTCAACTTAGTTTATGGCATATTCTAAATCCTTTGCTGTCATTTAATAATCTTCACAGCCTCCTCGCCAGGAGTAGATTTCATCTCAAGGATCCACTTTCTTGGGTCATCCATAAAAGCCTCATGCATTCAAGTTTGATCATGAGTTTGCAGCAATTCAGTCCCATCTTCGGGCTCCACTTCTCATTCTTGTTCTCTTGCTGTTTCTGCCACAGCTGCAGTTCCTTCCTCCCCTGAAGTCATGAACGCCCTCAGGCCATCCACGAGGGTTGGAATCAACTTCTTCCAAGCTCCTATTCATGTTGATATCTTGACCTCTTCCCGTGAATCATAAATGTTCTCAATAGCGTTGTAGAATGATGAATCCTTCCCAGAAGGTTTTCAGTCTACTTTGCCCAGACCCATCAGAGGAATCACGATGACTGCTCCAGCCTTACAAATTGTGTTTCTTTCTTTTTTGTTTTCCTGATAACTCAAAATGGTTTTTTTTTTTTACTCAAAATAGTTTTATTTTAAACATTTACTAAGTTAAAGTTGTGCTAACTTCTGGTACATAGAAATGCGCACCCACATAATTACACGTACATATGTATATAAACACATACGAACATAATTCACATCCGTAGTAACATTTTGAGCTTTACCTACGAAATTAATTTCAATTTGGGTCAAATAGTTCATCTTTTACAGTAAATCTAATCTGTTCACGAGACTCTTCAATCCGTCCGAAGGAGGAATGGGATATGGCAGTGGGACGGTCAGAACTGCCCGCAGCCCAAACCGGGTGCCTTGTGACTACTTAGAAAAAAGAGCCACATTGTCGGAGTCAGAGACACAGCCAAACACCATTAAACTCGGCTGGAAGAGAGGAGCCTGGCAGGATTTCAGCTCTCACTCACTGTCTCGTGCCCTCGCACCGGGCACCACCTGCCCGCGGCCGGCCGGCTGGAGGGGGGCTGCCCAGTGGTGGTGCCAGCAGAAGGGGCGATCATGCCACCCTTACCCAGCTTTACTCCTTGCTCAAAAAGACCGATCGAATTTGTCTGGCTGAGTTTGGTCAGACAGGGGGCCCCTACTTCTTCCAACCACTTCTGTTGACCTGGCTAAAGAGGGAGATCTCCTTGATGGGAGAAGACCATTTCCACGTTCAAGTGTGCACATGGTTATGCCACAACCAAGTGGACTTTCAAGCCTTAAACTTAAGAGGTAACCCAATGTTGACTCTTGATTCCTAAAAATTACACTGTTAAGCTGGCTCTAGTGAACTATGCAACTTCCCTCTTTCAAGTGTCCTTAGGCTCCAAGTACAAACCATAAAGAAGGCCTGTTCCAAAACTACCGAGATGAATTCATCCCTTAGAGCAGGGGATGAAACCATTGCTCTCGGAGCCTTGGCTCAGCCACCTTCAGGCTGGGGTAGCGCGAGGGGTGGGAGAGGCTGAAGGGAGGAGAGAGGAACCAGCGGGCAATCTCCAGGCCGCACCGTCACCCCAGGCCCACAGGCCGGAGGACCACACAGTGGGGGACTGGGGGGTACCCCGGCTGGATGTGTCTGTGAGACAGGTGCGCTAAGTCCCGCACTCTTGACGCTGGCTGTGAGGGCTCCCCACTATATTTCTTAAGTGATAAGACCTGAAATTCGAAATAATTGCTTGATCCATAGGCCATAAAATGGATGCTATGTTAGCAAGCATGAAAACAACATTACAATAATAACCTCAAAGATCACTGATCACAGGTCACCATGAAAAATACAATCATTATGAAAAAATTTAATACATTGCAAGAACTACCAAAACATGATACAGAGACAGGAAATGAGCCAACACTGTTGGAAAAATAATGCCCATAGACTTGCCTGATGCAGCTTTGCCGTAAACTTTTGATTTGGAAAAAATGCAGTATGGGCAAAGTGTCATGAAACGAGGTATGCGCTTCCTATAAATATTTTTAAAGGAAATCAGCTCTAAATTCACTTTACTTCTTCCTTCAAATTCTAGCGTGCTCGAGCAGATGTGAGAGCTTCAGCTCAACATGGAAATGAGTTGTGACTTAGCATCTAGCAGGTTCCTATGTCCACAGGAGACTGCTGGGCTCTGCACCTGGTCCAGGCACTGCCCCTGGGCTCAGGTAGGCTACTGTCCACATGGACAGGCATCTGCAATTAGAGAAGCAGAAGGAGTCCCCTGTGTCCTCAGATCCGAGCCACCTTCTCCACTCCAGCTTCCCCAGGCAGCCCTCCCTAGATATCAGAGGTTCCGTTCTCAGAGAGCTCAATATTAGCTCTCAGCTCATAGTTGCCCCTTAAAGCAAGTGAGGCTATTGTTAGGGTTTTGGGTTTTTTTTTTTTAATATATTTGGATTTCATACATATTTTCCAGAAACCCATTATCCAAAAGCAAGGACTGGCTTTGCTATAAATTTTTTTAAATACTAATTTTTAAATAATAATTTGCTGAGCAGCCACAGGATCTCATTGTCATTGCAGTTTGGACTTCTTTTATTATTTGCATGTTGAATATTTTTTCATGTGATTTTTTTTGGTCACTTGCATTTCCTGCTTTATGAATCATCTGTTTATATTTTTTGCTCGATTGTCTGTGGAAGCCTTGGAGGTTTTTTCTTGTCAATTTCTGGTGATTGAGATTTTAGATAATGAGGATTTTAAGGAGTGTGTGTGTGTGTTTTCTTAACCAGTTGATATGGGCTCCTATGAATTTTCAAGCTAAACAGTTATTCTGTTTTGTTGGAGGGGGGAAGAAAGTCAAACCAAGATAAGCTTTTAAACTCAGCTTCATTTTCAACAGAAAAGGAAAGCGGGATTTGTAAAGTTGCTGAACCAGAGCAATTTTCATTCTCTCTTGGTTTGAATGAGCTTCTTTTTTTTTTTCTTCTCATGAAATAAGAACTCCTTTTCTGTTTATTCATCCAGTTGTAGTTATCGGCAGTAATAACAAACTTCTATTGAGAAGCAACTATGGACCAGAAGCTGACGCGCTTGCAATCGGGCTGTCCAGGCCAATACAGCAGGGTGATTTGGACGGGGTCCCTCCATTCTGTATAGCAATATTTTCAATCGTTTTGATGAAAAGGGGTGACAGCAGCAGCGGGATCTTCAGAGCCCCAATGGGACACCGCCCCTAAGTGCCATTGTCTTTACTTGATTAAACTGGGCGGTTCCGAACACACGCAGGGAGCCGCACTTACTGAATTCCTGAGCCAACCGCACGAGATTCAGTTCCTGTCCTCTGCCTTGCCCGCTGCCCGGTAGGAACCGGAGCCCCGCACCATGGAGCAGCAGGATGAGGCCTCCCCAGTAAGGAAACAGGGGCAGGAGGAAGGAAGAGAATCATCCGCAACTCCGGACTGGCAAGATTGAGAGTAGGGCGCATGAGAACGGGAAATCCTGGCGAGCACGCAGAGCCAGGAGAAGGAATTCGGATTTCAGGCCAGATCGCCAGGGAACAAAGCACCAGAGGACCTAACGCTGGAGTTTCTCTTTGCTCTCATGTTTCACTTCAGGAACCAGCCCGGAGAGGTGAAGTGACCTGCTTAAAATCACACAATGTGGGAGAGAGGGGATGTGAACTCATGTCCCCTGAGAACACCGCACTGCCATTCAAGTTTCACGCCATTTTCCTTGAACCATTTCACAATTCACACTTTTTTGTGGGGTTGGAAATGATCATGTCATGGTTTAGAGCCAGCAAGACCTGCTGAGCACACGGAAGTTTCGGAGTGAAGACCTCTTTCTGGGCTTAACGAAAGGCTTCCAAGCCAAGGCGACAGAGGCCCAGTGTCTAGGTTTGTGGGCAAATTACGTGGCCTGTCTGAGTCTCGGTTACCTTTTCTGTAAAAAAGGGATGATAATTATACCTGAGAGGGCTATTTTGAGGAGTAGGACAATTCACATCAAGACTCCGGCTCACTAAGCATTGGTCTGCCACTAGCTGGATCAGAAAAGGAAATGAAGGCCAGAGAATGAAGCAATTTGTCACAAAGTAACTCATTCTTGAAGGCGTAGGCAGGACTAAAACCTGACTCTTCGGATGCTGGGACGGTCCCTCTCACTCGTCAATCTCCTATTTACTATGACTTATTTTTCCAGGGCCTAAGAAAGTCATCAATTAGAATTTAGGATCTTGGTTATTAAAGAAAAATTCGTAATAACCTCAGGTAGCTGTAAACTACCAGAACCCAATGTCCGTGGTAAAGGCTTCAGTTATAGTGAGTCCTCTCAGGTCAGAACAAGGCAAAATCCTGTTGACCAAAGACAGCATTGAAAAGCTCAAAAAGGAAAAAAAAAAAAAGAAAAGAAAAGCTCGAAGAGGGCACCTGCACGGAAGACTGAGGATAAGGACACTGTCTCAGAAGATGTTCCTGTTGCTCCCACTAAGAGCTTTAAGGTCAAGATAAATCACTCCACCCCCTGCGCCTGGGTCCCTGCCGGGTCGGGTCAGGAGAAGGTATGGGCTAAGATCTCACCTGCTGAAAACAAACGAAAACAAACCTAGGATTCATCTTATAAAGATCATCAGTCCAGGCAGTACTTTGGGTACTATTGAGAAGGAGCCCTTGACTCTGATTTAAATTTATGGAAAGAAATTCGCTAGCTGACCACTGGAACAGAAAAGGACCTCGGGAAAGTCACCACATTAAGAATGACACGGCTGCCCTCAGCTCCGCTGTTAGCATTATGTCTACAATGGGGTGAATTTGTTGCTAAAACCAAGTGTTTTCTTTGCAAGTGACTTCATATCCTTCATGCTCTCATGTTCTCTTCCCTCTGATACAACCGATTTCCAAAAAGAAACCCACATTTCTATTGTTACTGCGGCAATAGAATTTTTGGCACATAAAGGGAAGAGTGCCCCCTAGTGGAAATATAATCCAATCAAACAGCCAGGCTCACCATTAAAAGCTATTGAACAGCGTTCATGTTTAGGAAATGTTTCCTAAAGCCCCCTTCCAAAAGTTGTTTGTGCTGCCAACAAAAATGCATATTGGGTTTAAGCTTCTAACAAGGAAATGTGTCTTGTTATGAATTTTTTTAAAAAAAAAACAAAAACCAGATTCATAATTTGGGGTTGGAATAAAGAGAAGGCAGAACAAAAAAAAGGACCAAGAGTTAGGAACATAGGGGTGCCTGGGTGGCTCAGTCGGTTAAGCTTCTGCCTTCAGCTCAGGTCATGATCTCAGGGTTCTGGGATGGAGCCCTGCCTTGGGCTCCTGCCTTGGGCTCCCTGCTCAGTGGGGAGTCTGCTACTCCCTCTACTTCTTCCCCTCCCCCTACTCATGCCCTCTCTCTCTCAAATAAATGGATAAAATCTTTAAAAAAATAAATAAATAAAAAGAGTTAGGAACATACAAGAGATCCGGCATGAAAAAAGAGGCAAAGGCCAAAACACATGGGGCGCCTGGGTGGCTCAGTGGGTTAAGGCCTCTGCCTTCGGCTCAGAGGGTCATGATCTCAGGGTCCTGGGATCGAGCTCCGCATCCCCCTCTCTCTCTGCCTGCCTCTCTGCCTACTTGCGATCTCTCTGTCAAATAAATAAATAAAATCCTAAAAAAAAAAAAAAAGAGGCAAAGGTCAGAACACAGACAAAGAAAGATGACACGAAAACACATCTTACCTCTCGGTATTTTTCTTCCTTAATTTAATTGAACTTTATTCTTGACCCAAAGTGCTTTAGATGGAGGGATATGTCTTCCTCTAGAATAATCTCCACGAAAGATTGTTTTAAGAGGAGCACCTTGTATTACATTAGATGGACAATAACTCCATTCTTAATAATGAAGCAAATGGCCCCAAACCAACGCCTGATCTAAGAGAGAACAGACATTCTAATTCCCATTCATGTTGCACCTGAGAGCTTTCAAGAGGGAGAAAAATGCGTCTGGTGCCAAATGAGAGCTTTGACGAGTGAGGGAGGCAGTGATGAACGACCAAAATCCAAAGCCTGTGTGGCTTCATTCTGAGTGACGTCTGCGTCCAGGGAGACCGGCTTCCCATCAAGGTGCAGTACATCAAGGTGGCTGGCCCAGTGACTTTTATGGGCTGAGGAATGAAAAGTGTATTCTAATAGTCATGTGTTTATAGTGATGTGTATTAGAAAAAAAATGAAGTGGCATATCAAATCCATGACTTTAAGGATACTAATTTTCAAATGAAACAGGTGGGAAGGAGAGGTGGCAAAAATCCTGAGTGCAGAAAACACCAGCACCAGTAAGTGGATAGATACCATTCAAATATTTCTTCTCCCCTCCCTGGAGAGACAGCAGACTGCTCCCTTCTCCTGTCTAATCTGTCTGTCTTGCTTCTTTAGTTTGCCCACTGCTGTCCTTAGGAGACACATCCCTGCTGCCCTGAGTCAATTATACTTGAGGCAATTACAGTGTAATTGACAGTGGGACACGGACCGCCTCCTTCTCCAGGCCTATTCAAGCAGTCATTCCTCAATCGAGGTCCAGCTAAGGAGGCATCTCTAGACGGTCTCCACCAGCTTATAATGAAGGAATGGACTCCAAATTGGGCACGCTCCCTGGATCTTCCTGCCCTCTCCATCTGCATGCCCCCCCACCCAGTCCTCACCCCAAGAGAAGGGCTGGGTGCCAGTGACATGGCCCATGGCCCCCAGCAGTGGGAAGGGTGGGTTCCTGCCCTGTGGACGTGCGGAATGCAGCTGCTACAATCTCGAAGCCTCTTTTTCTCAGGCAGGATCCCCGAGAAGACTCTGCCGACAGCACCAGGGGTAGGCAGAGGGGGACTGGGCTGCACTGAGAAATTCCTTGGAGCTGTGATGAGAAAGGCCTTTCATCTGAGCCACATCGGGGTGTTCCCCCACCCTGCCAGCACCCTGATTGCGGGGGCTTAGGCCTGTCCCCCAGGGGCTCATTCTAATTCGGTTAAAAAGCATTCCGCATTCTATGATCTGACCTCAGAATGGGTTCTTGTGTCATTTTCCCTTCAAAATGTCATTATGGGAATGCGACTAGATACATACTCTACAGTATCTCGTAACCAATAAGAGCCCCTTTGTGTTTGGCTGACCTTTTCCACAGTTTGTGTTTTGACTGGCCACCATTCTCCCACTCCGGTGCCGGGGCGAGCCTCTGAGGAGTCAGCCAATCAAACCCCCGAATATTGAAAAGGTCAGCAACCCACTGGGCACGAGGAGGAGCTAGAGCTTCCTAGTCCTGCCTCCTGCCCACAACGGGCAAGACCCACCACTGAGCACAGATTCACCACTTGGGACCATATAGAACCCGGTACTTAACGCATTCCTTCACCCCTCTTGGCACCAGAGCTGGAGGGCATACCCTCAGTGGGATGCTGGTAAATGCTTGACAATTGGTTCTGGGCGGGGAAGAGTCCTGGTTTGTAGCCTTTGCCAATTTCTGTGGTAGAAATACTCCTAACTTCAAGCTACCAACATGATGTCAACAGACTTGCAAAATTCCTGAAAATCTAACAATCAGTTCTTGCAAGTCTGTTCAAGACGGCCGCCGTCCACGACTGCACGGACCCCGTGTGTGTGTGTGTGTGTGTGTGTGCATGCGTGCGTGTTCCTTCCCAGCGCCTGGCACTGCGTGTTGAGAACGCCGCTACTTCCTTTGGCTGGTGCTAACATCCCTGACCTACTCCCTCACCTTCTCCTGAACCCTTCCTTTCCTTATCCACTTCCTCAGGTTTTCAAAACTCCTCACGTTCAGTGGGTCCTCACCTTGTACGCAACTCTGGGCCCAGGGGAACTGAAATGAGGCATTTCTGGGACATTATGTCCCTCGTTCTGTGATGGCCGAAATGTGGACAGAGCTGGGAACAAGCGAGCTCTGTCCCCAACAGAGCGAGGCGGGGACTCCACAGTCGCTCCGGGCACAGTTCAACTCGAAAAACAATATCGGAGGCTAATAGCCGGAGATCCAAAGCTGGAGAAGACACAGTCACTGCCTTCTGAAAACCAATGGACGGATGAGAAGATGGCAAATAATGAACCGATAACTCGTGGTACTCATGCTCAATGGTGAGATGCTGCCTTTTCTCAATTCTGACTGAAAGGGAGCCCTGGGGAGGGTTTGTGTTGTGGTGAGTGCTGGGTGTTGTGTAAGACTGATGAATCACAGACCTGTACCCCGAAGCAAATAATACGCTATATGTTAATTTAAAAAAAGAAAAAGATGAAGTATTTATTTTTAAGAAAAATGGGAACAAACTGCCTGCCTCAGTATTTTGCTGGTAAAGCCATCACTCAATCACAGCATCCCCCAAGGAATAGGAGAGGAATAGGGATCTAACCCTTGCTATTTTTATTTTTGGAGACACGAAGAGGCAGACAGTTCTGGAGGAAGTCACGAAGGAATCTCTGAATCAGACGGGATTTCACCCACCCTCACAGGCCAGATGACTTATGCTATCATCTACCAAATCAAAGAGTGCTCCAGGCTTACTAAAAGGGACACGAAATGGCCTCCCGCAGCTGAAGCACAGAGAAGGCAAGGACTATTGTATAAGCCAAGTTGCAGACACAGGCTTACCCTCGCTAGAACCTCAGCTTTCTCAAAGGGAGTGGGGGAGGGCGGAAGGAAGGGTCCATGTCCCCTATCAGCCATTGCCCCAAAGGGCCAAGGCCTTGGCACCTGCAGGAGAGAGGATGGGTGGGATGTGCTTTCCTCTCAAGGTCAGAATCGGGCCTGGTGGACCTAATCTGTCTGTGAACTAGGGAAGATGATGTCAGCCTTCACGCCTGGCCCATGTCTTTATTCCCTGTGACTCTCTGTTTCCTGTCTCCTCATATCTAATCCCAGATTCTCTTCCCATGTCTTCCTCTAACTCTCTGCCCTATGGCAATTAATTCCACAATATAACCATATTAGAAACAAGGGGAGTAGGGCTCGACTTCTCAATTCCCAATATCCCCACTAGCCATAAGATCCTTTGGGAGTACTGGCCTGGCCTTATACCACTTTATTTCCCTCACCATCTAACCTGTACTTGGAACATTCTATGTACTGGATTAAGGTCTTTTGAATGAATGATCCCCTCACAGATGATTAACTCCAACCCTAAAAACCAATCTCCCTGCCTCCCCCCGCCACGTTTAACGATTCCCAGTGATGTCTCTCATGAACTAGGTGTTTGGGCAACTTGAAAATTTTATGACATATTTTTTCAGTTTTATTGATGTGTAATTGATAAACTATAAGATATTTGACAATTTGTAAGACAATTTGACAATTGTAAGATATCGAAAGCGTACATCGTGGTGATTTAATGTACGTAGACATTGTGAAAAGAGCCCCCCTATTAAGTTCATTAACATATCCACCACCTCACATATTTACTTTTTTTTTCATTTTGGTGAGAATATTTGAGTTCTACTCTTTTAGCAAATTTCAATTACACAGTAAGGATTATCAACTATAGTCACCATGTTATACATTAGTCCTCAGACTTTACTCATCATACAGCTGAAAATCTGTACCGTTTACCAACCTCTGCCTATTTCCCCCAATCCCTAGCCCATTCAACCACTTTTCTAGTGTTTTTGAGTTGGATTTTTTTTTTAGATTCTACATATAAGTGATACTGTGCAGTGTTTGTCTTTCACTGTCTGGCTTGTTTCACTTCACCTCATGCCCTCAAGATCCTTCCATGTTGTTGCAAATGGCAGAGTTTCCTTCTGTCTCAAAGCTGAACAATATTCCAGTGTGTGTGAATGTGTGTGTGTGTGTGTGTGTGTGTGTGTGTGTGACTTCTTTTCATCCTCTGACAGACATTAGGTTGTTACTGTAAATAATGCTGCAGTGAACATGGGAATGCAGATATCCCTTCAATATCCTGTTTTATCTCCTTTGGATGCATATCCTGAAGTGGGATTGCTGGATCCTAGGATAGCTCTACTTTTAATATTTTGAGGAACCTCCACACTGTTTTCCATAGTGGCTGCACCGGTTTGCATTCTTACCCACAGCGCACAATGGCTCCCTTTCTCCACAACCTCGTACCACAGATATTTTGGTTGAGGACACCACAGAGAGAATGTCACTATTTTGAGAAGCGCCTATTTCATTATGAATTTTTTTAAAGATTTATTTATTTATTTATTTATTTGAGAACAAGAGAGAGAGAGAGCGTGAGCATGAGAGGGGAGGGGGTCAGAGGGAGAAGCAGACTCCCCGCGGAGCTGGGAGCCCAACACGGGACGCGATCCCGGGACTCCGGGACCATGACCCGAGCTGCAGGCAGTTGCTCAACCAACTAAGCCACCCAGGCGCCCTCATTATGAATTTTTAAATGACCATTAAAAATCAACTCCCTCTACGTGAAGTGGTAAGCCTGCTTAGGTGAAACCTCTCCTGGGACTGAGATCTTTGCCAAGAGGCAACCCACCTCTGACTTGCATGCCACTAGAAATTTCCACTTTATTGAGGGCTAAAATGCATTTTTATAGCACGTTTCTATTCGTATTACTGCACTTCTCTGTGGGCATTATAGACAAGCAAATTCTTCTACATCAGAGCCTTCCAAATAGTATAACGTGAGCTGTGTTTTAAGTGCAGTGTTTTCTGTATTGAAAATAGCCAGCAAGCCCTCCTACATCTTTCCCAATTAAAATTCCTTTTGTTGGAAGTTTGGGGGGGGGAAGATAGATGAATCTAAATGAACGGCTAGTCCCTTCTCCTTCTCATCTCATTTTTCGCAGAGAAGGAACTTCTGCCCCTCTCTCATAGCTGATCTCACTGGTGAGACCCCAACACTTGCTGGGTATTATTTTCCTTGAGGGCTCCATTCCCAGGCCTCCAAGGCACTTGGGAAGGAGTTCAGGTGGAAAGGAGTTCAGGTGGGGCTTGGAAGGGCAGTTGCATCAGCCTTCTCTTACCTGTTCTTTTGAGAACCGGCTGTGTACGGCGGGCCTGGGGTCTTCAGCCGTACAGGTGTGTGGGGACATAGATCTGGACTTTGGTTTGTAGGCCCATCTCTATCCTCTCAATCTCTCTTTTCCTTTCTCTCCCTCTTTTTCTCCCTCACAAAATCCCCCCTCCCTTTTCTTCCTCCCCTCTTTTTCTCTTCTCCTCTTCATGTCTGAATGTGCGGCGTGGAGAGCATTAGAGGTCCACAACCCAGAACTTCCATTTTGAAATCAAAAAGGCTTTGAAAACAAGTTCACAAGTTTAAAACAAACTCATCTGGCAGAGAAACGCGATGTAAACTGACATGAAGCTCTTTAGTAGTCTTTATCCCATGTAGTGTGACTATCCAGGCCTTTCTGCTTTAGAAATGTTAATATAGTTGATTATAGGATGTGCCTTCTAACCCAATGGGTTATGTGCACCATTCCAAAATAAAAAAAAAAAAAAATCTGAATTCCAACCTTATGTCGTGTTTTCCAAAACAGTTTTTAAAATCTTATCTTTGAATGTTGCATGCTATAGATTGCTGATTAAAAGCACGGTGTGGTCTTTCTCACTTGGCTAGTACTTTGTCTTTATACTTTATATACACTTTATATAAACTTTATACACTTTATATACTTTATAAAGTATACTTTATACACCCCCCAGACCCAGTCTTGTTTCCCCTTCCCTAGAGTCTTCTTTTTGTCAACCACTCATCTTGACTCAAATTCCTCTCTACACAGATCTCCACCCCATCGCCTAGGTGTGCCCAGCAGCTGAGGGCTGAGGGCAAAGATGGCCCATGTCACAGGGGGGTCGCACTGAGAGGAGCTTCAGCCCCTGTGCTGTCATTTCTGTCAGCCCACTGGCTCCCACAGGGCGCCCACGCTAAGCCTACCCAGCTTCATCTCCTGCAACCCTGCTAAAACCCTAGACGTTTGGATTGGAGCACAGGGCTCCACCTTTATTCCTTCTAAACTCCTTCTCATTGAGTTAGTCCTTCCATTCAGATTAAGATATTTTTGGATCCTGATTTCGTCATTCAGTTTATGCAGTGTCCTTCACCGGCTTTCTGTCATGTGCAGATCTGCCCATTGCCCTTCCAATTTTTTTTTTTTTCCATTGAAATCCTGGGTGAATGTTTTAAAAAAAGACAGGGCCAACTTCCAAGTACAGCAAAGTACCTGCAGAGATCTCCTGCACATTTGCCTCTAACCACGAATTAGAGCCTTTGATTCATGATCATTTCATGCATTAACCCACCTAATCTGACATAAGGGAAGTTTATCAGAGTA
Organism: Nasua narica; assembly: GCA_028533885.1. Taxonomy (NCBI): domain Eukaryota; kingdom Metazoa; phylum Chordata; class Mammalia; order Carnivora; family Procyonidae; genus Nasua; species Nasua narica. The sequence goes on from CM052800.1 coordinate 165,369,655, forward strand.
GTTTGCTACAATCCAAACACACTGTTTCCTCCACATTGGCTCACGTATCAGGCTAATGCGGTCCAGACAGGGAGGAGGCTTTAACCTGATCCCCAATGAACTGGGCTCTGTTCTCCGCCATCACAGCTTCCGGTGTGATCGGGGTTTCTGGTGTGTAGCAGTCACGAACCAACCCCAAGCTCTTTCCCCAGCTGGATTTACCGGCTTCATGCAATAAATTTTAAGTGCTGTGTTTTCTATATAGAAAATAGCCAGCAAGTCCTCCTACATCTTTTCCAATTTAATTTCCTTTTGTTGGGAGTTTAGGAAAAAAAAAAGTTGGATGAATGTAAATGAATGATTAAAATCTTTGATTCTTTAGTCACCTCTAGGCCCAGTGATGACTCTTCACAACACCAAATTTTTAGATTCTTCGCTTCTGTTAGTCTTTTTAAACCTGCTAGGTATTTATGAGTAATAAATACATTTGTAGGGTTATAGGTGAATTTTTTTCTTTTTGTTTACCTGAATAATCTAAACTTATTTCTTTATAAAGAATATTTTTTAAGTTTTTTTTTTTTTTTTTAATTTGAGAGAAAGAGCAAGCACACAGGAGTTGGAGGAAGGGCAGAGGGCAAGGGAGAGAATCCTTGAGCAGACTCCCCGCTGGGCACAGAGCCCCGTGGGGAACTTGATCCCAGGACCCTGAGATCATGATCAGAGCCAAAATCAAGAGTCAGATGCTTAACCAACTGAGCCACCCAGGCATCCCCCCCAAAATAATTTATTTTGAGTAAAGAAAAAAATAGTACAGCTTCTAACAAACCTCCTTCCCCTAGCTTGCAAGGGCAGCTGTGATTTGGCAGGGACCTACTCTGGCCAGAGAGGAAGGAACATGGTCTTATCTTCTGCTCCAGGCCTCCCAAGAATCAGCAGCTGACTTTGAACTTAGAGACTGAGGACAAGGGACCACCCGGACCCAGGAGAGTGTCGTGAGGATTTCAAGTAGAAGGAGACGTTTAGGGAGAGCAGATTGGAGTCTCCCAATGTGGTCTTTTAGCTGCAAAGACCAGCCGTGTTTCAAGGGGTAGAACAGGGTCCTCTGACCATGATGAGACACTCCCCTTTCATCCTGCCACCAACATGATTTGACCCTAAGATGAGCCGGGTTGATGAAGGTTCTGGATTCTACCACCATCTGAGTTACAGAGGTACATGGGAACCTGGAACAAATGGATACTTAATTTTTCATTCCAAGTTTTTCATTAATAAAAAGAGATGATAACCAGTTGCCCAGTGGTCTCTGAAACGTCTACGGAAATTGATGTCAGGCTCTCAGGTTACTCTAAGGAAGGCTGAATTACAATCAGAATTACAGACCCTCCAAGAGCCAATGTGGAGACATTGTGTGAAACTGAGCTAATTGCCTATAAATAATAACTGATTAACAGTTCATATTTTAAGTTTTCACTGTATGCCAGGCACTGCTCTAAGCACTTTACATGAATTATAACATTTTGTCCTCAAAATAACCCTGTGAAGCGGGTACTATTATTCTCTCCATTCTACAGCTAGAAAACCAAGACACGAAGAGGCTCAGCCATCCCCACAGTGCATACCTAGAGAGTGTTAGAGCCAGATGAGAAGCCCTACTATCTGCTTCTATAGCCCATGCTCCAAGCCCTCCACTCCCCTGGCAAAGTAGTCCACAGAATATCCCAATGGATTCACAGCCAATCAAGTTCATAAATTTGAATGCCAATGGGCATATGTATACTGACACTGATCATTTTATCTTTCTAATCTGACTTATCCTCCACCACTGATCATTCACAACTATACGGATTAAAATAGCAAGAACAGATTGGCACTGAACAATGACCTACTGTCCCATGCGGGAGATGTGGGCTGAAACTATGTTAAAGAATGTTCTAAACAGTAAGCATGCTGGGCTGAAGGTAGGGCTGGCTTTAAAATAATTCCCCCAGTAAGCAATCTGATGGGAATCCTAATATCTTCTCCTATGCTTCCCTCCTCTTCATGATCTCAGAAATCACTTCCACAGCCAACTCTCTAATGACACGTGTCTGAGAAAACAGGTGCCTCATCTTTTGCCCCAGATCTCTGCATCTAGAGGCTCATGCATGCTAGATCTATTCAGAGCCCAGCCAAAGGCTCTAGTGTTCTCACATAATAGAACAGGAGCATGAAGAGACCTAGGCACGGCATCTGAACACATGTGAAATGTAAGAACCTAGTGAATCACAGGGCGGAATTGCCCTCTTTTTAAAGAGGACAAAACTGAAGCTAGATTGTTGAAGTCCTTTACTTTAGATCACACAGCTAGTTAATGCCTTAGTCATTTTTGTTTCCCTGGGAAATTGAGCATAGGAGGTGGTCTGTAAATATTTAATTAATCGTGTGAGTTTAGAGAGGTCATGAAACCTCTCCGGCCTCAGTTTTATCAACTATGAAATACGGAAGAGAAGACGTCCTCTAGATGACCTGCGGAATTACAGTGAGATGAGGATCAGATAAAAATTATCCTCTCTTCCCCCCACAAACCATGACAGCCCTTCCTCCAAATGAAATCCTTAGGAGGAGAGGAAAGAAGTACATTATCATTCCTCTCCCCTCTCCCTCTTCTGTCTTAAAAGATTTTGAAACAGAGGAGCATGGTGACTTTGCCAAGACCGGAGGTTGACTTAAGTTAGGGTAGGAAACCAGAGAGGAAAATCTGTTAAGGGATGTGGTAGGGTTTTGTTTTTGATGTCTTTCTTTTTTAATCAGTTGGATTTTGTTGCTATGACAGGGAGGAAATTAAGTGTGAAATAGTCTTGTTTGATTACAGCACGTTAGAGACCACCTGGGTCAGCCATTTCATTTTAGACACAAGAACCTGGACATAAAGATGAAAACTGCCCCAGTCACACAGCTTGTTAGGACCATGTCTCCTGACTCCTGCTCCCAACACTACTTGGCCACCTGTATGCATGGGTTCTAGAAGGGAGGACATTGTCCTTGGCCGCCTCAGGCCTGCTCTGAGCTGCTGGTACCTAGAGCCATTGCATGTTTAGTCACCTCTGGACAAGTGAGGACAGTCTAGAACCAGGCCCCCTTCCCACCCCTTGCCCATCCTTGCATTTTTTTCCCAAGAGTTTACCTCAGGGTTCCTGGGGGCCTTCTCATTACAAATACAGTAGCCTTGGCTCTCTCCTCCCTGACTCGTGGCAAGTGACTGCTTGACCTGTGCATCCTTGTCTAAATGCTCCACCTTCTGATCTTTGTGATGCTCTACGCTCCCCTTTCTTGGGCCTCTCTACCAATCTTGCCCTGGAATGCCTATCCCACCCGGATCCCATATCCCGGATATGGACAGAGAGTCCAATGGCTTTGGCAATAATCCTGAGGCTTAACCTGACTTCGAGCTCTGCCCTCTCTTCTCGCCTCTGTAAGTTCTACATCGATATACCTGTACCAATCCCACCTCCAAACTCAACAGTCCAAATGAACATGTGGCGTTCCCATTCCCAGCGCTCCCTCTCTGACTCCCCATTTCCACACCAGCATCATCTTTCCACAGTGCCTTCCCTAGAAACTTCATGTTCATCTTCACTCCCTCCTTCCTTCTGGCCCCAGCTCCAGTCAGTTCAAAGTCCTTCCTGTGGGTCTCACTTTTGTCATGTTTCTCAATGGATACCATTCTCTATTCTTACTGCCACAATTCTGTTTCTGGCATTATAGCCATTGTCCTTCCACTCAATCTATTCTGCAGACTATACTAGAATTGTCTTTGTAAAGCCCAGATATTATTAGGAACTCCACCGCACAGTAATCATCAATGGCTCCACAGTACTCATCAAAGTCAATCCAAATTCCTGAGCCTTGTTAGAGTAGTCAGTGTTCTCCAGAGAAATAGAACCAATAGGATTTAGAGAGAAAGAGAGGATTTATATATATTTATGTTGTAAATATATATAAAATTGGATATATATATGTATGTATATGTATATAAAATATATATATAGAGAGAGATTTATTATAAGAAATTGTTTCACATGATTATGGATGTGGGCAAGTCTCAAGATCTGTAGGGTGAGTTGGCAAGTTGGTGACCCAGGAGAGCAGATGTTTTTTTTCTAGTCTGAATCTGAAGGCCTGAGAACCAGGAGCACCAATGCTGTAATTCCCATGTAAAGGCCATCAGGCCCAAGACCCAAGAAGCACCAGTGTTTCAGTTCAAGTCCAAAGGTAGGAAAAAAGCCAATGTTCCAGTTCAAGGGCCGTCAGGCAGGAGGAGATTCCCTCTCAGTTATAGGAAGGTCAGCTTTTGTGTGCCACTCAGGCCTTCAACTGTTTGGATGAGGCTGACCCACATTAGGGAGGGCAATCTGCTTTACATAGTCTTCCTATTTAAATGTGAATCCCATCTAAAAACACCCTCACAGAAATACCCAGAATAATATTTGACCAAATAGCTGGGCACCTCATGGCCCAGTAAAGTTGACCTATAAAATTAACCGTCACACTGTATTATAGACAATGTCTTCATCAAACTGTGACGGTTCTAGAACAATCACTGTGTGCTAGGCACTGCACTAGATGCCTAAAGCATTAGAGTTCGCCCTCAGACAACATGGGTTGACCTGCACAGGTCCACTTATACATGGATTTTCTATGCTACAGGACTATAAATGTATTTCTCTTCCTTATGATTTTCCTAATAACATTTTTTCTCTAGTTTACTTTATTATATATATATATATATATATACACATTATACATAATTTATATACATTAACATAATCATATGTAATTATGTTTATGTATACATATATAATAGAGTATATAATGCATATACATATATAATATGTATGTGTATGTATATGTATATGATTATGTCTATGTATACGATTATGTCTATATATATGATTATGTCTATGTATATAATTAAATGATCATGTTTGTAACACATAATAATGTAAAAACATACATATTTACTATAATTATATAATTATTTAATTATATACATAGACATAATTATATACGCATATAATTATGTATACATACACATATATTTAATATAAATATATTTTTATTATATATAATTATGCATATATGTAATTGAGTATATAATACATATAACATATAAAATATGTGTTGACTATTTATGTTCTCTGTAAGGCTTCTAGTCAATAGCAGGCTATTAGTAGTTAAGGGTTTAAGGAATTAAAAGTCATACACAGATTTTTGACTGTGTTGGGGGTCAGCACCCTTAACTCCCACATTGTGCAGGGGTCGACTGTATTATTATTACATGTGTATTAAGTACTATAACTTCCAAGTCAGAAATGATATTGTGTGTGTGTTCTAATATTTTCAACCTACAGGAAAATGAAATCAGAACTGAGTGGATTTTAAGTTCCATATTTGAAAGAAACATTAAGTGATTAGGCAATATAAACAGATTACAGAAACTATTCATAACTAACACTTTGAGCACTTACTGTGTACCATTTAGTGGGGTGCTTGTGTGAGCTGGCTTACTTCAATGTCACAAGAAACTCATGAGCCATTATTATGGCTCATTTACAGAAGTCATTTTATGAGGACAAAACTGAGAACTAAAGAAGTAAGTGACTTGCCTGCTTCTTCCTCTAACCTTCTCTCCTCTCTTGCTCTCTCTCACTTTCTCTGTCTCTCAAATAAATAAATAAAATCTTTAAAAAAAAAAAAAAAGAAGTAAGTGACTTGCCTAATGTCAAACCAGGAAGTAGGGAAGCCAACAGATGTGTCTGATTTGCAAGCCCCTAAACTTAACCTTTACAAGCCGCCGCCCGATTAGTAACAGCTCGCAAGAGCTGACATTATTCCATCTTCTTTGCCCCTTGCAACTTCATTCTCCTGTTTGCATGACACCAAGGGACTAGAAATTGCATACCTTAAGTATAAAGCATGGGATTCTTTTTTTGTTTTTTTTTTTTGTTTTTTGGGTTTTTTTTAAGATTTTCTTTATTTATTTGAGAGAGAGAGAGAGTGAGAGAGAGCATGAGAGGGGAGAAGGTCAGAGGGAGAAGCACACTCCCCGTGGAGCTGGGAGCCTAATGTGGGACTCGATCCCAGGACTCCAGGATCACGACCTGAGCTGAAGGCAGTCGCTTAACCAACTGAGCCACCCAGGTGCCCTCTTTCTTTGTTTTTAAGATTTTATTTATTTGACAGAGAGAGATCACAAGTAGGCAGAGAGGCAGGCAGAGAGAGAGGGGGAAGCAGGCTCCCTGCTGAGCAGAGAGCCCGATGCGGGGGCTCGATCCCAGGACCCCTGAGATCATAACCTGAGCTGAAGGCAGAGGCTTTAACCCGCCGAGCTACCCAGGCGCCCCTAAAGCATGGGATCCTTATATAAAATTATGAAACCTGTGGACTCCTGGGTGGCTCGTTGGCTAAGTGACTGCCTTTGGCTCAGGTCATGATCCTAGAGTCCTGGGATCAAGTCCCATATTGGGCTCCCTGCTCAGTGGGGAGCCTGCTTCTCCCTCTGACGCTCCCCCCTCTCATGTTCTCCCTCTTTCAAATAAATAAATAAAATCTTTTAAAAAAATAAATAAAATAAAATTCTGAAACTTGTTTTGTTAGTGTCAATGGAAAACATTGCAAGTCTCATGACAAAACAATGCCAAGGTCCGGTGTTCTGATGTACTTCTGTTGGGAAGGATTCAGATCTAGTCTAAAATCATGGTATTAACCTCTGCTGGAATGTCATGTATCAGATCACAAAGCACTTTCCCACACCCCGAACTCTCACTGTGACCCTGAAAGGTACTACTATCTTTCCTGTTAAAAATAAGTAAACTGAGGTTCATTGAGTTAGAGACTTGCTCAAGCTCACAGTCCTTGTAAGTGATCAATTTCTTGACGACGCCATGCTGGCTCTTAATAACACCACTTATTCTTGGATGCAAATGAGTCAGCCTTTGACAATTCTCATTGTGCAGAGCTCTGTATGGTATCGGGAATGGTTACTGGACTAGAACCATAGAAAACGGTCATTGCCCAGGATCGTTAATGGCGGAGGATTCGCTGGACCCACAGGTCTTCCCGGAGCATAGAATAGCCTTGCTGAGGTATTATGTGTGTGCAAGGATTTGCTGTACTGGGATTTCACCTGAATGTTTAGCCGTTACTGTAAACTCTGCTTTGGGGGAGAGTCTACTTAAGCCATGTTGTAGCTGTTTCTCTGCAGCTGGCATTCCGGAGCAAGCCGGAGATCAGGGAAGACAGGCTAGGAGCCCACATGTCAGTCTGCCCATCCTCCCCCAGCGGGGAGTGCGGGGCTGAGACAGGCAGCCTCTGCTAATCTTGATCAAATGTGCCCATAACCCAGGGCCACAGTGACTGGGAGGACAGACCAGACCCGCCAAGAACCAAAACCACCCGGAGGCTGCGGCAGCCCCATTTGATGGGACGAACTGCAGTTCCCATCAGGAGAGCTGGGGAGGGGATTCACAAAGGCTCCCGGAGACTCTAATCACATTCTAGATGCCCTCGGGCAAGCTGACCGATACCCCATCCATCAAAACTGCTCACCCAGAGAGAATGATCAAGGACAAGCAGCCCACAGACCATGTGACAGCAAAATGATTCCAGGTGTGAACGGGCTCGGGCCGAACAGGCAGGGTCCGCTCTCAGCACTCACAGGATGAGGCAGGGGATGGAGGTGCGAAAGGATTCCCCACCAACACGCACACGCACGCACACGCACACTCTCTCTCTCTCCTTCTGTCATGGTTACCAAGGCAACACAACATGAGTCATCAAATCTCAAGGTGGATGAGCAGAGCAGGAAAAAGGATTGTGTTTGTTTAAAGCTTTTTCCTTTCTTTCCTCTTAATAGCTTGGTCTGATGTTAATATCCAAGTACCTCTCTTACCCTCAGAAATCCTAAAATCATTGTAGTTAGCTTCTTTAATCTTAGAAAGCAACAAACATGTCTCGTCGTATTGGGTCGGGCCGGGGGAAACCGGGGCTTAGCCATCATGCTGCGGTTGGCAGATTTGAGATGGTTACTGGAACTCAGAGAGCGGTAACTTAGAACCGTATGCCCTCTGCGCTGAGGGTCAGCACTACTCTCCTGGAAGCCCACCCCTGACAGGCTTCTGGTCTTCCAGAAGCCCGCCCCCGCCGCAGCATCCGAGCAAGCAGGCTCTTCTCAAGCCCGAAATGGCCCCCCGGGGTGCAGCGTGCCTGCGGACTTTCTATTTTGGGCCCTGAAAGTGCTGCACAGCTCACTGGCTGTGCATGCAGAACAGGAAGGTCTTTCCAGGACCACGTACCGGAGGACTCTAGTAGCAAGAACAGAGAAAATGAGATGGCAAGTCACGTGGGCAATGCCCAACAGTGGGGAATAAGTCCACTCCCCTGGCCTGAGCTTAGAACACTCTCCACTCAGGACACCCTGCCTGGATCTCATAACACCCTGGAGAGGCTTCCAGTAACTGGTTTGGGTGTGGGCCCTTTGCCAAATGGGGAGACCAGCCCCAGCTGCTGGACTTGCCTTGTATAATAAGTAGTAGAAGGTATGACTATGGTTCAAATTGTGATGAATGCCCAGCCAAGCAAGGACCAAAGACAGTGTTCTAAGTGCCAGGAAATTCACCCTGTACCCTCCCTTCCGGGCCTTCCACATGGGCCTTCATTCAGGGCCTGAGGGAGTTTTGGTTGAAGCGGAGGTCCTTGAGCTGGTAAAGTTCAGCCCAAGGTAACTGCTATCTGATGGCAAGGGAGAAGAAACACAATTCCATTTCGGTTCGCCTCTCCCCACCTAGAATGTAAACATCAGCTGTCAAGATTTTTCATCACAGGCTATTGCGAAAATCCCAGTAGGAACCAGGAAAAGGACTCCTTGAACAGGATGATTCCTGGTGTGAAATCTGTAGTCACTAGAGCAGCAAAGTATTATTCCCAGAGTGCGGGGATGAGGAATGGGCTTCATCTTAGAGAATATTTTTGAAATACTATTCATTTTCATAATCTTTTATCTCTAGCTTCCAAATGTATCGGAGGCCAGCAGCTGGGCCCATGTTGAGCAGAGCTCCCTCTCAGGTACATGATGAGAGAAGACCAAAGTTTTGCTTACATTAATGTCTGAGATTTCTACAACCCTTGCTTCCAATCGCATTTCCAGGCAATCCAGGCCAGAGTGGGGGGCTCTGTGATGTTTCTCATGGGCTTCCCTGCCCCGCTCACCAGCCTCGCCCTAGATCTCTTTTAGACCCGCGGACACAGTAACTGCTCACCCCTTGGGCTGTTCTGGACCAAAGCCACGCTAACACACTTGGCGTTCCCCACGGGTAACTCACAGGTGGCATCTGGAAGCCTTCGAAAGGGATTTTTAGAGATCATCCCATTGCCCAACTTTTAGATGAAGAAAACAAGACTTTGAGAGGTAAAGTGACTTGCCCAAGGCCACACGGCATCCATCCTGGTGGCAAGAGGCTAGAAGTCGAGCTTCCTGCCTTCAAATCCACAGTCAGTGCTCTAACTCAGAGAGGTCTGAAGGGGAGAGAAGGGTCCTTCGACTCCCCTTCTGAAAGAGGCATTGTCTTCTCTACCTGGTTATTATTCACAATGACAGCAAAGATACCTCGGGGGTGGAAAGGCACTATTTTAAGCCAACGAAACTTTAGCATAAATTAATAAATCTTATCTATGAATTAAATCAACTCGGTGAATGGAGGCCTTTGTGAATGGGAGGGCCCAGTGTCCAGGATAGGGGCGAAAAGAGAAAGGGCAAAGAGCCCTGAAAATAAACGTCACTTATAGCTAGCCCCCCAATTTTGAGTAAAGGGAGGGGTGGAAAACGCCCAGAACTCATGCCTTGATTGTGTGCTTGGATCCAGCTACGGGGCCGTGGGGACATTTCGTGACCAGTGTCCTTCTTGCCTCCAGCTGGCCGGTGTGGCTTCGGCAGAGCCTCCAGAAGCGTGAGCTGCAGCGCCTCTGGTCTGCTGAGAAGCTCTGTCCCATCCCCACAGAGGGAAATGAGCTGACCTTCGCCTTCTGAAATTACCTGCTGCTGCTCTTAGCTCAGCGCTGTTTCCCGCGCACTGCCTCCCAGCATCCTGACATTTCCATTCACAGTTGCTCTCACCAGCCTCACTTCCTGCCTCTTTGAAAAGGTCTCTCTGACCACCTCTGAATCAAAAATGAAAACGCTAAATTATACTTATCCTAACATGGTGACAATCTCGACTAATCTGAGCCCGATCATCTGAAGGCTTGAATTGGTGGATTTTCGGGGGCTGTTATCACAATCAATTTTCCAAAGGGGGAATCGTTCCATCCTGTGGAACCATGTGCAACTATTTTGCTCAGCAAAAATCCCACAGAGTCCCAAAGCAATGTCAGCCGTACTTTCTCAGCCCTGGCCACTCATGTCAGAATCATAGCTGAGGTGCTACCACTAAATTTCTGAACTCACTGGCAATGCCCTTGACATTGGCGCAATAGGAATAATTCCAGCAAGGAGGTTCCCCGGTTGGGAAAGTTGCTCCTCGGATGCAGTGGGTGTGACTTCCTTTCCCTGCTTTCCTCTCCAAACTTCCCGATCCAGAGCTCCAAACGTGATGTCAGAATCTATACCTGGGACAGATATTCTTAACTTTGCAGCCGGCCCTAACCCAAATGGTTCATTCCGCCTTCCATGACTCATCTCACTTTGGTGGATTCCTGCAAAAACAGGTTTCTTCCTCTACATGGAACTTAAAAGTGCCTTTTCTCCTCCCGAAGCTGCCTTCGGGCCGCTTCTGGAATTATCTATTTCTTCTTCAACTCTGCCCATCAGCATGCTGCTAAGTGATTCCTGCCCAGACTGCAGTTTGGGCTAGAGGCTCCTTCTTGAACACCTCCCTCTCAAAGCCAAAGTGGAGGAAAAGGGATGTTTAAACATTCCTGGGGATTTGGAGAGCAGAGAGGAGCCTCCAGTGCTCGGCGGAGCCTATGAGGAAGGGTTGACTAGAGCACAGTTGGCCCCTGCAGGCTGGCTGGGACACCGGGTGCTGGGTTGAGAAGTAACTATGGTTTACATGCTGGCTAATGACTGGACATTACAGGCTGCACTCTTGCGACTCAGCATATGCTTCTAGAAAATTCTCTGGCAGCCAGGGTTTGTAGATACCTGCAAGCTGCATCCCAGAAAGAATGCCCTGTACTGACAGGAGACCATGCAAATGCAGCTTTATGAATTATCTATGATTTTAAAAAGCTATCATAAACTCAACTTTCGAGCAAATAGAAGGCAACGGAGAATACAGTACAAGGAGCAGGTCTCAGCCAGGCGAAACTGGATTCAAATTCTGGCTCAGACACTTAACAAATATTTGTGTGGCCTTGAACAAATTATTTTAATTCAGATAAATCTCAATTTCCTCATCGGGAAAATGTGAATAAAAATAACAAGTATTTTACACAGTTGTATAGATTACTTAAAAGTGAAAAGCAACAACAAAAACTGAGTTAACATCAGAAGAGAATTTATTTTGTGCCAGGCTCTACTCTCAGGCACTTTACATCTAGTTAATCATTTTGTCCTTTTCCTTACCCTAGGAGGTTACTATTAATTATTATTAGGATTAGCACTCTTATTATTCTCATCTTACAGATGAGGAAACCGAGCTGCCAAGAGATGAAGTAACTTAACCTACCCAGTGTCCAGCAACAGCCTTGGGCGGGGGTGGGGGGACAAGACAGACCTGCTGGGCTCTAGGCCTTAGACCCTCCTGGACTTGGGGGGCACTAGGACCAGCAGGGGCCCTTAGTCTTCATTCTTTTCCACCTCTTAATTTAACATCCTTGCTGGGTGTTACCATCTGGGTAGACCAGATGTGCAATTTGCTCAGAGACTTGTGCCCACAGAGCCGTCCCAGAGCCCGGGGCCAGGCCCAGACTCAAGAGGGTGTCCCATCACGCCGGTCCAGCCTGCTGGCCGGCAGATAACCCTTTCACACGACAACACGATTCTAGATGACGCACACCCGTGTGCAGAGATGAGGCCCTGCAGAAATGTTTGCACAGGACCACACAGCCTCATGCAGCCTTGCCAGGTCCCACTCCTAAGAAGCAGCGGGTCTGGGCCGGGAACTGGGGGCCCTCTGCCTCCAGCCCCTGGCTCTGCGGGTGCAGGACGGACTCACAGCAAACATGCAATACAGGGGAGTTCTTCTTAGATTTGAAATGCCTTGAGGAATTGAGCTCAAAGGAATCCGCTGGTAAAGCAGATTTGTAAAATAAATGTGGTTTTTGCCTCTGTTAGTAAGTCTTAATTCAAGCTTTATCAAAGGAAGCCCATTTGTAAATAATTAGGGATGAGAGCTGATGACTGAGCCAGAGGTTTTCCTTCTGAGGCTTTCAGGCTTTCAGTGAGAGAAGAAAGGCAGGATGATGAAAAATGTATCTGGTCATTGCCTGGGCTCCTGGTAGAGAACTTCGCTATGAGACAAGTGTCCGTTACCACGGCGGGCCTCTGGGACCACCCCGGAGCTTATGCTAACGAGGTGACCCTGGTGAGCTCCTAGCTAGTTTCAGGACCTCATCTGGCCATGCCAGAAAGACCCCCCCATGTGATTTGAGGATTGGGGCAGGGGGTGGAGCAGAACCCGGAGCCTGACTTCAGTCATAAGACCAGTGATTGGATCACTCGTACCTACATAATAAAACCCCTGTAAAAATTCTAGACACAAAGGCTCCGTTGGGCTTTCCCTTTTGCTGATCATACGTGGATGCGTCCAGCAGAGACTGTATCCTGATAGACCTCTGATCCCTCATGTTCGGAACCCCTCTAGACTATATCACAGGCACCTCTTCATATGGCTTGTCTTACTTTGTAGAATCAAACTGTAATTAGACTGCATTTTCCTGCCAGTGTCATAAGAGACTGAAGCTGCGGTGGTAAGGGAAAGCCCGCAGATTTGTAGCCAGCTGGGACAGAAGTGTGGGTGGCCGGGGAACCCCAGAGCTTGTGACTGGGGTCTGACATGAGAGGCATCTTGTGGGGGACTCTGCCCCAATCTTCGACTTCTGTACGAACTCCAGGAAGTTACGCCAGGAAAGGGCAGGGATGGAAAGGGCAATGGGACACCATGACCTTGTGTTTTGTTTTCAAGGATCCTCTCCCCCTGTCTTGGCCTTCCCAAGCATTGTTCTTTGCCCTCCACTCACTGCCACACCCCTGCTGCAGCCCCATGTGTGAAACTCAAGTAAACAGGCCCCCAAGAAGACTCAGATCTGATGGGCACACCGTTGCCAAAGCTCGAGCCGGGGCCCAGGCCAGTAAATGACGTCAGGTCCTATTGCTCGGTACTTCTCGCATACATCCCAGTGAATGCTCCAGGACCGGGGAGGGAGGGGAGCTCCGGAGGTGAACGCTCCGAGACTCAGGAGCCAAGGGCTTCAGCACGTGCAGCTGGCTATGTCAGACGAGGTCTGACAGGAGGGTCCTTCCGCTGAAAGGTACTTCAAACAAGTCGCATCTGCCAGTCACCACATCTTGAAAAGTGGTAACACCCTGACACTCCAAACTTACTGTTGACTTGTATCAACTGAGGGCATTTGAATGAACCTACAACGTAGGAAAGAACACAGGGGGATATCTCAGAAGCCAGGCCATACTGGTGCCTCCTAGTTTGGGGCTGAGGAGGGAAGAAGTAATAAAGAGGAAAAACCTAGTCTCTCTTTCATCCTCCCTCCTTCTCTCGACACCAACCTCTCTTGTCCACTTAGAGTTCTTTCTAAAAAAAACTAAAATGCCCTTCAACAGATGAATGGATAAGGAAGATGTGGTACATCTACACAATGGAATATTATGCCTCCATCAGAAAGGATGAATATCTAACTTTTGTATCAACATGGACAGGACTAGAAGATTATGCGGAGTGAAATAAGTCAAGCGGAGAGAGGCAATTATCTTATGGTCTCACTTACGTGTGGAGTATAAAGAAAATCATGGAGGGCATCGTGAGAAGGAAGGGAAGGGTGAATGGGGAGAAATCGGAGGGGGTGATGAACCAGGAGAGACTGTGGACTCTGAGCAACAAACTGAGGGTTTGGGAGGGGAGGGGGTGGGGGGCTGGGCAAGCCTGGTGGTGGGTATTGAGAAGGGCACGTATTGCATGGAGCACTGGGTGTGGTGCATGAACAATCAATCTTGTAACACTGAAAAACTAAAATAAACATATTTGGGGAGAAAAAAAACTATTCTTTTTTCCACATTGTTTTCCAATAAACCGAACCCTTCAGAGATCTGCAGTCTTTGAATGTTCCTTCAAAGCCCGCTCTGTACCTGTATTTCCCAAAATTCATGATGCCAGCAAATGTTACCTGAACTGAAGCAGGTTTGGGTGAGTCCTATAAATTAAGATTTACAAAGAGCAAAGCTCATTAAAATGTTCCCGCAGCACCCGATTCAAGCCAAATGGACACAAGCCCAACACTCTTGTCGTACAAATCTAAGTCTTCTGTGGAAGCAAACATCTATTTTGTCCGAAATTAGGAGGAGAAAGAGATGAATGGGAACTGCTGGAATGCACATCAGAGGCATTTCCAAGTATCCAGTGATGGCCAGGGGCGACATCAATTGGATAATGACAAGATCTGGTCTGAGTCCAAATGAGAAGCCACTCCGAGGAGGGAGAAGGTAAAAGGACTACTTAATTTTTATGAACCTGCTGGCTGGTGCTTGATGCTAATATTTCATGGTGTCAACCTTGCCTTTTTTTTTTTTTTTTTTTTAATCTTAAATTCAAACTGAAGTCCTATGACTGGTTCTGGACTACAGTCCCGGTAAGAGCACACAGTGTCTCCACATTCTGTCCCCTCCTCCACACTAGTCTCGTTCATGAACAGCACAGCATTTGTTGAACTGTCTTCCGATCCTGTCAAGCTGTTACCAGTTGAATTTTGGAAACGTGCAATAATTTCAGGGATTAAAACAAATCACCCACTGCTAAATATTAGCTCTCTCTTCTTAGGGGACGGTGTTGGGGGGTGTGATCTCACCAAGAATCGAGGTAGACAATAGACCTGCATGAAGCAATCTTGTTCTTTCCCCCTGTCTGTGCTCACCATCCCTGGTTTCTCGGTTGAGCTTCTGATCTGGTTGCTAGGTCAGCAGAAGGTGAATGGTTTCCTGCGTGGGTGAGACAGAGTGGTTGCAAAATGTGTCTCTTGCCTCAACTCACCAACTGGTGCCCCAGCTGTCAGGGGAATGGAGCATATTGGAGGCTATGAGTCAGGAAGGAGCACCAGGTGAATCGCATTGTCAAGTACAGTTATTAAATGGTTGAGGCTTCTCAGCAGCTCTTTCCCCATCCAGTTTTGTATTTTTTCCTTTTTCTTCAAAGTGAATCTATTCTGTTGGCAGGCACCAGACTGAGGGTTAGCTAGTAGAATCGGAGAGTCTTAAGCTGAAAGGGGATGTTTGGACCAGCCCCTACTCTTTAGAGATGAGGAATCTAATGTCCAGGGTATGCAGGGCAGTGTGGGATTTTTTTTTTTTTTTTTTTTGAGAAGGGTACGAAGAGCACTCTGATCTCACCAATGAACTAGTACTGACATTTTCCAAGAAAATGGTGAATTGAATCATGACCACGAAGCATGGTGTGTGAGAGGTGTGAGAGGTGTGTGAGAGGGAAAGAGTCACATCTGACAGTCCTCATATGTAGGGAAATTCAGTGCTGAAATAATTTGGATGAGTTCTCTAACGATGCCAATGAGCTGCTCTAGTCATACAGCAATGCGCCGGGGTGGGGACAATATTCGATGGCTCCCCCTCAACCTACCTGAAAGCTTGTAGTTTTAATTCATCTTGAACCGTGGTGATCATTGATTCTTTTGTTAAAAACACATTTAACTACCTACCGTGTGACAGTCTAAGGAAAAGAGAGTGAGTAAAGCATCTTATCTACCTTCAGAAACTTCCAAACATGCAGACATTGTTTCTCAATGTGAGAAACCCAAACAAGTATATTACAGCGAGGTGGTTTCAACTCCGAGGCAACGTGTGGCTGCCACACATAGCCCAGTTTCCTCTTGGGTAAGAGCCATTAGTCATCAAAGTCACATAAAATTTTTACAAATGGTAGGCATTTATTTTCAGACCCTAAATGATGGGAAGTAGTAGTGAGGCTCGGTCGTGGAACATTTTATGTGTGCGAAGTGCTTTCCTGTCATATTTTATGGCTGGTTGGACATATTAGCCGTGTGTGAGATGGGCTGGGCCAGCTTCTATTTCAGACTCAGGACATGGCAGCGATCACCACACACATCAATGTCTTCTTTGCATGCCATTTGCCTTGGGGCCTGAGCAAAAGGTTATCACATTTTTTTATTTCCTGGAATTTGCATCTGTATGTTTCACTCTGGTTCACCCAGCCTTTTTATAAGGGTTCAGATTCAGAACTCAAATTCTGAACTGCACAGGTCACATCCATGAGCGGCTGCCAAGATGAGCCATGGCAGCCCTGACCCAACCCTCTTAGCCTGCATTTTGATCAATAGCCATTACCATACTTCCACAGGAACTCCAATTCATTTGTCCCCATCACTTATCCGCCAAGGTCATGGAAATGATCCCTCTTGTCTCCATCCCCCTCTGTCACTTTCTTCCAGGTAAATGACCATTGGGGTCCTTGTTTGCCTATCACCACCCACCCTTTTGGCCCAGCTTCCTTGGGCACTGTAGGCACAATGGAGCCACTAGGGACCAGTTCCAGCAAAGAGTGATCGATTCTACCCCAACCTCCACTTTCTTCTGACAATCTACAAATGGAATTTTTGACAAGCAGATGTAAAGCTCTTGTAAACCCTCATTAACTCTCTTGTTCTCTCTTTCCATTCCTTTGGCAAGTATTCCTGAGCAGTGGGATCACTCTGGGGGTGACCCAGTATCAAGGGGGACTGGCCCCTGCCCAGGAGAAGCACACATCCTATCGGGGAACCTAGAAAGGTCAATTACCAGTCAAGGCTGTTGGTTCCATGAGAGCGATAGGAGCTGTGGAGCAGGAGATGGATCCCTGCTTCAGGTCTAGTGTTTTCAGGAGAGCTGTGCTTCAGAATTAGATTGGAAAGGCTAGTGTATCTTTTGCTGAGAGAGAGTTTAAGTCTCTCCAAGGAAGGCCAAGGATGTGACCCAGGGGAAAGAGAGTGGAGAGTGTCTTTACCCTTTAGGCATTAAGGAGGGGAGGGGGAGCCAGGCTTCCTTTTGATTTGCTATGACTCAGACATTAGTCACGGTCAAGGGTATGAGGCACCTCTGATTGATCCCTGTAGGATGTCTCTTGACATATGATGGGCAGTTGGGCAAGGTTCAGACCTAGCAAAAGTTATTTCCTCCCCAAAAGCTTAAAAGGACAGGAGGAGCTCCTTTAAAAATCGCTGCTGATAAACTCCACAGCTAGTCTCAGTGCTTCGGGGGGGCGGGGTGAGCTCAGGAAAGGGAATCAGGAAACAGCTCTCTGTTTAATTAGGTGTGTGGCCTTAGCCAGTCATTTGACCACTCTGGGCCTCACTGCCTAATTTAACTTACAGGATTAATAGTACCTGCCCTATTCACACAAGTCTGTTGGGAGGATAAATCATATAATAAATATGAAAAATTGAAGATATATAAAAATAAAGCCCATGCTATGTCCAGTGTTGTTTCACAGTTCAGTTGTTTCCGCTTCTAGGTTAGTGCTCTACTCATCCACTGCTGAGGGTCTGGGCTGCCCCCTCATTTAGCCCACCCTCGGTCAGACACTGCCCCCTCACTCACCATCCCACGTCCCTCGGTCGACAGTTCTAATCCTACAGCCATGGCTGAGTCATTGCCAGGACTGAACTATGTCATCGCGAACACCATCCAAAGATTCTAATTGCCCCTTCACTTTAAGGTCCATAAACCGTATTCCCCAAGTCTATTCTGAGCTCGAGGACAGGGGAGCATGACCAAAGAGGAGAGCCTTTGTCTCTGGACACCACAGGCCTGGGCTATCTCCCCGCACCCAGTAGCATTCTGCTAGCTGAAGCATAGCTGTCTTTCTTCCCAAAGATGATTTTCTGGTGCTCCTACTGTAGGTCCTCGGGCCTGTTTTGACAATAGTGATGGAAGCACTCCCCTATCGCGTCCACGCTTTGTCTGTCCTTCGGCAGGGATATGCATGGAATCTAATCCAACTGCCCCTCTGACATGACAGTATGACCTTGACCGGTGCCCTGACCAGCTGAGCTAACTGTCTAGCGCTTTACTAGCTAAGTGCTCGGTAAATGTCAAATGAATGATTAGGCCTTGTTATGGGCTGAATGGTATCTCCCCCCAAATTTATATGTTCAAGTCCTAACCTCCAATACCTCAGAATGCAATTGTATCTGCAGTAAGGTCTTTAGACTTAATCAAGCATCCAATATGACTGGTATCCTTACGAGAAGAAGCAATTTGGACACAGGACACAAGTGCATGCACAGAGATAAAATGATGTGAAAACCCAGGGACAAGACAGCTGTCCACAAGCCAAGAAGAGAGGTCTCAGAAGAAATCAACCTTGCCAATACCTTGATCTTGGACTTCCAGCCTTCAGAACTGTGAGAAAGTAAATTTCTATTGTGGAAGCCACTCAGCCTGTGGCATTTTGTGATGGTGGCCCCAGCAAACAAATACAAACCTGATTAAGAACATGTAAAAAGAGTAGTCACAGAGCAGCAGCCATTTGTGGTGTGGAACTTACATACATGATTTGCCTGAAATGGGGAACGTGTCTGGGGGTCCATCCTTCTTTCTGGGACAACCCTACGGGCCCACCGGCAGGCCTCGAAATGAATAACCAATAGCATAGAAAACAGACTTTCCTAACAGGAAGGCAGGGAGGGGCTGCTATCTGGGTATTTATGAGACCTCTCTGTGTTACATTATGAGCAGATATTATTTTTCCATTTTATAGAAAGGGGAATTGGGTTCTACAATGGGTCTGCAGTCAGTTTAGAATGGAATCGCAGCTGCACATTTTCCAGCCACAACACACCCTCACTGATCTTTGCTCCCTCTCCTTTCTCATTTCAGCTTGCTTTTCAGCAAACCTTAGAGTGTACACCTAACTGTGTAGCTATTTGGAAAGTGGGGAAGAATTGAAGGGGAAAGCCAATATTTAGCAATAGGGAAAAAAGATTGCAAAACATCTTTGCTGATGTAGCAGATGTAAGGCAAAAGCTGAGAGCTCAACCAATTATTCCATGCTTCTCCTCACAGCTCTGAAGCTGGATTAAACAGAAGTAAACTGCAATGAGTATTGAAGAGACTATCCCCAGGAATACAGATGATAGATGAAGCCTGCATATTGGGCAGACAATCTGAAGAGATGCTCAGACCCCAGAGGAGACAAAGGCTCTGCCCTTTACCAACACCCAGACTTTTCCAGCTGCCGGCCCTCCCTCCCGCACAGGGAGCCTGGCACCTGTGTCTGCTCTCTGCCCCACTCCTGGTTTCCCTCCTAGGGTGAGGACATCAAACTGCTCCTTCCAGCACCTGCCTAACATGGCCGTGACCATGACCTCTGTCACCAGGATCCTGCTTGTTTTTCTCTTGGTCCCCTATTCATCGACAAGACGTATGAGTACCTGCTTTCTGCATGGCTTTAAAGAGCTTAAGCCCCATTCTGCAAGGCTAGAGGTGAGGGAGAATTCTCACACGGGCTAGCAAGACTGGACCTGGTGGCTTCGCCCTTATCCCTGGAGATCCAACTTCTTTGGTGGCTCCTCTCTGTGATCACTCCTGCCACTCCCAGCCCCCACTTTCCTGCTGTGCCCCTGCTTCTTATATGTACCCCAGTTCTCACACAGCTCCCAGGGCTACCCGAAGTCAGATCCTGGACTCCCCTATCCAAAATCTTTTTGACCTTTCCCAAATCACTCAGAGGCTGACGAGACCCTGCCCAGTTTGCCTTCCCTGTTGTCTCTTTGATTTTATCCCCTGTACCTTTCTTCCTTTCTCTCTGGTTCCAGCATGCCTTTCTCCCCTTTGAATGCTCCAGGCACGTTCCTGCCTCAGGACCTTTGCATCTGCCCTTCCCTTGACCTACAACATCTCTTGCCAGATGGTCTCACGACTCACTCCTTCCCCTACCTCAGAGCTTTGCTCAAATTCACATTCTCAGTGAGGCCCTTCTTGACCCCCAGTATTTAAAACTTTACCACTCACTACCAGTGCCCCTAATCCCCTTCTCTACTTTTTTCCATTAGTTCTTGACCATCTGACATGCCAAATATGTATTTATTCTTTGCCTCCCTTACAAGAAGGTAAACTCAAGGAGGGGAGGACATTTTTCCACTCTTTTACAGTGGCACTAGCACCTAGAAGAGCACCTGCCATTTGTTGAATGAATGCCATTTGTTGAAGGCCCTCCAAGTACAGGTCACTAATTGGAAAACTAATCCACGATGGTAGAGTAAATATGGGAATAAATTCGGGTGTTCTTTCCTAAGTGACTCATTTGTACTTTAAGTATTTTAAAGCAACCACAGGTTTGTTGCCTCCCCCTACTGTGAATGGCTATTCCTCCAGGACTTGCACTGGGCCGACTCTGACCACCTCCTCCCTCTTCCTCAGCTCTCAAGAGGAGTGGTTTCCAGCGGGCAGCTCTGGACCCACGAGACCCCCCCGCGTGGCTTTCTGCAGCCTCTGTAAGCCGGTGAGCGGGCAATGGGAAACCATTCTCCGTACAATGTGAGAATTTCCACTTGCCTCTCCTGCCCCCAGTAACTGGTATATTTTAGCATACAGTCCTGATCTTTGCCAAAAAGGACTTTTTTTAAAAAAAAATACATTTTGTTTTTTATTAGTTTTGCCAAGGAGAGATCATACTCTTGGCATTCTTGGATCTATACTGTTTCAACTTACCACACAGAATATACACTGGAACTGGAGTCCTGTATTTTTTTTAAAAATTAAAAAAAATATTTATTCATTTATATGGAGGGGGGTAGGGAGGGAGGGAGGAAGAGGGACAGAGGGAAAGGGAGGGAGAGTCTTAAGAAGACTCTCTGCTCTGCATGGAGCCTGACGTGGGGCTCGATCCCACGACTCTGAGACCAGGACCTGAGCCAAAACTGAGTCAGACGCTCAACTGACTGCGGCGCCCAGGCACCCTAAATTCCTATTTGTATAGTGTTCATCTGTCTGTGTCTATATACTTATGTTTTGGTGTATTTTTTACATTTTAATATATTTATATGTATATATATATACATACTTATAAAGAATGAAATACACCAATATGCAAATATTTGAGGATGGTGAAAATAATATGATTTTTGTTTGGCACTATTTTCCACAGTGAGAACATATTATGCATGTGAGAAGAAAAACACCAGTACGTTTTCTTGTTTTTTAAAGAAAAAGTACTTGTATTACTTGGGCACATGCTTACTGCTAAAGGTCACGCTTCGGATACAGGAAAACACCCAAATTATCCCCTTGAGGTGTGACTATTCCTTTTACTTTGTGATTTTAGCTTTTACATCTGACGGAATAAACCAAATAAAGGCAAACTGAAATAGCAGTACTGGGTTCTCATGTTTCTATTTACCCTGAGCGTAAGCCAAGCCTCAGGCTAACGTGGCCATGCTGGATCAGTGATGCCCCTTTTTGCTGCATCACTTCCCTGAGAAATTGTTTGTGGCGTCAAAGCTGCCCTCGGAGTCTTAGAACTCTTGTCATACTGGATGCCCTCCCTCGGTGCAGCCACAGTTCCCTTCGTTGCTTCCTCCCCTCTATTCCCTCTCCTCTAGAGGGGATATCATCCGCCCCTCCCTCCGCCTCTGAATCCTGGGTCAATGGGCTCCCTGCTGCTCTGTAAGCGACATCCCCTCTGTCCCCAAACCAGTGGTGGAATTCTTGAGGTAGAGACATAACACTTTCTTTTATCCACCACATACTCCTTAAATGTTTCATCTTTTGTCTAAAAGGTCTCTGTTTCTCTGTCTTGCTCTCTGTGCACCGGCTTTAAATGTCATTTTAGGGAGTTGATTACAGACGTCACAGTGTTCTGGGGCCAGCTCTCCGGCAGGCGCCCTGACCTGGCCCTCCCTAACAGAGGTAAGACGGATTCTTTTTTTGGGGGGGGAGGTGTTCCCAGTCTTTCCGGAACACATCTTTCAACCAGCAAAATCTCTGCTCGGTGTGGTTTATGCAACACTCTCCCTTCCTTGGCATTCAGGACCCATGATCATCTGGTCCCTACCCGTCTTTCCAACCTCATCTACCATGAAAGCCCTCTATGAGCCCTCTCAGAGCAAAACCTTTCTCTTTGTTATGCTCTGTGTTTCTTTTACGTTTTTGCCCTACTCAGGAATCTCCTCCACGATCTGCTCTTCTCATTTGAATCCTATCCATCCTTCAAGTTCTCACTGAGATGTGATTTAGCTTGCGATACCCTGTGTCCATCCCAGCTCACGGTGACCATCCCTATTCATCTGAAAGTTCTTGCATAATTCGAGGATATGCGTAAATAAAAAATAATGATCTTACAATGTTAGATAAGAAGAGATGAGCCCAGATGTCTCACAGTCTGCTTTCTATGCTCCAATAAAATGAAAAAAGGAATATAAAAATAGGAAGAAATTTCTATTGGGACTGGAACCCAAGAATAGATGTTATTTACATGCCAGAAACTATATATGCTTATGATGTCATTGGTGTATCCAACAGACATAGCATAGGTACAGAGCCAAACTAAAAAAAAAGACGGCCTCACATCTTTCCCTCACGAGTCAGAGGAGCCTTGGGGGAAGTTAGTGGAGGAGACGTCAGCAGAAACCCTTACTAGAAAGAGTAAGAGCTGGTAATAGTAGGAATTTTTATCAACCATCTCTTACATGTAAGAAAAGAGTGTCCGACAGTACACAGATGGAAAACGTTTACTCACCTTCTTTCTGGGGAAAAAAGAAAAACCAATTTTAGCCAAGGAGAGAATTCTACAACAAAGAAGTAAACTAGAAGCCACAGAAGAGACATGAAGATGATGACACCTGGACTAGAGTTATCGTGAGAAACACAACTGCATTGCATTGTAGAACCGATCTCCTAGCCCCCACATGGACCCCCGTTCCCCCCCCACCCCCCCACTCCCACCCCCCCCACCCCCCCGCCGCCGGGTTTCTGAAGACAATCCCTAAGGAAAGAAGCTCGGAGAGCCTGGCCTTGGACTCTTTACCCTGAGGAGTTTTGGAAAGGACACAGGAGCTATCATTCCACATACAAACTTCAGCTAATCCCGTTTTCAGCCCCTCCTGCTCACTCCACCTTCTAAAGTATTCGCCCCCTCCCGGCCCCATTCTTGACGCACTGACGCAGGCTGTAGCCTCCCTCCCCTTCCCATCCTCCGGGAATTTAGTCCAGTTTCATGTCCTTGGATTCCCCTTTCCATGATATGAATTGCTGCAGGGTCTAACATTTCTATGGCTCTACTGTCATTTATTGAGGCATTGAAAGTGAAAGTAGATGTGTGTTCAGTCTGTCAATCTCATCGTCTGAGAGGCTCTCAAAGTTTTAGTCAACTCTTCCCAAGTCACTTTATAAATTTAATGAAATTTGAATCAAATACAAATGGAGTATTTTAACAAAATAATTTAAAGTTTATTTGGAAGACAATATGGTAGACCAAGCAAGACAATTCTGAAACACAAGAATTATGGGGAAATGGGCTCATAGGTTGGATATTAGAATATTTGGCTACAAAAAATAAAGCACAATGATTTTTAGCAGACTAGCGGATCAGTGGAACAGAAAAGAAAAAACAAAACATAGGCCTAATTATATGCATGAATTTAATTTGTGATTAAGATACTGTTTCAAATCTGGCTGGGGGGGGAAATTAAGGCTGATGATGACAAACTGGGTGAATCATTTGGAATGAAGATGAAACCAGACTTTACTCTTTGTATGATGCCATAGAGTTAGCTGTTTAAGAGAGAATGAAAAACAATAACAGAACAAGAGAAATTAAAATTCAGCCAATCTTGGGTCGGAAAGACATTAGTAACACAAAAGAGGAGAAGGACTCCCAAAGGAAAAGAACCAATAACACTAATTTCATAAAAGTGGAAAATTTCTAGAAGCTTAAAACAAAAGCTTTTAAAAGACATAGATAAATCAGATAAAATATCTGCAATCTATATGAAACACAAAGGGATAATTGGATTAGTAGATACAGAACTCTTAAAATCAATAAGAAAACTATAAGCCCCCCAGGAGAACAAGGGGGTAAAGACACAAATACACAACTTGCAAAAGAAGAAACAGAAATGACCAATTAATAAGAAACTATGTTCAAGTCCTCTACCAAGCTAAGAAACAAAAATTAAAACAAGATATTTTAACCACCAAGTCGGCAAACATTTTAAAAACGGTAACACCCAGGTATTACATGGAGCACTGGGTGTGGTGCATGAACAATCAATCTTGTAATGCTGAAAAAGATAAAATAAACATATTTGGGGGAAAAAAAAAAACAGTAACACCCAGGACTGGTTAGAAATGCAGTGCATAGGGTACCTATTGGTATGTGTGTAAATTCCTAGGGTTTTTTTGAAGAGAAGAAACAAAGGGGCTCTACATGTGCATTTTATAATCCTTTAATATATTTATATTTTGGGGCCCATTAAGCCTACATCTAGGAAATCCTCCTAGGGTAATTTTCAAAGATGTGCCCCAAAATGTGTGCACAGAGATACAGACACTGAATATTATTTGTAATAGCCAATGGTTTCCATCTACATAATGTACAAAAAGGATCTGTTCAATTAATTATTGTGCATTCAAATGATGGAATACCCCATATTAATCAGATAATTTTAAATAATATTTCATGACTTTGGGACATGTTATCAGTAGAGTAGATGAAAAGGCACATTTAAATGTGTATAATATGATCCTGGCTTTGTAAAGAGAAATTTGAACACATACACGTTAAAAAAAAAAACTAAAGCAACTGTACCAAATGTTAATGGTGATCATCTCTGGGTGGTAGCATATGGGTGATTTAAATTTTCTTCCTTATATTTTTATATATTTTCCAAGTCTCCCATAATAAACATATGTCATCTTTATAAACAGAAAATTTATATATATATATATATATAATGATTTTCTGAACCAGATTTCAAATTCCTCAAGGGCATTTTTTTAATTGAACGCATCATCCACAGAACTGTAATTCCAGTGGTGTTCAGGCTCATGGTGTTATTTCAAATGCAGTGGATAATGAAGAAATATTTACCTGGTTAATGAGCCTCCTTCTTGGATTTTTGTTTACCTTTTCAAAAAAAACATGTGGCATGTCTTTATAATATTGGACCACCATCTGTCTTTTATGTGGGCTTGTGATAAATATGACTGTGGCTCCAAGGGCAGCAGACAGCAAATCCATCGTCTGGAAGGGTTAATTTCAGCCCCCCTGGACCCCTGTTCAGCTTTCATCTCAAAAGCCCCCGAGGCTCACCAGCTCAGGAAAGGGATCTTTGCTTCACAGTTGGATATATACACAAAGGCAGAGCCAATGCAAATAAGAAATTCCCGGTCCACAAATAAACATTTCTTAAGCAACCTAGACAACGAAATGGATGAGAGCCTTCTCTCCCAGAACTTTTTTGTAATTACATTTTTATTGACTTTTCAGAGGAAATGAAAAAGGCTACCGTATACTTGACGAAAAGAAACTGAATAAACCAAGCCAGAAAAAGTCTCAAGGAAATGTATATGCAAGGTAAAATAAGTCTAATACATTACATAACGTTGAAGTTACGTGGTATAATGGTTTGGCTGCGGAAAGAGCGAGGCGCGGTGCTGGGATACGGAGCTCACGGGAGGGCTCGGGCTTTCTAAACTGGTCCATCTTCTGGGTGTTTTAAACGCTCAATTTCAAAAGCAGTTATTAGTACGGAATTCTGAATTCCACATGAAGGAATTGTGGAGAAGGGAGGAGAGTGTGCATGTGCGCATGTTAACGAAACACTTAACAAGTTGTCTCATGATAACCTTGCGGCCAAGACGATGAATTCATTACATGGTGAACGTATATACACACATACATAGGTATTCTCCAAAGGATCGGCACCTGGAGGCCCCTCTGGAAGGAAGTGGCCATGGATATTGTATTTTCAATGTAACCATTAATGTATTTTGAATTAGCGACTCCGACTCCGAATGGCTACCCAGCATTATGAGTGGAGCTCAGAGAGGAAGGTAGTGGGCCTTCAATTTACATATGTCCTGCACCCTAATATTTAACTAGTCCTGCTCCTCACCCCCCCCACACACACCTAAGCTTTGAGTAACTGGAGAGTGTTCTGGATGGGAGAGTAACAGACCCCCCAGATACTGGGGGACATAAAAGGTTAAGACCTGCTGACATTGGTAAAAATAGAAAAGGCAAGCTCATCTAATCTTTGCATAAATTACAGCTAATATTTTGATGACAGAATCATGCCACAAGCTGATCTTGACCGGATGAAATGACGAGAGGAATATAACAAGAAAGTATCTAAGAGGGATAAAAGTTCAGCCCTAATCCTAGACCCAAAGGTCAATGGCAGAAACGCAGGGGTAGGCGGATATCGTTAAGTAGTGGTTCCTCGTGAAAAGTGTCGAGGGGGTTCAGGTACTGGGGTGCTAGCCAGAAATTCAGTCCTAAGCTCCATACATGGACTTAACAGAATTTAGAACGAACGCGTTGGCATACTCTCTTCTGCCCTGGTCAGAATGGGAAAGGCAGGCTGTGGGGATCTGGAGGGTTTGGGGATTTCTGAAATAATATATACTGAACCGTTTCCTGTGATTCCCATGCTGCTGGAGCCGGGTCACCGCCAACCTGCCAAGCTCAGGCTGCCTCACCCCCCAGAACCCATCTTTTCGATGAGGGACAGGGGATAGTTGGGGGGCTAACGGACATCATACTGCTCTTCGTCACCAAAGGAAGGAGACTGAGTCTTCCTCATTGATTCATGGAGATGTTGGGTCTCAACAAAAAGCCCCATGATGGGAACCATCCTCCACCCCTGCGCACGCATACAGGCTCACATGTGTCCTGGAGGCACCTTAGTGGCCAGAAGAGAACGTGGGTTTTGGATTTCAAGAGCCCCAGCTCTGTGACTTCTGTGGAGTTGACATCATAACACTGACCTCACAAGAGCTGTCATACACATAATATTTATCCTGCCTACCACATGGTAAGCACTCCGCAGTATTTCCCTCTCCTCCAGGAGGGAGGCAGCAGGTAACTAAGACACTAGAGACTCACACTTTTCCTCTCTATTCATTTTTGGAATAATTCCTCATTTGGGACCATAAGCCTTGAACCTGGGAAAACCTGATTGTCCTTGTTTTCCAACCCTTCCCAAATTTAAACGAAGTGCCCTCCTTCGCTGAGAATCAATATCATCTCTATAATATAATTCTTTGTCTTAGAGTGTAATGACAGGAAGGAAGTAGAAGTAATAATTGCTGTGTGTGTTTTTGGTTACTAACATCATTTTATGTACTTCCTTATATATGCTCTTATTTAGATTCGTGGTACCAGAAATCCCTAAGGATTTGCCTCGACTACGCAGTTCCCTTTCCTACTTGCAAATCAGACTTCATTCTCTATTAATCTCAGAGAAAGAATTCTCCATTCATTCATGTGTCTACCTGCTCACTCACTCGTTAGTTCAGCACGCACCCACTGAGCGCCTATCCTTTGCCAGACCTCGGTCAAGTGCGGACGATACAGAGACTGAATCAGGGGTGGTCACTGCTCCTCAGTCGGCCAGGGAAGACGTGCACCTTTACCAGTGCTTGACTACGGGGTAAGTGCTCTGGTAGGGGGATGAGTGGGGTCCCCAGAAAAGGAAGGAGCCTTGAGTTCTTCCCAGAGGTGTCAAGGAAAACCGCAATAAAGACATATGAAAGCAACCCGTGAAGATCAAAGTTGGAGATGGGTTTGGTAAACGGAATTTCAGACTGTCAGGACCCCCTGAGGAAAATCAGGGAGGCATGGAAGTGCATAGTAGACACAGGGAACATTCTGTGCCTTTGCAGGAAATGAACACGGTGGGCTTCCAAATTCATTTCCAAAGATCTGGAATGGCCAACTTCCTCAAGAAATAGTGTGGAAAGTCTATCCTCATAGGCTTTCCTGGGCCTTTGAATAGATTTCATATATTTGTATACAAAGACACACATTGGGCAACCAACATTCTAGTCACTTTCATGTGTCAGGCACATGTACTAGACCATCTGGCCGCACAACAAACCCGCTCAGAAGACATCAGCCTCCCATTTACAGCTGAATTCCCTCTGGCCACCGAGATCGTAAGTAGTAAAGCCAGGCTCTTCAATGCTCAAAAGTCCAAGCTCCAGATCCCTATTAGAAGCAGGTGCCCGCCATTTGCCTTCATTGTGTTTGAAATGCAGGTTTTTCTGCTTATGTAAGCTGATGCCAGAATAGACAAGCTTTAAGCCAAATTCCACTGTAGTCTGCTCAACAATGCCCAGGTGAAATCAACAACATTCAGTTTGCTCAAATAGAAGCAAAAAAAAAAAAAAAAAGATTAAAGCAGGATTTTTGTGGGCAGAGGGAAATGTGTAACTTCGATAATTAACCCCAAAGAACTAACTTTGGATGACAATTAAATCCTCATTCAAAATAACCCATTTCTTATGAAAATAGAAAATCGCCTCCTCTTAGGTTTCTACAAAGCAAGCTAGCAATGGAACATGAACATCTGAGTGCTTTAAAAAACATCAACGGCAACAAAATTGACTTTAAAATCCTCACTTGCATGGGAAAGCCCGCGTGCCTCTGAAGGTTACTGCCAGATGGATGTTTTACCTGTACTTCTCATAGGGATGGATGGGACGGGTGTGGGTATATTTATTTAGTATATAAATACAGGCCATAGAACTGGAAAGAAAAATAGACATCTAGATGGATGATTCAGGAACAGGTAAGTAGGACTGATGAAAGTTTATGAGGGACCCAGAAGGTCACATCTTAGGACCTGTCAGGACCATCTCCCTATTTAGCCAGAACAAGGCTCAGAGGCTAAGGGCCAGGATAAGACACTAGACGGACCAACTTTCAAGGCTAAGTACTGGAGGTGGGCCTGACTGATAATGAAGGCCCAATGTGGCCTGGAGACCAAGGGGTAGAGAAAACCCCTGCCACACAGCTCAAGAAAACTCTCAGAGGCAGGGGTTTCGGGAAGAAACGGTGTATTTTATGGAGCCAACAGATGCGAAATTGGAGTTTTAACACTTTCATAATCCAAGCTCACCTGGGGTTTTCCATCCCCGCTACAACTAAGTAATTTTGGTCTGAACACTATCCTATGGAACAGGAAAGCCATCCCAAATATCGTGGGGAATTCCTAGGAGGCTCTCAGGTTCCGGGCCTCTGACTCCTTGGCATACTTGGTAGTCTTTAAGAGGTCCTCCAGATCAATGTCCCCGGCTTCTTCATCCATCCCTCTTCCTGGGTTTTGAACGTGCACTGGCTACATCAATGGCTCCCTGATCTTTTAGCTTCCAGTTGGGTTTGGCCAATGGGCAGGGAAAGCAGGACATCAGACGGTGAGAGAGGGATGAGGTCAGGGCAGTTACTCCCCCTCCTCCTGGGAGCCCTCTCCCAGGGGCTGCTAACCTACAGCGACAGCTACAACCTTCTGGTTCTAGGAATCACTCTCTCCCCTTATCCCTTCAGGCCTTGGGGTGGAAACTGGTCCCCACTGCTGCTGGTTCCGGGATGCCACCATCCTGGGTTGGTTTCCCTTCACTCTGTCCACTCCCTTTGCTAAACTCTCCTCAATTACCTAGTCTCAGCGGGCCATCTGTTGCCACGCAGAACCTCAAGGATCCATGTGGTGTTGCCTCTGTAGGTAAAACTCGGTCCTTCCAAAGAAAACTACACTCACAAATAGCAGTAAACTGCACAGGTCTGACCTGAGGGCGATCTCATACACTGCATAAAAAAAGAACACGCAGTCACCTGCCTCTGGGGTTCCTGGTCAACGCGCACACTGCCCAGGTAGTTAGCAGCAGCCCCTTCTCTCCTCTGCCCACCACCCACCAATGTCTTATACAGACCAGCTCACCTACGCTCTTCTGTAGCCTGGGCTCCTGGTGACATTTTTCTCTCCTCTTTTTACCATCTACTCCCAGTGATTTACCAAGGACTTTCTCCGTAACAAAGACATTTCCCTCCCTAAGAGAAAATCTAGCACCATCCCTTAAAAGAATATCTTTCAAAGTGTGGAAGAGCGGATATACAGTCCTTTACAGGTCAACTCAAAGGTGACCTAGACGGGCCCACTGACAGGACTTCAGGCTCTGAGGAAAGGCACTGAGAGGAGCTCCTAACTCAGGTCTCAGACCAAAGCAGAAGCTTAAGTGCAAGTTCAGATTTGAAAACCTAGGCATAGGTGAGACCCAATTCCTGGGAAGTACTCCTGAAGGGGAATGGGAAGTGCAACTGTCAGACCACAGGAGAGGTCGGAGGTCAGCATCAAAGCCTTGTCCTGGCCAGTCGAACAGTGGACGAGATGGCACTGAGGCCAGCCCCCACTCAAGTAGTTGAGTCAAGTTTGGTCTGAGAATTTGACCTTCACTCCTCATGGTACCTGGAGAAATCAGCATGGGAAGTGAGTGTGGGGCTGGCCCCCTTCCATGGAGGTGTGAAACTGTTTACATTTGTGTTATTAAACAAACTAAATTATGTCATCCAAGACTGAAGGAAGAATGAACTGTGACCAAAATATATTTAACATAAATAAGCAGGGAGTGTGTGTGTGTGGGGGGGGAAAGCTTTGATATTAATAAACTACGACAAATTTCCCAAGTCCCATTTTAATATTACTGTCAAATAGAAAAGAAAGAACATAAGGCAAGTACGTTCATTTCTTGAAAACCATAATTTAAGAAAAACTTCCTGTGGATGTTAATCTCAAGAAAAACAAAAATGAATACCTACGTAACACCTTACTTTTTCCAAAATACTTTCAGATATATGACCTCATTTCACATATATTGTGGAGGCAAAATCAAGGATTGGCTAGGTTATGTGGCTCAGTTAAGACAGAGCAATAAGAAGCCATGCCATGAAGAAAACATCCAGTCTCTACCCTAGAGTTATGATTTTACCAACGTGACGTGCCATTGGCTTCATGTGGAGGGGAAAGCCCCCCAAAACTGAGCCCTCACTCAATCTTGACTTGGCAGTTAGGAAAGAAACAAGGTAGGGCTGCTTCCCCACACACACTCCCTACCACCTCATGCCAACCAATCTTTTTTGGCCTTTCTCCATAGTACCACCCACAGTTATGGGGAAAATCATCCCAAAAGATAAAGGACAGGAACTGGTAATGGATCACATATGATTAACTTACTGGCTAATGAAATTATGATTTACTTATTAAATTTACCACACAAAAAAAACCAGACTTGTATAAATGATCTAATTATTTACCAGCAAATATCAGTCTTCAGAATTAACTAAGCCCAATGAATTGTTGTAGTCATTCACCTAAGTAATGTCCTAGTC
This sequence comes from Nasua narica, assembly GCA_028533885.1. NCBI lineage: Eukaryota > Metazoa > Chordata > Mammalia > Carnivora > Procyonidae > Nasua > Nasua narica. The sequence goes on from CM052800.1 coordinate 165,401,229, forward strand.
TGCTCAATCTTTCCAAATTTAAATTAAATCAGTGATATACTCTTGGCGACTACAGGGAATAAATACATACTCACTGATCTCTAGCCTACTCACAGAAAATTAAATATAATAATGTGACACAGTTTAAAAATCATCTTTTACATCTGTCAACTCTGCAAACATCATGGCTGGCAAGTAGTCAGATAATGAACGTGGTTAAGTTGCCATAATTTTTATTCCTCTATAATTAACTCAACTCCGTATTAATTAACTGGCAAACAAAGATACTTTGGGTGGGTGAGCAGCAAAGTGATAAAATAATTCTGGATGTTTTGAGACTCTGCTCAGATAAAGAAGAGCTTGGACCCATCAAGACAATACCTCTTTTGATTCACACTCCTTTATCATGAATGACCTTTGCTGACCCAGGCCTGAACTTCCGGGTAGGTAGACAGTTGGTGAGTCATAGCTTGTAACCAACAGGGGTGTTGGTATTAAGCAGCTTAGCATTTGCTAAAGAGTGGTTAGACACAATAATCTTCTAGGCTGTTCCCCGGAGAAGAGGAGACTCCTGGGAAGAGAGCCTGAGACCCCTCTTTCTTTTTCAATTCAAAATTACCAAGACTGCCAGACACTGTGGGGTAATAGTCACAAAGGTAGAAATTAGGAAAAGGCTGTGTGAAGTCACTTGGTGCGCTGGTTTGAACTCTGTTCAGGCAAGATTCACTCCCTACCCTTCACACTGCAAGAGTAACACACTTCCCTTTGGCGTTGCTGTGGGTATGGGTATGTGACTTGCTTTGGTCCCTGGAATGTGAGCAAGCTGGAAATATGTTTGCCCACTTGGGCTTGCGTCTTGCGCTTGTGGGTGAGAAGGCCATGCCCTTGGTGGTTTACTGACTCCAAAAGAATGACAGCCATGTGGAGCAGGCTTGATACCAACCTGGAGCCTGGGGCCAAGCCCAGAGGAGCCAGCTCAATATCATAAGTCAACCCATAGCTGGGTTCATAGACTTAAGAGGAATAAATATAATGCTGTGTTGGATGTCACCAACATTTCATGGTTGTTAGTTATGCATCAATAATTGTGTGAAAAGTTAACAATTCACCCTGTGAAGGAAAAGGAGGCAGGGTATATGAATATTTGGGGCCCAACACTGAAGGGGAATGGGGGTTCTGTGGTTGAAGACGCCCCAGCCCCTGAATCTGTCCCCAGTGGTGAGTCATCATGGAGAGAGGCTTACCACCCCCAGGGACTGGCTGAGTGAGTGAAAGGCCAAGGGCTGTGACCCTAAAGAGGTGTAACCCTGGGAGCTCACACTTTTGTGAGGTTCACCCTGGGCCAAACATGATGTTATAGATCTAGAAGCCGCACGGAGACCTGTCAGGATAGGTCCCTGGGGGAAAGGGAATAAGCCACATCTCTTCTAAGACTAGGGTAGCAGTACCTTCTAAAGGCGCAACCAATTTCTGGGCACCAGCAACCAAGTGAGAACTCACTATTTGCCTATTTCTTTCCATTGTGGAAAACCTATTTATTTCATATACTCAGTAGATTTACTTCTAAGGCACCATGTATGTGTGTGTGTGTGTGTGTACACACACACAACCATCAAATACTGGGAGATAGGGTTTCCTTTTGAAAACTAACTATACTATAATTTAGGACTCTGAGTTTTAGCTAATCACTAGAATTCTTGTCTTGATGAGGTGGTTCTAATCCAAATATTGTCAGCATGGAGAAAAGAGCTTCTTTGCAAATTTTCCCTTTGAATATGACTTCGAATTCCTGAGAGAATACATTTTTTGAGAAATGGAAATACCTTTTTCTCAAAGAATCTACTACCTAAAATTTGCTACAATGGGTTAAAAATATTGTTTTTTCACATCCCTTGGCAAATACCAGTATGGAAATAACTTTTAGTGTCATCAATAATCTATGGGCAGTTGAATCCAAAATATTATTGCTTAGACACAAAGAAATGAGCTTTGTGTTTTTTTTTTTTTTTTAACACATTCTTTACTTGACAAGAGGCTATACTGAGGCTCTCCAGAGGACAAGGGCCAATAGGGTGTGGATATATAGAGAGAAGTGTTCTTTAAAAGGAATTGCTTCAAGACTGTGATGCTGGTAAGTCTGAAATCTGTAAGGCTGGCCAGCAGGCTGGAGACCTAGGGAAGAGTTGATGTGGATCTAGATCAAAGGTAATCTGGATCCGAATTCCTTCTTCCTCGGTGGACCTCGGTCTTTTTCTCCTTAAATTCTTCAACTACTTGGAAGCTTTCTCAAAGTCTATGGATTTGCCAATCACATCCCCCCCCCCCAAAAAAATACTTTCACAATAACATTTAGACTTATGTTTGACCAAAAACTTGGTACCATGGTTTAGCCAAGTTGACACATAAAATGAACCATCATAGAAGCAAAAGGTAATTTTTGAAAAATAATTGGCAAAAGCTGGGTATAAGATATATTGTAACAAGCAAACTTCCCATATCACACACATTCTTTTACGACTGACAATGTATTATTTTTTTATCAAAAGTATCTAGCTTTTTGTTGAAATGATTTGATAATCCTAAAATATATTACATTCCCCATACTGGAAAATGTAGATATTCTCACATATACAAGTTTACTTGTATTAGCCAATCCATATATCTCCTGCATTACGAAACCTTGGCTTATAGAAGTCTCACGGCAGTGCAAAAATGAGACCGGTACCTTGACGGCATCAAGAAAAACATTTTTCACAGGATCACTAAACCACTGAGCAGACAATCAAACTGTTTAACATCTTAGACGTTCCTGAGACAGAAATGGCTCCAACCTGACTCGATCACCTTTTAAATGTGGGAGGAAATGTAATCACCTTATCAAGTGGTAACAAGAACAACAAAAGTACAATGTTGATTAAGAAGTAGCTATTAGAAACTGTGGCCAGCCAAGAACAGTTTTTGATTGAAGCACAACCTAAAAATTCTCCCTCCTTGTAGAAGCGACTCTGCCCGGTTCTGGCGTCTGGCCCCCCTTATGGGTCAGAATCCCAGCCCCACCCTTTGTCTGCTTTCTGACCTTGCGCCATGACTTCGCAGTTTCTGAGCCTCACTTTCTTCGGCAACATGGGGATGATATTGCTTACGGTACAGCAGTCGCAGACAGTTAAATGAGATACTACCTGAAAGTGACTAATGCACTCTGGATACGTAATAGGGATTCATAAATGCTAGCTATCTTTGGGTTCATTGTGTTCTCATAAGATATTAATTGCTTGAAGATAAAACCAGGCAGGAGAGAAAAGTCATTTTCATCTCACCGACCACACTGATAATACAAAACCAAATAACACTGATGCTATTAATTGGAGATGAGTCATTTAGCCGGTGTCTGTTAGCAACCGGCAATTTCCTCTCAGAAACTCTCCCCACAGTTGGGACCCACCAGGACCACGTAAGCAGGGCCTTGCTGGTGACCACGTGGCTTATGTGGCAGTTCTGGTGTAGTGAAGGGAAGAAAAGAACCATTTGCTTTTCTATATCCAAGTAGACTTTTACAAACAAAGTTAAGATATTGAAACATAAGGTCTTAAAAACAGTGGAATTCATTGTGCCGCTAAAGACCATATTAAAACAACAAAAGCAGAATGAGATCTTTTTACAAGCACGGAAGAATGATTTACTTGTCTCAGCAACCTTTATGCTCAGTCTAATTTTTCCATTTGAGCTGACTGAAATGTGCCTTTCTTGCTCACCTGAACACTCGGGGCATCCAAGGCTTTAAGGATGACTCTGGGATATCCGGCCAGCTGCCCTCTACCTTTTGGGATCACCCTGTGATCCATCAGCTGATAGATGGAACCAAAGGGGAGCCTTATTCTGCTCCTTTTGCTTATCCTGCTGGCTACCTCTCCCTCTTCTTCACATAACAGAAGCAGAGAGAGGAGAGAAGTGGCACAGCAACCCCTACATTTGGAAATGACTTTTTTTCATCCACTTTCCAAAGCAGTCAAGAAACCTCCTTAACCAAGATTCTGCTAATAGCGGTTTTTTTCTACAGGTACTGAGAACTTGGTGCATGGGGATAGGTTAGTCACAGTTTTATTTCCACAGTGGCTAAAGAGCCACTGGTGGCTGGGAAGCTATAGATGTCCTCAACCTCTGGGACAAGGGACCGAACAGGAAGACACTTCCCCTGCAGGGAATAAAGAGTTAATGAGTCTCAGCTTGGCCCTGAGACGCTGGCCCTGGGGCTGAGGGAGGGACAATGATGCAAGAGCAAAGCCCAGTGTCCTTCAAGGTCTCCTTGGGCCATCCGCTTAGAGGCTTGTGTCAGAAACCTCAGCAGAAAGAAGGGAGGAGGAGACAAAAAGTGGGAAAAGGCTGGAGGGAGTCGTAATGAAAGAGTGCTTTCCCCGCAAGCATTTGGTTTTGTGGTCTAGGACTCGAGTGTGCTTTGGGGAAGGAAAAGCATTGCCTCCGCCCAGCACAGCATCTGCTGGAGAAACTCTAAAAGCAGCTGCAGCCTCAGAAATATCAGGCAAGAGGAGCATCCCCCACGGCCATCCCACCCCCCCACCAGCCGGGAGGCCCCAGGCAGTGGCACCTCGCCCACAACTCTGAAGCCGGAAGAGGGGTGCTGGGAGGAGCAGAGGGTTGGGGATGGAGAGGGGCCTCCAGGAAACTGCCACTGGGACCCACGAGGCAAACGCCAAGACCCTCGCCACCTAGGACGGGATTCCAGAGATTTGCTGTTGGGAGCCAAGCCAGGCACCAGGCTCATTCTCCTCGGATTCCTGGACGGCAGCCCCAGGCCAGGGGCCCTGCGGACAAGGAACGGTAATTGTCAGCAGCCAGGGCCGGCCTGACCTTGGGAGCAGTTAGGAGGGAAAGGGCTGGGCCAAGCAAATGTTTTATTTCAACAGTCGCTCACTGGGGTATCCCTTTCCGGAGGAAGTTGCTGACCTCTGGGCCCCTGGCTGCCGTATCCACACATACAAATAACCCGGGATGTTACTGATAGGATAGTGGCAAGAAAAACAAATGACCAAACCACTAAAGAGATGGGACAGTAGACTTTCTGTTTGTCTAAGATTGTCCCTGACCTCGTGCCTCGTCCCGTGGTCTTGCACCCCTGCTCAGCAGAGAAGGAAGTCAGTCTCTACAAGCGAACGGGAAGGAGGCAGTCGGCAAGACATTCAGTCTGGCCACTGTTACTGTGGGGTCTTCCTGCCGCTGTTCGCCCCTCTCTCCTCCCCGCCCCGAAGCTCCGAGAGTCAATGTCAGGTGCTGGGCCATGCACAAGGCAGCTGGGACAGCTGTCCCTGGCCTCTGGCAGGCCCCATCCATCTGTTCCCCTCTTTGTCTTGTGAAACGGAAGAGAGGCATCTCCAGGGTGGGCAGGCACAGAGCAGGTGGTCAGATATGGGCGGTCCGCGACGTGGGCCCCAGAAGACAGGATCCAGGCAGGGAAAGGGAATGGGAGCCGGAGTCTTTGCCCCAGAGGAAAGAGGCTCCCCGCGGGAGCTGGTCCCACAGATGTCGCAGTGGGCAGAGTGGGCACCCTGGGTTAGCTTATCATGGCCTAGCAAAGACGCTGATGCTCGTCTAGGCTTCCATGGGAGAAGCTGTGCAAGTCTTACTTTTGAGAGAAGGTGGTTGAAAAAGTCGGCAAGCAAACCAGAGGAATTGGTACGATATCCCTCTCTTAAATGTGTTTTCTGGGATCTGCGCTCACTTTTTAAACCATCGCCTGCCTACGTATAGCCAGTCCCTAAAGTCCCTCCCTACCCATCCTACGCTATCTAGAAAGCATCCGTGGGGCAAAACGTCAACCATGTCCCCCATCAGACCTCCCCCGGTGTTGGGAACGCCATGAGACGGCGGTTATGTCAGGCACATTCCTTGGTTTCGGGTTCTAGTCAAACTAGCTTTCCTCCCCCCGGCCCCCCTCAGCTGCCTCACCCTCGTGCTCGGCCCTTATATTTGCCTTCTCTAGCTGTGTACTTTGTCAGCAGGAAGTATCGCCTGTCCATTTGCCTGCTAATGGACTGTACAATCTCAGCAGCCAGCCCACTCCGGCCCCAGGAGAGGAAAGGGAAAGGGCTGTTTGCGGCCCAGGCCACACATCCAGGTTGGGGGGTGGGAGTGGGGGAGGGGAGGGGGAGTGGTGGTTGGGCAAGAGGAGGAGCTGTGGTTGCAGTGGAAACGGAGAGAAAATAACGCTTCCTAGCTACCAGTAATGCACAAACCGCCGGTGGGTGGGTGGCCCAGATTATCCCATTGAATGGAGGAAGAAACTGGAGCCCAGGGACGGTAACAGCTTTCCAGGTTACACAGCCAGTGAGGACAGTGAGCAGCAGATCAGGGATTCGAACCCTAGTCTATCGGCTGCCAAAGCCACCAACTCTGGCAGCTGCCTTGTGGCGATGCACTCCCAGGTGTCCCAGGAACCCGAGCAGACATAGCTGCTCTCCGACCAACAGGACTGAGTCCCGATCAGTACCAGGAGCCTGGGGATCAACACAGCTTGAGGGGACCTGCAGAAGCCGCTCCTGTGATCAGAGCAGACGGTTGGGGCCCAAGCAGCAGGCAGGAGGCCAGCGGGAAGGAGAGGCCACAGGGGAGCTCTTCCTTTCAACCCCACCGTGGAGAAGGGAGCATTCTGTCTTCCCCATGCAGTGTCCTTCCAACCACCAGAACCTCCTGACCCGACGAGGGTATGGCTGGCTGTGAAAGGGAAGCTTATTAGCACTATATTTGAGCCACTTGCAACAAAACACACAAAAAACAATTCTGAAAATTCACGAGTTCCTATTATTAAGAATATAGGTAGGTCTCGACCGTAAGCTCTGTTTCAGTTTGTGGACCACAGAACCCGGTCAACAACTTAACATTTAGAATTTAGGAGCACGGCGTTGGAATGGCGTGGACAGGGGAGCAGGGTCCAGAGTACACGAAGAGGACACCAAGGCCTGAGGGGGCTCAATGGCCTAGGCAGAGACACTCCAGACAGGAAAGGAAAATGAGTCACAGGGGAAAGGAAAATGAGAGGGTGGAGGAGTAGGCTTGCATAAAGGTTCACGGGGCGAGGGAGGGAGTGAAAGAGTAAGAGAGAGAGAGAGAGAGAGAGAGAGATCTCCTGTCACACTATAGGGGAAGAAACGTGCCTCGTTAGGAATGGGGGGTTCTTGGGCCCACGGATGTGATTCTTCAGGTAGGGCTATCTAGTGGGCAGTTAGAGGTTAATTAACATTGAGAATACATTCCGGAACTGAAAGAACTCAAAGGCTCTATTGTTTCTGGTATGTTCTGGGCCATACGCCACCCAGTTGGAGCACAGGCCTGTGAGGAAGCCAAGAGCCCTGGGCTGGCGGGTGTGGCGCAGTCAGGCCCATTCCCGGGAGGCCCTCCTGTGTGTGTGTGTGTGTGTGCGCACGCATGCATTCGTCCTGCATGCGGGGAGGTCTTCTGAGGGCCACCAGCATCGTGGCCTCAGCCATTCCCTACTTTGTTCCCAGGCCAGTGCCTGTCCTCTAGTCCCAGGGCACGCGAGGCCCATTTCCTCTACAAACCCCTGGAACCAGCGGTTAGAGTCTTCCTGGATGAGTATGGGAGTGGACTGGTCCACGACTCCTGCATCAGAATGAATTTACTAAGTAGAAGTCAGTCATAAAGGGCAAAGAGGAGGAACCCCTTAGACAGCACTTCACAAAAGCCAGCTGCGAAAGACAAGGCTGCGGATCTCCCTGACTCCATCCCTGTGCTGGGCTCATAGGGTTGAAGTTTGAGAGGAAGGAAGGTTTAGTTAATTTGTTTTTAAAATGGGATTTTTGCCCATTTTTGGTGAGCCTCCCCTTTAAGAAAGTGGCACTAAAAATCTAAGCTTATGGGGTGTCTGGGTGGCTCAGTCGATTAAGCATGTGCCTTCGGCTCAGGTCATGATCTCAGGGTCCTGGGATGGGGCCCCTCATTGGGGAGTCTGCTTCTCCCTCTCCCTCTGCCCCCTCCAACCCCATGGCTCGTGCTCTCTCTCTCTCTCAAATAAATGAAACTTGAAAGAAATCTAAGCTTAGTAAAACGGACACATTGGACATGACTTACTCCCCTTATGAAAAGATCTTTTATTTTACACCAGCGTTTATGGCAAGGTATCTTTGACTCCAAACATCACTGGGGAGAGTCCTTCTGCACTCCTGCTATTAAGCCAGCTTCGGAATGCAGAGTGGGGCTTCCTGCTGTCCAAATGCAGAAAAGCAGAACTAGACATCAGCCAAGGTCACCCTGTCCATGCAGATTTACACAAATTAGTTTCAGTCCCCTAGGCCATGACCAGTGGGCAGCCCTACGCCCACATCAATTTCTGCATATTTCCAAGGTTCTTGGTCTTAAAGGCTCCTTCCAGCTTGTATGGAAGCCTTAGCTCCACATGTAATGTATTTCCCCACCCAAATGAGAAGTGTTAGGGTTAGAGTATGCTCCTGCTATGAAAAAAATGTTTCTAGCTTAGGGTTTCTTTTTCTCTCAAGTAATAGTCTAACATGCAGGCTTCCAGCTGGGGGGCAGCTTTCCTCCGTGTGATGTTCACGGACTCCTCCCTTCTTCTGGGTTCAGGGAAAGTTCTATATCCAGCTGGGAGATGGGGAAGTGGAGGAGACGGGAGTTTTTATTGGATGGTTCACCACCTTTGCCACAAGGATATCACCACTTTTCATCACTTTCCCGTCTCACTCTTGGACTTGGAGAGGTAGAAGCTTTTGCAGAATGTTGGTGGATGGTAAAGGGGTTTTGCCACCACCTGAAGTCATGGTTCATTAATGGTTTTTTAATCTGTCCCATTAAAAATGGCAAAAATCTTCCAATTAAATTTCAGATGGACCTCTTCTCAACAATCCCTTGTCTGTCGAGCTAGCAAGAATTTCTTGCTGGACAACTTTCATGGCAGGTTTTTCTAGTCTCTTTGGCCCCCAAATTCTCATTAACTTCTCGTTTCCAGCTGTCAGGGGTCAGACCCCTGCACGCGTAGCTCGGGGCTGAGCCAGGAGCTCATACGTAACCTTATGGGATCGCTGCTTGGATCTCCATGAAACTTTGCAGCTCGCAAGCACCCCCTTTCCTGATCCACTGGCTGGAGATCCAGGGCTTTAATTACCCCATTCTGTTGTGTTCTTCCTGTGACAGCATCTGCCACCAGTTCTGTGGTACTTGAAGTTCTGTTTTCTTTTCCCCAATCTGCTCGCTATCATTTTACTTTGCTGTGTCCTCCAGGAACTACTCCCCGCATTTTCTCCAGGGATTTCTGCTGCAGTCAGTGGGAGACACAGAGTGATGTGTGCTGAATCCATCTCCTTGAGAACCAGAACCCACTGAAGGTTCGTAGGCCGTCAAGTGGCATGGAGGTTTCTCTCCAGAAAGCTCTGTTTGGCTCGAGCAGGGATAGATTGAAAGCAGCGATGCTAGTAGCCGGGAATGCAGGGGTGGTGGGGGAGAGCTGTCCCAGCCAGCTAAGAAGTAGCTGCCACAGACCAGGTGTGAGGCCATGGCAGGTGAGGCGGGAACGAGAGAGGAAAATTCCAGAGCTACCGAGAGGTGGGTTCTACAGAACCTGATGGCCATTTACATGCAGAGACTCAGGCATATGGTGGTATCTGGAGATGACTCCCCAGGAAGAGAACAGGAAGAGGAACAATTTGCTCTCTGAATGTCAGTCTTTGATCAAATGCATGGGCAGATGCTTCTCTCAGAGACCAGAACAGACGGACTTGAAATTTCTCTCCATGTTCCTTACCAACCCTCCGGGATCATTGGCCTCGGTGTTATTAGCCGCGCCAAGATAGTCTCCATTCTGACAAAATGTATTGAGCCAGCCTGAAGATCTGGGAAGTTTACTATTGACCTATCTGCCATTTTTAATAGAACAAACTCAAGACAGATTTTATTTGTATAACAAGCCACCACCTTAAGTTGTAAAGTAGTCATAGAGCTTTTATTCTGTGTATGTTACATCTGTGTATATTACTGACTTTTTAGGATTCGTGTTTAAGCATTTTTGCCATTTGGTTCTATGCTTTGTTTGCAAATACTGTTGGGTGACATTTCAAATATATAAAACATTTTAGAAGAAACTAAGATCTGAGTTTGCCTGGATTGTTTGTTAAAGAAGTTAATAACGGGGATGCTAATGTAACCGGATTTAGAATAATGTTTTCCTGGTTTATTTCTGTAGAGGTAGCCGTGTTTTTATGTTTCACATATACACACCGACACACCGCGGAGATAGAGTCAGGTCTCCCAAGCTTCCGCCTCATCTGCTAATACATAATTCAGTCTTTTAGCTCTCGAAAAATTCCGCATCTTATCCCCATTATTTTTCACAGCTGAGAGGTGATTAATCATTCTGACTGTGGAAAATTTGCCTCTTAAACTACAATCACTCTATTTTCCCCTGCTGAGTATGCTTACAAAAAGCTAGGCCCAGAACCCCTTTGGCTCAGTCACAGCACCAAGATAGCAGTCTTCTTCCCGTCACAAGTGTAATCTTCCTCTCCTTGCAAGTCATGTGCTTAACTTTGGGCAGGGGATAAAAAAAAATTATCTATCTATCTATCTATCTATAACTAAAACTGGAAAGAAATTACCAAGATAAACAGTACAAAGGACTGAGGATGAAAGCCCTTATATTTGAGACAAAATTGGATTATTTCTTGGAAAGGCTTCCGAGACAGAAATCTGTGGGCAGAAGGAGAAAGAAGTTCCTTTTGTGTAGCTTACTGGATGTAGGCAGAAGAAATACAAGAAGGAAGGCTTAGGCAATCTGTTGCTAACTAACAAAGTCCTTAGCTTGGGCGGCACCTTCTAGGGTTGGGAGCATCAGAGAGCTTTCTCGTACTACAGAGAGCTTCACTGTAAGACACTGCCCACCTTCCCCATTCCCTAGGCGGACTGTGTCTCCTTTGCTGAACCTGGGAGGATGCGCAGTCAGAAGGCTTTGTTTGATCAGTTACAAAAGAAGGGTGAGTGGGGGTTTGAAGTGTTTTTTCCCTTCATGCTCAGACAGGAGGAAGTCAGACCCACTGCTACTATGTTGCTTGGCAAGAGATACCCTTTCATCAGCACAGAAGGACAAGGCTTTGGGTAAAAAAAAAAAAAAAAAATATTCTACAGTGCTCACACTCTGGGCGATGCTTTTAATCATGTACACTTCTGCCATGTTCCTCCAATTAAAATCTTTTCTGAGGGCTCACTTTCTGCCATCCACATTTCATTTTTGTGGCTCGCCCACTAATAGAAACCAGAAGGATCTGGTGATCCTGAACTGGGTTTGTTCTTTGGTCAAAGTTTTGCAAAAGGAGTGGTCAGCACAGCCCTGGCTGGAGATTATGGAAATGAGGACAGAGCTGGGGAGTCAGCTGGATTGAGGGGCTTTAGGAAGCACACGCAAGGATCTGTTTATTCACTACAGTTGGTCAATTGCAAACATTTTCAAACACTCCTGGGTGCTGGTGTAAGAGCTAAATATAGGAATAAACTCCACATGTGAGAGAATTCAAAATAGCATCACACAACAGACTCAGAAATATTTTGGAATAGGCCCTGTCTGCGAATCTCACCAAAAGACAAGTAAAATTCGCCAGGGGACCTTGGATTCGTTTCAAGATTCAGACACCTCGGTGGGTAGTTGCTACAATGAGAGCATTCCCCGAGATATTTTAGATGGGCCCATTCATCCGTGAGTCCTCAATAGCTAGTTCATCTCTGGGTTTCTCATTCACAACAGTGCTAAAACAATTTTCCCGGAAAAGACGTTCGGTAGCTCTGGGGTGGGTCGGTGATGAGTTTTGTGAGAAAGAAATCCGATTTCTCGTGTCAAATAAATGCCCGAGGATGAGCTGAGGTGGAAAGAGGACTAAAGTCAAACGATGGACCCGAGCTCCAGAAACGTGCAGTTGTGGCCGGAGGGGGAACCACAAGCAAAAGGGGAGGTCGGCCCTCCCCTTGATGAAGACGAGATTACTAGAGCCATAAGAGTAATGATGAATTAGCTACGATTTATTAAACACTTGCTGTACTTCATTCGCCCACGGCCCCGTAGCTGAGAAGTGGCAGAGCCTCGACGCAGACCCAGAGTCTGTGATGGAGAGCCCTGGCTTGTCACCGTTATCCCACCAGCCAGGCCAGTGGGGACCCTGGGTTTCCCTGGCTACGGTGAGAACTAGCCAAGGAGGCAAAATTTTGTGTCTTGAATTTTGGTTCCAGGTTGCTCGGGCCACGTTGGACGGATGCACAGGTGTGTGTCACACAACTCCAGGAATCGCTGTTCACACCACAGGTTAGGTGACCGCCGTGGCAGACTGATGGCCCCCCGTGAACTCTGGCTCCACCATTCCTAGTCTTCCACTAGTACAAGAGTGACGCCTAAGCTGATGAAAGGCAAAGCACTCTGGCCCAAGGCCCCTGACTGCGGGGCAACATCAGAACTGGACCGCAAAGGACATCTCTAGCCTCTGGCCCTCTCCTTGCAATGATTTCTGCCCGTCGTCCTGCATCGCGGGCTCTACTCGCAGCTCGTGGATAAATCAAGCATGCACACAGGGTTCTGGGCAGGGACAGGAACAGGTAAGAAGACTTTCTTTAAAAGAAACCAGTGTGCCCCAGAGAAGCCAAAGGGGGTTGCCATTGACTTGGATGAGATTCCTAACGACCCTGGGGATCTCAAAAGGGTGGGGGGGGGTAGGGGAAAATCCGCCTTCAAGATTTCAGGAATTTATTGTGGTTTCTCATTTTAAATACTCATTTTGGTACCTAATTTTGCAGCAATTCTTAAAGTAGGTCCCCCAAATTGTATAAGCGCCAGGCCCATAAAGCCTGGATGTGTCCCTACTTGTGTATCTGATCTGTTAATCACAGTTAACTGGGCTAGGGAGAAACCCCTGAGCCAGGCTGGGCGGTCAGACCCTCACTTCTAAAAAGCTGTCCTTGGAGCCACGGCCGCCATGCCTCTCTATTGGGCACGGACTTGGGAGGCACACGGGGCAGAGGCTTGGCACCTCCCACCAGGCTCAGGGAGAAGTCAGGCTGCTGAGAAAAAGGATTTAGAAACAGATGAGCAGAGAGGTAAATACAAGAGACCATAGGGAAAGAAAGAGAAAGACTGAGGAGAAACCTCAGTTTCTAAAGATTTTAAGATCCTGGTTCCAGCTTTTTCTGAAGCCCTTTTGTCCTTCCTGCCCAGACCCTTCCTGCCTGAACCCTCACCTTATCCACATGGGGTTCTCTTCTGAGCAACCAAATGATCCCTGACAACCCTTATCTCCAGGTGACTTCCCGTGACTCTGCCCCTGGGGGCCTCTGTGTTCTCATCTGTAAGATGCGGGAGCAGCAGTGTTTCAGAGTTCCTTCCCTAGCCCCCCGACCACAGGAAAGCATTCGGTAAAACAAAGCAGGATTAAGTCGCGGAGACTCCACTGCACTCCCCCAGGCCACCAGTCCCAGGCCATACGGAGCCACAGGCAGCCAAGGGAAGAGCTCGAGAGCTGTCGTTAGGTCAGAGCAGAGGCTACCATCCCTTCCGGAAACCAGGGGTGCGGGAGGGAAACATGAACGTCAGGCTCCCATGGCATAAAGTCAATACTCCAGTGCTCAGTTCTGCCAAGGAGGAGGCAGGGGGCTGGCCCAGGCAGAGCGCGCCCACCCCCGGCTGCCCCTACCCACCCGGGCGCTGACGGGGGCTCCGCAGGTATTTATAACTCCCAGGTGCCTGTTGGAAAATGAGGCGGAGACTTTTTCCTACCCAGCCCTCTCCCAGCCCCCTTGGAGTAGGTACAATGTTAGTAACACTGTGCGGTTTCAGTCGGAATCTCCGCCGCACAGGGAACCTCAGCCAACCTGTGCCTGCTTCTAATGCACGCGGCATTTCGCAAGGGCCGGCGGTCAGCCCCAAAGGACTGCTGGATGGGTGGCCGGGTAGTGTCTCTCCATAGCCACTGGACTACAAGGAAAAGCAGAAGAAAATGCAGCTGTAAGGAATTAGGTTAGACAAAAGAAGAAAAGGGAAAAAAACAACCAACCCTTCCCCGGGTGGCAGTAGGACAGTGATGTATATTAAAAGGGACAAGGTGTGAACGAAATCTCCAGATATTTTTAGAAAGAGTGGGGACGGATGTCTGGCTGCAAATGCGGTCCGGCTTAGAGGCTTTGGAAGAGATTGGAGATCTGTGTCCCCACCAAGCCTAGACGGACGCCGAATCCATCGGAGGGTCTCTCTGCCCCCCGAGTCGCACCAAATTCGCAGCAATCCCATCGCGTCATTACCCACTCTCTTATGATTGCCTGAAGAGGCCTGTTTTTTTGAGCTGGCTATGACTTTACTCTTTCCAACCCACCTCACCACCAATCCCCGCCCTCACGGCGGAGGCGAGGCTGACCAGCCGGAGTCTAGCTACGATGAGCACATGGGTGAATCTCTTCCAACTGAGCTGACATCTAAATAACCCAGGATATGAGACCCCGTGTTCCTCATTCGAGGTGTCCGCCCGTATTGCCGACCCTGAGGACACTTGGCCTGTCTGCTCAATGCCCAACTTGGGTCTGGCCTCGGTCACGAAGCAGCAGCTCCCTGCACGGGTCTTTGGCCGATGCCTGCATTTCCAAGAGCTTCTGGTGGAAGGCGATGACGCGGAGCGAAGTCATTGTAAAGCTGAGTCCCACCGGAGGGAGTTAACAGGAAGACCTTCGGCATGCCCAGGAGGTACTGCATTGTTTATTCACTATTTGTTCATCAAGTATTCATAGCTTCAAAATGCCTCTTTTGTACACTCCACCTTCTCCACATTCCCAAGGTCGTTCCCCTCATCCAGGGAAGAGGAACCAAATGACACTAACATTTCTTAGTGCCGGGCACGATGTGCTTTATGGACTTTATCTTGTAGAAGTCTTCCCTAGATTCGCGAAGTGACCTTCTAGATGGTCTTCATCCATACCCCACACGGCTGCCAGAGTATCCTTCTAATGCACACTTCCCCACCTGAAAATCTTGAGAGCTCCCCACTGCATTCTGGAAGAGCTGAGCTGACTCAGCCCTCCAGAGCGTGCTCTGGCCTCCTCGGCATCTTCTTAACCGACTCCTACAGAAATCCCATAGACAAGCCCGGCCACACTCTCTGAAATCAGGATGTATTTCCATCCTGAGCCCCTTGGAAATACACTTATTTAAACTGCCTGCCCATCCTTCCCACTTGGCAAATTCTTTTTCATTTGCCAAGACTCTGCTTAAATATCATTTCCTAAACTTTCCAGGTAAAATTAATTGGGCTTTTTTTGTTCTTTTTTTTTTTTTAGATTTAATTTATTTGACATATGTAGAAAGATATACGTCTCTCTCATATATTTGACATATATAGAGAGAGACCACAAGTAGGCAGAGAGGCAGGCAGAGAGAGAGGGGGAAGCAGACTCCCCGCTGACCAGAGAGCTCTATGTGGGGTTCGATCCCAGGACCCTAAGATTATGACCTGAGCCGAAGGCAGAGGCTTTAACCCACTGAGCCACCCAGGTGCCCCTTTTATGGCACTTTATATAAATTCCACCTGTAGTACAGTATATCTTTAATATCTGTAGCACAATGTATCTTTAATACACTGTATTAAAGATTCACTGTGCAGGGATGCCTGGGTGGCTCAGTGGATTAAGCATCTGCCTGAGGCTCAGGTCATGATCCTGGGATCCTGGGATTGAGCCCTGCATCGGGCTCCCTGCCCAGCAGGAAGTCTGCTTCTCCCTCTCCCTCTGCCCCTGCTCGTGCTCTTGCTCTCTCTCTACCTTTCTCCCTCTCTTGAATGAATGAATACAAAATCTTAAAAAAAGATTCACAGTGTGTCACTCAGGGTAGGTGAAATACTATGACAAACAACTCCAGAATTTCCATGACTGCCTACAACAAAAATCTATTTCTTGCGCTTACACGAATCCAATGAGAATGTTCCTCCTGGAGGCTCCCTGCCGAGTAGTGACGTAGGGATCCAGGCTGAACCCCTAAGACCTGGGAGTTAGTTCTTCACTCACGACTACATAGACAATGAAATAAATAAATAAATAAATAAATAAATAAATAAATAATAAAGGGGAATGGAGGATAGAGTGGGAGAGTTTTAGGGACCCAGCCTAGCCCAATCTCCATCACCACTCCAAGACCACGAAACTTCAAGCAATCACAGCCACTAGCTGAACTTCCCATAGGACTCTCCATCTACCGAACCACTGATTTGGGACCTAAAAATATCTTTAAGAGGAGAAGACTAGGTATCCGTTGTCTGGTCTGTAGTAAGAGTGCAGCCTTCGCATTTTTTAGTGGAACCGTTCCTCCGAGAAAGGTCATTATAAGGCTTTGGGTACTAGCAAGAATTTTTATATTATGGGCCTGCTAATGAGACAACCGGCACGTGTTCGCAGCTTCCATTTTTGTCTCTTAATATGCAGTTACTCACCACTGTGGCAATCTGAGAAACTAAATACATAGAGAAATTAAGAGGTAAATCTAGACTTATCATATTTATCATTAAACATATAGAATGACTCACATTGCCAGCACTTCCAAAACTCTAAGGGATTTTTTTTTTTGGACACCCCCTTCAGTTCTGTGTCATACTTGTTGAAAGAAAAATCCTCTCTAGTGCATGCAAGGATTGTTAAAAATAAATAAATAAAAATATATTGTTGAACACTACGTCTAAAACTAATGATGTACTATATGGTGGCTAACTGCACATAATTAAAAATTTATGCACATAATTCAAAAATTTAAAATATAAATAAGTAAATATATAAATAAATGACCAGCATTCTCGCCTCTTCCATGTAAGCCTCAGGATTACTCAAAGAATACAGTTCTTCAGAGTAAATAGATGAGTATTAGTAAATAGGTAGTAATAGATAAGTACACAGATAGGGACATTTGACATGGTCTTCTAGACCCAGCTCGAAGGGAAGATAGGTAGGAACTTTCTATTTTTTTTAACTAAATTTGCCAAGTGGACAAACCAGTCTCTAACACAAAACGAAACACACCAAAAATGAGCTGGAGGGCACAGGAGTGAATATATCTTAATTGGCATTTAGAGGTCAGTGAATCAAAAGGATAACTCGAGCTTTGATTTCCAAAGTTCTTCTGTCTCTCATTAGCCCTGGCGATGGCCCATGGCACTGACGAAGGAAACCGAGGCAGGGAAGGGCGGAGTGGTCGGCAGTGGCCACACTGTAAATCCCAGGCTTCTCCGGGACCTGTCCTTGCCTTCTAGCCCAGGGCACAGTCCAGGAACTGAGGCACGAATCGAGGGCACTGCAGCCGCTCTCACACATTTCCGTCACCTCCTGCTCGGTCCTCGCCTCGCTCTGGGTTGAGTTCCCCTCCCAACTCACCACCGATGCACCTGTAGCCACGCCTGTTCAGTGATCAGTGTCATCAAATCCAATGGATCTTTTCAGTCCTCGCCTTGTGTCATACCTAAGCAGGGTTAGACTCAGAGGGCCACTGCTTTCCTTCTGAAACATTGGCCAGCCTCACGATTCCTCCTGCCTCTCTGGCTGTTCCTTCTCTGCCTCCTTGCCCTGCTTACCTTCTCTATCCAAGCCACCAAAGATTTCCGTTACTAAAGACACCATCCTAGATCCTCCTCTCTTTTCTTTCTGTACTTTCTATCCTGTACATGCTCGTGACTTCGATAACCGCTTATTCACAAATAAACTGCAAATTGCATATTTCCAGCTAATATTACCCTTTGAGTTCCGTATGTCCCCCCCTACTTACAAATTTACATTGTAATTTTAAACACCTCAAATTTACTTTGAGACCTAAGACCAAATCCTCTTCCCTACGCCGGACTTCGTCCTCTTCCAATGTCTATACCAGCAAACAATGCTTCTGTCACTCCGGTTGTGTAATTCAAGAGACCTAGAGTCATTCTTGATGCTTCGCTTTCCCTCGCTCTTCACATTTCATCCATTACCAAATCTAGTTCCTTTTACTTCCTAAACATCTCTCAAATACATATGCTTCCCTTCTTCTAGAGCCACGCAGCCCACCGTCGTGTCCTGACTGGGCCACTTCAACACAGTTAAGTGCTCTCCTTGCACCCCCTCTTACCATCTCCCAGCCTATCCTCCACACCGCAGCCAGAGAGATATTTTCAAAATGTTAACTTGCTGATGGCTCCCATTGTGTCTTCTCCTTGCCCCATCTGAGTCCTTCAGTGGCTTCTACATGCTCTTAGGAAAAAGATCAAATCCTCATCGTCAAAAAAAAAAAATTTGTGCACCCTGTCTCCTACCCATCCCACAGCCTCATCTCACACCCTGGTCCCCCTTGCTCTCTGAATTCCTACTACACGGGTCTTTAGACTCCTTGGCCTCCCCAGGTCCATTCTACCACGGGATAGACTCCGACTCCACAAATTCAGGGGGCTCTCTTCTGCCGAATCCCCTCACAGCACCAAATGCTTCTCCCTCACAGAAGCTACCAGAGCAGGAATTTTACATTTTATTATGCGTTCATCTGGCTGATGTCTGTGATTCCCATTAAACTATATGCTTAATGACAATGAAACGATGTTTATTTTTGCTCATCAGTATATCTTATAGCACCAATCCCCTTGCCCGGCACATACTAACACTCAATAAATATCTGTCCAGTGAATCATTAAATTAAGTAATTAATCAGTATTAGGTTTTCTTGGGTTCCCTCTGGTTTTGATGTTATATTCACATACTAATCATATTAGATGGCCTGTTATATGACGGGCAGTTTTTCCTTCTATTCGCACTAAACTCATTCTGCCCAAGATTCAAAGTATTTCCTTTCATGAAAAAAATTTCAGGGCAATTAGGTGAACAAGTCTATGCTCATATTTTTTTCTTCAGGATGACTGGGCATTCCTGCTGGTGTCTAAAAGTAATGACAACACATTGGCAGGAAGGAAGATGTCAGCGAAGGCGGCTATGAAGCAGGAATATAACCAAGTGAGGGTTCCCAGCAGGACAGGGCACGGGTGCCAGCTCTGCCTCAATCCAGCAGCTTCACCAGGAGGAAATCATCTCCTTTCCTGGACCTCCGGTTGTTCATCTTGGAAACGACAGGGTTGTTCTAAATGGGGAACCTTCTGCCTTAGGGATGTGATGTGATTCATGAGAATGACTGTCCATCCCATGCCTGCCATCTCCCTGTAAAACCAGAATTCTCCCTGTGGGGAGAAGGTCTTGGAGAACCCGAGGTCTTTCCTCCCCCATCGCTAAGGTTTTTCCAGTCGCTCTTGACCTGCCATGTAAAACAGGAATGTACTGAGACACTGCACTCAGCCATTACAGGTTACATCTTTCATCCTGCCGGACATTCATCTTCCCATGATCAAGAAGGAGAAGACTGGTGTCTAATCCACCAATATTCCATTTCTAGAAACAATTTTTTTAAAAAGATTTTACTTATTTATTTATTTATTAGGAAAGAGAGAGAGTGAGAGAGAGCATGAGAAGGGAGAAGGTCAGAGTGAGAAGCGGACTCCCCATGGAGCTGGGAGCCTGATGTGGGACTCGATCCCGGGACTCCGGGATCATGACCCGAGCTGAAGGCAGTCGCTCAACCAACTGCGCCACCCAGGGGCCCCCATTTCTAGAAACAATTTAAGTTAGAAGAGCAGGTGCCACACTCTGGCTCTTCATCGTAAAAGGAAATCCTCAGGATCAGGAGTCAGGACTCATGTCCAGGCCCTCCCCTGACTGGCTGTGAGTTTTGTGCATGATCACTCAACTTCCCTGTATTTCAGGATTTAATTTTAAAAATATATACTTAACTGAATTTTTGGGGGGCGCCTGGGTGGCTCAGTGGGTTAAAGCCTCTGCCTTTGGCTCAGGTCATGATCTCAGGGTCCTGGGATCAAGCCCCGCATCAGGCTCTTTGCTCAGCAGGGAACCTGCTTCCCCCCCGCCGCCCCACCTGCCTCTCTGCTTACTTGTGATCTCTCTCTCTATGTCAAATAAATAAAATCTTTAAAAAAAATAATATATATATATACTTAACTGAATTACTTCCTTGGATGGTCATGAAAACCATATGAGACAGCACCTTTGAAAAAAACCTGAAAACTTTAAGGTGCAATAAAGATGGGTTTTCAGATGACCATCAAAAGATGTCCCAAAGGAATAAAGGCATGTGGAGTCACTACGACATTTACATCATAGAAATTACACTTCCAGCAACCATTTGGTACCAACTCCCAGTAGGCCAAGATGTTAGCGGCTCAATGCCTGCATTTTCTCCACAATCCGATTCCACAACTTTCCAAAAGTTCTAGACCCCTCCAAGTGCTCATTTGAGAATTTCAGGAATATTTAGTGAAGTCACAGTTTACCTTGCAGGGTGATAAAGGACTTAAACTCACATGTTTAGGAAAATGATAGCACTATCAACAGGTAAATATCAATAACCCATGGATAAAAGTTTGTTAGAGATAATCTCACTCGGAGTATGAAGTAGACTGAAAAAAACAGTATTACCCAAGAAAATCTACTCATTGTTCTAGCTAAGTAGTAACATTTTCAGTAATATCAGAGACCAATTCCTCCAAACTAAATGATGCTCAAAAATAGAATGGAAGCTCTTGCTTCTATGGTCATTTGATTTTCCAAAAGGGTGCTAAGACCATTCTATGGGGGAAGGGAGAGCCTTTTTCACAAATCATGCCAGGAAAACTGGATATCCACATGTAAAAGAATGAATTTGGGCTCTTACCTAATAACACATACAAAAATTAACTCAAAATGGAACAAAGAACCAAAACTATAAAACTCTTAGAAGAAAGGAGAGAGTAAAACTTCAAGATATTGCATTTGGCAATTTCTTGTATATGATACCAAAAGCACAGGCAGCAAAAGAAAAAATAAATTGGATTTGATCAAAATGAAAATCTTTTGTATATCAAAGAACATTCTGAAGAGAGTGAAAAGGTAACATACAGAATGGGAGAAAATATTTGCAAATCATGTATCTGATAAGGGATTAATATCCAGAAATATCTAAAGAACTCCTGAAGCCCCAAAACAATAACAACAACAACAACAACAAAAAATCACAAATAACCCAATTAAAAAATGAGGAAGGGGCTTAATAGACATTTCTCTAAAGAAGGCGCACAAATGGCCAATAAGCACATGAAAAGATGCTCAACATCACGAGTCATCGGGAAAAAGCAAATCAAAACCACAGTGAGATAGCACTACTTCTTACCCATTAGGATGACCATTATTTTTAAAGAAAACAACAGCAAATGAACATTACGAGTATCGGTGAAGATGTGGAGAAGTTGGGATATTTACACATTGCTGGTGGGACAGTAAAATGGTGCAGCCACTATGTAAAACACTTTGGCAATTCCTCAAAAAATTAAAACAGAATTACTATATGACCCAGCAATTTCACTCATAGGTATAGACCCAAAAAAACTGAAAAGAGGGACTCAGACACCCGTGTTCATGGCAGCACTGTCCACAATAGCCAAAAGATGGAAACAACCCAAATGTCCATCAATGGATGAAAAGATAAACAACATGTGGTGTATACCTACAATGGAATATTATTCAGCCTTTAAAAAGGAATGAAATCGGCACACCTGCTACCATACAGATGAGCCTCGAAGCCATTAAGCTAAATTAAGTGTCAGATATAAAAGGAGAAATAATATGTAAGCCCCTTTGTATGAGGTACCTAGAATGGGCTACTTAAGAGACAGAAAACAGACTAGAGATTACCAGGAGCTGGCAGGAGGAGGGAATGGGAAGTGAAAAAGGTGGAGTTTCTGTTTGGGATGATAAACGGTTTTGGAGAAGGAAATGGGTGATGGCCGCACAACACTGTGAATGTACTTGAGGCTACTAAATCACATACTTCAAAATGTTGCAATGGCAAATTTTATGGTATATGTATTTTGCCACAACTAAAATAATAGAATGGAGGTCCTGACATGATGGAAAATTGTTCTTCCTTTGTTATAGATAGGAGGTGTGTTCTATTTATTTAGGAGTTTAAAACCCAGGAAGGGAAGGTGAAATTGATGGAAAGAAGCCAGTGGCTGAATTGCCCGGTGCCTCCTGCTGCCCCTACTCACGCTCATCAATCTAAGATTCTTGGCAATCAGTCAACTCTCTTTTCCCCCTTTCAAATACTTTTCATGACGCCAAATAAAGATGTCAAGCCTCAGCACCCTCGTCTGCCCAGCAGAGAGCATAGCAGGAAGGCTTCGGATAAGGCTGGAAAGCCCCAGCCTGCTCAGACCGAGTCCGGTCTTCATGAGTTGGTAGGGGAGACAGCTGGGGACGAGGAGCAGGAATGGGAACACCGAGAATTCCAGTAGTGGTCACTTCCCTCTGCCTTCCCACAGGAGACACCTTAGAAATACACGGGCTCCAATGTGACAGACGTGAAATCCCTAGAGAAGACAGGACTGGGGAGGTTAAGAGTGAGGGGTCTGGGGTCCGAGCACCAGGTACAGCTCCTAACTGGGCCACTGGCAAATTGATTCACCTCGCTGTGCAGTTTTCTTCTCTTTTCTCTTTTCTTTCCTTTAAAGATTATTTATTTATTTATTTATTTATTTATTTATTTATTTATTTATTTGACAGTGCGCACAAGCAGGGGGAGCAGCAGGCAGAGGGAGAAGGAGAAGCAGGCCCCCCCACTGAGCAACAAGCCTGAAGTGGGACTCGATCCCAGGACCCCAGGATCATGACCTGAGCTGAAGGCAGATACTAAACCCAACTGAGGCACCCAGGCGCCCCTGAGCATTTCTTTCTTTATGGAAACAGCTAATCCTATGATAGAACCTAAACTAATAGGTTCTTGTAAAAATTTGAAGTATTAATCGACATCAGCTATTACAGTCAGAGAACACAGTGAAGATCCCAAGTTATAACGAAGAGTCACGGCACTGAGCAAACAGGAGAAAAGACCGTTGTGGGGATCCACTCTGCATGTGTGAGCATACACTGTGGCTGTGTATGTGATTAGTCTATGACTTCCAGGCACGGTTAGGTTAAGAGTAGCCCGAGATCCTCTACCGAGCTGCTTCCTAACTTCCACCTGAAATGCTCTTCCAGAAACATAGCTACTTGGCAGGCAGAAGGTCTCAAGGATTTTAAAATCGGAGTTGGTGGAGTGTTTTTCTCCTTATCAGCTTCCCCAGGTGACAAAATCACAACTGCGCCCAAGCTAGCCGGGCTCAGGTTATAGAAGCTGGAACCTAATTCTTCCAAGCTCTTCTCTGCCCTCTCGCTCTGCTACGGCAACTACCCCATGCCACCTTGATTCCAGCGATGCTGGACTCTGCTTTCATGATTCTGCATCTCATGCCTGACGGCGGGAGAGCTTATGCCCCCTTCTTTGGGTTTATGCCCCTTTTTAGGAGGTACTTTCCAGGCAAGCGTGCCACCTCCCTCTGCTCAGGAGGGCACATACCTCTGTCAGTTTCCTTGATCCAGGCAACCAAAACTTCATCCAATAGCTGCCATTTCCTGCTGAGCAAAAAGGTCAGAGGTCCCCTAGTAATACTGGGAAATCTACGGTTCCCAGAGGGCCAGGAAATCTCTAATCAAAGGAAAATGTGACATAGGAGCCATCAATATTCACTGGCATCATCAGGAAAACTGATCAGGAAGAAACCAGTGAGAGAGGGCACGTATAAAGAAGGCACAGGCTTATGTAGTAACTCACAAAGCTATACTATCTCGTAGGTTCTTCCATTTATCACCATCCATCTCAAAGGAAAGGAGAAATCTATGCCTGGACGCTAATAGTCGTGCCAGCAAGGATTCTCACTTCCAGCTCCCACTCTGAAGGGCAGAACAGCAGCCACAGCGGAGACGCAGCAAGGCTGTGTTCCAGACTCCCGCAAGAGGAATCATCCAATGGCAGGACGATTCCCAACATCTGTGATCATGACCAGGACAGATCCGAGAGACCCACCAGTCTCAAGACAAACTTCCGTTTTTGGACAAAGCCACCAGTCCAAGGGACAGAATGCTGCAGACCACAAAGAATGGAGCGTTACACCCTTCACTTACCTCATTACACAATGGTCTGTTGGAATTAACAAGAGCTCTCTTTCTTTAGGCTTCCTTTCATTCCCCCACTGTGTGTGCTGGGGGCCTGGTAGGAAGGAGACAAAGGATGGCTGTGGGGAAAATATTAAGAGGAGGAGGACAAGCTATCTGAGGAGTTAGTGCTATAGAAGAGAAGCACAGCAGAGAGGAAAAACTGCTGTGGAATGTTTCCATTTGCATGTTTCCATTTGCTTGCCCTCCTTTGTCACATAGACTCCCAAGAATTAGAACCTTAGTCTCCAAACTCTACCAACAGACTGCAGATCTTCAACCAGCGAACATGTTACAGTGGTTTGTAAAAAGGAAAACTGAACATTTTATAAGATGCCAATTCTTCCCCAATTATAATTAAAATACCAAAGGGTATTCTTTGGGAACAAAGCAGTTCTGAAGTCCATCTGCAAAACTAAATGGGTAAGGATATCATAGAAGAAAATTTTGATAAAATAAAAGCAGCGAGGGGACACTAGCCTCATCAGACATCACAACACATTTTAAAGTTATGATATGTAAACCTCCATGGTCCTGGCCCTAGAAACTGAGAGGTCAACTGAAGTAAATAAACATACTAGAAGTAATCTTGCATACAACATAATCAGCTTAAAAGGTGGTATTGATAAACGGTAAGGAAAAATAGGATTGCTCAAAAACCGGTTTTGGTGTAATTGGTTAAGTTTTCATAAAGAAACTAGGCCAGCTCTTACTAGATATTGCTCTTAAGTCTCCAGCCCACGACTGTCCCAGCTCTGCCTAAGTTTGCCAGCTCTGCGTCACCCGGGCTCAGGAACCGTTCGCTGCCTTGCTCCCTCCCACTCTGGCCCTCTCATCCAGGCTCTGCTCATGGTCTCTATTGCCTTCAACCTCCCTGAGAACACAGTTCTGATGGTGTCATCACCCCCCACACACTGTTGGCATGAGTAAGCAACACGCATCACCACTCCGTGCCCATTCACTTCCAGGCCAAAGTATGACCACACGCTCCCTTAACTCCCACCGCAAGTTCAGAATCAGGACCTCTTTGAAGATTTAGAGTTCAAAAAAATAAGTATTTAGTGGTTTCCAGGGGAGGGAGGGATGAAGAGGCAGAGCACAGAGGATTTTTAGGGCAGTGAAACTCTGCTGTGTGATGTTATTAAGGTGGATACATCTCATTATACCTTTGTCAAAACCCATAAGACGTACTGTTAAAGAACAAATTATTCTAATACTTATTAAAATGGTAAGGGAAACTTCATCCAGGATTATTGCAACAGCATCAAGACTATCACAATAGGGGAGAGAGATCAGGCTCAACTCCAAATAGAACAAAGGCAGCTGGAGATTTGTAGCCAATGAGCAGAGTGAGGGGTCAGTGGATGGACAGTCACTAAGAGGAGACATTCAGGGTAGGGGGCTTCTTGCTAAAGTGGCTTAACAGGATTTTTTATGAAGGCAGGCCATGGTGATCAGGTATCAGCAGTGGGAGAAGAGGAGTTTGCTCGTATATCAAGTGTGGGGGTTTCCTACTAAATTGACTTAACAGGATTCTTCCAAGACCTGGAGGTGCAGGGCTGGCAAGGTCAGGACAAGGGCCAACATCAAGGCCTAGTCAAGGCCTAGGGTTAGAGGAACCTAACTGAAGTATGAACGAGAAGAGTGTTGGTCAGTACGACGCCAGGAATGACCCCTGAGATAAACTGTGGACTGGGTGATAACGACGTGTAATGTAGGTTCATCAGTGGTAACAAACAGTAAGGCTGTGGTGTGGGATGTTGAGAGTGGGGAGTGGCAGGAGGAGGAAGGGATGAGAAGAACTCTCTACACCTTCCGCTGTGAACCTAAAACTGCTCTAAAAAAATAGTCTATTAAAATTTGTTTTTCTAAGGAAATACGAAATTGAATAACTCCTGACTATGCCACAGATGGCAGGACCAGTCCTGGACCCTTCAGTAGGCAAGAAGTTTCCAACCAGATTACCAGCCATGGCACCCACTCCCCCTGGGAGGTTCAGTCATCTCTGCTGTGCCAAACAGCAAGAGTACCCAGTGTTTCATGCTGGTCCTCTCTGTCCGGTCATCTCTCTTCACTTCTCTGTTCTTGCTGTGGACACTGCGGACTGGCCACCCAAGAGCCACTCACAACACCCCCTCACTGCTCTAGTAAGACACTCTTAGAGAGGGGATTCTGGGAATTCTTTTAAGACCATAGACTGGGCTGTTATATCTCCTTTAGTCTATTATCCTTTTCCCATTCATCCTGCCTAGAGTGTGGATATTATGTCCAGGGCGGCCACCTTGTAATCATGAGGATGAAAGCCCAAGGCCACAGTAAAGTGAAAAAAGAGAAAGAGGCTGGTAGGATATTGATGTCATTGTGAACACTAGATTGCCTGTACCCAGAAGTTTTTTTGCCTGAAGCAAATCCCTTTTTTACTTCAGTCCCTGATAGTTGGGGTTTTGTTACTTGTAGCCAAACAGAATGTCAACTGACAAACTTCCCTACTCCCCAGATAAGCCGAAGGGGCAGATTAGCCAACCTACCGCACAAACAAGTGTCCAACTGGGATGCGGGGGCCCCTACTTTTTAAAAATGATTTTAAGGGGCACCTGGGTGGCTCAGTCAGTTGAGTGTCTGACTCTTAATTTCAGCTCAGGTCATGATCTCAGGGTCATGGGATGGAGCCCCACGTCCAGTTCCGTGCTGAGTGTGGGGCCTGCTTAAGGTTCTCTCTCTCCCTCTTCTTCTGCCCCTCTGCCCTCCTCACACACTCTTTCTCTCTTTCTAGAAAATATTTTAAAAATTTAAAAATAAAAGTAAAAAATAAAAATGATTTTAAGTGGAAAAGCATTATCTCTCTCCACAGCATTTACCACTCCTGATTGCAATGATTCCGTCCTCTTCTTCCTCCCCAGGATTCTACTTTTATGGATAGAGAGTGGGAAAAAGTGTTAATTGTGATACGAGTCACTATGTGATTTCTAGAACACTAAAAATCTGTTTTTAAAATATTTAAGACCAGAGAAGGTAAGCCATTGCATCTGAATACACACTATCAAGGAGCCATAGTTGAAACTAGCAGAGATCTGTATGGGTTCTAGAAGTGATCTTTTCAGCATATGAACCGGCTCACGCCTATAGACAAAAATCTCTTGTAGTAGGTTGTATTACTTCTTTGTCCGTTGATATCGTGCTGGGTGAAATGACTTGCTTTGGCCTGTGGAATGGAGCAGGTATGATGTGAGCAGTTTTGAGGGATGCTTGCCGCACTGGCTTTCCCACTTGTCTTTCTGCTATCTGCCCAAGAAGACCAAAGTTGGCAGCTACCGTCCCAGATTGAAGAGGCAATCGAAGCAGTCAAGAATCCAATCTGTAGCCTGAAGCAGAGCCTTCACAGCAGATCCGCAGGCTCATGAGTGAAAAATAAAGTGTGTTCTTGTACACCACTGAAAATTTGAAATCGTGTGTTATGCAGCATTAGGCAGGAATAGCTGACTAATGCACTTCCAAAAGTTTTCCAGCTCACTCTGAGGGAAGTGGCAAAGTCAATCAGAATCATTTAAAAGAATCCTCATAAGCTGGATCCCTTTCCCTCTCTGACTTCCTCT
This sequence comes from Nasua narica, assembly GCA_028533885.1. Classification (NCBI taxonomy): domain Eukaryota; kingdom Metazoa; phylum Chordata; class Mammalia; order Carnivora; family Procyonidae; genus Nasua; species Nasua narica. The sequence goes on from CM052800.1 coordinate 165,428,924, forward strand.
TCAACTACTTTCCTCCTTTTTCACTCTGTTGTAGATACCCCAGCCTCTCTGTTTCTCCTCTAACATGGGAGACGTGTTTCTGCCTTGGGACTTTGCACTTGCTGTACCTCCTGCCTGTAACCCTTTTTCTAAATTCCTCTCTGGCTGATTTGTTTAGTCCTCTCATGTCTGCAATAAATGATTTCAGTGCACTTATCTGACCATCTGATTTTCAACTATATTCCCCAGTACCCCCTTACTCCTTCCTTGCTTTTTGTTTTTATATCTGTATGTCTTCTTCCCACTGCCTCTCTGTTTTGTTCCCCACAGTCCTCCCAGAGTCCAGGTAAAGCAATGCCTGGCACACAGTAGGCACTTGATAATTACTCATAAATGAACACATGGATAAATGAATGAATGAAAATCTCAAAAATAAGTAGGGATAATAAAAATTTACTCTTTAATAAAATACTAAATTTTCATTTTATAAATAAATAAAAATATATAAACAAAAGAAGAAATCTAGATGGCTAAGGAAAAAAACATAGGTTCCCCTCATTTGTAATTAAAGGACTAGGAATTAATATTAATATATAGAATATAATACATATCTATATGATATAATATTAATATTAATATATAGAATATGATATATATCTATATAATATTAATATATAGAAAGCTATCCTTTCTCCTTCCAAATTAGCAAATGTCTTAAAGAATTATAATATTCCTGTTGGTGACAATTATTTTTTACTGGCACAGGTATTCTCATACACTATAAGTAGAAATATGTAGAGACTCATTTTTGGGAGAAAGCAATCAAATATCTTTAAAGTCTCCATTTGTGGTTCGGTAATTTCCCTTCTAGGAATGTTTCCCAAAGAAGAAATTAGTGCTTGAGGCAAGGAATTACATACCAAAAAGTTCTTTATAGCATTATTCAGTGACACAAATTTAGAAATGACCCAAGCAATCAACAATGGGAGAAGAGTTCAATGAATCATAGCACATAGTTTAGTATATGACGTTTGCAAATATTATTTTAATGATATGGGAAACTGCTCACAACATTATGTTAAATGGAAAAGGCAGAACACAAAATTGCATGCAGAGAATAATCCTCATTATGTAAAAACAAGAATATACACAAGAGTGAAAAGCCTAGATGGAAAAGAGTATACAAAATGTTACTAGTGGCTATCTATCTCCATGACATAAAATTATGAATTATTTTCACTTTTTCTTCTTTCCTGAATTTTCCAGACTTTCTGTGATACTCATATATTGCTATTACAAACAGATTTCTTTTAACTCAAAAGGAAATAGGATGCAAATTTGGGACCAACCTCTCTGGTAACAGAAAGTCCACCCACAATATCAGGAAATGATGCTACAGAATGCCAAAGACTTTCTTGCCCATATTTGAGTGGGAAAACATCTTTGAATCCTAGATGGCGCAAGGGAAGAAGACAGAGAGAGAAGACGAAATAAAGTCTCTATTGGCTTCCATTTTCACACATTTCATATGGCACTATTTTTTTTCTCCACTAGTTTGTAGTTCCTTCAAGACAGAGACCATACTTTCTCTTTCAGTGTCCCGCACGTCCAACCCAGGCCTGGCACGCAGCACGGAGCACAGGGAGCACAGAGCTGAAATGCAGGTGAGGAAATGGAAATGGAAAGAAAGGTTTGAGGGGCAGCAGAACGGAAGCATGGAACATATGGGAAGATGGGAGGTGATGCCAAAGAGAAATGGAAATAGAAGACACAGAGGAAGAAGGGGCATAGAATGGAAGGAGAGAACAGTTGAGAGGATGGTGAAGACAAGTGCTGATGTCACAGTCTGTGAGGACTGGATTCTGGCCCCACCCTCTAGGAAGGTGCTGGGCTAAATCCACTTCAGTGTTGATCTAAAAAGGGAAGTTCTCACTGGTTTTACATCAGCCCCAGACGATTTCTGAGAAGATCATGACCACCCACTGCAGAAGTCCTTGACCTTGCAGCCAGGTCTGCTCAGCAGCAGGATCACAATCAGCACCAAGTGACTCACCAGCCACTAGATAATTTGGAAAAACACAGAGACGCCAAAGGCTTACTTTGGGTCATTTGCGGCATCTGAGGTCCATCGTGATTCCACCCTGGTTAACAGAAATGGGGGGAGTGGATAAGTGGGTGGTAAGAGACTCTAAATAATAAAGCTGGGCATAAGAGGTGGGTAAGTAGGTCACCCCAAAGGCAATTTCAATTTCTCTATTCCCCTGGTACAAAGAAGGAACATTTTTACCTAGCAAGGGGGAATGGTGTGGAATAAGAAAATATGGCTGTTGGTCAAATAAGCTTGACACATCATTCCCTCCCCCAATACCTCTACACACCCATACCGTCCCCACCCCTCTTCTGATCACTGGGTGACGGAGTCTGGCCTGTGTGTGCTTCACAGTACTCTTCCCTGCCTCCCTTCATTTATGAAGACATTTCCTAAGCAAGTAGCCCTGAGCTGGGCTCAACATTCTTCCTCCTCCTTTCTAGTGGCTTTTCATGGGGTTATGACCATGGCATGCTGGATTAGGATGGTAAGCATCTTTTCTCTTTCCCAGTGTAGAGGGTAAAGAAGTTATCCCAGAGATGTAAGGGAGCTCCAGGGCAGGGCCCCAATTTCTAAAACTGCTCAAACATTTCAGAAGCTGCCAAAGAACTGGAGCAAGGTGACCAATAATGTGAACTGAGCTCAAATACTCGGGGACACTCCATTAGGTGGGCATGTACTGACTCCAGGGTGTTAGAGGAGACTGCTTGGCAAGTCATCACCAATGAGGGAGATCTGGAGAAAACACCCAGATCATGGTTATTACTGAGGATCAGTCCTTATCCTTGATCAGAGGTTCAGAAACACATGTGCCATCATTCTCTATTGGAAATGTTGCCCCACATTCTCAAAAGTATGGTCAATAGTAACAAGAGATACCTATTTCTGCCAAGTGTGGTGTAGGTGCGCCCAGCCTCTCACATAACACAATCCCCTATGAGCTCCCTGATTGTGGATTTGGGGAAGTCACTTAACCTGGCTGATCCTGGTTTTCTAACTTTCACGGTGAATATGAGAATTTGAGTTGAGTTTATTTAAGGCATCTAGCATGAAATAGAAACTCAGAAATGGTGGTCATTGTTATTAACATGCTATATTAAGTGCCAAAGTTTAAAAAGATGGGTAAGATATTTCCTGCCCTTAAAATCTATAATGCAAACATAGAGGCTAAGATGAATGCACAATAACCATCATACAAGACAGGATGATGGGAAAGTTATAAATTTCTGTGCAAATTTAGAAGGGGAATGACCACAAACCCTGGTGACTGGGGTGGGGAGGGAGCCAGCAAGAAAGACTTTCCGGAAGAGGGATATTTCTACAGAGGCAGGTCTATGATGTGAGTGGCCAATTGTTCAGGCAGAAGCAGCAGCAGCAGAGAGACCCCAGGCAGGAAGACAAGGGCCTGTTGAGAAACATCAAGTCATAAAGTGCAAGCATGGGAGGAGGAGAGATGAGATTAGAAGGATATTCTGGGGCCAGGCTGCAGAAAGCCCAAATGCCAGGCGAAGGAGTTCGTACTTAATTCAGTGGTCAGCAGGGAGTCATTGGAGGCTGTTGAGCAGTAGAGTCACTTTCTTAAAGCTGTGCCAGGCTAAATTAAGCATCAACAGTACTTTATAATTGGAGAGGGGAGTCTCAGAAATAGCTCTTGACTCAGAAACAGGCATAGGGAAAGGTAATGAGAAAACACGGCTCCGATCAAAGCTGGGAGGTTAATTAAATTTCTAATTATTGTGAAAGGCCATTTAAAAACCCTAGTTCACTGGGGATAACTGCTATGGAAGATCCTAAAAGAACAATACTCCTCTTAACCCTTGGATAGGTGCAACAAAGGTGAGTGTTTGCTTTTCTGTGGAGGAGAAATGTTTAAGGTGCTTAGTAAAAGTTGGTAGACATGCGCACAGGGTTGTTCTTTATAAATCCACACCTCCCAAATATCCATGTATCTATGTACAGTCCTCTACGATATCAGGTCAGTAACTTGTCAAAAGGAATTTACATGGTAAATGATGGGTCTCTAATTTGACTTCTTATCCATAGGGCAGATGCTGGGATGAGTCAAGTTGTTCCATATTGCCAAGGTTTCCCATTATTTGTTAAAAATCTATTCCTATTACAAAGTGTTCCATAGTTATTCAAAGAAGCAGTAATCTACTAACAGGCCAGCTTACCACGGACCACTGGGGTTAGTGAACAACTACCCATGGACACCATTGGTGTAACTGGTCCTGAATCCCAACATCACCTGAGTCACCACCATCTACACAGCATAGTAATCAATGTTGAAGTAGAACAATTCTACCATCTCACTGTTGTACATGACTTTGTGGTTTAGAGAATACTTTCGCATCTGCTCACATGAAAGATACAACATGTATTCCCCGTAAGCAGTTGAGAACACTGAGGCTCAGAAAGATTAAGAAGTGCAACTAGGGGTGGGGTGCCTCGGTGGCTGTGTCAGTTGGGTGACCAACTCTTGATTTCAGTGCAGGTCATGATCTCAGGGTCCTGGGATCGCGCTCCGAGTGGGCTCTGCACTCAGCATGGAGTCAGCTGGAGATTATCACCCACTCCCTCTTCCTCTGTTCCTCCCCTGTTCATGCTCTCTCTCTTTCACTCTCTCTCTCTAAAATAAAAATAAGTAAAATATTTTTAAAAAAGGAAGAAGAAGAAGAAAAAGAAGAAGAAGAAGAAGAAGAAGAAGAAGAAGAAGAAGAAGAAGAAAGAAAGAAGAAAGAAAGAAAGAAAGAAAGAAAGAAAGAGAAAAAAGAAAGAAAGAAGAAAGAAACAAAGAAAGAAAGAAAGAAAGAAAGAAAGAAAGAAAGAAAGAAAGAAAGGAGGAAGGAGGAGGAGGAAGAGAAGAAGAAGAGCTCCTGGATTTATTCTTGGACTGCAAGTGTGGTTCAATATTTGCAGATCAATCAATATGATACATACACCACATTAATAAAAGAAAAGATAAGAACCATACAATCTTTTCAGTAGATGCAAAAAAAGTATTTAACAAAGTATTACAGCCATTCCTGTAAAAATCCTCAATGAAGTAGTTAAAGAAAACATATCTCAACATAATAAAGGCCATATATGAAAAAGCCACAGCTAATACCATCCTTAATGGGACAAACTGGAGTATGGGAGGTCAGGAACATGACAGAGATGTCCACCCTCACCACTTTTATTTAACATAGTATTGGAAGTCCTAGCCACAGCAATTAGACAACACAAAGAAATAAAAGGAATTCAAATGGGCAAGGAAGAAGTCAAACTTTCGCTATTTGCAGGTGACATGATACTCTATATAGAAAACCTAAAACACTCCACCAAAAAATTGCTAGAACTGATGCATGAATTCAGTAAAGTTGCAGGATACAAAATCAACACATAGAAATCTATACACCAATAATGAAGCAGCAGAAAGAGAAATCAAGGAATCAATGCCATTGACAACTGCACCCAAAATCATAGAAAAACCTAACCTAACCAAAGAGGTAAAATATCTGTACTCTGAAAATTATAAAACCCTGATGAAAGAAATTGAAGATTATACAATGAAGAAAAACATTCCATGCTTATGGATCAGAGGAACAAATATTGTTAAAATGTCTATATTACCCAAAGCAACCTATACATTTAATGCAATCCCTATCAAAATGGCATCAGCATTTTTCACAGAGGAAAATACACAATCCTAAAATTTGTTTGGAACCACAAAAGACCCTGAATAGCCAAAGTAATCCTGAAAAAGAAAAAGAAAATGAAAACTGGAGGCATCACAATTCCAGACTTCAAGCCATATTACAAAGCTGTAATCATCAAGACAGTATGGTACTGGCACAAAGACAGACACATAGTTCAATGGAACAGAAGAGAAAACCCAGAAATAGACCCACAAATATGTGGTCATGAATCTTCGCCAAAGCAGGAGAGAATATCCAATGGAAACAAAACAGTCTTATTGGGAAAACTGGACAGGAACATGCAAAAGAATGAAATTGGACCACTCTCTTATACCATAGATGAAATAAATTCAAAGTAGATGAAAGACCTAAATGTGAGGCAGGAAATCATTAAAATCCTAGAGAAGAATACAGGCAGCAACTTCTCTGACATTGGCCATAGCAATGTCTTACTAGATATGTCTCCTGAGGCAAGAGAAACAGAAGCAAAATTAAACTACTGGGATTTCATTAAAAAAAAAAAAAAGTTTCTGCACAGGGCACCTGGTTAAGCAGCTGACTTCGGCTCAGGTCATGATTCCAGGGTCCTGGGATGGAGCCCCACCTTGGGCTCCCTGCTCAGTGGGGAGACTGCTTCTTCCTCTAACCTTCCCCCATCGTGTACTCTCTCTCCCTCTCTCTCTCTCTCTTTTATATAAATGAATAAGATATTTACTCCCAAAAAAGTTTCTGCACAGTGAAGGAAACAATCAACAAAATTACAGAATGGGAGATGTTTGCAAATGACATATCTGATGAAGGATTAGTAACCAAAATACATAATTTATACAACTAAACACCCCAAAACCAAATAATCCAGTTAAAAAATGGGCAGGAGACAAGAAAAGACATTTTTACAAAGAAGACATACAAATGGCCAAAAGACACATGAAAAGATGCTCAACATCCCTCATCATCAGGGAAACACAAATCAAAACTAAAATGAGATATCACCTCAACAACTGTCAGAATGGCAAAAATTAACAACACGGGAAACAACAGGTATTGGTGAGGACGCGGAGAAAGGAGAATGCTTTTACACTGTTGGTGAGAATACAAACCGGTACAGCCACTCTGGAAAACAGTATGATGGTTCCTCAAAAAGTTAAAAATAGAAATGCCCTATGATCCAGCAATTGCACTAATAGGTACTTACCAAAAGATACAAAAGTACTGATTCAAAGGGGCACGTGAACCCCGATGTTTATAGCAGCATTATCAACAATAGCCAACTTAGGGAAAGAGCCCAGATGTCCATTGATGAATGATTGGCTAAATAAGATGTTATATATATATATATGCACAACGGAATATTACTCAGCCATCAAAAAGAATGAATTCTTGCCATTTGTAATGATGTGGGTGGAGTTAGAGTATATTATGCTAAGCAAAATAAATCAGTCAGAGAAAGACAAATACTATATGATCTCACTCATATGTGGAATTTAAGATATAAGACAAATGAACATGGGGGAAATAAAGAGAAGCAAACCAAGAAACAGACTCCTAACTACAGAGAACAAACTGATGGTTCCTGGAGGGGAGGGGAGGGGGGATGGGTTAAATGAGTGATGGGGATTAAGGAGGGCACTTGTGATGAGCACCGAGTGTTATATCTAAGTGATGAATCACTAAATTTCACACCTGAAACTATTATTGCACTGTATATAAACTAGCTGAAATTTAAATAAAAACAGTTCTCATTACAAAGAAAAACACTTTTTAAAAATCAAGGAAGGAAGGGGGGCACCTGAGTGGCTCAGTGGGTTAAAGCCTCTGCCTTCAGCTCGGGTCATGATCTCAGGGTCCTGGGATCGAGCCCCACATCAGGCTTTCCGCTCAGCGGGGAGCCTGCTTCCCCCTCTCTCTCTCTCTGCCTGCCTCTCTGCCTACTTGTGATCTCTCTCTCTCTCTCTCTCTCTGTCAGGTAAATAAATGAAATCTTTAAAATAAATAAATAAATAAATAAATAAATAAATAAATAAATAAATAAATAAAAATCAAGGAAGGAAGGAAGGACCCAAATATATAATATTAATCAGGGAAGGCTAGAACCCAGGTCTTCTAATCTCCAGTTCGGTGTTCTTTCAGCATGTCAAACTGTGTCCAGGTTAATTTGTGGTGCTTGTTCTCGGGCAACCTGCTAGCAAGAGAAAATGAGTAAGAGAATAAAGTGAAAATGAATATGAACTGGTCTTGGTGGTCATGGTAAGAGTTTAAAGAAGGGAAAAGCCAGGAAGGCTTCTAGGAGTAGGTGTATAGTTCTGCTGCTATAACAGACAGCCAAATTTCAAAAAGCTTAAACAATCTAGAAGTTATTTCTCTCTCCTGTGTCTAACTGTAAGTGTCCGGGTTAGTATGACACAGAGCTCAAAGGACAGCGTCATGCTGTTGGGAACCAAGACTCCTCTCCTGTGGTTCTGCCATCTCAGTATACATCCATCCAGCCAGAGAGCTCACACGCTGTCCACACCCCAGCCACGGCAAGGAGCAGGGGAAGAGCGTGCCCTTTCCTATAAGAATAAGATCCACAGGTTGTGCAAACCTGCTCATGAATGAGTTGCTCATTTGACCAAGCCCCACTACAAGAGAGACTGGGACATGTGGTCTTTGTTCTGGGGAGCCATATTCTCAATTAAACTTCTTTTACTATAGAGGAGGAGAGAATGAATGTTTGCGAATAACTCGCAGTCTCAGCCGAAAGTGGGAGGTCTGCCTGGGGCTTAAGGAAAGGGTAGGAGCCAGCCTGGTGGCATAAGGCCAGCAATGCAGGTGGAAAAGCCTGAGAAGGTGGGGCTACATGACCAAGATCTGGGAGGTCCCATTCTGGACACAATGAGGAAACTAACCTCTCAGGATGGCAACTGATGCCTCGGAAGCTTCTCCCTCGGGAGGCTGCCTCCTGCACGCCCGTGCTTTAGTGCCCTCCAGGTAGGCATTCATCCTTTCTGCCGGTGCGGGCAGGGCGGGATGCCGGAACACCTTCAACAGCAAATTTCTGTTAAATGTAAGCTTCATGAGAGCACAGAGCCTGGCATGTAGTAGATATTCAATAAATACCTGTCGAATGAATGAGCGTGTGTGAAAAAGTAACATGTAGGCACAGAACACATTGGGTCCTGCACCCAACAGAGGCCATTAAATTCTTCTGGGAAGAGACAGCGATCACATGTGCAGGATTCTACACAGAAAAGAGACTTAGAGGGAAGGTTTTCTGCAAACTGTCATAGCAACAGTGGCAATTTGCGACACTGTAGAGTGAAGTGGGACATTAAAATATTCTCTTTGCCAAACTATTTCTTCCAATCCAACCCATAGAAGAAATAGCAGATCCCAATCATGCCCAGTTAAGATATATTCTGATCCTGGTTTCCTTTCGTTTATGTGCCCGGATTTTCTGAACTAACTAGATGTGGGTAGTTCTAGTTTGTCCATTATTTCTGGCTCTTTCTTCTATATTCCAACTTCCATTCCATGAATGAATCAAAAGGAGGTTGCCTTGACAACACTCACCTCTCTCTAATTAAGCCTTGAGTGCTTCACTGAGATAAAAGCCCACAGAGTCCCCAGATTCAGGACCTCAGACAACGCACAGCCACTGAGAGGCTAAGCGGAGAGGTGCCACTCCAGATAAAAGCTTGAAAAACACTTCTTCCTCATCACATTCCATCCATCCACTCACACGAACGGGTGAGCCCTAGATGCAATCCTGCGAACAGAAACCACGTTAAGAGGCTTTTTTGAAATGGGCCTCTGAGCTGCTGTTTTCCAGGTAATGAAGACACTGCATGATTAGATGACAGACCCATCAAATCCTTTCTGAGCCACTTCACCTGGGCAGCATCTTGGAGGAGACAGAGGGCCATTATTTCAGAAGTCTTGGATGTTCTCTTTGGCCCAAGACAGAAGGCTAGGATTCCCACCCGAGCCACATACACACCCCCAGGCTTTGAATTCAAGATGATAACTAAAACACCAGAATGAAAAGCCCATACCCAACCCTGATCTTACATTTCTAATAAATCCAGAAGATAAGCCCAAATAAATCTGTGTATTTACTAAAACAATTAAACCAGAATAAAGCTGGATGAAAATATTCTCCAAACCAAACTCGTATTTTATGCCATTCCAATATTCCCAAGACCTGAAAGATGGGGCCATAGCACAAGCATTGCCAAAATTTCCTAGAGTGGCGGTACCTCTTCCAAGCAGCACCAAATTTGGGAGGTGATATTTTTAAGATATTATTATCATTCTTATGAAGACATTTATTCTGCAGTTAGCATATCCTAAACCCTGCACCCAAAGCACTGCTCATGCATAATTTTTTCTAATCCTCATAACTACTAGGTTGTCTTATTATCGCATACTACAGATGAAGAAATGGTTAGGAGGCCTGTGTAGACTTCTCAGAATCCTATAGCCAGCCAGGCAGGGATTTGAACCAAGATTACAATTTTACCTTCATGTCCAACCCCCCTTAGGTGAAAAGAAGAGAAAGATAGAGACAAGGAAAAGGAGGAGGAGGAGGAGGAGAAGAAGGGAGGGAGGGAGGAAGGGAGAAAGGAAGGGAGAAAAAAAAAGAGAGAAGAGAAGAGAGAGAAGAGAAGAGAAAAAAGGAGAGGAAGGGAGGCAGAGAGGGGAAAATGGGAGTAGGATGGAAATGCAGTCAGACGCCAGTCTTGAAATCTAAGCAGCTCATCTTATGAGAAAATGATCTGGCCAATTCAGAAGGAAGGAGGAGGCATCTGGCTCCTTACTGGCACAGGTGGTTTGGAAACAAAGAGAAAGACCTGGATATCAAAGACAGGCCTTACTGATGCAGGCCTTCTCTAATCATTTGCTTTTGTCTCTATTCTAGCCCTGATGATCCCCCTGGGTTAGGACTCACTAGGAATGCCCCTTTGGCTCCCCAAATTCTAAACCAAAGTGCATTTAATCCTCACTTTGGACAGGATTGTGGGAAAGATATGGAATACTAGGGTTCCTGGTGTAATCTTTACATTTTGGATAGAAAGTGGCACTTGAGGCAGAGGCATATGCCTTTTTACTTTCTAGAATCAAACCCGATACCAGAATGGTAGTCCTTGACAGTGGTAACAAGCACTTCAAATGTGATATGTACATTAAAGGATTTTAATTCTCAGCTTAGCTCTGACTGACTTAGAATGAAAAGACAAGGCATATGTGGGCCAACAGGAGGGTGAAGCAGGCAGGGTAGATAGGAGGGTGAACCATGATAGATCCACAGTACATCTGCTTTTATGCTTATCATTTGTAAGACTTATTTTTCCAGAAGTGTTCTGCGGAGAGGTCTTACTCTGGAAAGTTCCAGCAGCTGTTAGAGGGTGGTAGACAATAAAAAAAGTATCTCAACAGTGAAAGAATAATATCTGAACTTAGAGCAACTCTCATCTGGAAATATAGCTCTAAGGACCTTATAAAACTTAGACAAAAACTCCTAAAATTTATCTTCTTATGTTCCACCTTACAAAGTAAGACAAAGGAAAGAGATTTAATTTTTTCAAAAGGTGTCATTAATGGAATACTCGGTGTGTTTAAAAGGATTGAGAAATCGGCAGCTGGAAGAGAGTCTGAGCTTGACTTACAGTAGGTTACAGATTATTCAGGGCACACGTGCGTACACACACACAAACCCAAGCTAATTATGAACTCCAGGAAAACAGAAAAATTGTGCAGGAAGGGAAAGTAATCACAGTTACTACATGTATCAGTTTTGTAGAGCCACTTATATATTCATAAATTGAAAATGATGACTATCATAGCAATCAAAATTACAATATAACCATATTGCGAGAATGTGAAGTCCAAGGAGGGGTGTAGGGGTGTGTGTGTGTGTGTGTGTGTGTGTGTGTGTGTTGATAGCAAAGCAATTTGCAGAGGTAAGAAGTCCAGATCAATTAAGTAGTAATACGAACACATTATGTAAAGACATGGAAATTAAGGGGCACCTGGGTGGCTCAGCCAAGTAAGCGTCTGCTTTTGGCTCAAGTCCTGGGATTGAGCCCTGCATGCATCACACGCATAGGACTCCCTGCTCAGCAGGGAGCCTGCTTCTCCCTTTCCCTCGGTCCTTCCCCCTGACACACCCCCTTTGTATTCTCTCTCTCTCCCTCAAATACATAGATAAAATCTTCTTTTAAAAAATATGAATGTTAATACTCAAAAATTCATTTAAAGTGTTGAAAATGGCTGCCTTTATGTGGAAAAAGGGGTACCCTCCTACACTGTTGGTAGGAATGCAAGCTGGTATAGCCACTCTGGAAAACAGTATGGTGGTTCCTCAAAAAGTTGAAAATAGAGCTACCCTCTGACCCAGCAATTGCACTACTGGGTATTTATCCCAAAGATACAATTGTAGCAATCTGAAGGGGCATGTGTACCCCAATGTTTATAGCAGCAATGTCCACAATAGCCAAACTATGGACAGAGCCTAGATGTCCATTGACAGATGAATGGATAAAGAAAACATGGTACATATACAATGGAATACTATGAAGCCATCAAAAATGAAATCTTGCCATTTACAACAACGTGGATGGAATGAAAGGGTATTATGCTAAGTGAAGTAAGTCAATCAGAGAAAGGCAATTATCATATGATCTCACTGATATGAGGAATTTGAGAAACAAGACAGAGGATCATAGGGTAAGGGAGGGGAAAAGTGAAACAAAACGAAATCAGAGAGGGAGACAAACCACAAGATCTCAGGAAACAAACTGAGGGTTGCTTGCAGGGAGGGGGATAGGGTGGCTGGGTTATGGACATTGACAAGGGTATGTGCTGTGGTGAGCACTGTGAATTGTATAAGACTGATGATTCACAGACCTGTACCCCTGAAACAAATACTACATTATATGTTAATTTAAAAAAAAGAAAATGGCTGCCTCTGAGGACTGGAATATTTTAGGGACTGATGCATTTCCTAACAAACTGTGGAAGATAATTTGACTTTTTAAACTATGTGCATGTATAACTTGATGGAAGAAAAAAATGAACTTAAAGAAATAATTCACATTCAATGATACTATACACAATCAGGAGCTCAAAGAATGTGAGCTATTCTTATTAACCATGAATGTTGACATCTTTAAAATGGGACCAATAATAAGAGACTCCGTTACTCAAAGTGTAACAATCTCACAATAGAGCTCTCTAAAAAACTCACATCCTGTGAGAGAACCTTCTCTTGGCCATGCCCCATAGGAGGCCCTGAGAACACAGCATAAAGAAGCCAGACCCAGCTCATAGGGTTCAGCCACGTGGAGAAGATGGAGGAATCAAGAGTTGCCTACTTAGTGCTCTGCTGGGAAAAGGACAAGATGTGATGGCGGAAAGGTCCTTGCTCAGACTTGGGGTTGGTCAAAGAGAGCTTCCTGGAGAAGCGGTCACTTTGGAGACCAAGCCCAGCAATTACATCCATCTTATCATCAAGGCTCCGTGTCAACCTCTTCAGCCAAGCACTGCGGTGAAACATAAAATAGAAGGTGATCTTTTCTCCTCTCAAAGAATGTGCCCCTCAGTTCAGGAGTTTGCCAAGTTCCAAGACTGACTAGGGATAAACTAGAGATAAGAAGGCCCAATAAAATCATAGCCAGAGGAAACGTTCGAACAAAGAGACTCTGGACATGAATGATTCCCTGACATTCAGAAGCCCCAGCCAACCAACCAGCCCACTCATTACTGAGCCAAATTATTGGGATCCAGGGACTGGCCACTTCCAGCAGCATGGTTCCCATGTCCTTACTTTTTTTTTTTTTTTTTAAAGATTTTATTTATTTATTAGGAGAGAGAGAGTGAGAGAGAGCATGAGAAGAGAGAAGGTCAGAGTGAGAAGCGGACTCCCCATGGAGATGGGAGCCCGATGTGGGACTCGATCCCGGGACTCCAGGATCATGACCTGAGCCTAAGGCAGTTGCTCAACCAACTGAGCCACCCAGGCGCCCCCCATGTCCTTACTTTTGAAGAGGTTCATGCATCCTATCTGTCTCATCGGTCAGATACCCCAGACTGCATGGGGTAATAGCTCCAGACCACATACACTACAGCTGGTTCTCCTATCACCCTGCAAGTCACGGGGGCCAGCCTCCAGAGCAAAAGCCATCTGAACTGTGGACAAACCAGTTCCTCAGAAAATCCTAGAAAATCCCCATCAGTGCATGCGCTATGTAGTTGGCAGTCACCTACATCCTCCAAAAATAATGATGTGAACCAAAAAGGAAGAGCTATACCAGTGATTAGAGACTGTGATCTAATAACTGAGACGTGAACCATGGTAGATCCATGATCACTGAACAGCGAAGGTGATCAATATTTCCCCACGTGGTTATAGGAGTTCTGTGTGACCAACGTACACTAAAAATCTCCTTTTTCTGATTTTTTTCCCCAAACAAAATCTCATCCTAAATGTCAGAGAGCTTTTTTTAATCTGTATGCTTGCTTGCTCGCTTGTCTGTTTTTAACCAGAGACCCAAACTGATGGAAATATCTGTTTGATTCAGTCCAGAGGATATTTTTGTGTTCAAATTAAATACTTTTCAAACATATAAAGAACTGGTGCTGGTTCTAACTAGTTCAAAAAGTGGCTTGTTTCATTTTTAAAAATACACATTTGGTTCTTGGTTTTCTAAGTTCAGTTTTTCCAAATGTAATTTGGGAGCTGAGCCCTTGGTTCCATTTTTTTCCTGGTTTTTGGCACCAAGTTCGGTTGGCGTCCTGGCTCTCGACTCCTGCTCACTGGCACTGACAAGGCAGCTTGCTTAGCTTGGTTCTACAAGTTCTTGGCAACGGGAAGTGGGACAGGTGCTGTGCTCTTAAATGGGCCATGATTAGCCAAGGAGAAGCCCAATCAGGACTCACGAAATGCTGGAGCTAGAAGGCCCGCTGAGGCCCAATAGTTCAGTGCCCACATTAGAGGAGACCGGTGACAGGGAGACTCAACCAAAGTGGCACCATTAAATAGTGCAGAGTGGACACTCCACATCTGACTCCCTGATTCCCCTCTACTTCACCAAGCCATTTAGAAGACCCTTCGGATGGTCATGCTTTAGGGTAATGAAGGGGATTCCAACAGTAACATTTCCAGGTACTGCTTTTCCATCCCAGCCCTTGAATTGACATTCCAGGGGCCAAAGCAAAACATTGGAAAGCTGCCCTCCGGCCCCTAGCCCCCACCGTGCGCTCCCTGACTGTGGAAGCATTTCCCAGAGTCCTGCGAGGTGATTCTGGGAAGGGGTGGGTGGGGGGAGCCAGCACGTATTTAAAAAGACCTAAGCTACTACCATAGGAAGGAGCCTCTAAATTCGACTCCATCCCTGTTGCCGAGGCAATGCAGGTGGGCCCGGAGCTGGCTCTCGGGCACGAAATCCCCACCTCCTCTCTCCTCACACATTTCTCTGGCTACACGTGACTTTTTATGACAGCGTGACTTTTCCTGTATAAGGCAGCTCATTTTATCCAGATTCCAACTATGTGCAAGCAATTCTGAGGACTGTGGAAGAGCCCACAGTATCTGCGTGCAGAGTATCTCTGCACACAGAGACCATGAGTCCTGGCCTCCCCTTAGTGGTGAGACGGCCCCAAACCCTTGTCCCCCAAGCCTCAGAGACACCGGACACTCCACAGCGTGGACTGCTGCCTCTGCAGTCACTGTCACGTCCCCGCCTTCCATTGCTCTTCTGCCAAATACAGGCCTGACCACCAAGCGTCCACATGGGGTCCCCACCAAAGTCAGTGTGAAAAGCACAGAGGCAAAAGTCCACTCCTCTTTTTGAAAAAGCAGAGTGACCACAATCATGAAGAAAGGGGAAAGCCAGCTATGAGACTCCTGTTCTGCTCTCAGAGGGCCAGCTGGGAGAAAGAAGGGGTTAATCCACATTTTGACTCCATGTCTGTTTCTTTTTCTTCCCCCAAAGAGTTCCGTGACGTATGTCAAATGCCACCCCCCGTCTCTGCACACAGAGACACCTTTTTATTCCTAACACAGCTGCTGGGATTAATGACGACAGCCGGGCCATATGGCCCCACTCGCTCGACTCCATCGAGCAGCATCAAGCTCATGTGAAGAGTGTTTACCCCACACTTCTCTGGCAGTCAAACTCAGCCACACCAGAGGCCATCCTTCTATGGACCTGTGCCTCCAAGGGGGCTCCACTGAAGAGTAAACACAAGGAGGATAAATCTAGAGGTGTAATAGCTTCGAAGCTGGAGTTGGTCCCTCTAAAGATCGCTGAGGACTAAAATAGTACAGGAGAAAGGTCTGTTCTCAATGTCAACCTAATGTTATCAATAACCCGACTGCTGATGCTTAATTCGTTACTGATTGTATCAGCTGATGGCGGCTGAGTCCATGATGTCATTCAATCGGATGTAATCTCTGCCACGTGCTGTGGCTTGGGTGAGCGTGAGCCAGAGTGAATGGGTACATGCGCCAGAGTGAGAGGCAAACGCAGCCCAAGGGCCGGAGAGAGGAACCCGAGCCAGGGGAGGGAGAAGCAGGTGAGCGCCAGTCCACGCCTACCGCAGCTTCGAAGCTCTATCCTGGTCCCACTCCCAACTTCCCTTCCTGAACCCTCAATTTCACCATCAGGTACGACCCGGGAAGCGTTCGTTCATAGGCCAATGCCTCTGAAGAAGCAGGAGCAGGTCTGTGTGGCCTGAAATCAACAGGGCTGGAGTGCCCTGATTTCTGCCACCTATAGAGTCTCCCAGCCACGTTAAGAAACGGGATGAGCGGGACGCCTGGGTGGCTCAGTTGGTTGAGCAGCTGCCTTCGGCTCAGGTCATGATCCCAGCGTCCTGGGATCAAGTCCCGCATCGGGCTCCTTGCTCGGCAGGGAGCCTGCTCCTCTCTCTCTGCCTCTGCCTGCCTCTCTGCCTGCTTGTGTTCTCTCTCTGTTAAATAAATAAATAAAATCTTTAAAAAAAAAGAAAAGAAAAGAAACGGGATGAGCTAAGAGTCCCAGAAAGATCTCAGGAGCTAAAGACTATGAATAAGCTTTTGAAGCTTGAGTGTTGAAATCTTGTTTCAGTATTTGTAGGATGCCCTTTATAAACTACCCCAATAAAATGTCATGATTTAAGGCACAGTGATTGACACAATAGAAACTGGTAAATACAAATGAACTAAATCACTGAATTAAAGGCTCTATTTTTTAGGCAACATGGGGTTCGGTATCGTGTGCGGACTTTGTTGGAGCAGACCCAGCTGTCTCCACTGGGACCATCACCGCATCGGCCTGAGCTGGTGGGTCTTGAGTTCTGAAGTAGGGATGATATCACCACATCTCAAGGAATAAGAAGATGTGTGAAGCCTGGCACATCAGAGGAGCTCGATAAGGGTTCGTTCCCTGCCTTACCTCCTCTTCCTCCAAAACTGTACACTTGTTACGCCGGCACCCACACACTTATCGCCCTAGGAGCAGAGCAGAGACGGCAAAGAACAGTACAAACCTATTCGGCACTCTTCACCTTGACCGCTGTGGGTGGGGGCTGACAAGGGAGACGGACCTGTTATTATCTTAGAGAAACAAGATGAACACATGCTGCACGGCATCCATTGGATTCAGAGTCATCCATTTACAAACTTTCCAACAAAAGACTAAGTATATTGGATGTGTGGTGCTCCCACCTACCCCCTCTTTCAAAAATAACAACGAAAGCGTAACAGTTCTGGATGGAGGGTAAAACCCGTTTTAAATGATTTCATGCATAGTCCTCAACATCCAGTGGATATTATTTTGTACAGATGTGAAGATCCGGCTCCAACTGTGGAAACAAGACTCTGCCACTTGGGGGTTAAAATATGCAGGCTCTGGGCTCTTTGCATAAGGACATTTTGAAAATTTTAAGATGGTTCCTTCAGGGAGGGCCAACCACAAAGCTTTGTCTATGCCTGTGTGGTCTGTGAGAACAGGGGCGCAAAGGGAAGGGTTTCCGGCAGGTCCCCACCCAGAACCCCCTTGGACTGACTGCAAACAGAGAAACACACGCCGGGAGACTGCCAGACGTGGGGATAGTTCCAGTTTGCCCTGCAGACAACGCCTGACGCATCAGGCAAATGAATCCCATTCACGAGACTGTAAGTGTTTTCCTCAATCCACTGAGAGACATGGGATTATTCCTCCTGCAGTTCAGCTGTGGGTTCATCGCAGCTAGCCCGAATCATGGTCCGCTGCTCAAAAGAACCTTGGGGTTCTGTGCTGGGATGGTGTCAGAATGGCTTCTTTGTCAGGTAAGAATACATCCAGTGCAAGGCAAGAGAGGATATATATGAATGTGTGAGGCCGTGTGTTTCTGCCCTCCCCCCACTCCCACCTCTCCCCTCCTCTCCTGCCATCTCCATCAGGAGTCAGCAATACAGGAGGCTGCCATGACAGCCCCCACGCCGGGGAATCCAAACTCTATAATCAACCCCATCTCCCAAGATTTTCCTCACAAGATTTCCTCCCAAAATTTTCCTCACAAGATTTCTTCACAAGATTTTCCTCCCCCTTAGAAACCCGCCACGGCACCATGTTTGCTGACACCTCTAGCCTGGACACAGTCAGCAGTGGTGGGGCAGGTGCCGTAGCTGGGCCATCAATTTAGAAAGCCTATCAGGTTAAAATGTTCTTTAATGAGGCACCACTCTGCAGGGACCATTTCCAGATCACAGTGAGATTAATATGCATATTAGAATGTGTGAATAATCTTTGCCTACTGTAATAACATTCCATAAGGCTCCAGGCATAAGGAAACATGTATTTTAGTCCTGGATCGATAGGAAAAAATCGGGAGTAAACATTCAGCTCACAAATGAAGAAAGTATTTAATTCATCGAGAAATAGGCAAAACACCAAGGCTGTAAATGGTCCATTACAGTGTTCGAAAAGGCATCTGCAGTATTGGAGCGCCGAAAACAGACATCCTAACTCCACCACAAGAGAAGCTACTCTTCCAGACCAAGGAGGGGAGAAGGGGAAGGAATTATACCAGCACTGCATTTTGTCCCCCGATTATAAAATTCTAGGTTCATAGGAAAGAATTCAGCCTGCAGTCATGCTGGGTAAAAATGATCAGTTTCATACCACAAAAACTGGTAAAGACAAAGGGGGAAAAGCAGCAGGGGAAAGAAAAGGTTCACAAATCAACTTTTCCAGAAGCAAGAATCCAGAAAGTTTTTTGACCTTTACCTGCATCGGTTCAGCAGAGATAAAGCAAATTTATGGATGAAACCAAGTCAGTTATTTGACCAAACTATGACTTTGGTTATAGTCATTCAGGAGAGAGCAAAAGGCACTGCAAACAATCACCTGCCATCGACCGAAGCTGGGACAGTATGGAGCCTGGGACAGTCACCGCATCTGTCACCTGCGGTCTGCCGAGAGCAGGCAGATGTGGCAGCGTAGCTAGGACCACACTGTGTGGCTCAAGCTTCAGATGCATGATAATAAATGGATTAAGACAATAAGGTTTTATAGGTACTACACCTAAGAATATACACTTTAATGGCTCCTGTGAAACATGCTGGAATAGGGCCAGAATAATCAGATTCCGGCCAATGCGTCAGACATTTGGTTCATCGAGAAAAGTCCCAGAGGCAGGGAATGCGCAGGTACAACCAACCCAGCTCATTTCACACCCACAGCCATGAATGAAGAATCATGTGAACCCAGCACGGTGCCAAGTACCTGAGGTACAAAGATGAGAAGTTTCTTCACTTGCCCACAGTTAACTACCCAAAAAATCCCCCCCAAAAAACCAATGCAGAATGTATAGGAAGAGACTGCAGGTGAGAGTGGGGTTGGGAATGGCTGCTATAAAAGATAGAAAACTTCCCAGCAGTTAGGAGAGTCAAGGGATCAAACTATGTCCCTGAAGACAAAACTGAAGGTCTAGTTTTCTTTTCTTTCATCGAGGGGGCTAGGTTTGGGGGCTTACTGGAATTGTGTGTGTGTGTGTGTGTGTGTGTGTGTGTGTGCGCGATAGAAAGGGAAAGAACAAGCTGCCACTACCCTCACTACCTTCACTCTTTTTGGCCTCATGTGGAGACACGAGCAGGAGCTGCAGCAGCTATATTGCAACCATGAGGAAAAAGCCAAAAGAATCAGAAACAACCCTGATATCACCTGCTAAACCAAGAGCAGCACCTGCCAGTTCATGATGTCTTGTTAAACAGAAAAGTCAACAGCAATGTGTTTAGACCGTGGTGGTTGGTAGAACCAAATGCATTCCTAACGGATACCTCTTCTAGGGAGTCTATCTTGTGCTATAACTCCCCGAACCAAACATTTACATAGGTCCCTCAATGAAGTCCAAACTCCCCTGAGTTTATTTGGGATCCTTTTTAGTCTGACTTCTCCCTTCCTTTCAGCCTCCTGCTCCCAACATGAGACCCTCTGCTCTCATCAGGATGGCGCCCTCACCCTTGCTCCAGCTCGAACACCAACTTTTCCTCACAGTAAACTCTTGTCTCCCTTGGAGTACCGCATAACGCTCTACTCCTCTGTTTCCACCTGGCCTCCCCAACTCTGGAGCTTTCTCAGGGCCAAGACAAGAACGCGT
This sequence comes from Nasua narica, assembly GCA_028533885.1. NCBI lineage: Eukaryota > Metazoa > Chordata > Mammalia > Carnivora > Procyonidae > Nasua > Nasua narica. The sequence continues at coordinate 165,449,276 of CM052800.1, forward strand.
GCTTGCTTTTCCGGGTCTTCCATGATAGCCAGCATAGTGCTGGGCAGGTCGGGGGAGAAAACACCAGACTATCCAACAAGGGCAGAACTTGCTTAGCTAGGTCTGCTCCAACCCGCTCGTTTGACCGGACTGCCGAGACCCGAACTGGTAAAGGGACTTGCTCAGGGTTTCACGCAGCAGTATTAATAGACCCGGAACGAGAACACGAGGCCCCAGCTCCTCGATAAGCATATTTTCCACTATACCTCAGTGTCGAAAAGAAAAGTGCCAATTAGAGGCACAAAAAGTAACAAAGCTGGTGATGACTATAATGGATGATTACGTCTTTTCAGAGGGCATGAAAAAGAGAGCTGAGTAGAGGCTGGTGTGAAGGAGCTGCTTCAGTATATAATTAACTGCTGTATTCTTTGTATTGTTCCAAGAATGAACTCAGCAACATTCTGTGGAACAACCTTGCCTGCAGGGGCAAGAAAAGCGGGGCCAGTCTCTTCAGAAGGCTGCTCAGG
>CM052800.1:165455444-165469663 GCA_028533885.1 Nasua narica
CTCCACCACATCCCCCTCCCTCCCACCTCAAAGCAAGCAACCTTAGCAAATGGCACCCTAAGGCCATGACCTTTCCATCTTCCGGTTCCTCAACTCCCGACTCTGCTGAGCCTTCTTCAGCCTTTCCCTAATAACCAGGTTTTACAAGTTTTGTGAGTAAAAGTGTTTGGAGTATTTGCAAATAGGACTCTGAAAGCAACTCCTAAAGCTACAAAGTCAGCTACACTTGACTGGTGGACACGGAATCCCACCTCATAAAGCAACGTCACTGCCTTGCCTTGTCAATCATCTGAAAACCCCATGTCCTCTCCACTCATGTCGGTGCTCCAAAAGCGTGACCTATTACTGTTTTTATTCACATCATCACTATTATTATCCAAAAGCATCTCATCACGTAGAGCACCGGACCGGGTGCCATGCAGTTAGGTCCCTTTCTTCTGCCTTGCAAAATTGCACAGACGAAAATGACCTGATTAACAAATACGTCCTATTCATAGAGACGTTTTCAAGAGGGGAAAAAAAAAAAAAAAAAGACACCTAACCTATCCAAGCCTGAGAGGCTTAACAAAGAAATTCTAACCCACAAAAGTACATTCAAATCCTCTTCTTATCTGCACCTCTATCACGCTATGGACAGAGGCTAATTACTTTCGGTCAGAGCCTAGAACAAAGCACACGTGGTCTTCTAAAGGAGGAGTGGCACCTTTTCGTCTGCAGGCAGCCGTTCCAAGAAAGTCAACTTCCCTTTTTTTCCAGATAGCCAATTACTGGTTTTGCTGATAGAACTGAAGACAGAGTGGAGGAAGGGGAAAAGGAGAAAGGCATGCATGAATCAATGATCTGCTTCCAATAATAATCCATGCCATCTGGTCTGACTTTCCTGCCTTCCTGACTGATACTCAGAGCACCTAGAAGGAACACCAAAACCAGATTCCTATGTGATAATAGATATAATATACGCAATTTGTTGCTTAAATGATTAACTGAAAAAGTCAATTCGGTCTGTGATTAAGGAAACCATAAATGCCCCCTTGACCTCTGCAATATTTTAAATGGCTGTGAAGATTACCTCATTCCTATTTCAGAAATCATTAAAGGTTCACCATACAATTTGCAGAATGTCAGCGTTTCCGAGTGGCAATAAAATCTCCAGTAGATTCAGGGAGGGGATTGAATTGGAATTTGAGTGAACACAGTAGCGGGTATCCCACTCACCAGCTTGGGAACGATTTCACAAAATACTCAGAACCCAACAGCAATGCACTCTGGGGTCCTCGGAGGAAAAGATGTCATTTCCCTGAAAACTGAAGCCGTTTATATAGGATGTGCTCAAAAGAGGGCACCTTATGGAACTTTTCCTTTTATTAATATCACAGTGATTAATTCAAATCGAACCACTTTTGTATGTCGGAAAGTGGCAAAGTGGCCCTATTAATTTGTAATGATTGCAGTATGGTTTAAGTGTTCATATCAATTTACAGCAGCCTCAGGTCAGCAAATTTATGATAAGTCAGGGGGAAACTGATTTCTCTCACTTCCTCACAGTCAAATGCAAATATCCATAGAGCTACCAAGAAGAGAAAAACTATATAGGCTGTTGACTTCTGGGTTTTGTTGTGGGTTTGTTCTTTTTCCCACTTTCTGACCACTTTAAAATGTCTTGCACTATAGTCTAAGAAGTAACAAGGCCCTATCCTACATAAAATATAACCCACTAAAGCAATGAATTTCTTCTGAATGTATGGAAGTCAGCCTTTGCTAGTGCTTTTACCCTGGTTGAGTGAGAAGACCCAGGTTCAAATCCTAGTCCTACCACTCGCTCCAAACCCATACAAGATACTTACCCTAGCTAAGCCTCAGTTTCTGTACCTCTAAAGGGGGTACAATACTTAGACAATTTATGTGATGTTTAGAAATTTGAAAGAGATATGTATGACATGTGTATAATCATGTACAGACATATATACACCCAGTCACATAAGGTATATACACATACATACACACACACACACACACAGACATTCATATGTGCGCCCCAAGAGCTGCAATGGACAAGGGGAGATAAAGCACGGTCCCCGCCTTCACGGAGCTTACAGCCTAGTGCGAACTTCCCTGGGGTACTGTTTTTCTTGCCCATTCTTCTGTCGACTGCACCAAGCAACTGATTTTTAGAGGTCCAACACCTTCCTCCGACACCAGGTGCTGGCATGATTATGGGATCGCTCTGAGGAATTCTTGGGGACAAGATTCCTTTCAAATGCAGCCTCTTCTTTTTTCCCCCCGAATCTCTTCACACACGTGGTTAGCAATAGATTCTGCTCTATTCCTTCTCCCTACACCTCTTCAAGACTTTCCTCTTTCATCCACATGTGAAAATACTCTCTCCTCCGGAACCCGTGTTTCCTGATTCCGGCACCCCTGAGCCTCTCTTGCGCCCTCCTCCCTGGCCACTGGGTCACTAGCCCTAATTCCACTGGGAACATTGGCCTCCCTCTCCCGGCCTTCCTCTCCTGTCCTGCTGCCGCCATCGATCTGCTGGTCTTCGTACCCAAGAGCACAGCCCTTACCATCAGTCACCCATTGTCACAGCCATACGGGACCTCATCGTTGTGGGAAAACAAAGGCCAAAATGCCACTGTCTGAGCAAAATCCTTCTAGCCAGCCATTCCCTCAGGCGTGGCTCTCTCCTCGTTACTACATCCCATCAAGACCTTCGGTTTGTCCACTGCTCTCTTCTCCAGCACTCTACCACCTCTCTCCACTTCTCATCCTCACCTCGTTTCCGGATATCACATCTTCAACTCCTTCTGCCAACAAGCACAGCTCACTTGAACACCTCTCTGTGGGACTCTCGGCCACTGAGTTGTCCTTGAGGAAGGTACGGAGGACTGTCAGCTGATACCCCAGCAAAAGTACGTTCTCCCACCGCAGCTGAGTCCCGGAAGCCACTTCCCAGGCCCCACCTCTCTCCCCCATTCCCACGGTGCGGTTCCAAAAGTTCAGTCCCCAACTTAACCCCTCATCCATCTCCTTTGCAAATTCACTAGCATCTTACTTCACCAAGAAAGCATAAGCTATCCACAGAAAACTCCCTCCACACAGCAACATGCAGATCGCATACCCACATCTACATTAATTCTTACATTTTTTCCTATATTAGGGTGGGAGGGGGTAACTTAAAATCTCCTCTTGTGGGGATGCCTGGGTGGCTCAGTCGGTTAAGCATCTGCCTTCAGCTCAGGTCATGATCCCGGGGTCCTGGGATTGAGTCCCCCATTGGGCTTCCTGCTCAGCGGGGAGTCTGTTTCTCCTTCCCCCTCTGCCCTTCTGCCCCACTGGTTCTCTCTCTTTCTCTCTGTCCCTCAAATAAATAAAATCTTTAAAAAAGTCTCTTCTTATTTGGGGATTGAATTCATAAATTAATCCTCATCTCTCCTATATTTTTAACCCCTATTCTTAATCATCTCTCTCTTAAAAAAGCTCTCCCTTAACCTTGAGTTGCCCTCTTGCTCTGCCATCTCTCCCACCTGAAAAGCCAAAGGAATAGTCTGCACCTTCCATCTGCGTTTCCTTTGCTCCCTAGTTACTCCTCATTCAACCCTTACAATGGATCATCTGTTGGGTGTGTGAGTTCAACCTACCTAGGATTGAAATTTCTGGATCAGAGTTCAATGTTTTTTCAGTTAATGATATAAGCAGTTTTCCAAAACAATTTCCAAATTACACTCGCAGCAGGAACAGCATATGAGAATGCTAGCTATTCTACACCCTTACCAATTTTAAATGTCTTTGTCTGTTTCATTTTAGCCATTTCGGTGTATATGTACTAGTATTTCATTGTGGTTTTAATTGCCTTTTCCCTGATGACTAATGACGTTGAGCAAATTCTCCCACATTTATTGGCTTTTCAGATATCCTCTTTTGTGAATTGCCTATACAAGTACTTTGCAGATTTTTCTATTGCATTTCTCTCTTCTTTTCGTATTGGTTTATAAGAGATCTTTATAAATTCTGAATATGAGTCCTTAGGGGGATATATGTATGGCGAATATCTTTTTCACCTACCTTTTCACTCTCTTCATGGGGTCTTTTGGTGAACAGAATTTTTTAATAGAATCCTTTTTTTAATCTCTTTATCTATTCCTTTTCCTCTTTGTGTCCTGTTTTGAAAAAATTTTTGCCTAGGGACATCTGCATGGCGCAGTCAGTTAAGTCTTCAACTCTTGGTTTCAGCTCAGGTCATGATCTCAAGGTCCTGGGCTTGAACCCCACACATCAGGCTCCATACGCAGTGTGAAGTCAGCTTGAGATTCTTTTTCCCTCCCCCTCTGCCTCTTCCACTCATGCTGTCAATCTCTCTCTTTCTGAAATAAATAAATAATTGTTTTTTAAAAAAATCTTTGCCTACTCTAGACAGTCTCTTCAACAAATAGCGTCAGGAAATTGGACAGCAACATGCAGAAGAATGAAACTAGACCACTTTCTTACACCACACACAAAAATAAATTCAAAATGGATGAAAGACCTCAATGTAAGAGAGGAAACCATCAAAATCCTAGAGGAGAACACAGCAACCTCTTTGACCTTGGCCGTAGCAACTTCTTCCTAGACATGTCACCACAGGCAGCGGGAAAAAAAGCGAAAATGAACTATTGGGACTTCATCAGGATAAGAAGCTTCTGCACAACAAATGAAACAATCTACAAAACTAAAAGGCAACTTACAGCATGGAAGAAGATATTTGCAAATGACCGATCAAATAAAGGGCTAGTATCCAAAATCTGTAAAGACCTTATCAAACTCAACACCCAAAAAATAAATAATCTAGTTAAGAAATGAGCAGAAGACAGGAAAGACTTTCTCCAAAGAAGACATACAAATGCCAACAGACACATGAAAAGGTGCTCAACATCACTCATCATCAGGGAAATACGAATCAAAACCACAAAGAAATACCACCTCACACCTGTCAGAATGACTAAAATGAACAACTCAGGGATGTTGGCAAAGATGTGGAGAAAGGGGAACCCTCTTACACGATTGGTGGGAATGTAACCTGGTGCAGTCACTCTGGAAAACAGTATGGAGGTTCCTCGCAAAGTTAAACATAGAACTACCCTATGACCCAGCAATCACACTACTAGATATTTATCCAAAGGACCAAAATACTGACTTGAAGGGACACATGCACCCAGATGTTTATAGCAGCATTTTCAACAATAGCCAAATTATAGGAAGAGCCCAAATGTCCACTGACTGATGAATGGATAAAGATTTGGGGGCACCTGGGCTCCCTGCTCAGTGAGGAGTCTCCTTCTCCCTCTTCCTCTGCCCCTCCCCCAGCTCATGTGCTCTCTCCCTCAAATAAAAAAATTAAATCTTCTTTTTTTCTAAAAAAATAAAATCTTAAAAAAAAAAAGATGTGGTATATTCACACACACACACACACACACACACACACTGAAATATTACTCAGTCATCAAAAAGAATGAAATCTTGCCACTTGCAATGACATGGATAGAGCTGGAGTGTATTATGCTAAGCAAAATAAGTCAGTCAGGGAAAGACGAATACCGTATGATTTCAGCCATATGCGGAATTTAAGAAACAACACAGATAAATATAGGGGAAGGGAAGGAAAAATAAAATAAGATGAAAACAGAGAGGGAGGCAAACCATAAGAGACTCTTAACTATAGAGAACAAAGCGAGGGTTGCTGGAGGAGAGGGGGATGGGGGATGGGCTAAATGGGCGACAGGCATTAAGAAGGGCGCTTGTTGGGATGGATGTTGTATGTAAGTGACGAATCACTAAGTTCTACTCCTGAAACTAATACTACACTACATGTTAACTAACTTGAATTTAATAAAATCTTGGAAGAAAACAAACTCTTTCCCTATTCTAAGGTCATAAAATAGTGACCTATACCCTAAAAGCTGCATTATCTTTCACAACTAAATCTGCAATCCATCTGAAACTGATTTGTGTTCACAGCGTAAGGTAGGATATTATTCAATATTCAATCCCTAGCAACTAATAATACAAAATCCAGTGATCCTTAATAAATATTGTCAGAATTAATTAATGAGATAGCGTTTTGGAGATATGAAAAGGAAAAGCAAGATTTGATCCCAGGCTGGGGCACCTGGGTGGCTCAATCAATTAAGCATCCGTCTTTGGCTCAGGTCATGATCCCAGGGTCCCGGGATCGAGTCCTGAGTTGGACTTCCTGCTCAGCAGGGAGTTTGCTTGTCCCTCCCCCTCCCTCCCCCCCCTTCCTGTCTCTCTCTGTCTCAAATAAATAAATATTTTTTAAAAATCGGGGCCAGAGCTGGGTGGCATCCCAGACCTCCCCCAGAGTATCTCGCGCGCCAGGGGTCCTCACCTCCAGCTGCTGTCCGCCCACTACACGGCCAGCTACCAACAGCTCGGCACCCACTCCTTCATCTTCAACCAGAAGCCAAAACTTCAGAATTTCCATTTTGACCATTATAATTAAAGAAGTACCATCTTGAGAAAGGCTTAGCCATTTCACATTCCAACATACATGTCTGGGGACGTAAAAAGCTTCCAGAAATCTAAAAGTATCTTCAGCCACAAAAAAACAGACTGCATGGAGAGTAAAGTGCTACTTCAAATCTTTTTAAAATAAGGCATTTTTTATCAAAACAAAGATGATAAGGTGCCATAAATAGAAAGCTAACTACTTTTCACTCTCTAGAGGTCCCTTTTAAGAAATGTCAAAAAAAATACAGAATTATATTTCAGTCTTCTGGACTAGAAAAGAAATTCACCAGCCACTGTGGGTTGAGCCTGCTTTGATATTAACATGCCCACATTTTACTCCCTGTGAGTCCCAAGTGTTTCCATAGATTCATATTTCTAAGACTGAAAGAGATTGAAATTCAATATAAAAGGTGACAAAAAAAGAAAAGGGGTGTGATAAAATCTTACACTTGATCCAAAAGGGAGTGGAAACTCACATTCAAGCCTAATGAAAAAGATGCTATGGCCAGATCCATGGCAGAGAATATGATTTTATGCATGGTGATAGAGGTTCGTTCCTGATCTAAGGCAGTGGCCGAAAAAATAGAAGAAAGGGTATTTGGGATGCCGATGCTTAGTTTAAGAAGAATCTGAATTTAACAGTGATTCCACATACAAAATAAAAGACAAACGTGCCTGAAGGCTCCCTGCCTGAAGGCTGTGGGAAAGTGGTAGCTCTGATCACTCCTGGAGAAGCAACGTGAGCCCAGGTGAGAATAAGGAGGGATACCAGCTGCTCAGTTTTCCACATATGCTCTCTGAGCCGACAGGAGCTTCAAGCGCACTGGGTGCCCCGCAAGGCAGAGGCACAGGAATCAAGTGAAATGAGTCAGCTCGGAGATGCAGAGCTTCCTCTGAGAGCCAAGGGAACCAAGACCCAGCTCAGGATCCTGCCGCACCTGAAAAGAGTAAAGGGCACAGGTACACGGTATTAGCCGCTCTCATACTGGCAACCTAAGTGTTTGACAAGGCGACAAAGGGGCTTAGACGACAAGGAAACCTGACACATAGCCTGACATATTTATTGAGGACTTCTTAGAGTCAGGCCTATCAATGGGCTAAGCACTGTGATTCATCAAATTGCCTCAAAACCCTTTAATAGTCAAAAGATGTGGGTTCAAGTTCAAATTCTGTCCCTTATTAGCTGGGAGGACCTTTGTCAGGTTGTTTATTCCTTCGAGCCTCATTTTTCTCAGTTGTACAAATGAGCAGAGCTGGATTAAGTGTTTGAACTCTCTCCACCTCGGAAACTCAGTGGTGCACTGTCTAAGGAGATTTCCCTCCCAATGGGGCTCAAGCTAATCAGCTCACACTATCCATCGTTTCTCTGTCTGAGGGTTTATTTCCCTAATCAGATTTGGGTAAATTTTCATCCTGTCTCTGTCTCTTACTTCCAATCCAATAAAACCGGTATGGATTTGTTTTGTGTTTCATCTCATGTCATGATTCATTCTAACGGTCACTGCCCAAACATTTCCTTGCTTATAGTGTAATTACCTATTAAAGAGCTTTCATGGCCTGGTTTTCAAATTTGCATCCTCTTTTTCTGAGGTAGATTGATCCTAAACTGATTAAAATATCTCAGAATTTCAAATGCAATTTTTAAAATGCAACAGATTTTTCAAGACTCCCTCATGACTATGCCATGCCAGGGGGGTTGCCAACTCTTGCTGACTGCCAAGGAAGACAAATAAATAATCCCCGACAGTGGTTTGGAAATGAGAAGTAAATGCCCAATTACTAGCATGGCAATGTCACCCTGATCCATTGACTACCAGATCGTCCCTGAGGCCCCGGGCTGATGCTTCAGATTTCCCCAGGACAGGGCAGGACTGGGCCTAGTCTTCTCATTCAGCAGGATGGGAACCACTGGCCATTTTCCTTTGCCTCACGTGTGTCCATCCTCTTGATAAAGATGTTCCTTCTTTGTTCTAAAACCCTGCTGAAGCTCACCATTCTGTGAAGCCAGGGAAGGCTCTTTCTAGCTATCCACCTAAATTCTAACTCTTAACCTCCTAACCTAAGATCCTGGACCCCATGCTTTGAGCATTTACATCTGTGGACTTTTGATCTAACCTTGCAGATGTCTCCCCCTTGGATCAGGACCACCATCCCATGATCTGCTTTGAGATAACCCAAACCTAAAATGGTCAGCATCACCACCCATCATGCCTGCCGACATCCAGATATCTAGCTCACCTATATCTACTCTTGGATATGCCCTATCCGTGCCAACAAAATGAGCCAAGGGATTTCTGCAACACAATACCAACTTGAACCCATTACTGTGCTGCGATCCCTTTGGTTTTTGGAAAACTGAGACTATCTGTGGAGTCTAACAGCATCACGGGACCAAATGGAGATGGTCTCTGGCTGATGTTCCGGGCACCCAGATCCCACTGACTTGAGTGACCACCTGGCTCAGCCAAGACCAAAGTGCAGAGCATCAAAGCTGGATGGAATTTGCAGTGCCTGTTTTTTTGTTTTCATGCCTTTGAAACATGTGCTTTGGTTTGTTTGTTTGTTTGTTGTTTGTTTTTGTCTTCTCCCCCTATGAAATTGTAATACTCTGAAACTAAAAACCATGCATAGTCTCATTACAATTTATCAAACATCGTTACTGTGCTAACTATGAAAATGCCAACTCAGAAGAAGGTAACTAAATCCCTGTGAGGTTACTAGTATCAGGGACCTGGAGGACCCTGACAAATCACAACCGAGATCACAACAAGACTTACAGGATGAAGGCTTCTGCCTCTATCGACCAAGTCTCAGGAGTAGAACCCCTCTTAGCTGAGAGAATGACCCTCGCCCACAGCCACACAGGAAAGTCTAGTGACAAGTGAATCCCAAGTCTATGCATGCAACTTTAGATCTGTGAGTCAAAACCCCTGTTTGGAGGAATTCTCCCTTATCTAATTAGAGGCTTTTATTTTTTCTGGCATGGCATAAAATTAATTGGAATATTTATGTCCTAAAAAAAATCACAACACAGAAAGCAAGCTTTTTGATATCCCTTCAGGTCATGTCTCCAGACAATGAGATTTTATAATTAGGCTGGTAAATATTCCTCACTTTGAAGGTGATGAAATTCAAACTGTGAATCTAGGGGATTTCCTGATAACAGCTCAGCCACGAAACTCTGAATTGAATTTTCTCTCCTTGGGATCAAAGTGTCCCTCTTCGGTAAACAAGTGGTTATGAAAATTGCATCTGTCACTTTATGCCTTCCTAGGGACTAAGGGCCCCTGGGGAGCTCACGTTCCACTGTGGAGACGGTGATGGACTTAAAACACTGGAGCACAATCACGTGCTCTATGCTCTATTCTCTATGCTTCATAGCTCCACGTGCTGCAGGAGCTCAGAGTAAAGTGGGCCTGGCCTTGAAGTACCTCGGATTTCTAAATAAAGCAAGCAGGAGGAGGCATTCCAAGGAAGGAGAGGAAAGAACGCGAGCAGAAGGAAGGCAAGGCAATGTGTATTTGGGGATAATGAGTAAATCCAATTCATTTGGAGTATACTATGTAGAGGAACATGGAGGGAATATTGGGGAACTGGAATTCCTGAAGACTCTCTCCATCATGAATGGGTGTTCACTTACCTTTGAGGACAATAATTATGCAACACATGGAGGAAGAATGGAGAATGCAAAAATGTAAGAATGGAGAATGTAAGAATGGAGGAAACATGGTTGTAAGAAGGTCTCCTTATGTTCTTCAGAAGCTGCTCGATCAATATAGACTTAATCGTAGCACCTTGTCCCTGTTTCTATTAGAAACCATTGCACTGCCTTCCTTTTCTAATGTGTTTCTCTTTCCTGCTAGACTGTGAGCTCCATGAAGGCAGTGACTGTTTCCTATTCGACTTCTTAGAACTTGGCACAGTGCCTAGAACATAGTGGGTGCTTGGTAAATGCTGAGTGAATTAATTAATAAGTGAGTTAATGGATATGATCACACATCCCTCATGGCCACTTGGATTATGCAAAAGGTACTGGACACCAACGACATTTCATATGGAAAGACATCATACTAATGGTCAATGTGGTGATGGAACCAACAGCGGAGGAGGCTTCTTTCTAATATCAAGAACTGCTAGGGCTGAACATCAAAATCACGAAAAATGCAAGAGCCCCAGTAAAAGGCTTTTTGCCAAAGAGTGCTTGAGGCATAGCTTATCATTCAAGACTGCCTCTCAATGGCTTTGAAGCAAAACCCTGGGTTTTGTAAATTACCATTACAGGTAGATAAACTGATCATCTGGAATTTGTAGCTGGTTTGTTAGACCGCATCCAGAGAAAGGAGTGGGTAGCAGGTTTGGCTCAGCAGTCTATAATTTTAAGCACTTAATGGGATAATTATTTGCTGTTCAGTTTGTTCATTTTGAAAAACATCACTCATTCAGAGGGGGAAAATGAATAAAACCAAGCCTTTGCTCTCAATCTGTATGCAAACATCGATATCCTTCAATCAAAAAAACAGGTGGTTAAGAAGACACGGAAGCATGGAAGAGACTGCCAGTACCCTGTAGAAAAGTGTGCATCTTGTATGATTGGTTGTGTGAACATATCATGAGAAGCTTCCTATAATAAGAGCTAAAAGTCTAGTTTTTCTGCACATTACATCCCATTCCATAGCAATCTCCCCAGAGATTTCATGGAGCCCCACACAAAAAGGAGAGACACAACTGAACAGAGTGTGTGTGTTTGTGTGTGTATGCTTTCAAATCTGTGTGTGTCACACAACTAGGGCTGCCATTTTCTGATAAGAGATTATGTGAAACAGTGGCCTAGAGTATTTTCTACTCAGCTTAAATGTAGTTTCCCATGACATTAATTTAGTTGATTTCTTCCTTGATTCATCACATGCCTACACACATCTTCTTTCCTCTCCTTTCTCTTTTACATCTGAAATTAATTCTGAGGAAATCAAGTTGGTCTTTATATACATTGTAAGTTCCTCAGAGTATATCCTGTTTCTGTGTCACATATTTACAAGGTTCAAACATTATCTCTCTGTAAGGGCTAGAGGTATATGCAGGCTATTAGTCAACATAAAGGAGAAAGGAACACGAGAAAGCAGGGAAAATTATCCTTAGTAAGAGACTAAGATTTTTTTTTATTCTGCAACTCATCAAATATGCAGAGCCCCTATCAGGTATAGTGAAGGATAAAATAATAACAATAATAATAATAAAAATACTCTCTGCCATTCATTCATTATTTCATTGTTTGACTATTTTTTATCTCTAGCGCACATTGGCAACACTATTAACTATGAATTCAAGATGAATAAGATATGGTGCTACCTCTAAGAACACACCCTCCAGAGACTCACATCTTAAAATGGTGCATCATTTTGTGCTGACCTCTGTCCAGAGAGGGGGAGAAGGGATGTGATGGAGAGGTGAAACTAACTTAGTTGTATTTGTAATGTTTTACTTCTTTATAAAATCTAATAAGAAGAATGTTAACATTTGCTAAATCTGAATGAAAGGTATATGGGTATTTGTTACATTATTTTTCTGCTTTATTCTGTAAGAAATACTTCCTAGTTAAATATTATCTTGAAAACTAAGACATGGTGATGATGATGATGATGATGATGATGATAAAAAAAATGTGATAAAAGCAATGTTAGGAATCTTCACAGAGTAGTGCAGGAGTGCAAAGAAAGGGCATATGATCCAGTCTAAAAGAAAGGCAGGAGTTGACACCTCCTCTAGGAAGACCAGAACTAAAATGCTCCCCCAGGAGTCTGAGTCTGAGTCCCTGCCAAAAAAATCCCATGGGGCAGATCAGCAAGAGAGACAGCCTGGGCAGAGAAATAGGGCAAGACCCCAAGCAGGCAATCTTAGCCCTGCTACCCAGAGTTCCTGGGTGAGCCTCTAAGAACACCAATTTATACTTCTACCCCCTTCCAGATTAACTGACTCTACTTTTGTCAAGTCCTTGGGTTCTTACTGATTTCCAATTCCCTGCTGGAAGTCAGTGTCTTTCTAAATCCAGACCATTTATCTGGGCTTTGATTTACAGCCTCGCCCCTGATTACAGAAACCTACTCCCTTCAGGACCTTGAATTTTGCTTCATCTAGATGTTCCCCTTTCTCATTTCCCACGCAATCAAGAACCATGACTTGGGGGTGCCTGGCTGGCTCAGTGAGTAGAGCATGCAACACTTGATCTCAGAGTCACAAGTTCAAGCCCCACATTGGATGTAGACCTTTCACGAAGGAAGGAAGGAAGGAAGGAAGGAAGGAAGGAAGGAAGGAAGGAAGGAAGGAAGGAAGGAAGAAGGCTGGCTGGATGGATGAGAGAGAGAGAGAAAGGGAGACATGACTTAGTACCTGCCCACTGATGAGTAATTTTACCCCAGAGAACCCAGAATTTTTGTTTTCATCCACCAGAAGGTAGGTACTAACACAAACCTGGGCTAGGACCTGCTTACTACAGTGTCTGAACATTTTAACTTGAACTATAAGAACCCTTTGGGGAGCCTACTCTCAGTCTGGGCTATATGTCTATCCTGCTCCCATAGGGTTCTAAGAAAGTCTGCAGACTAAGACATGATAGGCTCTCCAGATTGTCAACAGATGAGTGACATGCTTACAAACAAAAACACTGTGAGCAGAATACACCGTGGGGCAGTGTCTTTCAACCTTCCATTCTGGAGTCCACTTGCAAATTAACCATACCCTTGGCCGGAAAGAGCAGATTCTTGGCCTTAGCCCAGAAGAGCAGAGGAGGGCCAAATATGGGCCCACCAAGTTGGGGCAGAGTTCCTGTCCAACCTCACAGCTGCCATGTGGGTGGGAGGCAAGACACAAACCAACTGGCCAGAATGGAAGCCCGAAAGCAATGGTTGTTTCAGAGCCAATGACAGGTGTTGACCCAGACAGTAACCAGGTTGAAGGGCATCCCAGGCTATACAGCTGGAAATGGCTCAAGCTGGCACTCACCACCAAGTACACGGAGCACAAGAAACCCTAACTTCATAGATACTTTCCCCTCATTGAGAATATATATGGAGCACATATAAAAGATACTAAAACCATTCAAGGACTATAAGTACCCTGTGTAACCAAAAAATGAGAATGAACTGTACTTCAATAGTTCAGAAACTAAATGTTTAATTGCATATACTAAATAATAAAATGAGCCCAGGTTTATTTTTGAAGTTTTTTGTTTGTCCGTTGGCTGAGTGTGGGATCATCAGAACCACTGTGAACCGGAACTGAACTTGAATATAAAAATATTCTCAAAAGTTAGGCAACATTTTGCCAAGTTTAAGTCACAGATAAAAACAAAAAACAAACAAACAAAAAAACCAAGTTCAAGACAATAGAGGATTGATTAAAGGGCTATTCTTAATAAGACAACAAAGGATGTGAAAGCCCACTAAGAATAAGAAAAAAAATTAACTTTTACACAAAAAGAAATAATAAAGATAAAACTAAAAATAATACATTAGAGAACTATTTCTACCAACTGTGACTGATATGTAAAGAGCTCATTTAAATCAATCTGTAAGGGCACCTGGGTGGCTCAGTGGATTAAAGCCTCTGCCTTCAGCTCAGGTCATGGTCTCAGGGTCCTGGGATCCAACCCCCCAACAGGCTCTCTGCTCAGCAGGGAGCGTGCTTCCCCCTCTGTCTGCCTCTCTGCCTTCTTGTAA
>CM052800.1:165470163-165487312 GCA_028533885.1 Nasua narica
TGCATTCCTGGAAACCCATAATCTTCCAAGACTGAAACAGGAAGACATTGACAACCTGAATAGACCAATATCTAGTAATGAGATTGAAGCAGTGATCAAAAACCTCCCAAAAAACAAGAGTCCAGGGCCTGACGGATTCCCTGGGGAATTCTACCAAACATTCAAGGAAGAAATAATACCTGTTCTCCTGAAACTGTTTCAAAAAATAGAAACAGAAGGAAAACTTCAAGACTCTTTCTATGAAGTCAGCATTACCCTGATCCCCAAAGCAGGTAAAGACCCCATCAAAAAGGAGAATTTCAGACCAATATCCCTCATGAATATGGATGCCAAGATTCTCAACAAGGTCCTAGCTAATAGGATCCAACAGCATATTAAAAAGATTATTCATCATGACCAGGTGGGATTTATCCCTGGGATGCAAGTGTGGTTCAACATTCACAAATCAATCCACGTGATAGAACAAATCAACAAGGGAAGAGAGAAGAACCACATGGTCCTGTCAATAGATGCAGAAAAAGCATTTGACAAAATTCGGCATCCGTTCCTGATTAAAACTCTTCAAAGTATGGGGATAGAAGGAACATTCCTCAACATCATAAAGTCTATCTATGAAAAGCCCACAGCAAATATCATTCTCAATGGGGAAAAGCTGACAGCCTTCCCTTTGAGATCAGGAACACGTCAAGGATGCCCACTCTTGCCACTTTTGACATTTACTTCTTAATGTATGTAAATTAATTTTGAATAATGGCTATATTTGACAATAGCCTTGAAAAATTCCTGAAAACGTAATAGTTAGCCCTTATGAACTGGTGAGAGCTAGCTCCAGCACATCACTGGGTAAACCCATGAGGATTTGGGATGGAAGGGACCTCAAAGGTGAGTTAATGGGCTTGAGGTAAAGTTGAAAAAAATGACAGGTAAAATCGCTTTTGTATCGTGGGTTTGTATCCATATAGGTTATACAGTATTGGGTCCCAAAGCTGCCAAACCTGAGACAAAACAGTGATAAAAGGACATGGCTTTGAAGATTTAGTTACCCCAGAAGTCTAGATGTACTTTTTCTTAAGTTCTGAATGTTCAGAATCCCTGAGCATTTAGACAGAGTTGGATTGTTTCCCTCATTGGAATGAGGTCTCATTATCGGGAGTTCCTATCCTGTTTATTCAGACTGCTTTTCTATGAAGGAGACATGGCCGTGCATATTTTTGTTATGGCTGATGTCATTGCTTCCTTAGGATAGTGGCCAGAGAGATAAATGAGCTGACTTGACTGAGCAGGAGTCAGTGACGTACCTGCTCAAACCCACGTGGTTCTGTTCAGTCCTTCTTTCATTCACTCAACAAAGATCTAGAGCCCCTACTGTGTGCCAGGAATTGTATTAGCATCTGGAAGATAAAAATGAGTAAGATGTGACTTGTGCCTTAAAGGTGCTGGCAGTGTCCCATGTGATCGCCATTCATCTTGTGTGGGAATGAGCACTCCAGGGAAACAGAAGTGATGGAAATGTTTTCAGAGAAAAGGATGTTGGTTTGGGTAGCCATTGTGGTCCCGTTAGAGTTTTAAACATTGGGATTGAAATGTCCTACTGTCTTCGATATCCAACTTCCCTTCATTCTATCACAGTAAAAAACTTTTCTTAAAATGTGACCCTTACACCTGTGTTGGAGCAAATATGAATCAAGTTTTTAGAGGTTAGCCAACCAGGTCATGGAGAAGTGAGGCAAAAGGGAAGGAGGCCAAGGATGAGGGCTCAGTCCGGAGCAGCGAGCCAAGTCTGGGAAAGGCAGACCCATACCGGGTGGTGTTGGGAGGACTTGGCTAGTTACAGACCATAGGAGGGTGCTGGCGGGATGTGAGGTCGATGGGCAGAAAGAATGGAGAGACTAGTAATAAATTTGCACATTTCTCATTGTTGCCTAACCCAGGTTCTGCTTTGGGTTCATCAAGGTGATATGATGCACTGATTAAGATCGGCTTTGAAACTTAGGAGATGTGTTCAAAGCCCTGAGTTTTTACTTAATAGACTCCATGGCCTCTACCAAATCATGAACCTCTTTGAACCTTTATATCTTCATCCATAAAATGGGAGTAATAACAGCAGGGTAAGGATTACTGTAAGAATTAAATGAGAGTGCCTCTATAGAACATATAGAGTGCCTAATTTTGTATGGTGCCTAATTTACACTATACGCTCAATAAATATTTGTTTCATTTCTCTCTAGACATCCAAAAGGGCAAGCATTGAGGCGTAGGAAGTAGTCTTAAATTCTCCATCTACATAGATAGTACCATCTAGCAGCTATCCATACAAGTAATTATATGGCTGAAATCAACTGTTCACTTGGCTAGGATGGCTGCTCAGCCAAGTGGCTATTAGCAGAAATGAGTTACCTGCCTTTGCTTCTGCTGAAAAGGACATCTTGACTGTGGTGCCCGTGAGTTTCCTGATTAAATAAACCTAAGTGATTATTGTCATTAAACTGCTCCTCTGTTACCATGGGTGTAAGATGTAGGGAAGCAGATTTGAACTGAATATAACATAGCAGAGATTTTCTAATTATTACTGTTTTCTGAAAGTACAGTGCACTGATATAAGTTCAGAGTTCTGGTTGTCTTCAAGAACTTGGGTTTCGACTTACCCAAAATGGAACAGAAAGTTCATCCAAATTACTTTCTGGCTATGATGTTTCTTAGGTGGATAATTTGGGGTTTATTAAATCCACAGGAGGAGAGTCTAGCTATCTGTCAAAAAGGTCTTTCTGTCAAGTAAAAATTATTATAAATAGCCAGTTTCAGCCAGCGAGTAATATTTTTGGAATGCTTACGAAGAATCTGGGTTGTCATCTTTGAAATGTGTGAACTTGGTAAGAAAAAGCATTTCTTCAAGTGTTAAGAAAAATTTCTGATGTTTCAATAACTTAGCCATGGGTAAACATTTTTGACTTTGCTTTTCTGATTTACGTCACTTCTGGGCTCACCCAGAAAGCAGGAATAAGAATCTTTGGTTCTCTGTGAAAGTTCTACAGTTCTACAGTGAAAGACCCTACAAAACTATAAAGAATCAGGAGAAGATAGAAGATAGTGGACTTGGGATCAGGAGCTTTGAAATTTTGTCTTGGCTCAATCTTTGGCAAGTTCATTTAATGTCTCATTTGTAAATATTACCTACTTCTAAATAATAATGAAGGTTGCCCTACTGTCTTGGCCAGTAGGGTCACTGTTTGATCAAATGGGCAAATCTATATGGAAAAGCTCTGTAAATTGGCTTGAGCTGTACAAACGATAGTTCTGCCACGACTTCAGTTTCATACTTCAATAAATTAGCAACTGAACAAATACTATCTTTCAGTGATACCCCAGGCAGATGGTTTGGTTTTAGCTCTCCTATTTTATTGATTTATATTCTTTTTTATTAATTAAATTTTTTTAAGAAAGATTTATTTATTTGGGAGAGAGAGCATGAGCAGTGTGAAGGGACAGAGAGAGAGGGAAAAGCAGGCTACCTGCTGAGTGCAGAGCCTGTCTCAAGTTGGGGCTCAAACCCAGGACCCTGAGATCATGACCTGAGCTGAAGTCAGATGCTTAATGGACTGGGCCACCCAGATGTCCCTGAATTGAGTACTTTTTTTTTTTATGATTCCACTGTTGGATTATTAGTTACACCTCTTTTTTGTTTTTTAGTGGTTGATGTAAAGTTTTGAAAACAAATTATTTTATTATGGTTTACCTCTAAATACCATTATGCCACTTCTCATTTAGTATAAGAACCTCACAACAGTATATGTTTGTTTTTTTTCTCTCCCATCCTTTGTGTTATTTTTGTTATATATTTTACTTCAACATATGCTAGGAACTCCATAGTATATTGGCAAAATCAATTTGAACAAGGCTAAAAATAAGAAAAAAAACATTTTTACATATATTTTGGTTTTACCAGTTTCATTGCTCTCCATTTCATTTAGTGGATCTCTATTTCCATCTTTTGTCATCCCCCATTTTTCTGTAGAAATTCCTTTAACTTTTTTTTTTTTTTTTTGAGAGAGAGAACATAAGCAGTGGGTGGAGGGAGGGACAGAGGCAGAGAGAACCTTAAGCAGGTTCCCTGTCCAGCATAGAGCCTGATGTGGAGCTCAGTCCTGTGACCCTGAGATCATGCCCTGATCCAAAATCAAGAGTCCGTCACTTCTGGGCTCACCCAGAAGTGCCCCGCAGGCATGCTGTTCTAACTCTTCTTTTAGGGTGGGTCTTCTTTTAATGGATTCTTTCAGATTTTTGGCTTTTCAAAGTGTTTTTATTTTGCCTTTTTTTATAAAAAGATATTTTTGCCAGATGTTGAATTCTGAATTGACATTTTTCTTTTGGCATTTTAAAAATGTTACCCCATTTTCTTCTGTCTTACATGATTTCTGATCAAAAGACCACTGTAATTTTTATCTTTGTATGTAACATTTCTATTTCCTCTAGCTGCTATCAAGATTTTCTCTTTATTTTTGATTTCAGAAGTTTGAATATGTTTGACTATGGGTCTAGGGGTGTGCGTGCACATATGTATGTGTGTGTGTGTGTATGTATATTTATCCTGCCTGTGTTTCTCTGAACTTCTTAGATCTGGTGTTGTCTTTCATTAATTATGCGATATTATCTGCCTATAATCTCTTCAAATTTTCTTATGTAGTGCTCTTTAACTTTTTTCCTTCTGAAATTTCAAATATATGTATGTTAGACTGTTTGATATTCTACCATAGTTATTTAATGCTCTGCTCTATTTTTTCTTTTATTGTGTGTGTTTGTGAGTGTGTGTGTTTCTTTTGTTTTTAAAAGAAGGGTAGGGAGAAGCAGGAGAGGGAGAGAGAGAATCTTAAGCAGGCTCCCCACTCAGCCTGGAGCCCACACGGGGCTGATTTCATGATCCTGAGATCATGACTTTAGCCAAAATCAAGAGTTCTATGATTAACTGATTGAGCCAACTAGGTGCCCTTCCTTTATTGTGTTTTAATTTGGATAATTTCTTTTGATTTATCTTCAGATTTACTTACTCTTTCTTAAGCTACGTCCCATTTCAATAATTTTTTATTTTCAAATTTATTTTGAAATTTTTATTTCAGGTATTTCAGATTTATTGAAGGTAACTACAACAGCAAAATCTAAACTCAACTCAAATCATGCTTTTATTTCTAGCTTTTCCACTTGACTTTTTTTTATAGTTTTCATTGCTCTGCTGAGATTTTCCATCATTTCATGCATTTTCCTTATCTTACTAGAGTAACTAACACATTAATCCTCGCTGTTTTTAAGGCACTAATAGGGCTAGCATCCAGATCACCCCTGGGTCTTGTTCTGTTGGTTGTTTTATCCCTTGATAGTGGTTTGTTCTGTCTTGTTATTTTGTGTGTCTCATTTTTTGATTGACTGCCAGACATTATATGTAGAAGAATAGCGAGTCTGAGATAAATAGTATTTATGTTCTGAAATGAGCACGGCTTTTCTTATTTCATGGTGCTAGTTTGGAGGCTTGAATTAGTATTGTCAGTAGATAAGCTGAGCTTAGGCTTTGTTGGCACTGTAGTTAACTTCAGGAAACCATAGACTTCAAATTACTTTAGTAATGGATTGCATTTACCTTGTGCTTAATATGGGGCTTGGCATACTGAGGGTTTTCTTCAGTTCATGCTTCACTTTCAACTTTTAGTAGGCCCTGCACATCTGCATCACAGATCGGGTCTCTTTTCACATTCTGGCCCTTTTTCCCTCAGATATAGACCACTGTTACTTGTTATTTGGTGTGAGGCTTGTGGTGGTAGTGGCAGGGAAGGTTCTTCATTCTCTTGGTTCAGTTTTAGTCTTAGGCAGGCCCTGTGTCCTTGGGTCCCAGTGGTGGCACTTTTTCAATATTCCCGTCCCTTTTCCCATTGCAACCAAACTCTGCCTTGTATCTGTGGGAATTCTCGTATGAAACATATTTCCGCCCTGCTTTCAGTGGTAAGAGAACACTGCTTTGTATCCATGCAGGATCCTGGGCTAGGGAGGGTCTCTAATCTCTCCCACAGTAGCAGAGAGCTTTTAGTTCCTTTTCTCTTGAGAAGGGATCTTTGCCAGGGTTCTGAGAGTGGGAGGGTTTCTACCTTTCTCCCAGCAGCTTTAGGGTCTGTTTCTCATGGAATAAGAATCTAGTAAATGGATGAGGCTTTGTTCATAACCAGAACATTGGCACCACTGAAGGGCACTCACTCAAGTTTCCTGTTTTGCCCCAGATCTTCCTCAAGAGTACCTGGAAAAGATTCATGAAAAAGAACTGGTGAGTGGATACAGATTCTGCTTGTATATAGTATGGAATTCTATTTCATTAACCCACACATGACCTTTAAGAATTTGTTAAAATTTTGGCTCCCCTGCTCCCCCTACTATTTTACAGCAGCTGTCTCTTCCTTTCCTGCTCTGCCAGGAGGGAAATAGTTTGTGAATTCTGTCTCTCCTTGGAGGGGTTTATTACTCATTGGAATTTCATTCTCTTGGGTGCTGTTTATTCTTAGCTCTCTGATAGGCTCAAGGAAAGTCATAATCATATAGATTATTTGGCTTTTCCTCCTTGTTAGGGTGGGATCAGTGTTTTCTTGTGGCTTTCTATATTCTAAGTGGAAGTGGAACTCCAGGAGAGTTTAGTACAGGAAATACTTATAGGAAAGCGTGTAGAATACATGAAAGTACAAGAGAGAATACAGCACTCCGGGGATGGTAATTGCAGAGCTCTGTTAGCACCCTGTTATAGGTTGAATTGTGTCTCTCAAAAAATATGTTGCAGTCCTAATCCTTGGTTCTTATGAATGTGATCTTTTTTGGAAAGATGATCATTGCAGATGTAACCAAGTCAAGATGATGTCACTAAGGTGGGCCCTAATCCAATACGACTGGTGCTCTTATTAAAAAAGAGAAGAGACAGAAAGAAACATGGGAGAACACCATGTGACAACAAAGGGAGAGAATGAAGTAGTAGATGTATATCTACAAGCCAAGGAATGCCAAGGATTGCCAGCAAACACCAGAAGCTAGAGAGAGGCAGGGAAGAACCCTCAGAGACCCATCAGGGAGATCATGACCCAGCTAACACCTTCATTTCAAACTTCTAGTCTCTACGACTGTGAGATAAATTTTTATTGTTTTAAGCCACTCAGTTTATGGTAGTTTGTTATGGCAGCTCTAGGAAACCAATCCACACCCTAGGCCTGAAGGAGCAAGGGAGCGAGATGAGAAGAGCCGTGTGGAGTTGTAAAGTCAGGGTTGCACCCTCACAGAATAGACCCCAGAGATAAACATCTTCACCTCTGTCTCTTCTATCCCTTCATCCTGCTAGAGCTCCCTTTGACTACCCTCAACTGGAAGCCAGAGGGCAAAGAGAGCTAGTTTAGGTAGTCCAAGTAAGTCAGCCTCCTGGGGTAGAGAGCATAGTGGGGAAGTCTGGATGGGAAATATGAGAGGCTCAAAAAGATAGCCAGTCCAGTAGGGTTTTGTACGACAGACAGTCTAACTTTATACATTTATTTTGGGTAGGTGGCGTGGGGTCATTGGAAAGATCACAGAGTGATAGCAGGTGTGTGGTTTAGTTCCAGCTCTGCTCTGACTCACTGTGGCCTTGAATATTTCGCTTAACCTTTCTGATTCTCTTATTTTCTCATCTGTAGGAGGGGGTTAGAACTGATGACCTTTGTGGTCCCTTTCTGGCCTTCTGTTGTGTGTATGGGAATGAATATTTTTCTATCAAACAAAAAGAGGTCTAAAATAAATTTTTTAGATTTTTGAACTTGAGGCTTTCATGATTTTGAGCCAGGCTCAGTAACAAAAACTACTAATGCTACTGATGATAATCATACCTCTTCTTGACTGGTGTATAAAATAAAGAAAATGTTTTTAGGGCACCTGGGTGGCTTAGTCAGTTGCATGTCCAACTCTTGATTTTGGACCAGGTCTTGATCTCAGGGTTGTGATATTGAGCCCCCCATTGGGCTCCATACTTAGTGGGGAGCTTGCTTGAGACTTTCCCTCTGCCCTTCCCCCAACTCCGCTCGTATGCATGCTCTCTCAAATAAATAAAATGTTTAAAAAAATGTTTTCATGTCTACATTCTCTTTTTAATGTAGCAAGCAGTTCTGTGAAATTTTTGTTGCCTAGGGGTTAAAGTTTTTGTGTCTGTATAGTTTTATTTATAGTCTAAGTAGTTGATCTAAGAGAAAAGTTGGATTTTTTAAATCAATTCCATTTGCTTCTGTTAAGGAACTGACCACTTTATTACTGATTATTATTATTATTTACAGTCTTTTCAGTTATTCCTTCAGCAGAGAGAGAGAGAGAGAGAGAGAGAGTGCACTTGACCTTCTGTATTCTATCATCACTAAGGAGCCAAAGAGTTGCTTATTGATTTTCTTTTGGCTTTCGAAGCCAAGGTGAAATGTGCTTTACGCTCTGTTCTTCTACACGGGCCACAGAATTCTTGGTATGGTGATGTCCCTGGGGTCCCTGATATTATTGATCCAGCTGCTAGACTTGGCTTTGAGTAAGTGCAAAGGCTAATGATTTAGTATTGTTAGACATCACAGACAAACCAGATGGAATTAGTCTTCAGATCTCCCCGTGTCTGCAAGGTGAGATATTTTTCCCCTTGTGTGAGGCCCGACTCAATTCACAGCTCATTCACAAAGGCTTCTTATCAGACAAATCCACTGTTATCATTTTTCTTCTGCTCTCAAAATATTCTCAGTTAACAGTTCATTACAGAAGATCTTCTGATTCAACTTATTTCTCAGGGAAAGAATCGGCAGAACTTCTAATATGCTGACATGAAGATTATACTTGTTTAGGGACAAATAAAACAACCAAATTCACAATAGACCCATACTGGGCAGAATATATGACGATGTTCTTTTTTTTTTTTGCATAGGTGTAACAGGTCTGTAGCACAGGGGTGTAAAGTGGATGACTGAGGAGCCAGAAATAACTTTGTAGGAAGCAATAAGGCAGGAGATATTGGCACAGGGCAGGGGGAGAGAGCGAGAGTAAGGATAGAAACAAAGAGGAAGAGGGAAGGTGGTATTGTTTTATGTAAGTTCACTTTTCTTAACTTAGCCTGCTTCTTGGGAACTTGATGATGGCTCATCTGATATGGAGTCGTGTATTGTCAACTGTGTGTATGTCAGTGGGAAGGAGGCACCTTCCTTGGAAGGAAACATGAGATTCCGGGAAACCATCTTGTGGCAGTAGAGAGAGAGCCTGTCCATTGGGGAAGGTTTTATATTTGCCTCCACAAAGAGTATTTGGAATGTTAGGAGAAAGTCTATGGCCATACCACCCTGAATGTGCCTGATCTCATCTGGAATATCACGAGAAGGGAGGAAGTCCCAAGTAACCCGGGGTCTATGCACCAAGGGGGTCTTTTCACAGAACTCTATTTCCATGTATTGGTTTCTTTTGTAATCCGATGTATTTTAAGAACCCTATACTGCCAAAGAGGTAGAAAGAAAGGTTAAGAATCCCTGAATCAGGAAAATAACTTAATAAAGAAGTACGTAGGTGACTGATGTCAGTGCTTTTACTATATCGCACGCCAGCAGATGAACTGAGACCAGACTCAGCAAGCTGCACGTGTTTCAAGGTCATCGTGTAGGCAAAGAGCTGGTAAAGGTCGAAGTGGCCCAAGCGCATTCAGTATGTAAGATATGCACAATATAAATTTTGTGTTACTTGAACTTGGTGGTAAGGTTTCTTGGTAAGGGTAACTGTTCTACCTAGTAAAGCTTGATACCTACTTCCATTCTCACACCAAAATAAACTCAAGAAGGATCAAGTGTTGAAATGTAAAAATAGAGATCGACGCAAATGCTAGAATACAGCTTTTAAGAATTTAAAAACGAGTAGGTATGGCTCTTCTAAACATGATATGAAACAAATGCAAGGAAAAGAAAGAAGAGATTTACCTACATAAAAATAGAGAATTCTACTTGAAAAAAAAAAATACTGCAAGGAAAGTCAAAAGACAGCCTGGAAAAGAAATAACAGCAACACTTGTAACAAAAGGACTCATTTTCCATAATCCCCAAAGAGCTCCTAAAAACAGAAAAGACAAAGAACAAAAATTCAGAGAAAAACGGGCATCTACCATAAAGAAGGAGATCGCATAGATAGGATGAAAAGAGACTCGTGCTCGCTGGAAATGAACTACAAAATAAATGGACAGATGTTCATTTTACCCCCATTGGATTGGCAAGATTAACATGTTTGATAATCTCCTCAGCTGGTGAAGATCTCCAGGGAAACAGATATCCTTGTACACTGTTGCTTGTGGGAGAACAAATTGGTACAAGTGTTTGAAGACGAATTTGGCAATATCTATAAAAACCTAGAATGCTCACTTCCTTTGACTCACCATCTCTACTTTTATGAATTTATTTCATAGATAAAGTCACAGAAATATGCAAAGTTTTATATACAGGATGTTCCTTGCTGCTTCCTAATAATAACAGCAACAAACACATAGACAGTAAGAAATAGCCTGATGTCCATCAAAAGGTGGCAGTGTGCATTCATTGTAGTACATTAATACAATGGTTTGCAGCCATTAAAATGAAGTAGACCTATACGTATTAATTAACATTAACGCAACGATTCGCAGCTATCAAAATGAGGTAGAGATACATGTATTAATATGGAAAGCTGTCTAGTAAAATTATATTAAATGAAAAAAACAAGCTGCAGAATAGTCTGTATAGAATGATCTTATTTGTGTTAAAAAAAAATTCAGAATATTCCCAGTGCATGAAACCCTTGGCAGTGATTGCCTTGGCAGTGTAGACCAGTGAGTTGAAATGCTGCATGGCAGGAGGGTGGGGGAAGATGGGAGAAGTGCAGAATCTCCCTGCCCACTCCCACTTTATAGCTTTCTCTGCTGTTTGGTTTTCAAAATTTAAATTTATAAAATATTTTGAAAAACACTCATAAGTATTTCATAAGAAGGGATTACTAACCAAGAGAACAATGAATGTTTGTTGTTGACAATGAATGTCTCATAGATTAGATGTTCCCATTTGTGTGGGACCTATTAAGGGAAAGTTGGTGGCTTTGGGTAATGCCTGTAGATCCCCTCACCACTTGCATTTTTGGAGGAGTTTAGACTGGTGTTTAAGAGAGCAGTCTGTTGACGTCACTGAGGCTTTGATAGAATCTCAGCTCTACTATTTATTTGCTTTGTCGCCTGGAAAAGTTACTTCGCCTTTCAGGGAGGAAAATAATAGAGCCTGCCTGAATGATGCATGTGAAACAAATAGCAAAGTGAGTTGCACTAAATTGGCTTAATTCAGTGGAAAACTGTGAAGAATTTTTGTATGTTATAATTTTCAAGTTTTTTTTTTTTTTTTTTTACTAGCATTATCTTATTTGAGTCCCAAAACAGTCCAGTGAAGAAGGTAAGGAAGGTATTCGTCCTTCTTGTTTTACAGGTAAAAACAGAATATGGGAAGGGGACATGTGTGAGTTATGGAGGTAATAAAGGGAGCAAATCACAGACTCTTGACTCCTGTTTTGGACCATTTTCTGTATATCTCAAGGCCTAGAGAGCATTACTGGGCAACATTAAATAAAGAGAATGAGAAATTTCATGTGGTTAGAAGCCAGCACTGCCTTCCTCCGGTATGGGTGGGATGGTCTCCTATAGAGGCCATTACCAGTTTCCCCTCAGCTTTGTGCACTGTGGGAAGTCAGACAGACGAACACCTTGAATGGGAAACAGGTAGGTATCTTGCATCTCATTTCAGTTTCCCATTCCGTAACTTCCCCTGGCAGAGGTTGTTTCCTTCTGGATTCAGAAGCATTTGATTCAACTGTATCTGTGTGAGTGAAAACGACCACGTCCCCCGCACCAATGTGCGCTCTGGACTCAGACCCATATTTCTTGGGTGTGGCGTTATTGACTAGTTTGGGCGTAAGGGCAGTGCTCTACACGGGCGTTTGTGTTCCCTCTAAATTTCTCTGTTGAAACCTAACCCCCAGTTTGATGGATTTAGAAGGCAGGCCTCTTAGAAGGTGGTTTGGTCACAAGAGTGAAACTGTCATAAATGGGATTAATGCCCTTATAAAAAAGAACCCAGGGAGTTCCCTTGCCGGTCCACTGCATGAGGTTGTAATGAGAAGGTGGCCGTCTGTGAACCAGGAAGCACCCTCTCAGCCGAT
Source organism: Nasua narica (assembly GCA_028533885.1). NCBI lineage: Eukaryota > Metazoa > Chordata > Mammalia > Carnivora > Procyonidae > Nasua > Nasua narica. The sequence continues at coordinate 165,482,380 of CM052800.1, forward strand.
ACCGAATCTTCTGGCAACTTGATCCTGCACTTTCCCACCGTCAGAGCTGCGAGAAATAAATTTGTTTTGTTTTTTAAGTCACTCATCCTGTGGTATTTTTTGTTACAGCAGCCCCAACTCAGGCAGCATAAGAGAACTTTGGAGTTAGTTTTTTGGAGATGGGACTGTAGCCAAAGCAGAGCGTACAGAATTGGGGAAAATGTCAGTGACTTTTAGGCAGTGGTAAGATTTGTGTTACCTAGGGAAAAAAAGTGGAAGAACTTGGGGATGTATCATGCTTAATAAGAGTCTTTGAGACAGATCTACCTGAATCTTCCTCAGCAGAGGGGGAAAAAAAAAGGCTCTATTTTCAGAGTGAAGGGAAAAGAGAAAAGACTGAATTAGCTTCTCATTCCATCTAAACATCTTTTAAACAGCTTTGTCAAGCATCTGCAAGTTGACATAACGTTGATCCATTCAATCTGGTTCTAAATTGTTCTGTTAAATGCCAGACAACTTTTGTCACAGAAGCTGTCCCCCCTCCTTCAGAATGATTGTCTATAATTAAGGAGGAAACCAGAAAATAATGATAGGGTTCTCTTTTGCTTTTCTAATGGCTTTCTTATTAAGTATGTCTGAAAAAGCTACTGAGATGTTGATTTCCCACGTAACCAAAAGAAGTCAGCCATTATATAATTATTTCTTTTTAAAGACTACAAAGAGAAATGTATGAGAAGTGCTTTCAACGGGCTAAAGACACCATGAAGCACAAAGGAAAAAAAAATCCTTTCCGACAAAAAAAAAAAAAGCAGTGAATAAATTAGTTATTAAAAAAACGTCTTTGCCGACAACCTTGAGGTGCCAATGCCTGTCACCCACAGTGTGGTTGTTGGAGGCGTGCTTGTGGCAGGAAGGGGAAGTCAGAAAGGAGGTCACGAGGGGCTGTGGGTAGGATAATGGTATTCGTGCCTTTTAGTGAAGCCTTCACTTGTAGAAAAAGTCTTCGCTTTTATTTTCTCTGCTGGAGGAGACCAAAGTGTTCACAGGCTGAGACTTGATTCAAATCCCTGGTGATGTCATTGCTGTTCGTCAATTTGCTAGTTGTTGGGAAGGAGTGAGGTCCACATTCTAAATACCCACATTCTCAACTACCATCTTATTTCTATACTGGGTGCTTGAGGGATTGGGATAAATGGGGGCAGAATGGTTTTCCTTCCCCCATCACTGCCATCTTCTTTTCCCCTACCCCTCCTCCCAGACAGAAGAAAGAGAGAGGCTTTGTTAGTATGGTTACCCATCGAAATGAAAGACAGCCTATATTAGCAAGAGCAAGGTTTATTTGTCTCATAGGTGTTTTATTATGAAAAATCTGAGGGGTGGAGATGCCTGTCTAACCCAGAGGTGCCTTTCGGCCAAGGCCACACGTTATGAATGGCGCGGATTCATTCCCAGGTTCTGCCATAATTTCCTCTCTCGTGATGTGGGCTTCCCCTCTTCAGGTCCCTTTCCCTTGGACCCCGTTGTGGGTCTTTCAGGTTGGTCATGCCACAAAAAATAGAGTTGATCCCAGAGAGCTTTTGTGCTAGTTCAGCATAAATTGGATCCTTTCCTACAGTAGCTCCCCTTTGATCTTAGGGTCTCCATTTTGTGCTTTACTCATATAGGACTTGCTCCTCCGTGAAGGTGGATTGATAAGGGGGTAGGGCAAGGGAATGGCTTCTAGAAGTAAATAGTGTGTGACCTTTGATTATCTTAGAACATCCCCTTACCATCTTAGATCACATTATAGGGGAAAGAGCCTGGATGGAAGACCTAGACTACCGTCCTAGAACTGTAACCGTATTACCTCCTTAAATCTCAATTTCTTTGTTCACAAAATGGGATGGAAGAAGGGTAAATTATGTACTATTTAAGATTCCTTGCATTTGAAAGTAGTTCACATGAATTGGCTGTATGAATCACACAATAATGGGATATTAGAATTAGGAGAATATTTAGAGATCATTGGAAATCCTGTAATCCAACTTCCTGTGAAGAAAGTTCTCTGCTGGGTAATATCCCTCTAATAGGTGCTCGCCCAGGGTGAGTTTGAATGTTTCTGAGACAGGAGCACATTGTCTCACAAGCAAGCCATTTCTATACATATACATATATATATATTTTTTCTTTTTTTTGAGAAAGAACAAGTGAGCGCATGTGTATGGGGGAGGGGCAGAAAAAGAGGGAGAGAGAGAATCTTAAGCAGGCTCCACACCCAGTGTGGAGCCCAATGTGGGGCCTCTTCTCATGACTCTGAGATTATGACCTGAGCCAAAACCAAGAGTTGACTGAGCCACTCAAGTGCTCCTCACATTTTAACAGCTCCATGACATGGCAAAATGTGCAACCCTGTTATAGTTACTTATTGGTCTAATTCTTGCTTTTCCAGGAGTTCCACTGTGATAGTTCATTTTATGTATCAATGTGGCTAAGCCCAGATACCCAGATATTTACAGCAACACCAGTCTGGATGTTGCTGTAAAGGTTTTCTTTCTTTCTTTCTTTCTTTTTTTTTTGGTGAGATTAACATTTAGATGAGTAGACTGTGAGTAAACCAGATGACCCCCTCACCCACAGTGTGGGTGGGCCTCATCCAATCAGGTGAAGGCCTAAAGAAAATATGGGCTGAGGTCACATCTGCCTCTAGACTGTCTTCAAACTCAAGCTTCAAACTCTGGGGTCTGTGACCCACTAATCTACTCTGCAGAATTTGGACTTGTCAGCCTCCAAAATCACATGAGCCTTAAGAAGGGATAGTATGTGGCCTATGATTATCTTGAAACTTCTGTCTGTCTCCATATATATGGACACAGACTATATATACATATATATATATATATATAAACATCTCTCTCCATATTTATGTCTGTTTCTTCAGAGAATTCTGTCTAATATACCCAATAGGTCAGGCCTTCAAATATTTGAAGAGGGCCTTCATGTCATGCCACATTACGTTGGGTCCCGAGATGGTTTGATGGACTTCATTCTGGGCAAATAAGAGAATACTTACCTCCGGGTTCAAGAGGGCTAGAGACAAAATGCCAAGAGATGAAAGAGAAAAGAAAGAACTGGAAGTACCGAAGGTGTGTTAGCACAGAGCTTTACACCTATTAGATCCTCCTTTAACATGAGAATTGTTCCAATTACTAAAGAAGCAGCAGGCCAGGGAAGACAATCCTCCCCACCAGTGTCCTCTAACATTTGCAGAGCTTGTTGGACTATCACAATATTTGCTTTCACGCTTGGGAGATAATTGGCACTTAGCTGTTGCAGCAGCAGCAGCAGCAGGCGAAAAAAAAAAAAAACCACGAGGAAGAGGGTAGGTCTGGTTCTCATCTGCTAGATCCGGCTCGTGCCCACGTGAATGAAAAATAACAGCTACGTGATGGCTCAGCGCCTGGACATCTGTTGCCGCCTGGTCTGGTAGCTGTGCTTTCTCCCTTCAGCGTGAGCGAGGGGACTGAGGGGGGACTGGAAGATCCTTGAAGTGTGGGAGCCAAGGCCAGCGTCCCGAGGCAGCACTGAAGTCTGCCTGAGCTCCGCTGCTTTGTGCAGGAGCTTTGACCATGGAGCGGGTGTTCCCGGAGCGGGGACTGGGGCTTTTTTTGCTGGTGCTTCCGTGGGTGGGCTCCCCCTGCCCCAGTCGTGCCTCTGGTACCAGCACGCTGAGACTATGATGGAAAAAGAAGCAAATAACCCTCTTACAGAGTCCACAGCTTAAGCACAACTGTTTCGAGTTTTCTTCATTTTTATCCACCTGCAGATATACTTTAGTGTAATTATAATCAGTGGATGAATAGAGTTTTGTATTGTATATATTTTTCCCCTTAACGTTCTACGATAAACATGCACTTCCATTGCCTCTCTTCATCAGTACTGTTTTATCGCGGCGGTATTGTGGTGTTTCAGGGCTGATGTGCGCTGGTTAAGCTAACCATTCCTCATTGTTAAACATTTCCAGTACTTGTAACAAAGAGCTACAACGAATGTCTTTTTGTGTGTAGCTTTTTCCCTCTTTTGAAGAACTTCCTTCAGCAATTCCAGAGAATGAGTCAAGGGACACGAATATTTTAATGTCTTGATGTGCAGCTGACCCTCCAACGGCACAGATTTGAACTGTGCAGGTCTGGTTACACGGAGATGCCTTCCGAATATACGGGACAGTCCTGGGCATGGATTTTCTCTTCTTTATGATTTTCTTATTAACACGTTCTTTGCTCTGACTCTATTGTAAGAATACAGTAACATAATACGTGTAACAAATAAAATATGTGTTAATCGACTGTTTATGTTCTCAGTAAGGCTTCTGCTAGTAGTTAATTTTGGGGGAAGTCAGAAGTATGTGGATTTTCGATTCTCGCACCCCTAATCCCTACGTTGTTTATTGCTAAATGTGTCCTTAAAGGATTTGCATTAGTGTAAATTACAAAAACAATATGCACATGCCATTTTTGCCAGAACATTGCCAGATTGAGTATTAGTTATAATGCATATAGAGTAAAATTCTACTGTGGTTTTCTTTTCTTTTTTTACTAAGGTAACGATTTTCCGCATTTAACTTACTGATAACTTACTGATTGTATTTCTTCTTTTGTGTATATCTATGCCTGCTGGGGTCTATTGCGGTGTCAACTTTTACAGATTAATTTATTATTTATTCATTTATTTTTTAAAAAGATTTTATCTATTTGATACAGAGAGAGAGAGAGAGAGAGATTACAAGAAGGCAGAGAGGCAGACAGAGGGGGAAGCACGCTCCCTGCTGAGCAGAGAGCCTGTTGGGGGGTTGGATCCCAGGACCCTGAGACCATGACCTGAGCTGAAGGCAGAGGCTTTAATCCACTGAGCCACCCAGGTGCCCTTACAGATTGATTTAAATGAGCTCTTTACATATCAGTCACAGTTGGTAGAAATA
>CM052800.1:165487812-165554284 GCA_028533885.1 Nasua narica
AGAGATTATGCGGAGTGAAATAAGTCAAGCAGAGAGAGTCAATTATCTTATGGTCTCACTTACGTGTGGAGTATAAAGAAAATCATGGAGGGCATCGTGAGAAGGAAGGGAAGGGCGAATGGGGGGAAATCGGAGGGGGTGATGAACCAGGAGAGACTGTGGACTCTGAGCAACAAACTGAGGGTTTTGGAGGGGAGGGAGTGGGGGGATGGGCAAGCCTGGTGGTGGGTATTGAGAAGGGCATGTACTGCATGGAGCACTGGGTGTGGTGCATGAACAATCAATCTTGTAACACTGAAAGATTAAAATAAACATATTTGGGGAAAAAAAAAGAAGTAAATGACAACTGAGCCTGGAACAACACGGGTTTGAACTGCACAGATCCACTTACATGTGGATTTTTTTCTAATAAATGCAGTACATCCTATAAATGTATTTTTTCCTTATGATATTCTTAACATTTTCTTTCCTCTAGCTTACCTGATTAGAAGAATACCGTATATAATATGTATAACATACAAAATATGTATTTATCATCTGTTTATGTTATCAGTAAGGCTTTTGGTCAACAGTAGGCTACTGGTAATTAAATTTGGGGGAATTCAAAAGCTATATGTGGATTTTCAACTGCATGGGGAAGGGAAGGGGGACAGTGCCCCTAACCCCTGTGTTGTCCAAGGGTCAACTGTAGGTTAAAAACAAAGGTAATAAATATTCAAAACTCATCACTTCCTAATTATTGTACTGCATTTCACTGTTCTGTAAATGATTCTGAGGTTATTTCTGTCTGTGGTGGAAATACTACATAATGGTGGACTGTGTCACATCCCTTCCTAACAGCATGTTCAGTGACACCACATTGGCACCTTGAAGCCTGCCATGGTGTGAGTATTTATACCATGAAGACTGGCAATACTATAAATAAGGGCTTTCTCCTCCCACAGAGCCAGTTGTTAAGCATTTATCAGCACATCACTGGATTTATGCTATTCTAAAACTTTTAGCATCAGAGGAAGAGGAGCAGGCAAGAAAAGAATGGACACAGTCCAGTGAACTGATGCCATTATTTCTTGCTGTCACAGTGTCACTGTTGAAGACTGAGTCTTTGTGGTCACTGGGGACGCTGATCTACTTGGTGATGATTCCTCTCTGATCCAAATTCCAGCAGAAGGTGCATGGCACAGCTCTTCAACTGAAAATAACCCTATAGTCTGAGGCCTGGATTGGCCAGAGGCCCCGTCTTTAGACAACAGAGGTGTGGTTCTACATGCTCAGCTCTTGTGATCCACACCCACCACCATCTTGGTGTCCCGGTTGATTCCAGGACCTCCATTTTTCAACTTGATTCCCAAGGATTTACCATAAGTATTGGGCAGGTTTTCTTATTAATCTGCAAAATGCAAAGAGCTCTATTGTATTGCATTTCCCTCGACAGGGAGGCTACTTGTCATACCCCTACCTTTGATAACTCTTGGGGAGGCCTCACCCACTCTTCTAAAAAAGACTAGGCTCTATCACCCAAAATTGAATTACTGTCCCAAGAGAAACACTAAGTATTTTCAAGATGCTTATACTCACTGTCCTCAGTCAGGAAAGAGGTTAATATCAACTATCCTAGAGTAATATGATTTCTTAGCTCTTCATTTACTAAAGAAGAAAAGAAGCAGAGAAAAGAGAATTTTAACATTTGCAAGCACTTTTCTGTAATCAGATACTCCAAGAAAATACCTGCCTTCAAACAAGACTCAATAGCTTACTCATTTTTAAAAAAGCAAATCATTTTGCATATATTTTATTCTAGATATAAAACCAGAAGTTAAGAAAAATAAATCATGCATCATAGTATAGTTAGTTGCCAAAGTACTTTAACTCATATTTTAAACATTATTTTCCACACATATCCTGTGAAGTGTGTTCTATTATTTGTTTTTTACAGATGAGAACATTGAGGCCCAGAGATAGCTAAGTGGCTTTCCAAGGTTACATAACCAATGAATCCAAAATCTCCCTGCCCCTGTTCCAAATCAGAATATCCTTTCTAACATCCTTTCTCAAGAGATGGGAGCACAACCAATAGAGTTCCATGCTTCTTCCATGCTTATTTCTTACCATGCTGTGCCCATGGTCGTACCTTTACATGAGCTACCTTCTTTCCTTCTCTCTAGCCCTCCAAATCTAACCCATCCTCAAGATTCAGTTAGGGCTCAGTGACCCAACTATACACCAAGCATGCATAAAAGAGATGACTAGAGGGATTATTCATTTATGAACCCCTTTTACTGATTAAAATTATAGGCTTGCATTCCACATTATGATATAAGCAAAGTGTTTCCAGTATTTATATGAAGTTAAGTCTCTTCCAACTGGGGTTTAAGACCCCACAGCTCAGGTGATGTTTGAGTTGAGTTTAAGGTGAGAAGGTGCAGACGGAATATGTAGAAGAGAAAATTATATTAAGAATGGCATTTTTCTAAAGGAAAAAAAAAAGAATGACATTCTTCTGAATACATGAGCAGAGGCAGAAATTTAAAAACTTGTTGGCAAGGATGTGGAGAAAGGGGAAACCTCTTACACTGTTGGTGGGAATGTAAGCTCTGGTTGGAATACAGCCACTCTGGAAAACAGTATGGAGGTTCCTCAAGATGTTAAGAATAGGGACACCTAAATGGCTCAGTCTGTTAAGCATCTGCCTTTGACTCAGGTCGAGATCTCAGGCTCCTGGAATCGAGTCCCACATCGGGCTCCCTGCTCAGCAGGAAGTCTGTTTCTCCCTCTGCCTGCCACTCCTCCTGCTTGTGCTCTCTCGCGCTCTCTCTCTCTCATTGATTGATAAATAAAGTTAAGAATAGCTACCCTACGACCCATCAATTGCACTACTAGGTATCTACCCTAAAGATGCAGACATATTGAAAAGAAGGGGCATGTGCACCCCAATGTTCATAAGCAGCAATGTCCACAAAAGTCAAACTATGAAAGGAGCCGAGATGTCCTTCAACAGATGAATAGATAAAGAAAATGTGATCCATATATACAATAAAATATTATTCAGCCATCAGAAACAATGAATACCTACGATTTGTATTGACATGGATGGAACTAGAGGTGATTATGTTAAGTGAAACAACTCAAGCAGAGAAAGACAATTATTATATGGTTTCACTAATATGTAGAATATAAGCAATAGCACGGAGGACCACAGGGGAAGGGACAGAAATCCAAAGAGGGAGAAAATCAGAGAGGGAGATAAACCATTAAAGACTATGGACCCCAAAAAACAATCTGGGGGACACCTGGGTGGCTCAGTTGGTTAAGCAACTGCCTTTGGCTCAGGTCATGATCCCAGCATCTTGGGATCGAGTCCCGCATCGGGCTCCTTGCTCCGCAGGGAGCCTGCTCCTCTCTCTGCCTCTGCCTGCCTCTCTGCCTGCTTGTGTTCTCTCTCTGTTAAATGAATAAATAAAATCTTTAAAAAAAAATAAAAAAAAAAACAACAATCTGGGAGTTTCAGAGGAGAGGAGGGTAGGGGAAGGGGATATCAGGGTGATGGGTATTAAGGAGGACACATGCTGTGATGAGCACTGGGTGTTATTTTTAACTAATGAATCATTAAACACTACATCAAAAATTAATTACATACTATACAGTGGCTAACTGAACATAAATAAATAAATAAATAAATAAATAAATAAATAAATAAATAGAAATTTTAAGACCTAATGTTCAATTATAAGACTTAATGGAAGACTAATATGCAAAAGACTTAAAAATAAAATGATAAAAAGAATCTAAGTTCTTTAAATAACTTTAAAGCATTAGGCGGAACCCCTCATTTTTAAATACTTTTAATTTTTTATTTCAAATTTAGATTTACAGAAAAGTTACAAAAGTGGTTCAGAAAATTTTTGTGTACCCTTCACCCAGCTTTCTCTGATGTTAACATCTTAAATAGCCATAGTATAATTCCCAAAGCCAGAAAATTAAGATTGGAACAATACAAGAAGCAACGGTTTTCAAGACACTGGACATCAGGCAATGAATGACAGTGATCTCCAAGAAACAGGAAACAAATGAGGTGAGTCCTACAACTGCCTGGGCTTACTGCCTCGAGAGGATTTTCTGGCCAAGGCATGGGGAAGGGTGACTGAGGCAGAGCCAGGGGATGCTCTGAGTTTAGACAGGACTGAGAGTTTGGGGGATCAAAACAGCTGGAGCTCATTGGATAGAATGCTAGAGCAGAGAGAGATGCAGAGAGAGAGAATCCCAGAAGTCTGCAGAGGGTCCCCCCAAGCTGTTCGGCAGAGTCATGATCAGTGCATGCATAATGAAGAAGCAAGCATGTAAGACAAGAAAAAAGATCATCCAAAAGATTAGGAAAGGAAGCGCCAGTACAGAGCAGAGGGGAGAGACCATTCCCACCAGTCAAGCCAGACAAAATCCCCAGGGACAAACTCTAGGGCGATTTCTCAGAAAGGGCTAGCCTCAGTAGTGGGAAATTAACCAGCCCTGCACTAAATACTGCACCAGACCCACCTACCAAATTATAAAAGCAAGATTGGAAAGGATCAAAGTGTTTCTAAGCAACTAACTGCATCCCAGCACAAAGCTGAAAGAGATGTATATACGAATACAAAAATATCCATTGTTGCCTTGCTCTGTATCTTGGTTTTGGAAGTCTGTGCTAGTCTTGGGGTGCCTGCCCGGGTGGCTCAGTAGGTTGAGGGTCTGCCTACAGCTCAGGTCATGATCCCCAGGGTCCTGGGATCAAGCTCAAGCCCCATGTCAAAGCCACCTGTTCAGAGGGGAGGCTGCTTCTCCCTCTCCCTCTGCCTCTCCCACTCTTCCCCACCCCCTACCTGTGTTCTGTCTCTGGTAAATAAATAAAATCTTTAGAAAAAAAAAGTCTGATGCTACTCTAATTCTTCTGTCTTTGTAAGTAATTGGATCTTTTTGTCTAGAGAGAGACCTTGAGGATTTTATCTTTATTGCTGAGAACTATTAATTGGACAAGGCTGTGCCTGAGAATTGATAGTTCTGGGTTAATTTTGCCAGATGAGTCCTTCCATGTGTTGATTTAGGTCTTTTTCTACTTCTGGAAGCTTCCTTGGATTGTAATTTTAAATATTAGATCTGTTCCATCGTTTTATTTTTCTTCCTTGGGGTCTCAGATAATATGAATATTATTCTTTCTTTGCCTGTTTTCCATTTCCATGACTTTCTGAGTCTTTTCACTTTTTTCTTTATTCATTACTATTCCCTTGGTTGTTTTCCTGCCTTTAATTAAATGTTCATTTGGTCCATTTTCCCTTGTGCATCTTGTAACTTATTCTTCATTTCTGAGATACTTTTTTCCTTCCATTTCTTTCCTGAGTTTAATTAACTCTTTTTATCCCTCTCTTTCCTTTTTTTTTTTCTTCTCTCTCTCTCTTCTTTTTTTTGGGGGGGGTCCATTTCTGCTTTTGGTTTTTGGATTTCCGATTTTAAGTGGTTTTTCATATCCGCAAATGCTTGTTTCAGTATATTTCATTCATTATGGCAGTGTAGACTTACAATTTTCTTCTGCTTCATGGCTATTTTTCAGGAGGGGACTTTTCCTCTGTTGATTTGCATGCAAATTCATTTCCTGATTTTCTGAAATATTTCTCTGTAAACGTTCCTTTTGTTCATTTTTATGATTTTGCAGCATTTTAGAAGATTCCTAGTTTAATCCCTTTTCAACTTAGAAACGCCCAAATACTTTAGCTTTTTTTACTTTAGTTTTGTCAGACTGTTTTAGTGGTGGTGGGGAGGTTGTGAGGCTTCCAGGTTTTTTATTCTCTTTTCTTTTATAGGATATGAAATTTTTTCCCTTTTTCATCTTTTCTCCTTTACCACTTGATTTCTCAAGAGTGATCTTCTTTTCTTTTTGGCCTTTTCTCCCCCAGAAGCTTTTTGCCCCCCAGAAGACTATGCTTTGAAATCAGGTTTTTCCTTTTTTAAGATTTTATTTGTTTGTCAGAGAGATAGAGCAAGGAGCCCGATGCAGGACTCGATTCCAGGACCCCGGGATCATGACCTGAGCCAAAGGCAGAGGCTTAACGGACTGAGCCACCCAGGCATCCCAGGTTTTTCCTTTAAAATAGAGTCCATCCAGCGCACCTGGGTGGCTCAGTTGGTTAAGCACCTAGCTTTAGCTCAGGTCAGGATCTCAGAGTCCTGAGAATGAGCCCTATGTCAGGCTCCCCATCCAGGGAGATGTGTGCTTCTCTCCCTCCTTCTGCCCCTCCCCCTGCTTGTGCTCTTTCTTTCTCAAATAAAATTTTTTAATCTTTTTAAAAAAAAAAAGTCTATCCCTTTTAATTTCATGTCTGGTCTTTGGTTTGTTTTTTTCTTTAAGTCTATCTGGTCCTTTAAGGACTGAATGCTTTGAAATCCCTTCTCTGCTCTCATGCTCTGATCTGCCTGGTTACCTTTTTAGGATTTTCAGATTTAGGGTGGACACAATCTTTCTGGTGGTTGCTCCAACCCACCCACAGGTCCCTCCACTAGAGTCCCTCCTGTGGACCCTTCAGCCTCCCTCCAACTGCCTTTGCTCACCATGAAAACCCATGGTGTAAGAAGGGACCACATGGGCCACAGCACTGGGACTCGTTGGCTTTTCTCTTTTTATTCACAGTTACTTTACAGTTTCAGCATTATTTACATTAACATTGAGAGGTGGTTTTCATCAGATTTTTGTAGATATAAAGTTATTTCACATCATTTAGGGAGGAGACTTGGGGAGGTTGTTTACCTCATTGCCACCATTGTTCACAGCTCCCCTGTCATTTTAAAATCTTTTATTAAAGGAGAATATACATACCAGGAGTGCACATAGTGTAGGTATGCAGCTCAATAAATTTTCACAAACTGAACACATCTGTGTATCCAGACACAGGATCAAGGAAAAGACCTTACCAATACCCCAGAACCAACATGAGCTCCCTCCAGCTGGTATCCTACCCTCAAGGGTAACCGCAGCACAGATGAGTTTTCCCTGTTTTCGCACATTCTAGAAATGAAATCACATGGCAAGTACTCTTATGTGTTTGGCTGCTGGGATCCTGTTTATGAGATTCATCATGCTTCTCCATTCATGCCACAATTTATTTACCCCATCCTATGATTTGCGGGCACTTTCAAGTCTTTAGCTAATTTGCATAGTACTGTTGTGAACATACTATACAAGCCCTTTGGTGAATATATGCAAACATTTCCGTTCAGTCTATACCTAGGAATAGATTGCTTGTTAGTGAACCAGCAGCGCATAAGAATTCCTGTTGCTGCCCGCATATCCTTGTCAAAATCTGGTATTGTTTGCCTTTTTATATTTGATGTGTCCTGGTGGTGGGGAGTCATATCTCATTCTGATCGAACATCTATTCACCTTTTATTGGCCACTTGGTTCTCCTCTTCTGGAAGAGTTTCTTTTGGTTAGTTTTCTTTTGCTAGTGCTTCCTTTAGAGCAGAGAGACCTTTCACCTGGTAGCCAGTGATTTCACCATGTTCACAAAACTAATTAGTCACAGAGCAAAAGTCAGGCCCAGTACAAGAGCCCTGGATTCTCCAGGCTTTTTTTCTTTTTTTTTTAAACCACCGAATAAAGAGTTTGGGGTTACTCCTATTAAGTATTTGGTAATCACTGAAGATTTTTAAGCTGGGTGATGGCAAGGCATTGGTGAATTACATAGGCAAGAATCTCAACCTGTTAGGGGGAATGGACTATAGAAAAGTGAATGCATGGGTAGACAAACCACACAGAAGACAAATGGTACAGAGTGAAACACACAGGAAGACATACAATAAGATTGGCGAATAAGAGAGAGATCAGAGAGAAATTGGAAAAGAAAATTTGACAGGAATGAAAGATTTCTCTAATCATTTTTTAAGCTCAGGAGACAAAAATAATAACCCAGACAGAATTAGGTAAGTCACAAGGCTCTTGGGGATAGGGAGAGCATGAGCCTGGTTTTAAACCCAATGATTTTGGCATGTCAGCAGGACATTCAGGGGAAGTATATGAGAGACAACTGAAAAATAAGAATTTTAGGTTAAAGGTAGAGATTTGTGAATCATCTACAAAAAAAAAAATGACATGGGAATGAAGAAATGAAATAATGTAAAGAAAGAACACCATAGAATCAAGAGGAGAAAAGCCACCCCTATTTAATGGATGGGAAGAAGAATTCAAGGAAGAAGTTACAGAAGAGAGGGCCAGGTAGATAAGAGGAAGACAGAGGACAATTAGAACAATATTATGGCATGAGGCTCAAAGAAATAAAGTTTAAAGCAGGGGATGGTCAACACAAAAACCTCAGAGAAGCTAAAGAGTGTGGGATCTGACAGAGGAGAAAAGTCTGCTGGGTATAACATGTATGTTGTCCCAGGTGACAGTAGAGAGAATAGTGTCAGTACCACTAGAGACGAAAGCCATATCATAAGACATTCAGAAATAAGTTGATAATCAGACAATACAAATCATAATATATTTTTTAAGATTTATTTAATTATTTGAGAGAGAGAGAAAATGAGCAGGGCAGGGGGAGGGAAGGAGGGGAGGACAGAGGGAGGGAGAGTCTTAAGCAGACACCATGCTGAGCGTGGAGCCCAACACAGGGCTCTAGATCTCATGATCCTGAGACCACCACCTGAGCTGAAACGGAGAGCTAGATACTTAACCAATTGTACCACCCAGGCGCCCTGAATCGCAATATATTCATGGAACTCTACTAATGGCTTCAACTGTAAAAAGCAGAAAAGAATTAATAGAAAAAGAAAGGCAGTCAAGCAAAAGCTTTTTCCAAATGGAGGAGATCCATGCTTATTTCAGGGAAGCAGGAGCGTGTCCCGAAAGAGAGGTTCATTGATAATGTTAGAAAACAAGGGGTTAAGTGCAGTCATGATGCTCAAAGGTTAACAATATTTGGAATGTCCCTTATGAGGAGAATTAGTAAGGAATTAAGAATTTCTGCTTCTGAAGGGGAAAAAAATCCTGACAATCTGTCTTCTACAATGCTGCATAAACTATTATAAGCATTCTTTAAAAGTGTAGGTGAGTTTGCAAGAAAACAAAATTCTCAGTTTCCAGAAACAAGAAGTTCCTGAAAGACAGAGAGGTAAGCCTCCCAGTTGGCATTACTCTGCAAGGCCGGAGGAAGAGGGAACACTGTTGTTTTGGGTACCTTAGGGGTTTTGATATTTTTGTCTGTGTTGGAATTAGAATTCAGGCCTCTGCTTCAACCGAGGCCCCTTTAAAGATGCACTCTCTTGAGAGGTGGATTAGGGGAAAAACAAACCAACCTCAGAAAATACCTCAAAAAAAGTTGTCTTATTCAGGCCTAACCTTGAATAGAAAAAATAGCCTCTCCTACAAATGCATATATCTGGGTCTAGGCCATACACAGATATCTGGTTTGAGTTTATACTAGCTCCATCTTGTGCTAACTCCTCAATCCAACAAATCAACATAGAAATATGTCCCAGGTTATTAATATCCTGGAATACTAATGTCAAACAACTCTGAAAGGCTATGTTCCCAGTCTTGGTCACACAGGAGTCCTACAGATAAAGTACCAATGAAGACACACTTGAGCCCACTAATTGGAAAATACACGAGCAATATTTTATAAATACAAATCATTCCACAATGGGAACAATAACAATAAATTAGGATTAGCTCATCCATAAATTCAGATAATTAAATAACTATCAGAATTAGACTAGAAAACAAATGTTTAAAATGGTTAAGAACCAAACAAGTAAGTAAATTTTTTATATGGTGAAAGACATAAAAGAAGATATGCAAAAAGCTTAGAAGCAGTATACTGTTTAAAAATTAAAATCAGGAAAGAAAACTCAGAAAGAAGACACATTGAATACAAATAAGTAAAATTTCTAGGAATAAAAATACATAGCCATTGAAATTATAAAATTCAGCAAATGCATTAAATAGCAGAGTCAACATAGAAAAACCCAAATTGGATGTACACAAAGATAGATCTGAGGAAACTGCTCAACATGAATCTCAAAGAGACAAAAAAAAGATGAAAATATCAGGCAGAGGTTAAGAGACAGAGGATAAAATAAGAAGGATGAACATACACCTAAATGGAATTCTAGAAGGGGATTCAACCAAAGAAAATATGGAATGGATTTTATTTTTTGAAGACCCAAATTAATCTAAAAAAGCTTGAATTTTAAATTGTTCAAGTTGGAACAACTGTACGCTAACTCTTCTCTGATTATCCCGATCTACATTCTTCTCTCTTCTCTCTGAAGTTCTTTGGTAATTACAATACATACACCACAATGTACCATCTAATTACATACTGTCTTGCTGAGAGCGACAATGGCTGCACACATGCTAGTCGTATCTCCCTAACTAAACTGTAGGATTCCAAACAAAGAGGTCACATCTTATACTTCTCTTGTATTTCCTGCAGTGCCTGGTATCACTACTCTTAAATTAGAATTTAATGAGGGAAGTAACAGAATTAAAGGTAAAAAAAAAAAAAACCTATATTTTAATTCTTTAATATAGAATACTTTATTTTAATAAAGGTGTATTCATGGACATATCCCAGAACACACACATTTCCACCAAGCCTGGCTAAGCAAGAGTTCAACTTAAACTTTATCTTTAGTCAAAAATTCCTTTAAGTATTCATTCATTTAGTATGCATCCAGCAAGTTTGCACGCTGAGCATATTTTGTAAATCAAACTATAAATAGCTATAATAAATGTCATATGTAAATTGATCTATTTTCAAGGTTTCTGAGTACAACAGAGGATCTGAATAATTTTTTGAATGGCTGACAAACACTTTTTCTGCTTTTGCATTTGGCTATCTCCCAAAGAACTGAGCAAATTTTCCTAAAACTCCATCCGCAATTCTCTGGAAGATTAAAAACGGACAGGGGAGAATTCACTTCTTAAAATCATAATTAATTAAGAAGGTCAATAGCAATGAAAATTAATAGCTTGAGCTGGATATGTTCCTACATTCACATAGCTTTATTCCAAGGACATGATAAAGCATGTGTGACTGTTACATAAAAGAATAACCAGTGGAAAATGTGCATAGGTCCAAAATTCATAATGGCACATCACTGCTGACCATTTCAGCACAAAAATTATTAGAACAGAACTTGAGGGGTGCCTGGGTGGCTCAGTCGGTTAAGCATCTGCCTTCGGCTCAGGTCATGCATGATCCCGGGGTCCTGGGATGGAGTCCCGCATGGGCCTCCTTGCTCGGCCGGGAGCCTGCTTCTCCCTCTCCCACTCCCCCTGCCTGTGCTCTCTCTCTCGCTCACTCTCTCTCAAATAAATAAAATCTTTAAAAAACAAGACAAAAAAGGACACAACTTGAGGGTATCCCCCAAAAAATAATCTATGTTCTCTTCACAACCTGTACAATGACTTAACAAAAGCAAGTCAGGTCTTAAAAAAGACTTCTGCACCATTAAAATAACTGGATTCCTTCCTAATGTGGCTTTATTCCCTGCATCGTGTAAAGATTAATTACTGAACAGGAATAATACACTGGCCAAGAAAAAACTGGAGGTTGATGCCAGCAAGCTCAGGAGAAAAACACAGAAAGATCTCCTCTTAGTCTCTGTCTCCCACCAATACCGTGCATGCGTGCATGTGCACGCATGCACACACACACACACACATAGGTATGTACACACATGTACACATACATACATATACACACAGAGGTTTGTACACACACACACACACGTGATTCAAGCCAAAAGAGAGAACTTCAGAGTCCAAGCCAGGAAATGACAAAGCAGCAATGTCTCACCTGACCTTGGTTTAGGTTGCTTGCTCCTCACAAAAAACAAACAAATAAACAAAAAACGCAATAGTAGACTTAAGGCTAAATCCCACGTGTCATTTGTTTATCACAGTAGTTAATTCTCTTCCCTTAAAGGCATCCACTTTTATGGGTAGAGCAGTTGAATAGGGTAAAGTTATATGGAACCTACAAGTTGTCTTTGGCCAAAATCTAAAATAAAATCCTAAATTCTACATGCAGCTACACTAACATGAAGACCCTCA
Source organism: Nasua narica (assembly GCA_028533885.1). Taxonomy (NCBI): domain Eukaryota; kingdom Metazoa; phylum Chordata; class Mammalia; order Carnivora; family Procyonidae; genus Nasua; species Nasua narica. Next base: position 165,499,895 of record CM052800.1, read on the forward strand.
GCTATCCATGCACTCAGCTCCTTGGGCAGCCAAACTACATGTCAGGGAAGAGGTAAAAACGCAAATCAAGCAGTGCATGTGAAATCAATTTGCTCCCTGCTCTGTTTATCGAGAACAGATTGCTGTGCTTACAGCCTCCCATTGAGTAAGGATTTTTAGCCATGAAATTTCCAACTGAAATGCACCTAACTCCTGAGTAACAACCAAAGGCTCTCTCACCAAAACTCTTCCTTGGGGATCTCTGGGACTTAATTCTGTCAAAGAGTTCAGTCTTCTCCATCTGCTCACCAACTTATTTGTTAAATGCCCAGACTTCTAACTCAAGAAAGGAAGTCTAATTAGTCAAGAGAGTAGTGGGACCTTGACCAAGTCAGCCTGGAGGCTGGGGGCCTTGAGTTCACCTTGAATGGGAAAAGCCTCGGCCCCACTGTGCCCTTCACAGGAAACTGACAATTCTGTGCTCTGGATCCTTGGGGGAAAGAGGCCTATGCACTCATTCTCTTTTAAAAGCATTCTCCTTTGAAAACCAAATCCCAGAAATGTCACCTTCAAAGCCAGCAGAAATTATAAGACTTCTCTTGGTGCTGTCAAGTTTTAGAGACCCTGAGGGAACTTGTTTAGGGATGCCCCAGAGGCATTTAGAGACACAGGAACAAACAGAGTTTCTTATCGCAAGAAAACTAAATATGTCCCCCATATGCAAACTTTCCATCAAGCTTAATTCTTCTCTGTGAAACCAAGAGCCTCAAAGGTACTTGAGGAAAAAATTCATCTTTTACATAAAATCATCATTGGGTTTTTCCAACCTTATAATTTTTAAAAAAATAATCAAATACTGCATGCATGGTATCACAATCCAGATAAGACCCTAAACAGAAGATTTCTGGTTTTTTATTAGTAGTATAAATTCCACTTTCATCACTTTGAGATGGAGTGGGATGGGAGCAGCATCTCCACATCTAAAATTCATAGTCATTGTTCACCTCCCCCATTGAAATGTTCCCCAAACAGATAATTCTCAGATCTGATGGATTAAGGTGTGCATGCTAAATAAATAAAAAGGAAAAAGAAAACCTGAGAATTGGAAAGCAATTAAAAGTCACTAGTGAAACCCTCCTACTGAGGCCCAGAGAGGGGCCCAGAGTCTTGTGGTGAGGGCCTGAACCACCAAGCACCCAGAATTCAGATGTGGGTGACCAGCAGACCAGAATCCTTTCTATGCACCATACTGCTTAACCCTATAGAACTAAAGAACCTCAGGACTCATGTGATGTACCAACTGGGGAATTCAAAGTTACATGTTATCCACTTTTGTCCAGAACTCCCTACATGTAATTTATGTTCAGATGGTCATTCAGTGCTATTCCAGAGGTTATCATGATGCCCTAGGCCATGAACAGCCACTGCCCTAGGTCACAGGAAAAGTAATGTCTCTTGGGTCCACCTCTCCAGTCCACATCTGTTTTCCTTTAAAGCCATCTGAATCAATGGCTTCCAAAAGTCTAAGCAAAAATTTTTCTTCTGATCGAAACTCGTCATGTTTCAATGATAAAACATGGTTTGCATTAACTCCCTTGAGCTGCCTGTGCACTAAAAACTTCCTCCTATTTTTGGAACCTACTATTTCTCCAACATTACACCCTCCAGGTACAGTAGCACTAGGCACATGAGACATGTAAATGTAAATTTTAATTACTTAAAATTAAATAAAATTGAAAATTCAGTTCCTCAGTTACATTAGCCACATGTCTACAATGACTACAATAGTGGACGGTGCAGATATAGAACATTTTCGGCATCACAGAAAGTTCCATTGCACAGTGCTCTAGGAGATGCAGATTTTGTCCCAACTAGAGAGTGAATTCCTTAGTCTTCTCAAACCCTGCAACTCCAAAACCCAACTGCTTATTATCATTAAGCCCAGCCAAAACAGGACGCCATTTGCATTTGATTTGTAGTGGAGTTTACAACCTAACTCAGATCTTTCTTTCTTTTTTCTTTTTCTCTTTGTTTTGACATCATTGTAGACGCCAATGCAAATCTAAGAAATGATAGATAGAGAGATCCCACATCCCCTCCACCCGGTTTCCCCAAAAGGTTGTATCTTAAATATCTGTAGTGCGATATCACAACTGGGAAACTGCTATTGATATAATCCACTGACTTTATTCAGATTTCAGCAGTTTTGCATGCACTCATTTGTGTTTATGTCTGTGCGTGTGCAATTTTACCACGTGTGTAGATTTGTGGACAACCACCACAGTCAAGATTCAGAAGAGTTCCATCACAAGAATCTCTTATGCTACCGTCTTATAGTTACAACTACCATACCTCCTCTCTTCTCCTGGCAACATGTAATCTGTTTTCCATCTCTATAACTGTGTCATTTTAAGGAATATCATCTAAATGGAATCATACAGTATGTAACATTTTGAGATTGGCTTCTTTTTACTCAGTATAATTCCCTTAAGATTTGTCCAAGCTGTTGACTATCAGTGGATCATTGCTTTTTAGTGCTGAGTACCAATCCATGATATGGATGTACCACTTTGCCTAACCATTCACCCACTTAAGGACATGAGTTGGTTCCAGTTTGGGGCTATTACAAATAAAACTGCTATAAACACTTGTTTGCATGTGAACATAAGTTTTCCTTTCTCTGGGATAAATACTCAAGAGTGCAATTGCTGGGCCATATGGTAAATGCATGTATAGTCTTGTGTGAAACTGCCATATGCTTTTCCAGAGTGGCTATCCATTTTACATCTTTATCTGCAATGTATGAGTGATGCAGTTTCTCTGCATCCTCATCCACCTTTGGTCTTGACACTACTCTGTATTTTGCCATTCTCATAGGTGTGTAGTAGTATCTCCCTGTGGTTTTAATTTGCATTTCCTAATGGCTAATGGCGTTTATCACATTTTAATATGCATGTTTGCCAGGTGCTCTTCAGTGAAATGTCTGTCCATGTCTTTTGCCCATTTTCTATTGGATTGTGTGTGTTTTTACAGTTGACATTTGAGGGTCTTTGTGTATATTCTACATACTAATTTTTGTGAGATACACTATTAGCATATATTTTCCCCAACCCGTAGCTTTTATTTTTTTTAAGTTTTTATTGAAATTCTAGTTAATTAACATACAGTGTAATATTGGTTCTAGGAGTAGAATTTAGTGATTCATCACTTACATACAACACTCAGTGTTCATCACAAGTGCCCTCCTTAATACCCATCACGCATTTAGCTCATCCCCCACCCATCTCGTCCTCCATCAACCCTCAGTTTGTTCTCTATAGTTAAGAACCAGTTTTAAGAATCAGTTTTATAAAGGTAAGTTCTTTATAGATTTTGAATGCTTTTAAGTTATCACTCTAGCTCTATCCATGTCATTGCAAATGGCAAGATTTCCTTTCTTTTTAAGGCTGAGTGATATTCCATCATATGTGTATACAACTTCTTCTTTACCCATTTATCAGTTGATGGATGTTTGGGCTCTCTCTAAAGAGAGCAAGCTGCTATAAACATCGAGGGGCATGTGTCCCTTCAAATCAGTATTTTGCATCCTTTGGGTAAATACTTAGTAGGGCAATTGCTGGGTTGTAGGGTAGTTCTATGTTTAACTTTTTGAGGAACCTCCATATTGTCTTCCAGAATGGATGCACCTATTTGCATTCCCACCGGCAATGTAAGAGGGTTCCCCTATCTCTGCCCTTGCCAACACCTATTCTTTCCTGTGTTGTTAATTTTACCCATTCTGACAGGCATGAGGTGTTATCTCCTTGTGCTTTTGATTTGTATTTCCCTGATGATGAGCGATGTTGAGCATCTTTTCATGTGTCTCTTAGCCATCTGGATGTCTTCGTTGGAAAAATGTCTATTTATGTCTTCTGCTCATTTATTACCTGGATTATTTGTTTTTTGGGTGATGAGCTTGGTAAGTTCTTTATAGATTTTGAATGCTAACCCTTTATTTGATATGCCATTTGCAAATATCTTCTCCCATTCCACAGGCTGTCTTTTAGTTTTGTTGATTGTTTCCTTCGCTGTGCAGAAGCTTTTTATCTTGATGAAGTCCAAACAGTTCCTTTTTGCTTTTGTTTCCCTCACTTCGGGAGACGTGTCTAGTAAGAAGTTGCCAGCCTGTAGCTTTTAATCCTCTTCACAGGGTCTTTCAAAGTTCTTAATTCTTATGAGGTCAATTTATCAATTTTTCCTTTTACAGATCATGATTTTGGATGCTAGATATATGAAATTCTCATCCAGTCTTATATCCCAAAGAGTTTCTCCTATTTTTCTAACTAAAAATTTAATACTTTAACATTTTGCATTTAAGTCCATGATCCATTTTGAACTAATTATAAGATGTGAGGTTTAGATCGAGTTCATTTTTTTGCCTATGAATGTCCAATTGCTCTAGTACCATTGGTTGAAAAGGTTAACTTTCCTCCAATGAATTGCTTTTGCATCTTTGTCAAAAATTAGTTGGGCAGAAAGTTCTGGAGATCTGTTGTACAATATGAATGTACGTAACACTATTAGACTGTACACTTGCAAACAATTAAGGTGGTAAATCTTTTGTGTTTCTTAAGAAATTTTTTTAGTAATTTTAAAATTAGTTGGGCATATCTGTGTGGGTCTAATTCTGGATTCTCTATTCTATTCCATTGATCCATACGTTTATTTTTCTCAACAATATCATACTGCATTGATTATAATAGATACTTAATATGTGTTAAAAATAGGTATAGTGATTCCTCCCACCTTTTTCTTCTTTTCTGAATTTGTCCTGTGCAGACATTTGTGATTATTACTTTATCCTATACAAAAGAACATTTCATATGTGGAAAAACTGAGGCATTGATCTCTATTTTTACTCATCAAAAATTTACTCATCAAATAAATTATCATTTATTGAGCATTTTTTCTATGTTGGCACATTACAGACAAGATTTCATTCAATTTGCATATAAACCCATGCAATAAGTGCTATCCTCATTTCCATATACAAGGTAACTGAAGATCAGGTAAGTTATTTTCCCAAGAACACACAGATGATAAGTGGTAGAACCAAGATTTAAACATATGGATCTATTTGATCCAAAGCCCAAGACTTTCTACTGTACCACTGCATCTATCTTTTACCATGTCTACTATCTGCTAAATAATCTCTCCTTAATCTCAGGGATACAAACGTGAGCAAAACATGGCCGTGATTTTGAGAATCTCTTAGGTTATTTTCAGCATTCTCAGAACTCAAGGTAACAGGCTAAGAATAGGTACAACCAAGCAGAGCTATAAAGCCTTTCTCCATCTTCCTTTATCGAAATTGCTTCTCGCATCTCTTTTATTTTGTAACAATGACTAGTCACTTAATCCACCCAAATTTCTCCATCTGAAAGATCCTAACCATTCTCCCCTACTAATTCTACCATCAAGTCTCTGGTCAGAGTAATGCTGTAACACTCTACTCCGGTGGTAGAGGAGAGAGGAGACGGACACAGCTATTCCAAACCCAAGTTATTAGAGTAAATAGCCTCAATCCTCAATAAAAGTAATCTTTACTGGTTGGCACAGGCCAGCTGATAACTGGAATACTGCTTATACTAAGGTCCATTTCGTGTCTGTGCAGGGACTACCCTGCAGTTACTGTCACTCTTCATGACCTCCAACACTTAACCATATGCAGAGATCCAGCACAATAAAGAACCACTCTTTAGAAACACAATAGTTGCATCTTAGTAATATCTGCTTTTAAGTTATCAGTCAGGACAGGGAAGAGCTCTGTGCAACTGTCTACCTTTCCCATTGCAAAAACACATGACTTCATTAGTATTCCTCTGGGGTTCCCATACAAGCAGTGAAATTTCTTGGTTTTCTAAAAGGTTAAAGAAGGCCAAATCTGGTTTTTATTGTCTATCAAAAAATAACTGTTGGTTTCTAAAATGGGACCTCATATATATGGTAATCCCTTACATGAAAAGGAAAGTTCCAGAATAAATTAATCACTAGGGGAAGGTCACATTAAGGAACTCTACGTCCAAACACCATGCAAGGCAACAGGCTTACAGAGATGAAAAAGGATTGGCCCCTGACCTTAAGGATCTCACAATAGCAAATAACTATAATGCACTCTAAAATAAAGGTTTGTATGAAGCTTCCTTCCCCTGAAGGAAGAAAATTATGCTTAATCAGAAGAGGTCAGGAAAAACTTTGCAGAAAATTTGAGATTTGAGTTAGTTTTGAAAGTTCTAAAACCATGGATAGAAGTGAAGAAAAGGACTGTCCTGGAAAATTTTTTTAAAAAAAATTTTTTTTCCTCAATGAGAAGTTTGACTTCAGAAGTCTCCTCCGATATAAATATCTGTCAGTGACTTATCTGTAAAACAGGCCTGACATCACCTCCCCTCACATAGATATTGTGAGAAGTGATTGTGACACTCTTGATAAAATGGAAATCATTACCAACCCAGGAGTGCAACATATGTCTCCACGCTCCCTGCCTCTCACCCACTCCTACAGGCTGCACTTGGCAGCAGAGTGTCAGAACACAGATTCCCACCAGGCAACTAGCCCCCTCTGATGACTGCCCTGTCATCAGGGAGGATCCGCCGACCACACTATCTGAGCCCCTAAAAAGGGGGAGGAAATATTTTAATAGGGAGCCTGTTTGACCACCAGATCCCCAGAGATACGTCACAAAGACAGAGAACATACAATATTCAACGAAATGCAAGAGCAAGCTCATCAACATTGCCACAGAGGGGCAGTCTGTCTGAATGTGAGAGATACTCAAACGGATAAAGGATTCTCTGTTGTCCAGACAATGTGGTCTTGTTTCATCATTGGACAAATCATTTATTTTTCACCCCTACAGCTAAAACAGCAGAGAGAGGTTAAGCCCTTATCACATTAAGAGACGTATATTTAGGGGCGCCTGGGTGGCTCAGTGGGTTGAAGCCACTGCCTTAGGCTCAGGTCATGATCTCAGGGTCCTGGGATCGAGCCCCACGTAGGGCTTTCTGCTCAGCGGGGAGCCTGCTTCCTTCTCTCTCCCTGCCTGCCTCTCTGCCTACTTGTGATCTCTCTCTCTCTCTCTCTCTGTCAAATAAATAAATAAAATCTTTAAAAAAGAGAGAGAGAGATGTATATTTAAGTGATGTTGTGTCCAATTAGACCTAACGTGTCCTCCCAGGGCAAACTCCAGGCTAGCCCAATTCTCATCAAAAGTTCATTTAGGAAATATTTGTGAAAGATAGCTTCAAAGATGAGGGGCCCTCCACTTACACAATGAATGTGACCATCAGAGAGCTGAATAGGCAACACTGGAAGATTCTTGCTAGAAGATACAGTCCCAAAAAGTCCTTCCTCCCCAGATAGCAGGCATGTCATGGAGAGTGTTAACTGACTGATAATACAATACTCACCTTGTCCATGGAACGTTCAGAGAAATTTTTCTTAGATCTTGGTAGAAGACAGGTGAATCTCCTGGAAAGAAGGTAAAAAAAAAATTTATGGACACTGTGACTGTCATTACTTATCTTATTCATACTTTTGTTTTGGCTACCAGGAAGCACACATACAACTGAAATGTCCTTGTAGGCATTGCCCAGGAGCTACAGCATGTATTCAGCGTTACTTTTTTACCATCATTTTTTTCTTCACCCTTATTTCATTGTTCGTCTATTCCTTAGCCTCTCTTACTATTTCCATAGGCTATAAAAAACAAAAGCCCAGTCAAAGAGAATAAATGTTGAGATATATCTGTCTATAATTTATGCAGATCAGTATATGGCATCACCATAAACTGCAAAACAAGTGACCTGAGAAAGAAATTCTATGACAGCACCCAGTGAGTCTAGTACCAGGATCCACATGCTGGGATCACTCACTGAATCTGAGTTTTACCAAATATCTTAAAGGTATATCCTTAGAATGGTCTTAAAGACCAGGCATGGAAGAAAGAGCTAATGGATACAGCTCTGAAGCAGTCTTTCTTCTTTGAAAGGAAAATTGTTAAATGTAAAAAGAAGTTCAATTCAATGTGTATAGCTCTCTAAACTTATTTCAGAAATAAGCTCAGAAATACAATGATTTTGTATTTGATTACAAATGATTGTACTGTTTTTATTAACTCAAATGATTGAGTGTTTTTGATTACTCAATCAAATGATTACTGTTTTTATTAACTCAATTTTTTTGTGAAATACGGTAACCAAAACTATAACTTGGTTACTATCTTAACATGGGTTCCCCTAAAAGCAGAGCTGGAGAAAAAGATTCATGTGTCAGTCCTTTAGGAAGATATATGAAACCAAGGAAAAGGTATGAGTGACAGTGTCAGCAAAGCAGGCCAGAAGGAAGAGCCATTACAAATACCCATCATCAAGTTGGCCTCTACTGTTGACAATCAACCTCTTGATTGTCAAGAAGTTGACAAACCATATGAAATATGTTTTAGAACTGTCAGTAGAGAGAAAAAATTTGTATCTATCCAATGTCAATTGATAAAAGTTCATCCCACCAGTATTCCTGCCCCAACATTTCAAGGTTGCACATGTGTGAGTGCCCACTGGGATTCCATGGCAACCAATGCTGCACCACCGACAGAGAATCCCCAGTGTGGGACACCAGAGAATGGGCCAGAGGCATCTGCAGGAAGCAGGGCAGAACCCTTGCAGAACTGATTGTTTTCCATAGTGTCATCTTCTTGGAAACTTATGAAAAATAAACCAATTCTCCTTTTTGATGGGGTCTTTGCCTGGTTTTGGGATGAAGTTAATGTTTGCCTCATAAAAAGAATCTGGAAGTTTTCCTTCTGTTTCTATTTTTTGAAACAGCTTCAGGAGAATAGATATTATTTCTTCTTTGAATGTTTGGTAGAATCCCCAGGAAATCTGACAAGTCCTGGACTCTTGTTTTTTGGGAGGTTTTTGATCACTGCTTCAATACTGGTTATTAGTCTATTCAGGTTGTCAATTTCTTCCTGTTTCAGTCTTGGAAGTTTATAGGTTTCCAGAAATGTATTCATTTCTCCTAGGTTGCTTAACTTATTGGCATACAGTTGTTGATAATAATTTCTGATAATTGTTTCTATTTCCTTGGTGTTAGTCATGATCTTATCCCTTTCATTAATAATCTTATTAATTTGGGTCCTCTCTTTTCTTTTGGATTAGTTTGGCCAGTGGCTTATCGATCTTACTGATTCTTTCAAAGAACCAGCTTCTAGTTTCATTGATGTGTTCTCCTGTATTTCTGGTTTCTAATTCATTGATCTCTGCTCTAATCTTAATTATTTCCTTTCTCATGTGTGGGTTAGGCTTAATTTGTTGTTGATTCTCCAGTTCTTTAAGGTGTAAAGATAGCTTGTGTATTCGAGGTTTTTCTATTTTTTTGAGTGAGGCTTGGATGGCTATGTATTTCCCCCTTAGGGAATGTGGTCTATTCTGGAGAAAGTTCCATGTATGCTCAAGAAGAATGAGTATTCTGTTGTTTTAGAGTGGAATGTTCTGTATATATCCATGAGTCCATCTGGTCCAGCGTGTTATTCAACGCTCTTGTTCCTTTGTTGAATTTCTGCTTAGATGATCTGTCTATTGCTGAGAATGGAGTGTTAAGGTCCCCTACAATTAATGTATTATTATCAATATGTTTCTTTATTTTGGTTAACAATTGGCTTATGTAGTTGGCTGCTCCCATGTTGGGGGCATAGATATTTATTATTGTTAGATCTTCTTGTTGGATAGACCCTTTAAGAATGATATAGTGTCCTTCTGTATCTCTGACTACAGTCTTTAGCTTAAAATCTAATTTGTCTGATATGAGAATTGCTACCCCAGCTTTCTTTTGTGGTCCATTGGCATGAAAGATGGTCCTCCACCCCTTCACTTTCAGTCTGGATGTATATTTAGATTCAAAATAAGTCTCTTGTAGATAGCACATGGTTGGGTCCTTCTTTTTATCCAATCTGCAACCCTGTGCCATTTTATGGGAGCATTACACCATTCACAGTGAGAGTGATTATTGAAAGATACGGTTTTTTTGTCATCATGTTGCCTGTGAGGTCCTTGTTTCTACAGATTGGCTCTGTAAATTTCTGTTCTATATCACTCTACAGGTCTTTCTTCTTTTATAGAACCCCCCTTAATATTTCTTGCAGGGACAGCTTAGTGGTCACATATTCTTTCAGTTTTTGCCAGTCTTGGAAGCTCTTTATCTCTCCATCTATTCTAAATGACAGCCTTGCCAGATAAAGTATTCTTGGCTGCAGGCAAAGACCCCATCAAAAAGAAGAATTTCAGACCAATATCCCTGATGAATATAGATGCCAAGATTCTCAACAAGATATGAGCTAATAGGATCCAACAGTACATTAAAAGGATTATCCACCCCAACCAGGTAGGATTTATCCCTCGGATGCAAGGGTGGTTCAACATTCACAAATCAATCAATGTGATAGAACAAATCAATAAGAAAAGAGAGAAGAATGACATGGTCCTCTCAATTGATGCAGAAAAAGCACTTGACAAAATACAGCATCCTTTCCTGATTAAAACTCTTCAGAGTATTAGGATGGAGGGAACATTCCTCAATTTCATAAAATCCATCTATGAAAAACCCACAGTGAATATCATTCTTAATGGGAAAAGCTGAGAATTTCCCTTAAGATCAGGAACACGACAAGGATGCCCACTCTCACAACTACTGTTCAACATAGTCCTAGCAACAGCAATCAGACAACAAAAAGAAATAAAAGGTATTCAAATTAGCTAAGAAGTCAAAATGTCTGTTTACAGATGACATGATACTTTGTGTGGAAAACCCAGAAGACTCCACCCCCAAATTACTATATCTCATACAGCAATTCAGTAATGTGGCAGGATACAAAATCAATGCACAGAAATCAGTTGCTTTCCTATACACTAACAATGTAACTGTAGAAAGAGAAATTAGGAAATTGATTCCATTTGCAATAGCACCAAAACCCATAAGATACCTTGGAATAAACCTAACCAAACAGGTAAAGGATCTATACTCTAGGAACTACAGAACAGTCATGAAAGAAACTGAAGAAGACACACACACACACACACACACACACAAAAAGGAAAAATCTTCCATGCTCATGGATCAAAAGAATGAACATTGTTAAAATGTCTATGCTTCCCATAGCTATCTATACTTTCAATGCTATCCCAAGCATAATACCATCAGCATTTTTCAAAGTGCTGGAACAAATAATCCTAAAATGTGTATGGAACCAGAAAAGACCCCAAATCACCAAGAAAATGTTGAAAAAGAAAAACAAAGCTTGGGACATCACGTTGCCTGGTTTCAAGCTATATTCCAAAGCTGTGATCACCAAGACTGCACAGTACTGGTACAAAAACAGACATATAGACCAATGGAGCAGAATAGAGAGCCCAGATATGGATCCTCAACTCTATGGTCAAATAATCTTTGACAAAATAGGAAAAAATATCCAATGGAAAAAAGACAGTCTCTTCAATAAACGGTCCTGGGAAAATTGGACAGCTATATACAGGAGAATGAAACTCGACCATTTACTTACACCATACACAAAGATAAACTTTAAATGGATGAAAGACCTCAATATCAGACAGGAATCCATCAAAATCCTAGAGGAAAACATAGGCAGTAACCTCTTCGACTGGCCACAGCAACTTCTTTCAAGATAAGTCTCAAAAGGCAAGGGAAACAAAAACAAAAATGAACCTGTGGGACTTCATCAAGATAAAAAGCTTCTGCACAGCAAAGGAAACAGTCAACAAAACAAAGAGGCAACCCAAGGAATGGGAGAAGATATTTGCAAATGACACTGTAGACAAAGGGCTGATATCCAAGATCTATAAAGAACTTCTCAAACTCAACACCCAAAAAATCATCATCATCATCATCATCATCATCATCAAGTCAAAAGATGGGCAGAAGACATGGACTCTTCTTCAAAGAAGACACACAAATGGCTAACAGACACATGAAAAATATTCATCATCATTACCCATCAGGGAAATTCAAATCCAAACCACATTGAGATACCTCCTTACACCAGTTAGAATGGCAGAAATTGACAAGGCAAGAAACAACAAATGTCAGAGCGGATGTGGAGAAAGGGGAACCCTCTTACATTGTTGGTGGGAATTCAAGTTTGGAAAACAGTGTGGAGGGGTTCCTCAAAAAATTAAAAATAGAGCTACCCTATGGCCGAGCAATTGCACTACTGGGTATTTACCCCAAAGATACAGGTGTAGTGAAAAGAAGGGCTATATACACCCCAATATTCATAGCAGCAATGTCCACAATAGCCAAACTGTGGAAAGAGCCGAGATGTCCTTCAACAGACAAATGGATAAAGTAGATGTGGTCCATACATACAATGTAATATTACTCAGCCATCAGAAGGGATGAATACCCAGCTTTTGCATCAACATGGATGGAACTGGAGGAGATTATGCTGAGTGAAATAAGTCAAGCAGAGAAAGTCAATTATCATATGGTTTCACTTATTCTTGGAACATAAGGAATAGCATGAAGGACATTAGAAGGAAGGGGAAAATGAAGGGTAGAAATCGGAGGGAGAAATTAACCATGAGAGACTATGGACTCCGAGAAACAAACTGAAGAATTTTAGAGGGGAGGAGGGGGTGGGGATGGGTTAGCCCAGTGATGGGTATTAAGGAGGGCACATATTGCATGGAGCACTGGGTATTATAGGCAAACAATGAATCTTGGAACACTACATCAAAAACTAATGACATACTGTACAGTGACTAACATAGCATAATAAAATAATAAATAGATAAACAAATCAAAAAACAACAACTATATTTGTTTTTCCTCATCTGTCTATAATCCTTTTAAAACTTGAGAGAGAGAGAAAAGGCAGTCTGTGCACAAAGCGTTGGTGAGATTCAAAATCAAACACTCAAGTTGACATTAGCACTAGAGAACAGTGGGAACAGAACTATCCCATTCCGTTTGGTGTAAGCATGAAATGAAATTAATGAACAACATTGCTGCCGGTACGCAAGGGTTCAGGTGACTAAGAATCTTCTATCTGAAAGAGATCATCTTGAGGGACCCACCCCACAGCCAATCTAAACACTGTGTGCTCAAAACTCTCTACCTTCCAAATCAATGCCAAGGTGAAGGAAACAGACAGCAGCTGTTTGAATGGAAAATCAGTTCCCATACAGCCAAAAAATATTCAGAAAGTTCGGCAGCTTAAAATTATCAGAACATAAGATTAGAATCTTTTGCTGTTGCCACTAGAATCCGCAGCAGAGACATTTAACTCTAGCAATAGAACATAGTGGCAAGAATAAGTCAGGAGCTGTGAATAAGGCTTAGGGCCTTTTTACACTTTGAATAAGTGAGTGACTGTTAAACATTTGTCCTTAGAGCAAAATACAATTTTAAATACATTATTAAAATATGTAATATAAAATTAAGGTAGTGACAATAAATAGTTTTAATGTAATGAGAAATATACCACAGTATTTCCATAAAGGCTATCTTCCTTTAAATGCAAATTTTATATTAATCATTTATGGTTACCAAATTTTTGTAAAGAACACGAGTGAATAGACTTTATGGGGTTCTAGCTTTGTTTCACATTAGGGGATTGTCTTAGACAACATTTCTCAAAGTGAATTACATGGATATTAAAGGGCCTCTGTGAGAAAAGAGTTTCCCGGTAAGATGTGGTTACATCTTAAAATTAAAATCTTAAAAACTCTAGATTGAACAAGGTGAACCACTGGGGATCAGAGAGAGATGGAGCAGGGGGTGGGGTTTACAGCAACCAGCATTCGCATCTTGGTAGACCAAGTTCTTGCTTGAAGCAGCGCCCAAGCAAAGACCGGCCAGTGGTCCTGCCCATCTGCAGACCTGAGCCACTGGCCCCATCTAGCCAGGGAGCTTGGCTGTCAGTTCCGCCAGATTTGGACCCCAAGCCAACAGGCTATACCAGTGTGAACCCAATTCTAAGGCCCTGCCTGAGCAAGGGAACAAATTCACTGCCTTGCCCAATGGCTGAGCATAACCTCCAACCCCATCCCTCCAGGAAGCTTGGTCACAGATGCCTGGAGGCCACGGAGCACAACTTAGAGCCCGTTGGGGCAGAGAGCTAAGCCAGGAGACCTGCACACTGTTGAGCAGAGCCTCCAGCCCCACATAAGGAAGACACCTGAACAGTCGGCCTGAGCATCCTCAGAGGCCGGCCTACAACGGCAGAGCTGAGAGTACAGCTCTGCGCATTTGCTGAACACAACCTGGGGCCTTGCATAGGCAGGCAGCCCAGCTGATGACTGTGCCCGATCGTGGAGCCCAATCCGCAGCACCCCCAACAAGGGAGCTCTAGACACCACCCCTGCCCGAGTGTGAAGCACAGTCTCCAGTCCCAGCCAACTGCACGATAAAGCTAGAGGGGCTGCCTCACTGGATAGCCCAACCAGCAACCCTTCCCAATAGCAGCGCAGAGCCAACAGCCTACTGGACTATAAAGCTCAGCCAGCAGCCCGGGCCAACTTCAGGGTAGAACCTGTGGCCCCACCTGATCACACAGCCCAGCCTGAGGCCATTTTACCAGGAGCAACTGTGGAGCTACAGCCCACGGTCCTGTCCAACTGTACAGTCCAGTCAGCGGGACTGCCCTGACAGTGAGCACAACCTGTGGTTAACCCTGCCTGATCAGAAGTGATTGCAGAGCCCGGCTAGTGGCCCTATCTGATCGCAGACAGCCAGCAGCCCCACCAGACCAGGAAGCCTACCCAGGGCCTCCCCTACCCTTCAACATGGAGCCCAGCCAGCCACACCCTCTTCCTCCAACCTCAGAGCTCATGCCATGGCTTTGCCCAACCAGAGATCCTAATAATAAGCCCACCTGCCACCATGTGCTATCGACCGACCTAACCAGTGCCCCACGCTGAGCTGAATGAGACAAATGAAAATGGCAATACATACCACACCAGCAAAAGAAGTTCTGAGAGGAAAGTTTATAACTATAAATGCATAGATCAAGAGAAAAAAGAAAGATCTCACATAAACAACCTAACACTATACCTCAAGGAACCAGAAAAAGAAGAACAAACTAATCCCAAAGTTAGCATAAGGAAATAAATAATGAACATTAGAGCAGAAATAAATAAAAAAGAGAATAGGAAATATTAACAAAACAAAGAGCTGATTCTTTGAAAAATAAACAAAATGGCAAACCTTTAGCTGGACTGAGCCAGAAAAAAATGAGAAAGGGCTCAAATAAATAAAATCATAAATTAAAGAGGAGACATTGTAACAGATGCCACACAAATACAAAGGATTATAAGAAACTATCATGAAACTAGAAATGGATAAATTTCTAGAAACACACAAGCTACCAAGACTGAATCATGAAGAAATATAAAATCTAGGAGCGCCTGGGTGGGTTGAAGCCTCTGCCTTCGGCTCCGGTCATGATCTCAGGGTCCTGAGATCAAGCCCTGAAATGGGCTCTCTGCTCAGTGGAGAGCCTGCTTCCTCCTCTCTCTCTGCCTGCCTCTCTGCCTACTTGTGATCTCTCTCTCTCTCTGTCAAATAAATAAATAAAATCTTAAAAGGAAGGAAGGAAGGAAGGAAGGAAGGAAGGAAGGAAGGAAGGAAGGAAGGAAGGAAGGAGAAAGAAAGAAAGAAGGAAAATCTAAACAGACCAATAACAAGTAAGAAGACTGCATCAGTCACCAAAATCCTCCCAAAAAGAAAATCCCAGCCCCAAATGGTTTCACTGGCAAGTTCTACCTGATATTTAAAGAAGAATCAACACCAATCTCCCCCAAAAAGGTGAAGAGGAGGGAACACTGTCAAACTCACTTTATGAGTCCAGCATTACCTTGACACCAAAGCCAGATAAGAAAACTATAGATCAATATCTCTGATGAATATAAATGCAAAAATTTTCAACAAAATAATAGCAAACTGAATTAAACAGCACATTGAAAGGCTCATACACCATGATCAGGTAGGATTCAGCTCTAAGATGAAAAGGTGGTTCAAAATATGTAAATTAACCGATGTGATACATCACATTAGTAGAAAGATAAAAATCATACTGTCACCTCAATACGTGCAGAAAAAACACTGACAAAATTCCACATTCTTTCATAATAAAAATTCTCAACAAATTGGGCACAGAATAAATCTACTTCAACATAATAAAGGCCATCTTTGGCAAGCCCGTAGCTAACATTATACTCAACAATGAGAGGTTGTAAGTTTTCCTTCTAAGATCTGGAATGAGACAAGGGTACCCATACTTGGCATTTTTATTCAAAATAGTATTGAAAGTCCTAGCCAGAACAACTAGGCAAGAAAAAGAAATCAAAAGCATCCAAATCAGATAGGACATAAAATTGTCTCTTTTACAGATGACATATTATATACAGAAAACTCTAAAGACTCCATCCAAAAAAACTGGTAGAACTAATAAATGAATTTAGTTAAGTCGTAGGATACAAAATCAACATACAAAAATCAGTTGTGGGGCTCCTGGGTGGCTGTCAGTTAAGCATCTAACTCTTGATAAAAGCTCAGGTCATGATCTCAGGGATGTAAGATTAAGTCCCACATTGAAATCTACCTGGGGCGCCACACTGACCATGGAGCTTGCCTAAAAGGCTTAAAACCCTCCCCCCTATCTAAAAAAAAACAAAATCATTTGGCACTTTTTTACACTAATAATGAACTATCAAAAAAAGAAATTAAGGAAATAATCCCATTTTCAGTAATATCAAAAAGAATAAAATACCTGGGAATATATTTAACCGAGGAGATAAAAGATCTCTACAATGAAAACTATAAGACTTTGATGAAAGAAACTGAGAAGACACAAATGAATAGAAAGATATCCTGTGTTCATGACTCAGAAGAATTAATGTTGTTAAAATGCCCCTACTACTCAAAGCCATCTGTAGATTCAATGCAATCTGTATCAAAATTCCAATGGCATTTCTCACAGAAATAAAAACAAACATCCTAAAATTTGTATGGAACCACAAAAGTCCCCAAATAGTCAAAGCAACCCTAAGACAAAAGAACAAAGCAGAGACATCATCACACTTCCTGACTTCAAGCTATACTAAATGCTATAGTAGTCAAAATAGTATGATACTGGCATAAAATTATAGACTAAGGGAACATAATTAGAAGCAAAGAAATAAACCCATTAATATACAGCCAACTAATATTTGACAAGAGATCCAAGAATATTCATGGGAAAAAGATGGTCTCTGATAAATAATGTTGGGAAAATTGGATATTTGCACTCAAAAGAACAAAACTGGACCACTATCTTATACCATTTACAAAAATTAACTCAAACTGAATGACTTAAATATAAGGCCTTAAACAGTAAAACTCCTACAAGAAAACATAGGGAGTAAGCAACTTGACATTGGTCTTGACAATGATTTTTTAATTTGAGACCATAAGTATAAGCAACGAAAGCAAAAATGAACAGGTGGGACCACATAAAACTAAAAAGCTTCTGCACGAGAAAAGAAGCAATCAACAAAATGAAGAGACAGCCTATGGAATGGAAGGAAATATTTGCAATAAGGGGCAAAATACAGAAGGAACTCATATAAGTCAATGGCAAAATAATAATAATAATAATCTGATTTTAAAATGGGCAAAGGGGGGGGGCGCCTGGGTGGCTCAGTGGGTTCTCTCTCTCTGCCAAATAAATAGATAAAATCTTTAAAAAATAATAATAATAGTAATAATAATAAAATAAAAGGGCAAAGGACCTGAGCAGATAGTCTTCCAGAGAAGATATACAAATGGCCATCAGGTACATGAAAAGGAATTCAATATTACTCATCATCAGATTAGTATACATTAGCATACACCACAATGAGATACTACCTCACACCTATTAGAATGGTTATTATCAAACAGACAAGAGATAGGGGCGCTTGGGTGGCTCGGTGGGTTAGAGCCTCTGCCTTCGGCTCGGGTCGTGATCTCAGGGTCCTGGGATCAAGTCCCGCATCGGGCTCTCTGCTCAGCGGGGAGCCTGCTTCCCCCTCTCTCTCTGCCTGCCTCTCTGCCTACTTGTGATCTCTCTCTCTCTCTCTGTCAAATAAATAAATAAAATCTTTAAAGAAAAAAAAGACAAGAGATAATGTGTTGGTGAGGATATGGAAGAAAGGAAACCTCTGTACACTATTGGTGAGAATGTAAGTTGATACAGTCACTATGAAAAATAGTATGAAACTTCCTCAAAAATTAAAAATAGATTTACCATACATTCCAACAATCTCACTTCTGGGTATTCATCCAAAGGAAACAAAATCATTATCTCAAAGAGATATCTGCATGCCCATTTTCACTATAAAACTACTCACAATAGCCAATAGTATCTGTTGATGGGTGAACAGATAGACAAAAAGGATAAATAAAATAAAATACATATAGGTATATTTGAAAGTTGCTAAGCAAGTGGATCTTAAGTGTTCTCACCCAAAAAAAGAAAAAATATAATTATGTGAATTGATAGATGTGTTAACTAACCTTATTGTGGTCATTTTGCAATATATACATATATCAAATCACTCTGTGGTACACGACTTCCAATGGAATATTTTTAAAAAGACGGAAATGCACCATTTGTGATAACATGAATGAATCTTGAGGGCATTATGCGAAGTGAGATAAGTCAGACAGAGAAAGACAGATCTTCTGTCTTTCTGGAATAGCACTATTAATATCTGGAATCTAAAAAAAAAAAACAAATTCTTAGAAATAGAGAGTAGACTGATGGTTGCCAGGGGCAGTGGAGTGGGAGACACGAGTGAAGGTGACCAAAGGGTATAAACTCCACTTACAAGACGAATAATTTCTGGAGATCCAAATTCCAGCATGGTGACTATAGTTAGCAATGCTGAATGGTATACTTGGTAGTTACCAAGAGAGTAGGTCTTAAAAGTTCTCACCACACAAACAAACACCAACAGAAAACTATGGGAGGTGGTGGATGTGGTAACTAACATTACTGTGGTCATGATGTCACAATGTATATGTGGATCAAAGCATTGTCTCATACACCTGACACCTGCACAACGTTGTACCCCACCAAGCTGGGGAGGGGGAAAGAAATGTCATGTTGCTGTGCACTGTCATTGCCAAAGAGGTCTAACAGTGCCTTGCTTTTCCCAAACTTGATTAGGTAGTAGTGTTTCAAGATAGGTTCACAGAATTTAAGTGTGCCCAACACCAGTGTTAAGAAGCCATAATTTTCATACTATCTGTTTGCGAAATCCTGGAGTTCCAAAGCCACGCCTCAAGGCACCCCGGGGGGCTGGGTAGCAGGGGGTGGAAGTCCCTGAGTCAACAGAGTTCTGAGCTTTTATTCTTGTTGCAGCCAGAATAGTCCTACATCTCTATATTTGTACACTGAGGTTCCAGATAGAACTTCGTTTATCTAAAAATTCAGTTTAAATTGTTGATCTTCTATTTAAAAAAAAAAATTACAAACACTTCATGTAGAGTCAGTGAGGCCATACAGACGTAAGTCTAAGGCAGTAGCACTATTAATACAATTGTGGAACCAAGATCACACCTAATATTTTAGAGCTTTGGCCAGAGTACAAATGAAAGCCCACGTATACCATACATGTAAATGTTTAAAAATATACCAGGGACACCCAGGTGGCTCAGTCGGTTAAGCACCCAACTCTTGATTTTGGCTCAGATCATGGTCTCAGGACCATGGGGGGCCCATGCTGGGCTCTGTGCTCAGCATCGAGTCTGTTTGAAGATTCTCTCCCTCTCCCTTTGCCCCTCCTCCCTGCATGCTCTCTCTCAAATAAATAAATAAAATCTTTTTTTAAGTTATATATCAAACCAACATCATTAGTGAAAACATCTATACTTCCACCTTAACAAATATACTTAAATTCAGAATCCTCAGGTTCCCAGAAATCCATGCCTGAAAGTGGCCCTCTCCTCCTTCTCCTTCCACCCCTAGTCCCTTCCTGCAACACCAGCAGCCTAGAGCACATGCGTAGAGACAACCCCGGCCACACGTGAAAGCTCCATCTAGCCTTGAAACAGCTGACACTTTCACCATCCTTGGCCCAAGCGCAAAGTCTACCCTAGCGAGAAAACACTCAGGAAAGGGCCCGCCCACCCTAGAAGTTGCCTTGTGACCACCTGGGTGGGAAATTCTGAAGTCTCAGGTACCAAAAATATGTGCTAGAAATAAATACAAGTTACAGGTGGTTATATTCTCTTGATCCCAAGGACTCCTTACTCCATGAGGAGGAGAAGGACCAAAGGAGGACCAGAGTGGAGCCCTCTAAAGCACAAAAGCCAGAGCAAGAGTCCCACTTGCCAGAGATTCAGGGCATTTCTAGTGGGAACTCAACACAAGGCATCAGGCAGAAAGGAAAAGATGGAGCTGGCCCGTGGGGGCAGCTTGCAAAACCCAGTCATGATAGTGGTAGCAAACACATGTGGCCAGTCTTGGCATATCTGAGCTTTCTTTTTTCTGATGAGGAGACCCAAATAGTTGCATTTAACTTGCTATGAAAAGAAAATCCCAGCCTCAGTTTATAGAATTTTTTTATTCAAGAGAAAATTTCTAAATGGAGAAATTTGAGATAACATTCATAAGCAAGACATGTAAATATCAAACCACTTTGTGGGTGATGAAATATGATTCACCAGAAAGGCAGGTTTCAATCAAATACTTACTCATTCATTCAACAAATATTTCATTGCCTCTCTGTTATAGGAACTGAGGACACAATACAAAATGGACAATTGAGACAATTCTTGCTCTCAAGAAACATATTCTTGGGATACTGGGGTGGCTCAGTCAGTTAAGTGGCTGACTCTTGGTTTCAGCCCAGCTTGTGATCTCAGGGTTGTGAGATTGAGCTCCACATCAGGAACCATGCTCGGCACAGAGTCTGCTTGAGATTCTCTCTGTCCCTCTCCTTCCCCCTCTGTCCCTCCTGCCCCCAAAATAAACAAATATATAAAATCTTTAAAAAAGAGAGAGAGAGAGAAACCTATTCTTTTAGAGTCAGGACACACAGAGACACACAGAGACTCACTATTGAATAATAATAAATTCTATGACAAAAACTAAATAGGGGAGAGAGTTGTGAATGAAGATCTTTTCAAGGTAGTGATATGTATGCAGAGACATAAATGCAGTAAGGAAAGGAGCACTGTACACTTTTAAGGGAAAAGCATTCTAGGTAGAAGGGATAGCAAGTGCAATGGCCCCTGCGGTAGAAATAAGCTTAGTATGATCGAAGAACAGATGGAAGGAAAGTATAGATAAATCAGAGTGAGCAAGGGGAGGACAGGAGTAATATGAGAGTGGAAAGGTAAGCACTCGGCAGGTTGTGCCAGAATCTGTACACCATACTAAGGAATTTGATTTTGTTCTGCATATGTTGACTCATGGAAGATGTTCGAACAAAGGAGTGCTATGACCCAACTGACTTTAAAAAAAAAATTCTTCCAGCTGCTCTATGAAGAACAGTCTCTGGAGAAACCAGTGACAAGACTACTGCATGTTCTACATGACACACATGTCATGTGTGCTTTAGGCAAGCGTAGTAGCTGTGGAAACGGTAGAAGTGTTCAAAAGTATTAAGTATATGTTTAATCAATTCTAAGATGCTTGTTTTTTCATATTTTATACCCATGCAATCAAGATGCATTCTATAGGCAGTGGCATGCCATAGTTTCATTAGCAGCATTTTCTCTTAGTAGTAGTGTAATACCACAGTAGACATATAGCATGTACAATACTAACATATATAATACTATTATAGTATATATATATATATAATATCTTGTAACATAATACTATGTCTTGTAATCAACATCATCCTAGATTCAGTGAAATAGGTTATTTGGAAGTTAGAGCCAACAGGACTTGCTGATGGTGTAATATCAAGTATGAGAGGAAGGAAAAATCCAAGGATGACCTTAGTCGCTATACACAACAATATCTGAAGAAAGTACCTTTTATGGATGCTATTCTTCACCTATTATGTACATGGTTGGGGGCTAATAATAGACAATTGATTCAATGATTTGACAAATATTTTTGAACTCCATAAAATGTCAGGCACAGAGACATGAAGGTGAATAAGGCATAGTCCCCGATTTCACAGAGCTTATAAAATATGAAAACAGAGACCATGTAAAGAAGTCATTGAACCCAGGGAGAGGGGAGCCATCCTTGAAGTACGTGTGAGAGACATGGAAATACAGAGGAGGGGAGCATTAACTCTGCTCCAGGGAACAGAGAAGACCTCACCAAAGAGTGTGATTCAAGCCAATTCTTAGAGGATAAGAAAAAAGGAAGGGAAGAACACTGTAGGCAGAGGGAACCAAGTGTGCAAGACACAGATGTCTTACTCAACAGGGCATATTCAAGGAATATGATATTGTCTGATTCCTCTATCTGAAACAAAGCTATTTGCAGAGGGTGAGAAAGTTGAGGACTTGAGGTCTTGAGAGGATGAAATACCCCCTTGAAGGAAAGAGAAGGAGGGGATCAAGGACAAGTAAATATGAAGAAAGTCCCACATCTCACCATGCCAATGTGCTTACGATGAAACTGCTCTGTCTCTAGAACAAACCAGGAGGAAAACACGGCTACATAATCTGCTCACAGTTAGGACTACAACCAACCCTCAGGATTCCTCTGGGGTAGACTCTTTGGGAAAGAGCAAAGACTCGGAAATCTGGATTTATATCGCAGGTCTGCCTGATAAAGATTAAGGCAGGTGGTAATAGGCAGCTGCTGACAAGGCCTCCAGTGGCCCTGCCTACTGATTTTCACTCCCTTGTATAATTCCTTCCTCTTGTGTGGGGGCTGGACTTAATGACTAACTTCCAATAAACAGAACACAACAAAAGTAATGGGATATCGCTTCTGAAATTAGGTTCTAAAAGACTGTAACTTCTGCCTGGTTCACACTCTCTACTCAATACCTACAACCAGGTAGTACTGGGCCCAACTACCTGGTTGTAGGTATTGAGGAGGGCACGTATTACATGGAGCACTGGGTGTGGTTCTTCCCACATGCTTGCTCTGCGGAACCAAGCTGAAGAGGCACACAGGACCAAGAACAGAGGTGACATCCCCCTGATGGCCAACAAGAAACTGAGGCCCTCAATCCAACAAACTTTCAGGAGCCGATTTGTATCATTAACTGCATTGGTAGGCTTGAAAAAGATTCCTTCTCAGTCAACCTTTCAGATTAGAATCTATACCTTGACTGCTGCCCCCTAAGAAATCCTAAAGCAGAGGACCCAGGTAAGCTATGCTTGATTTCTGACCCCCAGAAACTATGGGGGGGGGGAATAGAAATGCCTCATTTTAAGCTGCTAAGTTTGGGGGTAATTTGTAATACAACAATAAATAAGATTTCCATGGTATGAAAATTGGCTAATAAGACTAGTAGGAGCTGACCGGTGGTTCTATGGCAGCAAAAGAGAGCTCTTTAATGAAATATCACAGTTTTCTGTCCTTGCCTGTGTCTGTCCAAAAAGAAGATGAAGGAAGCAGGACAGAAGTAAAGACAACTAATGCATACCAAGTGTCTCCTAAC
The DNA here is from genome assembly GCA_028533885.1 of Nasua narica. NCBI lineage: Eukaryota > Metazoa > Chordata > Mammalia > Carnivora > Procyonidae > Nasua > Nasua narica. Next base: position 165,523,534 of record CM052800.1, read on the forward strand.
TGCCAGGCACTGTAATAAGCACATAATTTTTTTTAATTATGCAAGTTAAATAAATAATCTCATTTATTCTCCAAAACTCCTTGAGATGAGAATTTTTATTCTCCTTGTGTTATGATCATATATATGGTTAATGAGGATTAAATAATAAAATATGCATAATGTACTGGTATGGTACCTGGCAAATAGTAGATAGTGTAAGTAAATGTTAGTTCCTACTCTTTCCTCATACAGAAAGGCATAGTCGGGTTGAGAAATAAAGAAATCAGAAGGTTGCATACTACATCTGCCATTATTGCCAAACTAGAAGAAAGAGCTGGAAGAATAAATGAGTCAAGAGTCAAAATTAATCCTAACAGTCAAAAGTACTGGGCCCAACTACCAAGATAAAATGAAACAGAGTTAATGTAAAAACCTACATTTAGCCTGGTTGTAGGTATTGAGGAGGGCACGTATTACATGGAGCACTGGGTGTGGTGTATGAACAACGAATCTTGGAACACTGAAAAAATAAAATTAAATTTAAAAAAAAACCCTACATTTAGGTTAGAAAAATTAATCCTGCTTGATTAATTTAAACTTAAGAGAAAACTTGACTAGACAGTAAGTAATAAGAAACAGATCTGGGGTTAACCACAAGTTTAATATGAGCCAAAATGATGCATGGATCCTGGAAAAATAATTATCTTGTTGGTCTTCATTAACTCAAGAATAGTTTACCAGCAGTGATCTAAGAATAAAGACATCCCAGTGTACACTGCAATGGTCAAAAGCACACTTGAAGAATTAGGACTAGATCTGGGCTCCATGTTTTAAGAGGAAACTGACATCGTGATCCAGGTGACCAGATGGTAAGAAATGTATACTATGTACTAAGACATACACGATTGAAGGAATAGAGATATATCCCCCAAACATTGATCCAGCCCATCCCCACTGCTCACTCACCAATGTCTACTCCACTAGCTGAATCACAGTGTTCCCCTACAATCCACCACACCTACTGAGGCAGTAGGGTCAGCTCTGAGAATGAGAGGACTGAGGTGCTAGCGTCAGCTCCCCACTAAGTAAGGTACAACCCTGAACAAGCTCCTTAACCTCTCTGGGCCTCAGTTCCTTGACTTATAAAATGATCTTAGTCCTTAGAACAAGATCTCTATGGACTATCTGGGTTGAAAAGTGAAATGATTCTGTGCCTGATAATGGCCCAGTCTCACAAATTAGATTATTAATAGTGTGGTCACATAGCCTCTGCATGCTCATTACAACACAGCCCGCAACTTCTATATCACCTGGGTCAGTGCGACCCAAGGGTTTTCCCTAGGGCTTTCTTTTTGTGAGATGCTCACTTAGCAACAGGTCTGGAAATCAAAGTTTGGGAAGTTTGGGAATCTATACCTTAAAGACTCACAGTGTCACCATATCAAGGACCCTGAAAAGTCCTGCAACCAAGAGACCAATATCATTTTGTTCAGATTAACATTTTTTTCAACTTGCCATAAAACCTTGTGTTAAATATCTGTCAACAGATATTTGTCCAGCAATGACTTGAATTAACAACACCAGTTACTACACTGAGGTGTCCCTTCTTTACAAGCCCCCAAGCATCATCAGCATAGAAGAGTAGCCATCAGATAGCCAATACTGAGGTTACACATGCTTTCAAAGAGAGTAAGACTTTCAGAGTCACTCCATCCACTACCCGCAATTCCAGACAGACATGGGCATTACTCACAATTTCAAGCTCAGGCACACAGCAGACTCAGATTTCAGATTTTAGCTCTATCTGACATACACAGCTACTCTCAGGTTATAGGTCTCTAAAAATCAGTTCTTTAAGAAGCCATCTCAGAAATAAATAAATAAATAAATAAATAAATAAATAAATAAATAAATATTAATAGATAGATAGATAGATAGAAGCCATCTCAGGAGAAATAACCAATTTTTTAAATGCTCTTTCCAAAAGTAATTCCTTACATTTCAAAAAAGCTAGCCTAAGCTTCAGCATCAGTGTCTGTAGTAGTATTTAAAGCCAAAACAAGAACCATAGACACAAATGAAATAAGGTATGAAAAAAATATTTTTATTTATTTTTTTAAAGGTTTTATTTATTCATTTGTCAGAGAGAGAGAGAGAGAGAGAGAGAGCAGGGGGAGAGGCAGAGAGCAGGGGGAGAGGTAGAGAGAGAGGAAGACGTAGGCTCCCCACTGAGCAGGAAGCCCAACGCGGGACTCAATCCCACGACCCTGGGATCATGACCTGAGCCAAAGGCAGACGCTTAACCAACTGAGCCACCCAAGCATCCCCCCCAAAAAATTTTTTTAATCAGCAATTCATATCAGCACTCCTCTGTTGTCCATTTTAGGAAGAAATTAATTGCAAGGGCAAACTTCAGGATATCCTATAGCAATAATCTACACTGTCTCTATAACATTTAAAATGGCCTACTAAAGACAAATTTAAGGCTTGAAAGGTTTCATTACTCTTAAAGGAGTGGCCCATTCCCAGTTTCTTTCATAATGGTGACGTGGTCTCCCTAGCACATGAAACTTAACTACTGAGAGACATAGTAGATTGCCTAGGGACCCACCTCAGATGGGAAATTGATAGAACCACCATGTCTTTTCTCCTGTTGCCAACCTCCATTCATGACTTCCTGTTTATCTTTAAATCCAAGTTCTGGCTCTGTTTCTTTTGCTTGAAATATTCCTGTCTTTCGATGATTTTTTTCATGCTTGAACTCCTAGTTTTTCTGAGTGAGCCCAGAAGCATAAGTCAGACCGGTATGAATGAGGAGGGCATGTAAGGAGGCCGGACTAAATGAAGATCCCTATGTTACAGATTGCAAGGGAAATGTTGGATATATGGGTAAGGGGGGATTAAAGGAGCCCTAAAAACCAACTAAATAAGTTGGCTTGGTGTATACATTACAGCGGTTCCTTTATACCAAATACTCACCTAGTCATTATTATATAAATGTAAAGCACTAGCTTCAACTCTTAGTCTTGTACCAGACATAGTACTCTGGGCAAGTTACATAATCTTTCTGAGCCTTAGTATTTAGTTAGGATTAGATTTGACTGCAGATTTTAGGAGGAGATTTTTTTTTTTCTAAATAGCAATAAACCTTAACAGGATAGAGGTATATTCTTCTCTAGTATAGGAGTTCCAGAAATACACAGTCCAAGCCTGGTATAAAGGTCCAGCCAAAAAGTCTTCAGGGACATAACTCTGTCCATTCTCAATTTGTTTGAGAGTGTAGCCTCACCGTTGTGGTCCTAAGGAGTATATACATTCTAAGTAGCAGGATAGAAGAAGAGATAAGTAGCAGGAGTAAAAGGTATGCAACAGCTGTCTCTTGGGAAGTTTGTCATAAGCTGCCACTTGATACCCGCTCTAAATCCCACTGGTCAGAACTTAGTAATGGCCGCACATAATTACAGGGGAGGATAGAAAATGTCATCTTTAGGCCAAGCACTAAGGTGTCCAGCAAAATTATCTACGGCTATTGAAGAATAGGGAAAAAAAAATACGAGACAACCAAACTACAGTTTATCTTAAAATAAAGATGATATCTACTACATGGAATTTATTTGGGAGGGGATCAGAATTAAATAAGAACATATATACAAAGCACCTTCCACAAAGCTTCATGAATGAGAGTCCCAATCTTCCTTCTCCTCTTTATACACAAAAGTCAGCTTATCCACATATACCTGCTGTCTACCTTGCATCTTCAGACCCAAATACTTCACACCCAGATACAATCATTAACTTTTCCAAGTAGAAAATTAATATACCACAAGGTCTCCCTATTTTGACTTGCAGATATCAGCAACCAAATACAAAACACTGCCTACTGCACTTCTCAATCTTGCACAACTGTTTACACTATACATTGCAAAGGTGCCCTTAGAACAGTGGGGTACTAGTTTTAAGGTCCTGAGCTTACACTCTCCTCTGGGATGTGATCACCACAAGGGTGGTGATCTTGTCAGATCCATTCACACTGAAACCCTAGGAGTGTACCTACCACATGGTCCAGACAAAGCAGTAACTTGTTGAAGAAACTGGAACTATCAAATATATACTACGAAATAAAAATGTTCAATATTTAAAAGAAAGAGAAGGAGGGAGTGAACGGAATACATCCCATTGTTGCAAAACAACATTGGAGACTTAAGTGGCAAAATTGTGGATCAAGTGTTTAGAGAAAACTCTCCTAGCACAATATGCTAATAATGGTTGAATCCATAAAAAATAAAATAAAATAAATTTTTTTAAGATTTTGTTTATTCATTTAGCAGAGGAGAGAGAGAATGCACGCACAAGCAAGGGGAGCAGCAGGCAGAGAGAGAAGCAGACTTCCTTCGGAGCAAGGAGCCCAATGCAGAGCTCGATTCCAGGACCCTGGGATCATGACCTGAGCCGAAAGCAGATTAACCAACTGAGCCATCCAGTCATCCCAATAAAAATGTTTTAAACACATGAATGAGCTAGCTAGAAATTTAATACTATCTCTGGAGATCAGAAAAATAAGGAAACTCAAATAAGAAAAATAAATAGTTGTGAAGTTACGGACTGCTTTTGGGATCTACGAAAATAAAGCCTGTGGCCTCACCAGAGTGGGAGGTTAAATTAAAGATGTTCATATTTCGGGTGCCTGGGTGGCGCAGTTGGTTGAGCGACTGCCTTCGACTCAGGTCATGATCCCGGAGTCCCGGGATCGAGTCCCACATCGGACTCCCGGTTCCATGGGGAGTCCGCTTCTCACTCTGACCTTCTCCCTTCTCATGCTCTCTCTCACTCTCTCTCTTTCCTAATAAATAAATAAATAAAAATCTTTAAAAAAAAAAAAAAAAAAAAAGATGTTCATATTTCAAAGCAGGAATCCATGAGGGCAACCATCCTTTTCTAAGTGGATGTTCTACAAAGAACCACCCCACGGTAGTTGTCAGTAGGATACATTTTCATCTCAATCTTGGGTCTAGGTGAAGCTGAAGAAAGAAGGAAAAGAAGTAAGAGAGGAGGGAAAGAAGGAAGGGAGGGAGGGAAAGGGGGGAGGGTGGGGAAAGGAAAGGAAATGAGAAAAGAAAAGGGAGAATTCACCCCCTGAGAATTCTTAACCATCAATCTATATTTAAGGGAGTTTGGAGTCAGAATTCAAACAAGCTATATAACTCAGAAAACCTCAAGCCAAAAGTGGAATTTAAAGTAGTCTCATGGGGGCGCCTGGGTGGCTCAGTGGGTTAAAGCCCCTGCCTTTGGCTCAGGTCATGATCTCAGGGTCCTGGGATCGAGCTCCGCATCAGGCTCTCTGCTCGGCGGGGAGCCTGCTTCCCCCTCTCTCTCTGCCTGTCTCTCTGCCTACTTGCGATCTCTCTCCTCTCTGTCAAATAAACAAATAAAATCTTTAAAAAAATAATAAAATAATAAAGTAGTCTCAGGGAAGTAGTGTCCTCTGCAACCTAGCAGACCCAAATGCACATCCTATCTGAAAGAATGAATGTTTAAACCAGGCCTCAAATAAGTCTTAAAAATAAAACAATCAAAAGTCACTAATAAAAAAAAAAGTCACTAATAGCAACACAATTAGTAAAAGTTGGCAGAAACAATAAGCCATAAACATGCCAAAGAGAATATTATCAGAATGATAATGTTGGAATTATCAAATATAGACTATAAAATAAGAATGTTCAACCTAAAAAAAGAGATGGATAAAGAGATATTGAAGGATTAATGCAGAATCAGAGACTATCAAAGTTGTCCAAGCAAATTTATAAAGAAACCAAATAAAGCTTCTAGAAATGAAAATAATTGAAATTAGAAACTTAATGAAAAGTTAAATGGCAGATTAGACCAGCTAAAGAGTGACTTAGTGAAGCGGAAGACATATCTTAGAGTTCCCCTTGAAGTTGACCTTGAAAGGCAAGGATTTGAGTGCAAATAGTTAATTTAAGAGGTGAAAGAAACACCAGTAAAGACATAAGTAAATGAAACAGGGAAGGCAAAGCAGGCTAATTATCATCAAGTTGGTTACCAGGTTACCATTGTGGACAAATGGAGGTCACTGCCACTGGAAGTCAACCTAGACCACATACCTCGGAGATATTCCACCCAAAGGCAAGGGAGCTAGTATTCACTCATCAACCATTGTTCCCATGAAGATATTGTCAGACACATCTGACCTGCCACATGGGGATGTTCAATCTAGTAGTAAAGCTTAACAATTGTAAAAAGACTAGCAATAGAGAGCCATAATTAAATGAGAGAGAGAGAGAGCTGGAGAGAGATACAGCAAAATGTTTGCTCATGCTTAGATGGCAGGCTATGTGTGATTTTCCCCCCTTCCTTTTTAAGATCATAGACACGCTCTAGAGTTAGACAAACCTGAGTTTGAATTGAGAATCTGCAATTCACTGGTTGCAAAACCTTAGAAAATTTATTTAATCTCTTGGAGCCTTAATTTCCACCCATTTAAAGTGAGGATAATAACACCTCAAAAGTGTATTATGAGGTTTTAATGAAATAATATATGTAAGTAGCACACAGCACCTAGCTTGCAGGAACACCAAGAAAAGTTGGTATCACTATTTGTAGGGACCATTGACCACTTTAGCTGCTTTCCCCTCATTTATTTTTAAGATTTATTTTAGAGAGAGAGAGAGCAAACACAGAGGACGAATAGAAGAAGAGGGAGAGAGAATCTCAAGCAGACTCCCCACTGAGCACAGAGCCCCACACGAGGCTTGAGCCCAGGACCCTGAGATCGTGACCTGAGCTGAAATCAGGAGTTGGTCACTCAACCGACTAAACCACCCAGGTGACCCATGCCTTCCCATCACTTTTTAATTTTGGAGCACCCTCTCTTGATCAGGAGGAGTTGACCCACTCCCCTCTTGAAAGAGCCTAGAACCCAGGCTGGGATCATGAGAATCATCCCTATGCCTTTGGATGGTGTTGTAGAGAAAGAAGCACATCACTAGCTCTAAAGTTGTAAACCAAGAGGGGCCTAGAGCCTAGGTGGTGGCTGTCTTTGGAATCACAAAGTTGGAGGTTGCCTGTAAATACAGTTAACTAAAGGAAAACAATGGAGAGAGAGACAGAGACTGACAAGAGACAGAGAACATTGAGCGTAGATGACAACATTGAAGCCCCGTGAACTCAGCTACATGTACAGACAGATCCATACTCTGAATTTTTCTGTTAAGTGAATCAACGAATTCCTTTGCTTAAGTTAATTTGAGTGGGGGCGTCTGGGTGGCTCGGTCAGTTAAGCGTCCAACTCTTGATTTCGGCTCAGGTCAGGGGATTGAGCCCTCCATCAGGCTCTAAGCTCAGCACACCGTCTGCTTGTCCCCCTCCCTCTGCTCCTCTCCCGGCTCATGCACTCTCTCTCTCTAAGATAAATAAATAAATAAATAAAACCTTTAAAAAAATGTTTAATTTGAATTGTTTCTGTCACTTACAATCCAAAAATCCTGACAATAAATTGATACATAAAAACAGCTCAAGCAATGTAAATCAGCTATTGTAGCATCAATACATTTCTTTGTTTTTCCCCTACTTCCCAAGTTCAGTTAGCATGTATTTTTATTACTTATTTTCCCATGATATAAACTTCATCATTTTTTTGTTCTTAACCATGTGGATTATTTCTTTCAGAGGTACTTGCGAATTACTGTTTACATTTATTATCTATATATGTTTAACTTTTTCCATGCTTACCCATAAGATTTTTGCCAGTTTTTTAACTTAATTTATTTATCAATTTAGAACTTTAATTGGTAATTTAATTTTCAATTTAATTATCAACTTAGAACTTTGTCTGCAGATGACTACTGCCCCAATACACAGCTTGACTAATCCTAGAATCAACCAATCACCCCCGGAGTCCTGACCTTAAGAAACTAAGAGAGACCATGAATGCTTGTTGTTTTAAGCTGTTAAATAAGGGAGCAATATGTTATCAGAGAAAGATAATTAATGACAATAATTAGCACAGATAATTAACACAATCTCTTGTCAGATAACTAACACAATCTCTTGTTGTAAATTTTGTTGCATTTTTAAACTAAAACTTTTCATTGGATAAAGATATTTTTCTGCTTTATTTCAGATTGTGCTGTTGTCTTTTTGTTTTTGTTGTTGTTGTTCTTCAGAAACAATTATTATTCAAAGAATTCGGATCTCTATGACACGCCATCCAACTTTTAGCTTTCCATCTGTATCTTTTATTCTTTGAAGCTATGTTTTTGAACTAGTTCTCAAATTTGCCCTCTACTAGAAGAAGCCCATTTTCTACGACTCCAGGTACTCTATTCACTCCCTCTTCCCTGTCATCATTTAGCTGTTATATTTAATTTTACAGCAGTATTTTCTTGCTGTGAATTTTTCACATTGTCTTTCCTTTTTAATAGCCTACTCTTGATTCTCAGAGGCAACGTTCCCTTATATATTTTTGTGCAAACTGAGCAGTTATTTTCTAAAATTGTCCTCTGTTTCTTATAGTAAATCTATTTCAGATGCAGGGAATTTTCCTGAATCATCAGGATAGAATAGCATCATGGTTAAAAGTGTGAATCTGAAATCAGTCTGCCTGGATTCAAATCCCAACTCTGTCACCTATCAGCTCCAAGACCTCGCTTAAGTTTCTTTAAATCTCTGTGCCAAGTGTACCTGAAAAATTGGGGCAAAGTAGTACCTGCCTCACAGAGTTACTAAGTTAACATGTAAAGTGCTTAGAACCACCTCAGCACATGGTATGTGCTCACAATTTTTAGCTATGGGGATATCTGGGTGGCACAGTGAGTTAAGCATCTGCTTTCAGCTCAGGTCATGATCTCAGGGTCCTGGGATTGAGTCCCACAACAGGCTCCTTGCTCAGCAGAGAGCCTGTTTCTCCTTCTGTCTCTGCCCTCCCCCTGCTTGTGCGCTCTCTCCCTCAAATCTAACAAATAAATAAATAAAATCTTTTTAAAAAAATTATTAGCTATGCTTATCAGGGCAATATTCAACTTGTGCCAGGGGACATTATCGGCTCCCCAACCACCTCCCTTAGAGTCTTCTCTGGTTACTGGTCTCCTCACAAACCTAACTCAGAAAGAAAAATCAAGATACAGAGTTTACCTTGGGCTTAGTTAGAGACTGATGAGACCCCATCCTAATACTTGAAAAACTAAGATTGTTGTACATCTGCAGCTAGGATAACACTGAATGTTTAATGATACTGCAATTAAATTTTTAAAAAAGAAATATTTCATAATAATCATTATTTTAAAACTACATTTGTCACTTCTTGGTTGAGGCTGAGATTTTTTTAATTTAACAATTTTTTTTAGTCAGCAAATTACCTGTTTGGGCATCAGGCAAGTATAGATGAGGGACAGTATTACTATTGCTTACAATTCTTCCCCAGCACAGATTCCAGAAGGGTGGGACTTTAGGAATAGGATCCCTGTGTGTTCACCTAATAGAAAAAATACACTCAAGATAGATGCAGTTTTCCGCAATGTTAAATAGTACTTTTTACCCAAACTGCTTTTTCTTTTTTATTAAATAATGCGATGGCTTAATGACTAATTAAATAATATGTGTACGTGTATTCATATGTGTGCACAGAATAAAAGTGACTCTGTAAGCTAATGTTTAAACGCTGACCATGCTCAATGTCTGAAAAAATTCTACATATTCCATAAAAGTTTACAATCATAATTATCTAGATATAATTTAATAAAATCAGCAAATAACAAAAGGATACATGGAATTATCTATTTGAAAAATTAATAAACTTTTGCAAAAGTCATTACACTCTGTATATAAAAGTGCAACTAAAGAGTGCGAGGGGAATAGAACATGAATTCATCAAACTTCTTTTTCTCATCTCAAGAACCTCAAAATCTCATCCCACCGTGGCTTCAGGCTTGACGTCTAGAATCTTATGATCTATCTCAAGTTTGGATGCCCCCTCTTGTTTTGGAAACTTATGGACTAAAAAATTGTGTTATCTACCTTACTACTCCCAACATACAATAGTGAAACAGGGTAACTGCAATTCACTTTTCCTTCTGAAATAGTGAAGAACTGTAGGCACAGAGCAGTCATATAAAAATCCTCTTGTCAAATGTTACTGGTTCTTCCCTATTCTGGGAATGTTTTCTTCATCTTAGTTCTGCTCCCCGATGTAACTCCTCATCAGGTATGCTCCATGCCTGTTGGTTTTGCCCCCTGCAATGTCCTTCCTTTTCCCATCATTTGGTGGACACTTCTGAAGAGGTCATTGGAAAAGACACCACTTTTGGTGACTCAGCAAATTTCTCAGCCTATCTCCTGTCTGTGAAATGTTGAGATAGAGGTATGCATATCTTGCATGTGTCGAAACAGGAATAATTGTGGCCAAGAGGACAAGCTAGAAGGGTTTTTCCATCAGTCTCATTTCATCCCTCCAGGAATCCACACCCTTTGCCAAGTAACTCCGCAGTCCTCTAAAAACAGAATCTACTTTCCCACACCTTCACTTTGGGCTTGGCCATATGGTTTGATTTGGCCAATGGAATGTTAGTAGGTGACTTCTATGCAGTGCTTGAGCCTTGTGCAGTGATGACTCTGCCTTCACCCTAAGCATAACAAGCCTGGGCTAGCCTGCTAGCCCCAGGAGAAGGATGAGAGGCATCTGGAGTTCAGCTTCCCCAGCTGCCTGAGTCTGAACCAAACTGAGGAGCAGACCAGCTCAACCCCAACTGATGCACAGACACATGAGAGCTAACAAATTATTATTGTTTTAAGCCACTGAGTTTGGGAATAGTTATTATCCAACAATGGTAAGCCAATATATCTGGTAAAAGAAATCACCGACATATAAGCCAGTCTACATTTGGGAGGTTTAGGTAGCGTTATGAACTAAATTGTGTCCCCCAACATTCATATGTTGACGCTCTAACTCCCTATGTGACTGGGTTTGGAGATAAGGATGGAGCCCTAATCTGAGAGGACTGGTATCCTCATGAGAAGAGGAAGAGACACCAGAGACTGCTCTCTCCTCATCAGCATAGTGAGAAGACACCCATCTGAAAGCCAGGAAAAGAGGTTCACTATAAAGCTAACCCTGCCAGCACCTTGATCTTGGACTTCCAGCTAATACATGTCCACTAATGAAGCCACACAGTCCGGGATATTTTGTTAAGGCAGCCAGAGGAGACTAATACAGGTAAGTTGAAAACAGCAGATGGTATATTAATTGCTCTCAGTACCCTATATCTGAGGAGAGACACTGGCCTTTGCTCCTGAGGGCTTCTTATTCTACTGAACTTCTAATTTTTAGGAACAAGGACTGTATCAGGTCATGCTGAGCAACTCTGGGTACAAACTGGGAAAACTGGCAAGTAAAAGCAGGTAAGAATGTCTTCAACTGGCAATTGGTGGAAAAGGAAAGTTAATTTATTGACAAAACCCAAGGGTGGAGCACATTTGTGGGCAAATCTGGAGACAGAATCCCTTAGTCAGCAAGTTTAGATAGGCATCCAAATTTGAACTTGAGCTGTTTCCCCGCATTTCTTTTAGTTTATTACACACAGGGTCCCTAAGTGAATTAAGTTCAGCTACTTCAGGTAATTACAGTAACGGTTTTCCTCTTAGCCAGAAAGGTCAGGGAGAAAGAAGGAGAGGCGATTATGCCATGTCCCTTTTATATGAAGCCATCCTTCTTCCCTTCGATCTCATTTATCTGATAAACAGCCGCATTAAATTTATTCTTGAGCTGCTCTGCTACAGCTTCTCTTCTGAAAAAGATCCTCTGGGACTTTTCACTCATGAAGAGAGTAGCCAACAGGAAGGAGGTGAGTTTGCCCTCACTGGTCAAACTTACGTCAACCTAGAGACAAGACCAGTAATCAAACAGCAACGTTGAGTGTGTGTCATGGGTCATGCACTGTGCTAAGAATTTTATACATATCAATCTCTACTATCTAAGGGCAAGTCCTCTTCTCCCTGATAGTGACATCTCCCTTCCTATATTTAGGGGCAGAATGTGTCACCCGTTTCCATGTAGGATGATCACGCAGGTGATTCTCAGTCCTGATGAGAGCAAGGGATAGGTGTGGAGTGCAAAGTGGGAAGCATGCTGCATGCTTTGTCCCCTCCGGACCTAACAGTGCCTTATTAATGTTAACAGCAACTTGGAAGACAGGAGGATGGGAGATGAGATGCTAAAAATAAAGGAAGTATTAGTGTTTTGCGGGCATGCTAGTGGTGGTGGGATGAGGCGAATGAACATGCAGGTCTAACACAGGGTCTTTCACATAGTGTATATCCAATAAATATACTCAATAAATATTTGTTACCTGCATGCATGAGCAAATATTTTTAAATTTAAAAATATAAGTCTTTTCAACATAAGATAATATCTCCCCATTTGCTTACAGAGTCAGAGCCACTAGAACCCAAAATTTCAGTACCATAGCCCAGAAATCATTTTTACCAAGGCAATTTCTAACTTTTTGAATCCTATTAAGCATGTTTCAGAGTCTATATGTCTGCCATTGAATCTGACCTTACCAGTTGGAATTCAAAAAAGTTGATTATAGTCACCTATGTCTGATATGAACAGCATCTACCACATACTAAGTTTGAATCTGGCCAATTATTTTTCCTCCCAGAGGATAATGCTGGAATGACTCCAATATTCTGAGTATTATAATCACCACGTTGTTCTAACCCTTGACCAAAAGTGGGGTTGTCTTAGAGAAGACCATCAGAAGGTGATCCCCACGTTTCACTGATGGTTCAGAGAAACCAGATGTCCAGTGGGATGCCTTGAGGTACTGCACAGGTGTCTTCCATGGACTCAGGTCCTGGGTCAGCATTCAAGATAAGATGCATGAGCTTCTCAAGGGTCCTAGCTACCAGTTGGCCAAATGCATCATGGGAAGGCAGACATTTCTCAATTTAGAAATACCAACACCCAGAACTGCCATGCAAAATCTTGCTATTTGTAGAAAACTATTTACACAAAAGACTTAACCTCTTCCAGGAGACCTCAGAGGGTGTAATGTTTCCAGCACTACAGCATTCTTCTCCTCTATTCTGGGGAAGATGTTAAGAGCCAGTCAATTCGTGCTGGAAGAGAAAAAAAGCAGAATTCGATGTGGATTTAAATTCCCTTGGGGAAAGGGCCTGGGTGATGATGCCACATTGGAGCATTTGCTTTAGTAACAAAAAAACAAACCATAAGAGACAAGAAAATGCCGTTTGAACACATTATGACATACCACACAAAATACTTGCGAACAGGGACGCCCAGGTGGCTCACTCAGTTAAGTGTCTGACTTTGGCTCAGGTCATAATCACACGGTCCTGGGACCGCACCCATTCTCCCCCCACCCCCAGGTCAGGCTCCATGCTCAGTATTGTCCCTCTCCCTCTGCCCCTCCCCCAGTCATCCACACACATGCACACCCTCTCTCTCAAAATAAATAAATAATAAAATCTTTAAAAAATAATAGTAATTGCAAGCAAAGAATCAAAAGAATGAGTTTGGGGCACCTGGGTGGCTCAGTTGGTTAAGCGACTGCCTTCAGCTCAGGTCATGATCCCAGAGTCCTGGGATCGAGTCCCACATTAGGCTCCCAGCTCCACAGGGAGTCTGCTTCTCCCTCTGACCTTCTCCCCTTTCATGTTCTCTCTCACTGTCTCTATTTTAAATAAATAAATAAAATCTTAAAAAAATAAAATAAAATAAAAAAAGAATGAGTTTGGTTTATATGCAGGGACAAGGAACTACCTCTGAAATATACAATTAAATAAAAAACAGCCAAAGTTCAGGAAGGTTGACTATTGACACTATGAGTATTTTTGTAAAGAATAGAGAAATGGCATACTATCTTACTAGTGGTATGATCTTTGCTCCTGATATTTCCTCACTCTGTGACCTTTTCCACTATTTAGGCAGCAGTTAGAATCCCCTACACAGAACAAGGATGTCAATTCCTTACTTTAGAGTTTTTAAATAGGCTTTTGGTACTCCTGGCAGAAATAATAGCTTTAGGGGTTCAAAAGGGAAGGCTTTTGAGTTTGAAGAAGCTGGGCTTGTGAGACGCACATCGTCTTATGCCACAAACCACAGATTTGGAAGAACGTATGCTCAGTTGGCACCATTTTTGCTTACTCTCAGACTAAATGAGGATTCCATGGACTAGTTGAGAACAGTGAGTTAAACGCTAAAAAAAAAAGGGGGGGTGAGCTAGGCCTCACTGTAGGGAAGGGGACACCCAGAGAGGTGGCAAGCATGCCAGAGTCCCCCATGACTTGGAGGCAGAAGAGCAGAGATAGGCAAGTGGGGTAGCCCTGAGACATGGCAAATTTCTCCTTGCGTAACACCCATGAAGGAATGGAAAGAATCACATATTTTCTGAATTACTCAAAAGGGACCCAGAAGGAGCTGAGAGGCCAGGCCTCCGACACCTGGAAGCCAGAATGAGAAAGGCTGCCACAGCTATCTGCACGGGCCAGTGACTAGACATTGAACAGGAACAAGGGCTGCAGGATGCAGGCTGGGAGGCGACACCAAGGAAAGGAACACATGCTTCATTCACCCAATACCATGGCTCTCCACCATCTTCTGTCCACCAACCCCGCAAAGCTTAGTCACAACTCCAGAAAAGGGAAGGGTAAACCCCGAATGCCTCTACCTTAAGTTCTTACCTCCCAATGATAGCTTAAAAATAGAATTAGTCTGTTATAGAAAAAAAAACTATTCATTATATTTCCTACCACCTGTTTTGGCCTGAAGTTTGCCATCACTTATACTCATCTCTATGTAGACATATGTGTTAAAATTTTCTGAAATGGCTAACAGTAATGGAATGGAACCAGAAAAGAGAGGACGGAGAGCTGTATTTTCGCTTTTCCTCCCTCTCTATAATTAGTTTTCAACCACGTATAACATAAATGCGTCCTTTTCCTTGGCAGAGGTAGTGGGGCTGGGGACCACATTCGGGGAATGTAGAATATTGACTCCTTAACAGCTCGCTAGGTTGTGGTGGCATCCTCTAGATTAGGATGTGTCCCCAGAATTGTCCACTGGCAGTCACAGATTATTCCCTTCAAATTGTCTAAAGTCAAAACAGGCCCTTCCCCAACCTGACCAGTTTCTCTTGACCTCCATTCATTCCATTGCCACTCATCATTCCCAAGTTGTCATCATTTTTATGATGCCATTCCTAATGTCAAAGGATGCCCACCAATCCCTAACTGTTTACTGAACTTACCCCCGCTTCCTCAGTGACGTGCTTGAATAAACTCCAGGCACCACAGAACTCAAACTTTAATATCTGCCACGATACTCTCATTTGGTTCATGGCATTTGGTTCCTGGCAGCACCATCACAAACACCCTTTTGACAACTGTCATGGGCCAAGACAATTCACCAGAATAGAAAATAATTGGCAGAAAGAGAGACCAAGTAAACAAGATTATAAAATACACTCAAGATAGAGTGATAGAGCAGCCATTGGCTGAAAATATTTGCAGAGCGGTACATTAATGACCATTGGGCTAAAACACAAAAACTGATATATAGAGAGAAGAAAGTAGAGTCTGAAGAGTTAGCTTTCATTGGCTGAGAGCATACTGCGTCAGAATGAAACTCTGCCCCGTGTTTGGGCCAGAATTCACGGCAGGCACCCATTATTCCAAACAGGCCTACAGGGAGAAAACTAGATTACAATCAGTTGCTTTCTGACTAACAAGAGACAGACACAGTATATCTAGCGGGAAGTCAATTAACATAAAGTTGGTGAATTCATTACAAGGGTGGTGAGTTAATTAACATAGGATTGAGGAGTTCATACACAGCTTAAGGAAGCAAATTGAATTTTCTATACAAATAATTTATGGCTTAAGTAAAGGACTACAGTTTTCTACAACAAACACATGTTTTAACATTTTTGGTTATCCTAAGCTTTCTAGTTAAAATATTACTTTCCCATGAAATGAAATTTTAAAAGTATATAATTTAAAAAATAGAATGACTTAGAAAGCATTTTGCTTTTTCTTGAATGTCACCAAGCATGAAGAAAAGAACTACAACTCTGAAAACAAGAAACAAAGCACATCTAGTTTTGGGGGGAGAAGAGATTTAAGTGTTGTTGTTGTTGTTTTAAGATAGATAGATAGATTTGTTTGTTTGTTTGTTTGTTTGAAAGAGAGAGCACATGCAGAGTGGGAGGTGGGGCGCAGCAGAGGGAGAGGGAGAAGCAGACTCCCCACCAAGCAGGGGAGCCCTTGATCCCAGGACCCCAAGATCATGACCTGAGCCAAAGGCAGATGTTTAACCAACTGAGCCACCCAGGTGCCCCAAAGCACTTCTGGTTTTAAATTTGAACAGGACCTCTGCCCCACCAGGCTTGTATCTAACAGAGGTCTTTGTTCACTCTGCTCTGTGGTTAACAAAATGTAAGATACGCCAACCTACTCTAAGTTTACCTACCCCACCAAGACACAAAATAAAGCAATCTGCACTTAAATTTTCAAAGGACTTCCCTCAACAAGATACACGCAACCAAGGCTTCCCATAGATTAGAACTGGTACTCTAATCTAATCTGATAACGGGGAAGGCCTCAGAGGGAGCGTTCCCACCGCGTGATTCCCACACACTGCCACCCCCACCAAACGCCCAGAAGGATTACAGGAGCCTGGGCCACCAGCCCCGCTGCGCAGGCCGCCGGCTGGAGCCAACGCTGTAGGGCACCAAAACACACAGCTGGCGGTGGGTGCCCTTCGAGAACCCCTGCCATGTGGTCTGAGCACAAGCCTGGCCGCAAGCCTCCGGCAGGGAAGCTAAGCATCCACCTCAACTCACACTTCCTCTCACAGGAGCTGTGGAGTCCTGACTACCGAGAAGTGGCCCCTCAGCCAAAGTTACTCTTCCAACTTCCTCGTGTGCAGTGGGGTAGAGTGTCCAGTGTCCGGGAAGGTGGCGTGGGAGCAGCCTGGTGTGTGTGCCTTCTCTACACTTTCCTCCTCCTTCGGCGGCTCCAGGGAGCCCTGTTTGGGGACGCTGGGGGCTGAGTGTCAGATCTGGGGGGGCCTTAAAGGAGGAGCCTGCTCCCTTAGGCACCGCCGGAAGAAATCTTCCTGCTGAGCAGGAACACCTGTTTGGGACAACAGAGAGGAAGAAATAAACTTCTACTGTGTTGGGTCATCATACATCTTGAAGTTTGTAACAGCAGCTCATTGACCCTAATAATACGCTAGCCTACATGCAAAACCCACTCCAATGTTCTGGAAAGGGGCTCTTTGGGGTCCACAGCATCTCCCCCATCTTTCAGACAATCCATGGTCTCGAACCACTTTTCTGCTCAGGGCTCCGACGTTACAAGTCCCAGTTCATCCCCAGGTTCTTTGTTTTCAGCTATACTGAGGTCTAATTGACAAATGATTATAATATAAAGTGTACAACATGATTTTTTGATGAAGATAATGAAAGGATCCCCATGAGAGTTAATTAACACACCTATCATCTCAGAAATTTACCTTTTTTTTTTGTTGTTGACAACACCTAAGTTCTACTCTCAGCCCATTTCAATCATACAATATAGTATTATCAGCTATATACACCATCCTACCTCCCCCGGCCCAGAATATACCATGAAAGGCCTCTTGCTGCCGCAGTACCATGAATCATCGTGCATTGGTCTGAACCAAGTTGATTAAGAAATACTGGACTTGCGGAGTGAAAAGAGGTTAAATCTGGGTTGAAAATGCTTCCTTGGCCAGTGAAATGTTGGTCAGATGATCTTTTTTCTGATGCTCACCAACCTTGTTTGCCATTGTTCCCCACGTAGGGAATGTACATTTGATCATGTTTCAATGTAAAGGCGATCTGTTTTCAACTTGAGATTTGTGGCCCTGAGATGAGAGTATTTACACTAACTACTAACCATGGCTGTGTGATCCAAGCACAGCCTCTTTGTTATTTCCCAGGAAGGGGGAGCCTTGAGACGTTGGGCCCTTAAGACTCACTGCCGGTTCCCCCAGAGCTTCTAGGGACCATGGTTTGCCAGCCCCTTCTGTCCCCCAGTGCTCAGATCTACATAGGACCCGAGCCCCATAGGTCCCATGGCCAGCGTGCCGCTGCCCTTGCTGCCCTGCGACTTGCTTTGAAGTGTTACGGTCGTTCACCAACAAACACAGCCCAAAGAGGGACAGGAGCCAAGTCTGGGGCTTCCAACCAGTGACACTCTCACAGAAAAACATTGTCTTTGAGGCTTTATCAAAATAGCATGAGTGTATAAAGAATGCATGGGAACAGGATAAACATCTCACGTCTTTATCTGTAAAGTGAGGACAGTACTATCTGATACGTTCATATAAAGATTAGAGGAGTTGATGCACGTAAAGCACTTCACATAGACCCAAAAGCATAGAAAAGACTGGCTTCTTTTTTTTATTTTCCGCCAACCCGGAGAACATAAAATGGCCTATTGAGAAAGCTCAGGCCACAAATGCAAAATCCGTGGAATAACCACCCCACCTCACCCTCCCTGGAGTTGTGTATCTCTAATGTGGCAGTAGACTTGTTCTCCTTCCTCGGTTGACTTTACCTTCTCTTACTGACAGCCATCTCTAGGATACCCCACCCCCCTTTGCAGCCAGGCCCTCCAAGCCATAGCTACCAAGTAACGGGGCTCCTCTTTTTGGCCACCAGCCTGTCCTCTAACCTCACTAACGCTCATAGATGCTGAGAAATAAGTAACATGACATGAGTTGATGATGAAGTGATTATGGGAGTTTGGGCACAAGTGCTGAGCTAGAATTATGAGAATCTGGTTGATTAGGTGGTTCGTGTTGGGAGAACTGGTAAGTGGTTGTGCACGCATATCTCGTCCTCCCCAGGTGATCCTAGACACTCCCGGGTTAACCCCGTAAGAGAAGGGTCTTATGGCCTCTCAGCCAGTACATTGCGAAAGGGTCACTCTCTGCTCTGTCGCTGCTGTTACCTCTGCTGCACCCCATAGTCTGAGCCCTCCCCTGACCAGAGGAAGCTGGCACAGCAGTCACCTGCCTCCTCTGTGCCCTCCGTCCCCAGCCTGCGTGGTAAGAGCTGTGACCCTTGCCTTCCCATGGGCCAGGATGCAGAGTAACGCAAAGGGTGAGCGCTCTCCGTGTCAGAAGGAAAGCACCCGACCTCTGGCCTAGGAATTCAGCTTTTCCCTAGAGGTGATACAAATGAGCTGTTTGCGGGTTTACATTCCAGAGGTAAGGTGCCCAGAGACGGAGTAGATGTGGGTCTGGACTGACTCTTAGGATGAGCTTGGCTCCCAGGAAGCAAAACGTGGCCTTCCATCTCTGAGGGCGAATGGCTCTTGACTGTGTCTGCAGATCTCAGTCAACTTTTCCGTGTGCATCAGAGGACTGCCGTCCTTTCCGTAACCCGTTTTAAATCATGACAGTTGATAACTTTAAATAATTCTCTTTTGTATGTAGGTCATATACACAATCTCAGGGATGGGCTTGCAGAGGGCACATTTCCTTTTCCCTTCGGGCGCTCTACCTCCACAAAGCCTCTCGTTTCTGGAATCAGAGCACTCAGTGGCAGAAGCTGGACCTAAGGTGCAGGCCTGGCTCTGGGGAACCACCTGGCCCAGGGGCAAATGAACAGAAAAGCAGGCCTTCCCACTATTGTCTTCATCTATTTGCAATTCCAAACAAGGCGCCAGAGGGATGGCAGTCCTGACGGAGATGTCCACTCCTCCAAGTTCTGAAGCCAGCAACTGCCTCCCTCAGAAATGCTGGTACCAAGGCCAGTTACCGAATTTCCACCATAGCCACTACCATAGCCACTACTTCATATTCATCTAGAAGAAAGTGGTCAACCCATTTATAAAAGTTGTTTTCCCGAACTGTGCCAGATTGCCGAGCAGGCAAAGGCACAAGCCAATCATCACAGCAAGGGTTAACTTCTCAGCCGCCTTTCCTTCCAGGCTCAACTCCCAGAAACCAGTTCTCGAGCGCAGGAAGTCTGTGGCCCTGAAACTAAATTTGACTCTGAGATCTGTCTGGGCCTTTTGTTGATCTGTGAAGCTCTGGAAAGTGCCAGCAGGAAGCAGTAAGAATCCCTCAGCTGGCCATTGTTCCCAGTCCAACCTCTCGCTCCCACAAGGCAAACCCCGCCCTGCGGCCCCATGAACACGCCCTCCCAGCCGTCTGGAAGCCTACACCTTGCACCACACACCTATGCCTACATGAGCTGCAAATTCGGAATGGGAGCTGAAGCACGGGGCTGGCAAGAAAGGGAGAACTCCTTCGTGTTCAACAAAATATCAGCCCTCAACTCCGTAAGTGTCCCTCCTCCTTTCAGAAGGGAAGTGATCTTCTTCCTCTCCTTCACTCACACACATTCCTTTTGAGCATAAAGTCACTCAACCAGCGATGATTTATTTCCATACCCCAAGAGTCCTCTCTCGCCTACATAAGACACCGTGGTGTTATTCAAATGACACACACATATGCTAAGTGGTAAGGCTTACAAAAAAGCTGGCTACCCCAAGAGCTGTGATTGTTGAGGTCCAAATCATATCAGGAAAATATCGCTTTGAAGGCCCTACATCCTAAGCTGTTGAAGACCAAAAATAAAAAATAAGTTCTGTCACTTATTGAAACTCAGGATGATATAACTTGTAGAGAAAAAAAATGTGTTATGTCAAACTCAATGGCAGGAATATAACTAATGTAATACACATTGGGACACCTTAAATTCTAGCACTACCAAACACGTGTTCATACTCTGTCATAGTATTTTCTAAACTGTCTGCATCAGGCTCTTGTGGCTGTTGTAACAAATTACCACAAATTCGGTGGCTTAAAAAAACAAAAATGTATTCTTGCAGTTCTGGAAGCCAGAAGTCCAAAATAAAGGAGCTTTCAGGGGCCCCCAGGTGGCTCAGTTGGGCAAATGTCTGCCTTCAGCTCAGGTCATGATCCCAAGGTCCTGGGATCAAGTCCTGCATCGGGCTCCCTGCTCAGTGGGGAGCCTGCTTCTCCCTCTGCCCTTCCTTCTGCTCGTGCTCTCTCCCTCCCTACATCCCTCCCTCTCCCCCACCCAAGTCAAGTTTCCCAAGTGCATCAGATGACTGCCATCCTTTCAGTAACCAGTTTTAAATCATGACAGTTGATAACTTTAAATAATTCACTTTTCTACGTAGGTCATATACACAATCTCAGGGATGCACTTGCAGAGGGCACAATCTTTTCCCTTCGGGCACTCCATCTCCACAAAGCCTCCCGTTTCAGGAATCAGAGCCCTCACTGACAGAAGCTGTGAGTGAGAATAAATAAAATATCTTTAAAAAAATAACGGAGCTTTCAGGGCCATGCTCCTTCCCAAGGCTCTAAGGAAGATTCACTCCTGCGCCAACATTCCTTGGCTTATCGCCACATCTCTCCAATCTCGCTCACATCTATCTTCATGTGGCCTTGTTCTCTGTGTTTGTTTCAAATCTCTGCCATTCTCTTACAAGGATGCTTGTCTCTCGGTTTAGGGCCAACCTGGATAATCCGGGATGACTGCCTCATCTTCAGATCCTTGACTGCATGTGTAAATTCCTTTTTTGCCTCATAAGGTGACACTCGCAGGTTCCAGGCTTATGTGGACATATCTCTGGGGGGACATATCTTTGGACCATTCAGTTCACTCCACTGCCTCATTAACATGCCTTGTTTTTTGTCTCACAGTAGATTAAGGCAGACACTTGGCTTGTACACACTGGCATGCCCCGCAGTGCCCAAAACAGGACATTGTTCAGTAGGCCACTGAACTTGTGTTTCGTAAATTCATCTGGAAGTCTAAGATTGGACCAGCAGGAAAACAAAACCACTTCCCACAGCACTGCCTAATGCTGTCTCCTGCTTTCCCTCCTTTCTCCAAAAGTCACTTTCAAAGGAGACTTGAGACCACTGGGGGCTGGAGGGGTAAAAGTGTGGTCATATAATATATAATAATGTTATATAGCAATAATGAGCTCTGTGATGGACAAATACTGTGGATTATGTGTGAAAAGTAAGAAGAACTATGGTAAAGTTGCAGAGAAGTGACTTTAAAAACATCGTATTTAGAGCAACTCCTCCCGGTAGGAAAACCCACCTACCCTCCATTATAACAGA
The DNA here is from genome assembly GCA_028533885.1 of Nasua narica. Lineage (NCBI taxonomy): Eukaryota > Metazoa > Chordata > Mammalia > Carnivora > Procyonidae > Nasua > Nasua narica. The sequence continues at coordinate 165,545,693 of CM052800.1, forward strand.
GGTGCCAAGAGAGACCAGCATCGAGAATTTACAGCTTACAGCCAGTGATGAACCAGGTGCGGTTCAGAGCACACGGCCGTAAAGAGAGTGGGCATTTAACAACAGAGCCCAAGGCCATGTCCGAGGCCAGGGGAACCTGTGACAGATGTAAGGCTGGGAGACCCCAGAAAGTCAGTCCCTAAGCTGAAAACATTTATGATCTTAAACGTATCCACTCCCGAAGGTGAAGCCCCTCGGGAATGAGTGAAGATGACAGTGACAAGGCAACCTGGGTAGCAGGGAGCTGACTGTCCCCACCCAGCAGTGAGGGGGGAGGAGGCCAGTCAGTCACAGGCTGACTGGGAAGTGAGCTCTGCAGCTGGAGGGCAATGCAGAGTGAGAAAGGACAACATCCTCAGCCCGCCATCAGGAAAGAATTTCCCAAAGCAGGCTCCAGCCCAGCTAATCATACTGCTATCCCCCTAGTAATGGTGTCAGAATCCCCTGCTTCGGACGAGCTCGCCTCTGAGTACATCACACTCTCTCCCAACTCCGAGCCTTTGCTCATGCCTCTCCTCTCCGTGCCAGGAATAACATCGCTTCACCAATTCCAGCCCCTCTTGTTTCAGGACCCCCAAGCCTGCCTTCTCCAGGAAGGATCCCATGAGAGACCACCCACACCCACCTCCCCCTGTTCTAAATTGCCTGAGTGATGTGTGTCTGCACCCCTCGTTTTCTCTCATTATCTACTGCGCAGCTGAGACGAAGTCTTCTATTTTGTTTGTATTCCTGCTTGACTTCTAACAAGGCGCTTTTCGTGCAGCAGGTGTTCAGTAAACACCTGTTGAATTAAAGGCATTGTCCTGAAAGTTCGACTGAATCCAAGATTGCTGGCGACTCAGGAACCCAAAAAAAGGGTCGAAAGTTGGTCTGAGGGAAATTTCTGACCAACTCATCTTTCAAGACTCAGCTCCTCATCACTTCCATTGATCTTGATTCAATATGCCTATTACATAGAACTGAGCATGCCCTTCTTTGGACCCCCATGATCCCTGGGCTTATTTCCATCACAGTACCCATCACTGGCTTATTTCCATCACAGTACCCATCACTGCTATTTAAATTTCCTTCATGAATCCCACTCCTCCCATTAGATTCCAAAGACTCTTGAGGGCAGGTGCCATTTTGTTCATGTCTGCATCGCTAGCCTTTAGAGCAACAGTTAGGAGCCCAGAGTTCAAGATCAGATAGGTTGACGGTCCATCTCTCCCACTTACCAGCTGTGTGACCTTGGAAAGCTTTCATTACTTAACCTCTCTAAGTTGATTTGGTTGATGGGCAGGGGGATTATTGAGAAGCATTATTCTCAAAAATTATTGAGATCATCATGATTAGTATTATTAATGCAAGCAGATCATTTAATTCAGCACCTGACGCCATCAATCATAGTTCAATTAATGGTTGAAAGTTCATAAAAGCTGATGTTTCACCCTCTCCCTGCCTGTGCTTCAGCTTTTCTAGGAAACTGTTCCAAAAAAATGATTATGTATACTGCTGCTAATTCCAAAATTCTCTTTCCCTGCCTTCAGAGTCCGGATACGGACAATCCGAGTCCCAGTGCTCTGAATAAACGGGTCCCTGATATACAGAATGTTTCTGGCTTCTCCTGCCCACGGCAACACCCTCTATGACGATTGTCACGGCTTGTCAGCACCTCTGCAGCACCAACTGGCTCACTGCCCCTGCGTCGGCACTGGCATGACATCGCTCATCCCTTTGCCCCTTACATATATGTCATTTGTGCCCAGGTCTCCTCTCTTTCTCTGATCAAAAACAGAAGAATCCATTTTAGAGGATATTAAAAGTACAGAAATCAAACTAGGAGATTTTGAAGTGAAATTTCAATTCTGAGAAATAACGGCTGTAGCCCAGACTTTTAAAATATCACTCAAGCCGCCATGGGAAAAAGAATAACCCACTCCAAAAATGGAAGATACGTGTAAGGTTGTGTTTTACCAATGTGCAGAGTCCTGAGTTAGACAGACACACACACACACACACACACACAGGCCAATTTTCCAGGAAAATATATAATTTCCTATCAAGAAATAAAATCAAGGTAATACATGAGGAAAGTAGTGAACTGGTGAAAAGATTCAAAAATAAAATTTTTAAATAACCAGAATAACATAAAAAAAGAGAAAAGTCAAACCACAAAATTGAAAAGGAAAAATGTTTAGGTCAGCATTTAGTGCTTCAGCTAAGGAAATAAGGTCATTAATATTCTGTAAATCTGTGTATGGAGGCTAAAGTGTCAATGCCATCCCAGCAGTCAGGCAGCCAATAATCCAAACCCCAAAAACTCTGCTTTATACATCCAATGACCCAGGTGAGCTAGCCCTGCGTCAGCACTCCCTTCCCCTATTTGATCCCAGAGATGAAAAATCGCTTGCAGGCACTTGCCAACTTTACACCCCCAGAGATGCAGCCCACTGACTCTCAGACCGGCCCTTGTCACCCTCTTTGCTCCCTACTCCCCACCCCGGTCAGGTTCTTGGGTGCCCCACGAGCCCCCACTGCAGGTGAACGCCACTAATGATCTCGGTTATTGGCGACGTTTATCACTGCAAATGCTAAAAGCCATTTGAATGGGTCCAGTTTTGACTGCTACCAATGCAGGGTCTGATTTCTGCCTCGAAAGGCCACACACCATGGTAATGACAAATGTCAACATTCTGCAGATGGTAAAAGCGCCGTGTCAGGTTCTGAGTCATTTAACATTTTTATTAGTGATCCAGGAGAGTGGAAATGGCATGTTAATAGTATCTGCAAATGGCACCGTATGGGACAATGAGCGTATAACAAGGTAACATGGCAGACGGTCTGGGGGCTCGAACAAAGGAAAAAAACCCAAAGTCAACTTGGCAAAAAGAGATGAGCTAATAGGCTTAGGGAGGATGAGACAAACCACAGATAATGGATGGGCTGGCCGGCCTCACAGATGATGGAAACCCCGAGAGTGAGTCACACGGTCTGTAATGCTCCTCACCACTCCGAGACGAACCCGTCACTGTGGGGCCACTGCGTCTCTCTGAAGCTCAAACCACCGTCTGAGAGGAGCGTGTGCTCTCAGAGTAAAAATAACTAGAATGATGAGTCTGAGCGGATGGGCATGAAGACACGAGACTCTGGGGAGTTAAGGGAGGAAAAAGTCAAGTCTTTCTGCAAAGGTCGCGGGTAGAGAGCGAACATTCCCTCCCCCTCTTTGCTGTGCCTGCTTCTCAGTCGCAAGGTGAATGGAACCTCAAACTCTCACTCTCAGGTTGGTACTTGGACAGCATGCTTTGGGGGGCACAGCTATTAAACCAAGGCACGGCATTAATACAGCTTCTCTACCTGGCTCTCAATTTCTCATTGTAGACTCTCCCACAGAGAGAAGCCCCCTAAACGAAGAAATACACCTCCGAGATTACCCAGAAGTCTCTTTGCCCTTGATAATGACCCTCTAGAGAACCCAGCGCTTTCTTCTCTTGGTGGGGTCTGTAAGGAAAATGCCAACACTACTGTAAAAACTCTACAGAGAGAATGGGGTGCGGTGAGGTGGGGGTCAGGGGCAGAGCAGGTCCCCTCTTATCTGTTTAATCTGAGGGTCTACCAGTAGCACAGATAGTTGGCTATTTAACAGGTTTTGAAATGCCCTGTTGTCATTGGTTTCCTGCCTTTATTCTTCCTCCTTTGTCAGCAAGCCCATCCTTAAGCAATTAACAGTTCATTACCACCTTCAGGGGAAATAAAAGGAATAGAACTGAAAAGGGGTGGGAGTGAAATGCTAGGAGCCCCAACCTGACCTAAGACAGAGCAATGGTTGAGGTGATGTCTTAGGTATCATCTACGATGATCTATAAAAGAAGAATGCTATAGTTCTAACTACAGAATCCTCCCTAGAAATTAAGGTCAGAAATAACATTCCCTACTTTTTGCTTTTCTTTCCATTGTCCTCTTTTTTCTTAAATGTTTGTGTTATGACCCTCGATACTCAGAATCTTGGGGTACCATATATCTTAATGAGAATCTATTCCCAAATTCACAGAAAGGAACATGAATGGGATACATCTTCTCTTTCTGAGACTTTGGGTTTGTTTAAAGAGGTCTCTCTGTGGGAAACCTGCAGTGTTCGGCTTCTTGTGGGCAATGGAAAGGGGTGGAGAGATGAGGGGGGGACACTCTTCTGAGTCACCACAGAAAACATGGGGAAGTGGTTACTTCTGGAAAGATACCCAGCCCATGGTATCTTAGTCATCTCCACCCTGCAAATGAGGTGGCGGCTCAGTACCCCCCTACGGGGAAACAAGAACTTAGAGGGCACGCAAAGCCTCCAGTTCTGAATTAGGAAAAAGCCCCGAAGTCTTCCATTGGCCATCAGATTGGCCCAGCCTATGCCAAGAATGCCCGTGATAGAAACTAGTTCATAAAAATCACAGGCGAAGAAAGTCAGGCTTCTCCAAAGGGAAGGCCAGCTTTAGCAAGTAGTAAATGTGGATATTTACGCAAAATGAATCAGACACACTGAATAGACAAGGTCAAGGACGGAGCTCAGGTCCTGGGGATATGGAGACATGTATGTTTAGTTTTGAAGCACCCCTTTTCAAGATAACAATCCTTCTTGACATGGAAAACAGAATGGCGTCTATTTTTCAAACAGCTTCCTGACTCATTTGGATGTTGAAATGTCCTCTCAAACTTAACATGTCCACAATCAAATTCATGGTGGCCACCCCCAGTCCTTCCCTTCTCAACAAATGGCAACTCTGCCACTCCAGTTGCCCAGATGTAAAATCTTGGAGTCTCTCTTTTGACTCCCACCTCTCCCCACTACACACACACACACACACACACACACACACACACACACCCTACATCCAACCCACCAGCACCTCCTGCGAGCTGATCTTCCAGGTTGCCTCACATTCCCAAATTCCCAATCTGGACAATTTCACCACCTCATCACCACCCAACCCAACTGGTCTCCCCCCTTCCACACTCACCCAATGGAGTCTATTGACTGCACCGCCGCCAGATGATCCTTTAAAAACCTAAGTCAGATCATGTTATTTCTCTATTCAAAGACTCTCCAATGGCTTCTTATCTCATTCAGTAAAATTCAAAATCTCTACCATAGACAACAAGGCATAGGCCTAGCATGCCTCCCCCCCCCAGCCTCATCTATCTCATCTCCCACCAAGTTAGTCACCTTCCTCTTCCCAAGCCTCCTAGCTGCTCCTAGACCTCATGCTCCTGCCTCAAGGCCTTTGCTGTCCCCCAACACTCCTTCGTGTCCTCCAGATCTCTGCTTACATGTCAGCTTAGGAGAGAGACCATTCTTTAACACACCATATAAAATAGTAATCCCCATCTGCCCTCCCTATCCCCTTTACCAGACTTTATTTTGCTCCAAAGCATTTTCACCACCTAATATGTGATGATGAGTTTCTTATCTGTCTCCCCCACTCTAGAAGGGTGAGCTTCATGAGGACAAGTACTTTGTTTTCCTGCTGTATCCTCAGGACCAGGAACAACGATCGATGCATCATTGAAACCCAACAAGTCCTTGATGAGTGAATAGTATCTCCCGTTTCTCTGTCTATATAATTTCCTTGTTATTTTCTTAGGGAATTATTTGGTTTTTTTCCATTAGAAAAGTCATCTTGAAAAATTTCTTCCCAACCTAGGCTGGGCTAGCGGACCGAGTGACTTGTCTATACTAGACATGCGAGCAGAGAAATTCTGCCCTGGGCAGCAGGGATGGTGACAGCAGGGGCCACACCAAACTGAGGTTCTAGGGAATGATTAGAACTGGGGGTAGGTCCAAAGAGAAAAACAGAACTCCGATTAGCTAAGAGCACTAATCTCTCCTCTCTGTGGTTTTTCTCTTAAAGTTAGACTCAGAAAAAGTAACTTGCCCCAGGTCACAGATAATATGTATTAGCAGAGCTGGAAATACAAATGAACTCTCCTCTCTGTGTCCTGGGGTTATTCCCCTCTAAAATGCATTTGTGAAGGGGGAAAAAAAAATGTTGTTAAAAAAACCATAAGCTTATTTTATTTCTGGGTGTTCATTGATGAATCCTTTTCAATCCTAACCCTTTTATGTTGAATATGTTTTTCAACAACCTGCATAAAGAAAAAGAAGGCAAGCTTATCTAATTTGCATAGGACACAAATCTGGGGGAACAGAGCTAATATCGTGAAAAACAGAACGGTGATCAAAAAGATGTTGATGAGCAAGAGCAATAAGCCAAAACTGACAAGATAAAATTGAGCAAAAAATTTAGCTACAAAAACATAGGAAGGGGGGCCCCAGGGTGGCACAGTTGGTTGAGCGACTGCCTTCGGCTCAGGTCATGGTCCCGGAGTCCCGGGATCGAGTCCCACATCGGTCTCCCGGCTCCATGGGGAGTCCGCTTCTCACTCTGACCTGCTCTCTCTCACTCTCTCTCTTTCCTAATAAATAAATAAATAAATAAATAAATAAATAAATAAAATCTTTAAAAAAAAAATAGGAAGGAAATATGACGTCACAGCAATGCTTATGAAAACTATGTCCGCGCTTTAGGCCACAGCAGAGGTTTAACCAGAGGAACCCAGTGGAATATATAATGCTGAGCCTCAAGCTCTCATTCAGGAGATTCTGATCAGTAGACCCAGATATCTGTACACTTTTTAAATGTCACAAGTGATTCAGAAATATACCCCACTTTGAGGACCACAGTCCATAGCAAGATCAGGGTCAGTCACACACATAATGTGGTACCCTCAAACATCAATGTGGTCTTAGGCTGCATTAATAGAGATATAGATTCTAAAATAAAGGTGATCATACTTTCTATTGCACATAGATTCAACTCCTTGTCCATTCATTCATTCATCAAATTTTGATGAACTGCCTATTAAGAGTGAGGCATTGGTTTTACTAAAATTAAAAGACAGACGTAGCCTGTCCTAGGATCGGGCTGATCTTCCTAGGAATGCTTGCCCTAAATATTTCCAAGTTTCCAGAAGTGTTTATAATTATCTGCAGTTCACTCTGATTCCATCTCACTTCTTGGCAGGAAAATGGGAACTTATACTTAGCCAAAGAAGCCAGACTATACAGCCAATGGCTTTAGCACTAATTGCAAAGGAAATTTCCACCACAGCCAGTCTCTCATCTTTATGGTGCTATGTTTCTTTTTTTTTTTTTTTTTTTCAGTGAAACAGAGAATGTTCCCTCCTTCTGCATAGGGTACCCCCACAGAGGAGCTGCCTGTGCCTGGAAATATTACCACTCCTGGACCTCTCATCGATATCTCCAGAACCACCAGCTCCCACACCACTACTACCACCCAGCCTAACCACCTACCCTAACCTGGCTAAGTTGGGATGGGTTCCCTATCTCATATTATCAAAATGCCCCAGGTATCAGACAGGGAGCATCTGAACTAGATAAGGCCCAATGAGAACAACAAGAACAACAACAAGAATTTGATGAAAGAGATATTACAGAAATAGGATTCTGAACACCCAGCAGCTAAACGGATGGGGGAAGGGAACCAGGAAGAGGCAGGAGTCGGGCAGGACCTGCCACTTCGATTCCGGGTCTATGGGAGCAAGGTATTGTCATCATGAGACATTTCAAAATCAGAAAGAGAATTAGGTTGGGGAAGGAGAGTAGGAAGGGACTGAGACAGGTAAAGAATGTTAATTCCACTTTGGGCATTCTGAGATTGAGATCCTGGTAGACACCCAGCTGAAAATGTCCAGCAGATGGTAAAGAAGGTAGAAGTGAAGTAGGTTGAAGTTAAGGGGGGCAAGGGGAACCACTAAATAAATAATCAGATGATCATTGTGACCCTGGAGAGAACAACTTCAGGAGAGATAAGGGGATTGAAGGTGAAATTCAAGCATGAGTTTAGAAGGTAGTCAGTTAGAGAAGTGGGAAAAACAAGACAAATAACAATACAGTTCTTTTTCTGATTATAAAAATTAACGCCATTTTTTTTAAATTTTAAGAATGTATAAAGAAGAACATTTAAATTCCCCATACTCTCAGCCCAGGGATAGCCACCACCCCCATTAACATCTTGGGACAGTTCCCTCTAGACATTTTTCTATGCCTATATTAGGGAAGTTCGTATTTTTTATTTGGATTCATACCTTATATGCAAGTTTTGTACACCAGATTGTTTCATTTATATTATATCTGAAGCTTTTTCCTATGTAATTAAATAGTTTTCAAATTCTGTTTTTAATTTGGGGGATAAAAATCCACCTTTTGCCTAAACCAAAGTGTATGTCAACAGCTAGGACAGCTGAGGTGGTTTCAAATCTCTTACTGTTGTAAAGATCCATCTTTCTTGGGCGAATGGGGGGAAATCGGAGGGGGTGATGAACCAGGAGAGACTGTGGACTCTGAGCAACAAACTGAGGGTTTTGGAGGGGAGGGGGTGGGGGGGTGGGTGAGCCTGGTGGTGGGTATCGAGAGGGGCACGTACTGCATGGAGCACTGGGTGTGGTGCATGAACAATCAATCTTGTAACACTGAAAAATTAAAATAAACAAATTTGGGGAGAAAAA
>CM052800.1:165554784-165712711 GCA_028533885.1 Nasua narica
GGAGGGGGTGATGAACCAGGAGAGACTGTGGACTCTGAGCAACAAACTGAGGGTTTTGGAGGGGAGGGGGTGGGGGGGTGGGTGAGCCTGGTGGTGGGTATCGAGAGGGGCACGTACTGCATGGAGCACTGGGTGTGGTGCATGAACAATCAATCTTGTAACACTGAAAAATTAAAATAAACAAATTTGGGGAGAAAAATAAAAAAAAATTGATAAAAAAAAAGAAAGAAAAATAAAGACAGGAAGTTTGCTCCAGGGAGAGAAAAGTGATTTGAGGGGTTCTGTTTGTTTTTAACACAGGAGAAACCTGAATTTGTTTGAAGACCTATCTAAGAAAACCTGAGACTGAAGGCTTTAAGAAGAAGTCTCTGGAGAAGGCGTGAGTTTATGGGAAGGTGGTGCTCGTGAGCCTTTCCCCAGCCCATGGATGACAGCCCAGGAAGACCCACAGAACCATGGTCACCTGGCTACAGCGGAAGGAAACACAGCCCTGCTTCCCTCTAGTCTCACTGCCCTTCCCTCTTGAGGACATGCTATCCTGCTCAGGAAACTAGGTGGCACTGGGGGACTTATCCTCACATAGCTGCCCTGAGGGCTAATGAGATCACATCTTCTGAGCTCCTCAGAGAAAGAAACTATCTAGATTCAGAAAAAATACTGTTCTAATTATTTCGATAAGAGCAAAATAATTAAAGGCCATGTTGCTTCCTCGCTTCCTGTAGGAGGATCAGTCCAGGTTTGAGGGGCTTGAGGCTGGTTTCCTTTTCCCTCGTTTTCTACCCTCCCAGGAACCGTGGGTCTGTTCCTTCCTCGCCAGCCCGGCCTTCCTTCAGTCCCCTCCCCGTCCAGTTCCCACCCCGTTTCAAAGCACCGATTAAGACCTCCGAATGCCGGCTTCTAAGTTCAACTCACACACACCAGAGCAACCCTTGCTATGTGGCTCAAGGGCCAGATCCCTCTTGCAGAGGTTCTATGTGAGCAAACCCCACGTGGGGTTTTACCTGAGCATCAGCCTATCTTCTGCCAAAAACCCTCGATGTCTCTGTCCTTAGAACCAAGCAAGTAGTGCATTACCAGAAGAAAAGGCAAACAAATCTCCAAAGGGTAAACATCCTTTTGCATATCTGGTTGTCTGAGACTGTCATGCCAGGGAGTAAATGCGGCAGCATTTATGAGACCACGTGCACTGGTGCCCTTGCCAGTTTCCCCGGAGACAATGCTCAAGAAAAATGAATGGGAAGGTTAGGCAGGGCCATTCAGCAGCCACGAGCGCCCTCTAGTGTTCCATCAGAGGCCTTAACTTCCCCCACAACCTGACAAGAGGAACAAAAACGACTACAACTGGAGCTCATGTAATCCTGTATGTCAACGATACTACAATTTTTAAAAACCTAGGAAGCTATTTATCACTGCACAGTGGATATTCATCTCACAATATCTTAATTTTGAATTACGTTACTGTTACCAGTCTAGGTCACACAGGAAATGCTGTGTTCTTTTGACAAATTATTCAGAGTGAATACAAGATCTTTTTAAAGGAAGGGGGAGCCTGGGTGGCTCAGTCAGTTGGGAGTCTGCCTTCCACTAGGGTGGTGATCCCTGGGGTCCTGGGATCGAGCCCCAGGGCAGGCTCCTTGCTTAGCAGGAGCCTGCTTCTCCCCCCCCCCTCGGACCCCCCCCCCACATGCTTGTGCGTGTGCTCTCTCTCTCTCTCAAATAAAGAAAATCTTTTTTAAAAAAAAGAGGAAACGTGGGTCATTTAATTCACTATCCAATAGCAATAGTTACCATGTTTAAACCCTGAGTAATCATTCTACAGAAACCCAGAAAATGTTTCTATGGTAACACCCAGTACGGTCAAAATGGTGAAAAACCATAAACTCACCCTGAGCTGGCATCACTGTATCCTGGAAAGCAAAGTGACAAATAAGTTTAAGCATCATGAAATATATTACCTTTTGATCCTGACTCCAGGAAATAATGCAACAGGATTCTTTTAACTATACAAACAGCAATGTAGACCACAAGTTTATCTGCAATAGCTTTTCACTATTACATTACCCACTTAAAATGATGACTTTAAAACCTCTATCTGTGTTGGATGTGAAATGAAATGAGCTGATTATAAATTGCACGTACAGGATAATTACAAGTCGTAAACTGCAGCTATTATGTGGCTATGTACTATTCCTGGATTAGAATATGAAGTCATGAAACTTGAACATAGTCACGTTGAGGTAAGTAATGATTGCTAGCATTTTTTTTATGTTTTGTTGTTTGCTTTTAATTTTTTAAACTGTTTTTTTAGCTGCTTTTTAACAGATATCTAGCTTAGAATAAATTTTTCAGGTCGACAATATCCTTCTCCAGTCAAGACTAAGTTGTTAACAAACTCTCAGCTTGTAGCCTGAGGCCAAATGATCATTTCAAGGCTTTTGTTTCTAAAGGCCAAGAGGCCTATGAACTGAAAATAAAAACAATAAATACACAATAAAAAAAAAGAAAAACTAAAAATAGCTTATCAATAAGGCCACATTATAGGAATTATATGAACGTCACAATGACTGTAAGGTTGATACAAATAAATTGGAAGAAGAATCTCAAGAAAAATATTAGAACACAAAATTGTACATTCACATCTCTTAACAACACTTTAATCACCGCTGTAGGTACATGGATCAGAGGTAAATCTGAAGGGCTTCATGTTGAGGAAATTGTTAATTCTTACTATAAAGTTTCTGTGGTTTAGGGGTGCCTGGCTGGTTCAGTGAGAGGAGAATGTGACTCTTGATCTCAGGGTTGTAAGTTCGAGCCCCATATTGGGTGTGGAGATTACTTAAATAAATAAAACTTAAAAAAAGTTCCCGTGGTTCAGAATTTTTTTACAACAACTAAGCTTAGAGATTAAAAACACTGGAGTCAATGGGGCGGGGGTGGCTCAGTTGGTTGGGCGACTGCCTTTGGCTCAGGTCGTGACCCCAGAGTCCCAGGATCAGTGTCCCATATCAGGCTCCCAGCTCTGCGGGAAGTCTGCTTCTCCCTCTGACCTTCTGGGCGCCTGGGTGGCTCAGTTGGTTAAGCGACTGCCTTCGACTCAGGTCATGAACCCGGAGTCCCGGGATCGAGTCCCACATCGGGCTCCCAGCTCCATGAGGAGTCTGCTTCTCCCTCTGACCTTCTCCCCTCTCATGCTCTCTCTCTCTCAAACAAATAAATAAAATCTTTAAAAAAAAAAAAAAAAACCACTGGAGTCAAACTGACGTGAGCTTAGTCTAGGCTCACCACTCAGTAGAAATTCCTGTGCCCTCAATAATTTCCCACATGACCCGGAAGTATTTCAGAAGCAAGGAAGCAGTAGCCAAAGCAAGGCCGTTGTCTAAAAGGCAGCTTTGCGATGGGCCTTTCGGAGAACAGTAGTAACATCCAGTTCAGGATTTGTGACAAAGCTAAAAATCGCAGACAAGTTTTCGTCTTTCCCTGAAGGTTCAGTTTAAGCCACAGGAACGGTCATAGGACAGATATGAAATCACAAGTCATGCTCAGGGTCATACAATCTAAAACAAATGACACTGCTATCCAAATAGCTCTAGAAACATGAAATGGGGACAGAGATCCAGCCCAGGGAATGCTTCAGAAACAGTCAAACCATTTAAAGGCAGAACAAAAAAAATGTAAGGTATGTCCTTAAAGCTGGTCCGACTATGGTTCAGGGACAAAGAAATCAATCTTGGCACATAAAATTAATGTTCTTCTAGATGTTTTCCTGGCTGAAACTCATATGCAAGTCAATTTAAGAGTAAAAAGATAAGGGGGAAAAATGGAGATTGCTCACAAAGTAAACAAAAGCCTTCACAAAGACAAACTTATTCTAACAAAGAAAGCCCTGGAGGAATATGAATGGTTCAGCATGTAAGAATATGCATTCCACCCGTGTCACCGTTGTGGCAAATGCAATATGCAACTATCATTGCAGAATGGGTTAATTTCTGAGCTGGAGTTCCCTTTATTTTCATGGTGTCAAATTCTATGTGAGTTAGACTTAAGGAGAAATAGAGCTTTATTTTCTTTTGCTGGAATAAATTCCACTATTCTACTTCAGAACCACCGTTCAGAGTTCTAGGCTGTTTCTCATACCTTCCAACTCCAGCTTCCTCTTCTTGACCTCTTTCCTCCTTCTGACATATCAACCTTTAAAAGTAGGGAAGAGCAGATGGGGGTATTTCTGGGCATAACCCAGTATTATGCAAGGGCCTATAGCTTTTCTTTTCAGAGCTGTTTTCATGGCCCTTAAATACAACACTGAAAGCTCACTGGGATCCCAAAGCTCACTTTAAATGGCTTACCTAGAAAATGGATAGCAACAGGGGAGAAGGGGGTAAATGGGGGAGCAGGTGGCCCCAAGCTGAAATACAAGTGTTAATCAGAGGGAGAGTTTAAAAGGGAATCTTTTTTTTTTTTTTTTTTTTTGTAGAAAAAGAAAAAGGCATCAAGGTAGGCAACAGAAATAAATTGGGTTAAATTAGCAAATTTAGAAGAAATTGAACAGAACAGCCAGACCTTGTAGCAAGAGACAGGGAGTGGGGAAAAGGAAAAGATAAAAAAGCAGAGCTGTGGGATGCTTTGCATCTGTGACTTCAAAAGTGTGAATAATATCCAACTAAGTCTGAGCCACATAATATCCGACTAATTCTGAGCCACACTTGCCCACTGCTAATTGACCTGGTGGTGCACCCCCACCCCTTGCTTTTGGAAGTGGCTTTATGGTAAGGAAAGAATACACTCCAAACAAGAAAACAGTAATGTAAGTCTACATGCAGACTATATACTCATTAACTGGTTACATGCAGACAGTTAGCTCCATCTTGGAGCAGGGAGGTCAAAAGAGAAGTTTGGGGGAACTTATACTTTGGGCAAAGAATGAACATGAAGACTGATTTCGAACTAAAAGCAGAAATGAGAATTCTGGGGCTGCTGACTTGTTGCTTCTCCTACTGGTCAACCACGGAATAAATCGTGTAATTATGCACCCACATCCTCTCCCTGTTCTGCCCATTATCATCAGCCTAGAAGGAACCATAGTCTGGGAAATGGTGGAAGATCATTCTCCCAGGGTCCTATGTAAGTGGCCTGGGTTAGAAGCAATCTATATAGGCTGTTGTCAGATTGCACTCTATTTGTTAGAAGTTAGCTTAGAGTAATCAACAAATTTTTTGAAAATGTTAACAGAGGCTTCAACAAATCCAGGCAAACAACCAAATTTCATAAAGTTGCTTCACAGGGACAGGAAACCTGGCTCCTTCTACCTTGTTGCTCCGCCAGGTAAAGCCTTGACCCCATGATCCAAGATGGCGGCCTCTTCCTCCCAAGCAAGAAGATGAGCTTGAAATGTTCTCAAAATCTACTGCACAATATTCCCATTTACATTCCTTTGGCTAGAATTTAGTCACAAGGCCATACCCAAAGTCAAATGCAGTGTTTATTCCAGACAACCATATGCTGAACTAAAAATCAGAAGTTCTACTACCACAGAAGAAGGAAAAAACAAATGGGAGAAAATTAGCCATCATGGCCCTCCTGTCCTTGACTTTACCACTATCCAGATGGAACAGGGAAGGGAGAACAGAAATAAATGTACAGCAGCATATGTGTTAACTTTAGAAATATCAGTGCCCAAATAGACGCTTTGAAGTTTGATCTGATGTATACTGTGATTTTAATGGCTAAGTAGGTAAAAAACGGACTTTTTACAAGAAAAGTGACTCTTGGATGGCTACTACCCGATAGCAGCAGGAGAGGGATGAGGAGAAGGGTAAACGGGAGGTGGACAGCAGTGAGATACCGGAACCTGAGAAGACAGGCTTCCAGAAGATAGAGAGGAGCAAGGAGGGGACATTAGCTGATTTCAAAAGCAAACACCATCTCCATGATTGTACCACCATAAAACCTCTCCGAGTGTCTTGGGTTGCTGATACCCGCCCCCCATCAATTTTAAGCGCCACTTGTGGCATCCTTACTTAGCTCCCAGAAGCCACATCCTGCAAGACTTCCGGCTCCCGCAACGCACCTTGTAGATGAGCACCACGGCAGCGGGAGGGACAGAGGGCACCGATTCCGCTCTGCTGACGGGCCTGCGCCAACTCCTCCGCCAGGCCCGCTGTCCCCGGGGGGCCAGCCACCAACCAGCCGTGTCGCCGCCTCTGGTGGGTTTGGCCCACCCACCCTTCGGGCCGCCGACCACGCGGCACAATGCAATTCCCGAAGCCGGCCGTCGCCCCCTCCCGCCCCCTTGAACTGCACTACGCACTAGCCGGGCCTCCCTGAGACACCCCTCGCGGGTTCCCACCTCCGCGCGGCCACCTGAGCGCGCATGCGCCACGCACGGGACGCACACCCCCTCCCTCCCCCGCCCCCAGGCCACCCCTGCCTCAGAGCTCTGTCCGGCGGTCCTTTCTCCCTCACCCAGGAGTCCCCACCGCCTCCCGTGGCCTACGCCACTTCCTCGGCCACGTGCAGAGGGGAGGACAGTCTCTCAACAAGCCTGAGCATCCAGCAGCCACTCAGCTCCTTTCCCCACAGGCTGAGGCTCCCTGGCGCCCCGCATTTTCCCACCTCCTCGGCCTCCGGACCTCCGCCGGGTCTCCAAGCTCACCTTCAACCGCATCGCCTCTGGGTGAGAGCCTCGTGCGGTGCCCACTGGTCACCTGCCCGGGGACCTGTTGGAGAAGGTCACGAGGAGTACGTGACCTCTGGCTGACCCGCAGGCTGGCTCCGGAAAGCTGAGGGTTCCTCCCCGCCGCCCGAATCCCTGGAATGGAACTGGGGGCCACCATCCCCGCAGCCAGAGCCGTTTTTCAGGGTGCAGCCCTGAGCGAGCGGTTTGTTGTTGAGACCGTCTGATGGCGTGGCCATGACTGGCCCTAGTGAAGGCATCCTCATAGAGTCCAGAGGCTGGCGTCAGGTGCGGACAGCTACTCAGTTTGCAGTACCCGCCACAAGTCTCCTAGGTAAGTTCTCTCGCTGACTGTGTCTGTCACCGACGCGTCTGGAGCGATCTTCCCCTTTCTTGGGTCTCCCCTTGCCTCCCCTGTGCGGGGACCAGATTTTCCCCCTGGGAAACGCGGAGCCAAGAGGGCTGCAATGTCCTGTACTCAGCATTTCCGCCTCAGCTCTCCTCCACACTCACGTGCCCCCAGAATTTGGACCTCACAGACCCTTAATCTGTTGCCAAAACACCTATGACCCACAGTTCGGGGAAAGGCGGGATCTCTTGTACCAGAAGCTTTCCATGGAAGGAAGGAGAATGCGCAGATTCCTCTAGAACAGTCAAGCCTGACATCCCCTTTCCCTCCTCTTGTCCTTCTTCCCAGAACCAGCAGCTACTCCCCAAATCCCTGAGTGTGCCAAACCTTTGGATCACAAATTACAGAGTTTGACTTAAATCTGATAGATGAATGGACAAATATGTGCTAAACACTAAATAAAAAGGAATCGCCTTCTAAAAATCTTACCATCAAGTTAAAGAGGCAAGAGTAGTAGTACACGTAACATCAAGAATGAATGAATAGGGGACGCCTGGGTGGCGCAATTGGTTGGGCAACTGCCTTTGGCTCAGGTCATGATCCCGGC
Source organism: Nasua narica (assembly GCA_028533885.1). Taxonomy (NCBI): domain Eukaryota; kingdom Metazoa; phylum Chordata; class Mammalia; order Carnivora; family Procyonidae; genus Nasua; species Nasua narica. The sequence continues at coordinate 165,562,411 of CM052800.1, forward strand.
ATCTTGGGATCGAGTCCCGCATCGGGCTCCTTGCTCCGCGGGGAGCCTGCTCCTCTCTCTGCTTCTGCCTGCCTCTCTGCCTGCTTGTGTTCTCTCTCTGTTAAATGAATAAATAAAATCTTTAAAAAAAAAAAAAAAAAAGAATGAATGAATAGCATAATGATGTGTGACAGGGCAGAACTGCCTGGTGTAGTCTGTCAATCAGTTCCTTTAGTACACATCAGAGCACTTGAAAAAACTTATTTAAAAATTTATTAAAACTTTTATTTACAAAAAAATAAAATAAAATAAAAAGCAAATCCATGAAAAAAAAAAAAGCAAATCCATGGGGTGCCTGGGGTGGCTCAGTGGGTTAAGCGTCTGCCTTCAGCTCAGGTCATGATTTCAGGATCCTGGGATTGAGTCCAGCATGGGGAAAATCTCTACTCTGCAGGGAGTCTGCTCCTCCCTCTTCCTCTTCCCGTTCCTGCCCCCCTACTCATGCTCTGTCTGTTTGAAATAAATGAAAAAAAAAATCCTTTAAAAAAATTAATACAAGTAAAAAAGTAAAAAGCAAATCTAAGCCATTAAAAAATTTTCTATTTAGTAGGTCTGGGAGTAGGCTTATGTTCTTTAAAAAAAGAAAAAAAAAATACAACTCAGTTGATTTTGATGCAAAGAGGCCAAAGATACAGCAACAGAGATATACCACAATAAGTATCACAGGTTACATAGAGTTTTCTTGCCATAATCAAATTACCACTAAAATGATTTAAAACTATCTGTTTTCTATACTAGCCAGTTCCATCACTGCACCAATCTCCACTCTTAGCAAAACTGACAACTCTGTTTCAAAAATGAAAATCAAAGGGGCGCCTGGGTGGCTCAGTGGGCTAAAGCCTCTGCCTTCAGCTCAGGTCATGATCCCAGGGTACTGGGATCGAGCCTCCCATCGGGCTCTCTGATCAGCCAGGAGCTTGCTTCCCCCTCTCTCTCTGCCTACCTCTCTGCCTACTTGTGATCTCTCTCTCTCTGTCAAATAAACAAATAAAATCTTAAAAAAAAAAAAAATGAAAATCAAAGACTAGAGAAGCTCCTGTCTGCAAAATCGCAAACATGCTCCTTAACTTAAAAAACAAACAAGAAACCAATTGTGTACCTCTGTGAACTTGAGGCAAAAAATATATTCCCCTTTTCTGTTAAGAAATTACTGAATTCTGTTGCTGTGGGTTGAATTGGGTATTGTGGGAAGCTACTGTAGTTGGTACTGTGAAAACTCAAATATTTTAAACTTATTCTAGCCTTCAAACCTGAAAGCCTTGGGACCACCTCACCAAACCACCACTACCGTGTGTCCCCCAGGACCTTCAACCCTTCACCAGCAGGGTCCAGCTCAGCATCCCTAGGAAGAAAAACAAGAAAACCACAATTTGTTTTCTGTCTGTATTTCCAGCTCAAAATGGGTTCTCAATAAATGGTTGTTGTTTTTTTACTATAATAATGAAAACAAACAAAAAAAAAAAAAAAACAAACCTCTAAGTTGCCCAAATTATTTTTCTGTAACTGAAAGACCTCCAAAAAGGAAAGAAAATAATGAGCCAGTTTAGGGAGATTTCTATCTCCCAACTGAATTTTTCAGTTGACATAGAGTTAGAGGACACCTCAACCTTTTGATCAATAGCCTCAGCCTTCAGGCCAGAAACACTCATTCCCCAGGCCAGACCTGCCCCAACCACACTCACAGCGGCACACTCTGTGACCTCTCCTAAGTCATGGACAGTCCCATCTGCTAGGAGAGGGCTGTACAATTCTAAAATGGAAGAGATTGCGGTCATCCTTTCACCTTTTATAGACCTCCTCGTTTTACAAGTAGAGAAACAGACACCCAGAGATTTAAGGTCACAGAGCTAAGGCCACCCCTTCTGGAAATGAGATAGGAGAAGCCCCCATGCTCACTGCAGCCCAAACTCGGTCTCTTCCGACTTTCCTTCGTTTGGAAAGGAGGTTACAGAAATGAGACTGAACCCCCCTAGCCTTGTTATGACACTATTTTTAGCCTTGCTGGGGGCCCAGGAAAACTCATTCACTAGTGGAAAGGGGACTAAATGCCTTCCAGTGAGTGAAAATCACTTCTCAAGGAGACAGAGGATGGCAGGTAAGAAACCTGCCCTCATGGGGTCACTGTCTCCCTGCAGAGCCCAGAGCTAAGGGGCAAAGGGAAGGCACACTCTAAGCAATGGAGCAGGCCAGGCTTTGGTTCAAGGTTTCCTTTCTGCAGACTGTAGGGAAGAGGAGCTCCCAGAAAAGAGGAGAGTTCGGGAATGCTCCATCTACACTTCCAAGGTCTGGCAGGGCCAAGCGCGTAAGCACACGGAAGAGGATCTCAGCAGCCCAGGCAACCCGTGAGTGGGTCTGGGCAGTCAAGTGCTGGCAGGGGCAGGACCAGGAGGTTGGCCTCCGGGTTCCAGTGCCAGAGGTGTGGGCCGGCAAGGAAGGAGGAGGCTCTTTCCGCTGACTCACCTCCTCCCCCTGCAGCTGCTCTCCCTCTCCCACTCTGCCTGCTCCACTCCCACCTTTTCCCGGTTTGGGTTCAAACCTTAGCAACTAGCTCCAACAGCTAACAACACCTGCCCACTCAAAAACCTGGCGCGCCATCCAGGGACCGGCACAGAATCTACTATTTTGACACAGCACCTTCCGTTGAAGCCAAGATGTTTGAAAGAAAGAGCTCAGCAGGCTGGCTCCTGGCAACACAGTCGCCTCATAAACTCGCATTTGCATTTGCTTTCCCGGGTCCCCACCCCCTGCCCCAGTCAGTGGAGCTCATGGAAACAGGTGGCAAGCGCGGACTCTGGCAGATGCACCAAGCACCCACGGCAGATACAACGTCACTCTCCTTGCAGGTTTCTTGGCACCTTCTGGCCCTTCATGAGCCAGCACCTCACAGGAGCCTACTTCCTGGTGTGGAATCCAGCCCCTTCGGTGACATCGTCCAGGATGTGTCACTCACCCCAACAAGAACTAGGGGCCTGCGTTTTCTAGGTCAGAGGAGCCTCTGCCTGCAGCCCCTGCTGGGTCACAGAGACATAAAGGACAGGAGACAGGGGCACGGGTCATGGAGGCCCTGAGGAGGAAAATGAATGTCCTTAAGCAATGGCAACGGCCAAAAGGAGGACTATGCATCCCTCTGAAAAATAGGGCTCCACATCTAACCACTTACTGTCCCACCCTGGACAAGCCAAATGATGCCCCATTGTCACACAGCTCTCCCCACACTCATCAGCTGTCTGGTTCAAAAAGCGAAAAACAAAACAAATTTTTTTTGAGAATAGAAATTGAGCATGCAGAGAGGAGAAACCCACAAAAACAAGCCTGTCTCAAAAGGATAGTTTTGGATAGTTTACATTGAGAGACTAGAGCCATCTGGCGGAGAATATTGAAAGCAACCAAGAATAATAATCAGTCAAAATCTGCTAATGAGGGGCGCCTGGGTGGCTCAGTTGATTGAGCGGCTGCCTTCGGCTCAGGTCATGATCCTGAAGTCCCAAAATCGAGTCCCGCATCAGGCTCCCTGCTCCATGGAGAGCCTGCTTCTCTCTCTCCCTCTGCCCGCCACTCTGCTTGCTTGTGCTCTCTCTGTCAAATAAATAAATAAAATCTTTTAAAAAATTAATTAATTAAAAAAAAATCTGCTAATAAAATTAAATCCCAGAAATGGGGACTGGAAGAGATCCTTAATTTTCACATATGATGAAATTGAGACCCAGAAAATTTAAGTGCCTTGCCTAAGCTGAAAGTATTAGATAATGGCATCATTAAAGTGGTCATGCTTGGATATGATTTAAGTACAGTATGAACTAAGAAGTGGAGAAACTGGTTTTGAAGAGGCTCAATTATCAAGAGATTTGTACATGACCTTAAAACTTTCCAACACTTGGTTCTCCCTTCAGCCAGGAATCTACAAAGGATCAATCATGATCTCTCAGTCGATCTTGATTCTTGACCTGGTTGCTCTCCCAGATCACACAGCCAGATTCCCAGCTTTGTGTCACAGCCTCACTGCCCAGCCTGAAGGACTCCCAACAGGGAGGGAAGCAGAAGTGGCAGCAACCCATCTAGTTTAGGTTTGCACCGTCCACGCCACCTCTTGTCATTAGTGGCAATGACGAGATTCCAAATGAGGCAGTCCTACCTAAACTTGAGAAGAATTATGAATATTTACCTCATTCTCGTTTAGTTCTGGAAGGTTCTTATTCAGTTTAGTTTACATTTACTTTGGGCCTGACACTTGCAAAATGGGTCCATTGTGAACATGCTTTTGTACACATGTAGTCATAGGTTCGTTGTTAACACAAGTAGGGCATACAGATTACTGGGCAGAAAGTAGTAAACGTTATTACTTATTTCAGTAGAGATACTCTCTGAGGCCCAGTCTCAAAGACAAACACAAATCACCAAAAGAAAAAGACAATAAGAAACTAAAACACTCAGGATTCTTAGCTGCAACCCATGAATTCCACTTAGCCCCATCTAAGCAGTAAAAGAACTTACTGCAGGATATTAGACAGCCAGCAGAATTACTGGGAGGATCGGAAGGCTACATGAGCAGGAACAACACACAGCTATGTTGCAGAGGCTACAGCGAAATACCATTGCCACACCGCTCTGAGATTTAAAAACTCCACTACCACTTTCCATAAAGAACCAGCCAACTGTCACGACACTAGCCAAAAGATCGCTATACCATGTAGCAGAGCTACCAGGCATTTACTAAAACTCATGACTAGATTATATTTCTGATACCGTTAGGTGTGGCGTGTGCCTGAGTTCTGACCCATAGAATGTGGGCAAGAAGTGTACCACTTCCAGAAAAAGCCTGTAAACACCTCCTAGAAATGGTCCTCTCTGGCCTCTTCCATTGCCCACGTCCCTGAGAGACCACATGGAAGGCTGCTCCACCAAGAACTCTCACATCAGACATGGATGTGAGTGAGAAGTAAATGCATATTGTTTCGGCGCTGAGAATGAGATTTTTCTGATAGAGCAGGTACTGCTACCCTAACGATACCACTCACATTGCTCATGTCCAAAGTAAGTCTTACATCCGCCCCTCTGATTGGAAGAATCTAGGTTATATGCTATACCCTGGCTGCAAAAGAGCTTGGGGTTGCAAGTTTTCTGACATCATTCTTGTGAAAGCAGGGTTCTGAATGTGCACAGTTACCAAGAGGTAGAGAGATTGCTTAGAGAAATTATAAACAAAGCATGATCCCTACAGAAAGGAACAAACAGTCCACAGAAAATGAAGCCCAAATGGCCAGTAAATGTATGAAAGGATTGTCAGTTTCACTAGTCATTATGGAAATCCAATTTTATACCAAAAATAGACCACTGTATAACCATTAGATTACAAAAATTGTTTAATTATTTACAAATTGGGTAATGACATGGAGGAATGGATTCTTTCTTATCACCTTGGTCAAAGTGTAAATTATCACAAGCAAAGCAGACATTATATAATATTGTTGAAGATGGACATAGCAACACAACCCAGCAAGTCTGCTTCTAGACATATATCTTAGCAATGGAGTGCCTCACATCAACAGATAAGTGCTTCAGCTCAGAAATGACACGTATTGCTTTTCCTCATATCCCATTGGCCAGAACTAGTCACATGCAAGAGGCAAGGAAAAGTATCCCTCCCACATGTGCAGAGGAGGAAGAAAACTGGAGATCACCTAGTACTAGAAAGCTCTACCACACTTTTCAAAGAACATCAATGTTGAAGCCTTTCTTGCATGCATCAGCGAAGAAAGCCTAACGACAAGACCTTCTCACAATGCTGAGACTTGTTATTGAAGGGTTGCAAGAACTTTTAATTGAAACAGAACCTATAGTTGATGAAAAGGAAATTTTTGTAGAACTAAGTTTAAGGAGGGTAAAAAGTAAATTCCAGGGATGAGATCAGAGTGATTCATGCCTTGCCCATCCTATAAATCCAGTCTATGATGACGTCCTGCCATCTGTTTCATCTGAGTATCCCAGTAACCTACATGTAAAGCCAATTCTCAAGCACTCTTGGTCAATAGTAACAGTGTCTTGTTTATTTACTGTGGTCCATCCAAGGAAGGCATCTTGGTATGCCTATGTTGAAAAGCAGCCAACAGGTAGCAGTGATTAGGCCTACGAAGGGTACAGATAACAATCATCTAGATAATCCAAGTTCAGACAGATCTGTAACATTGAATCCACACAATCTCCTAGACAATTTTAGCAAACAAACCAGCGAAATCCACTGCCTTCCACCTCAATTACAATTCAAATTCAGGTGATGTTTTCATACTTGGTTCTCGCACCACCACCTAGCTTAATACCCACCTGGCACACAGATACTTTGTTAAATGAATGGATCAATCCATCAATCAACCTGGATAATCATATGCAATGCCATCAGTATCTGCTCTACAAACTAAGTTCCAGGATAAACGAACAGCCAGTAAATTCACTACCGGAGCTCAATGGTTGTATATGTACAAGGATTTTTGTCCAAATGCCAAGGGGAGATGGAGGAGGAAGATGGGAAATATCCCAGCTGGCACAGCTCGACGTATCCCACTGCCAAAGGAAGCAGAGGCAGAAATGAATCTTTGTGCCAATTCAATGAATTCAGAGGCTGAGAGATCTCATCCCAATGCTCCTCATGAATGACTGAGGTGAATCATTTATTCTACGTTCCTGTTTTGCCATCTTTAACAGTGTGAGACAGAGGGCACTGAAGTTCTCATCAGCCTCCCAGGCACGCAGAAAGGAAGAGCTTATCTGACTGAAAACTAGGCTCCAGATTTAAAAGCCCAATTTTCCTGCTTGACTTAGAAATTGAGATAAAAATCCATGCAGACGAGAAATTACAAATTTACCTGTGTAAAGCATCTATACCGCCCCCCTCCAGGCCTCAGTGATTTAAGTCCAAATCCATCTTGATCTTTGGAGGCGGTGGTCTCTGAACAAAGTTCTCACAAGACTGTGGAAGGATCATAGCCAAGCAGAACTACCTAGATATTAATGAGTCACTCCCCTCAGAGGATGCGGGCAAGAAAAGAGATGCTGTTGCAAACAGCAAAGGGAGGATCCCAGGAACATCCTCACTCAATTCTGATGGCACCTTCACAGTGTCTGAGTAACACAGATTTCTTCTCAGACGCCTTCTTCTCACGTTTTCCCCTCTCTCAGTCTAGTTTGCTACTTTGACTCCACTTCTCCTGGCTCTTGATGTTATGCTATTAGAGTTTTCCCCACTCAAAGTCAGCTAAAAACAATTCATATTATTATAGTTATCACCTACGAAGGACTTACCATGTGCCAGGCACTGCGCTAGTGCTCCACATTTCATCTCTGTCTTCATACACCCCCATTCCAAGAGAAGCATCATTATTCCCCATTAACAAATGAGGGAGCTGAGGCTCAAAGGTGTTTATTGGAGGACTCGAGGACTCGATCTCAAGATCCAGGGAGGTGTATAGCTACACCTCAGCTGTTCCCTTTTAAAGGTCATATCAGAGCATATCATGCTCTCTTCATTCTCATCTCCAAGTTCAGAAATTGACTATTGCCCTTCCTGAGTGCATTTGCCCTTTGAAAGACAACCACCCCATGCTGGGGGTTTTGTTTTCTAAAATGAGCCCTTGTCTTTTAGGTCACTAAATTTTAGGCCACTAAAATATTTCCAGATGAAAAAAATACGATGCCTACATAATCTTGAAGGTGACAGATGAAGCAGCATTGGCCAAAGTAGATAGAACTACTGAAGTTGGAGGGTTATAGGATTTTAAAACATATTGCTTTATAATATACTGGAATTCTTCCAAAATAAAATGCTGAAAGAGAGAAAGAAGAAAGAATGAAGCTGAGTGGAAACTACTTGCACACAAAATTTAAAACAGAATCAGAGAACACTGTGTTCCGAAAATTGAGCTAGCAAACATTCACCAAAAAATGGATGATAGTAGTTATCAACTGAAATACCCCAAGCTTATAGATTGCAAAACACATTTTTTCCCTGGCCCACAGAGGTCATCATACAAAGATAACTGAAATGTTCATCACATACAAATGATGCACATTTATCACTGGTTGAGTTCTGGTCTACAGAACGTTCAGCAAAGGGGTTGAAGCATTAAGAATGTGTCTGTCTTATCTTTGAGGAATGGAGGTTCCTTCCTAAACAGGGGTCTGTATAACAAAGGAATGACCAAGTTCTCACAGTTCAGTGACAGGATCCCACAGTTCAGAGTCAGGATCCGAATCCTGACTCTGACTTTGCAGGTGAAGTAACCATCTGGTATTAATTTAGTTTCATGAAAGAGGCAACATACCATAAGATTCAATTACTGAGTGACATCAGTGAAAATGGCAAAGAAGGGAAATCTCTAAGTCCTTCTCTCTATAAAAGCAAATGAATAAACTGGTAAAATTTGTCAGAATCAACTTTTTCAGAATGCTGGGATTTAATCAGCACACAGCAAATAGGGGGTGTTTCATCGAGGAAAAAAACAGCTGAATCCTGGGAAGAGTATGTTATGGCATTTGTGACTTAACCCTGGCCCCATCCTGCACCCCAGCTTCACAGTGGTCTTGAAGACAACAGCCTCCATTCCCAGTTCAGTCACCTACTGCTAGAGTGAGCCGGGCAGATCTTTTTCTTAAGGGTAGTGATTGTTTATTTTGACCAGTCTGGTGGTGCCCTGAAGGACTAGCCTAAGGGGTTTGCCACTATTTCACAGAAGTCAGAACTTTCCCAGAACTGAGATAGCTACCTAGAGGGAGGAGGCTAGGGTTGGCAGGGTGGAGGGGGGTGGGGGGTTGTTGTTAAATATATTTAAAGGAAAACATATTAGCTGATGCCACCTAGAGTAAAGGATAAAATGTGGAATGAAAATAGACAAACTGAAAAACTTGGGAGCAAAGGCTAGAATATAAAATGCTTCGGAGAATAAAGGTTTTGAAAAGGTCCCACAGGAGTGCCTAGGTGGGTCAGTTGGTTAAGTGCCCGACTCTCGATTTTGGATCAGATCATAATCTCAGGGCTGTGAGAAGAGCCCCATGTCGAGCTCTACCCTCAGCAGGGAGTCTGCTCGAGATTCTTTCTCTCCCTCTTCCTCTCGCTCTGCCCCTGTCCCAGCTCATATTCTCTCTCTCAAATAAATAAGTAAATAAATTTTAAAAAGAAAGGAATGAAGGAGGGAGGGAGGATGGGAGGGATGAAGAAAGGAAGGAAGGCAAGAGGGAAAAATCTCCCATATTCCTAGGAATCTAGAAGGCCACACATATGCTCAGGGCTGAACACATGTTCACAAAAGACCTGAGAAAGCTCCCAGCGCTCACCTCTGGCTGATGTTCAGGCTCCGCACAAGCAGGAAACAAAGGCTAAAGCAGAGTTGTAAACTGTCTGGCTGAGTGTTGAAGGCATGCCCAACACATGCAAAGCCCATCTCCAAAGAATGGGAGATTTTTATTCAGATTCTAGGCGTTAAAAGACATCTCCGTAGAATCGCTGATGGACCACTAAACTAACAAAGTAGAGATTTCAGTAGCCGTGCATGACAAAGAACACTGACTCTACAATATTAGTTCAGGAAAGTCACTAAGCAAAAAACCACTACAACAAGCAGCAACAAAATACCCTAGGGGAGAACAGGGAGCCCAGCAGGGAGCATCTGCTGAGCGGAGTTGCCATGCTCGAATATTCAACATGTTCAGGGTTCAATAAAAAATTACAAGGCATGAAAAGAAGTAAGAAAGTCAGAAAATAAGATATAAGGAAATTAATAAAAACTGTCCCTGAGGAAGCCCAGGCATTGGACTTACTAGACATTTTACATTAGCTATTTTAAAGATATTTAAACAAACAAAGGAAATAATGTACAGAGAAGTGAAGGAAACCATGAGAATGATATCTTACCAAATAGAAAATATCAATAAAGGGCCAGAAATTATTTTTTTATACTTATTCATTTATTTGAGAGAGAAAGTGCATGAGTTGGGGGGAGGGACAAAAGGAGAGGGAGAGAGAGAATCCTCAAGCTGACTTCCCACCGAGCATGGAGCCCCAACGTGCAGGGGACTCAATCCTAGCACCCTGAGATCATGACCTGAGCTGAAACCAAGAGCTGGACACTTAACCAACTGAGCCACCCAGTCTCCCAGTAAACAGCCAGAAATTATAAAAAGGAGATGAACAGAAATTCTGGAGTTAAAAAATAAAGTAGAATAATAAAATGAAAAATCCAGTATCATTACTAAGTAAATGCAAATCAAAACCACAATGAGATACTATTTATCCCCACTAGGATAGCTCTGTTTAAAAAAAAAAAAAAAAGAAAGAAAGAAAATGACAAGTTTTGGCAAGAACGTAGAGAAAATGGAACCCACATACATCAATGGTAGAAATGTAAAATTAGGGGGAGGAGGCTGGATAACTCAGTCAGTTAAATGCAGCTAACTCGGCTCTAGTTCATGGTCATGATCTCAGGGTCATGAGATCAAGTCCCATGTTGGATTCCACACTTAGCACAAAGCTTGAGATTCTCTCTCTCCTTCTCTCTCTGCCCTTCCCCATGCTCACGCTCTCTCTTTCTTTCTAAAATAAATAAATATTTTTTAAAAGATGTAAAATGGTACAGCCACTGTGTATAAGTTTGGCAGTTCTTCAAAATTACCACAAAACCGAATAATTCCTCCCTTACGTATATACCTAAGAGAATTAAAAACGTATATTGAATAAAAATTATACACTAGTGTTCGTAGCAGCATTATTCATAATAACCAAAAGATGGAAACAATTCAAATGTCATTAATTAATGAATGGATAAACAAAATGTGGTATATCCATACAACAGAGTATTCGTTAGCCATACAAAGTACTGATGCATGCTACAACACGATAAGCCTTGAAAACTAATGAAAGAAACCAGACATAAAAGACCACATACTACATGATTCCATTTATATGAAATGTCCAGAATAGGAAAATCCACAAAGAGAGAGCCAATTAGTAGTGACCAGAGACAGGTGGGAAGGGAAAGTAGGAATTGACTCCTTAATGGGTATGGAGGGTTTTTCTGGAGTGACAAAAATGTTCAGAATTAGATTGTGGTGATGGTTCCACCACCTTGGAGATGTACTCAGAGCTACTGAACTGTATACTTGAAAATGGTGAAAATGGTGAATTTATGTTATATGAATTTTACCTCGATTTTAAAAGAGAATGTGTGTGTGTGTGTGTGTGTGTGTGTATTGTGTGTGTACCATGATATTAAGCTATCGAAGCTATGGTCAGTCCCTAGACTAGATGTGAAGCCCAGCTCCACCAGCTAGATGAATGAGCAAAAAACTTAACCTAAGTCTCAGCTTCCTATGTAAAAAAATAGAATAATAATAATAACAGTAATGCCTCATAGAGATGTTAGGAGCCTTCACTGAGCTAATGAAAGAACATGTCAGGGGCCCTAGAACATAGTAAGCTCTCAGGAAATAGTGCAAAACACAAATAAATGCTCAGATATCAGATACCTATTAGGTAGAGGCAATGAGAGAGAAGGCAGGTAAACAGACTCCTAGTGGGAAGAATGCACTCATAAACCCGCAGAAACTTTCTTGTCTTGATACTTAACTAGTAGGAATTTGTAATTTTTCAATCATTCTTTTAGATTTGCCTAGAAGGACTCAGTCCCCTAAACACGTAATACCTGATAAAAATGACAAAGTTGGTGGGTGCCTGGGTGGTTCAGTGGGTTAAAGCCTCTACCTTCAGCTCAGGTCATGATCTTAGGGTCCTGGGATCAAGCCCCAAATGTATTGGGCTCTCTGCTCAGCGGGGAGCCAGCCTACTTCCCCATCTCTCTGCGTGCCTCTCTACCTACTTGTGATCTCTCTCTCTCTCCCTCTCTCTCTCAAATAAATAAATAAAATAAAATAAAAAATAAAATAAAAAGACAAAATTGGGACACCTGGGTGGCTCAGTTAGTTAAGCCGCTGCCTTCGGCTCAGGTCCTGATCCCAGGGTGCTGGGATTGAGTCCCACATCGGGCTCCTTGCTCAGCGGGGAGCCTGCTTCTTTCTCTGCCTCTGCCTGCTTGTGCGCTCTCTCTCTCTCTCTCTCTCTCTCTGACAATTAAATAAATAAAATCTTTATTAAAAATGGCAAAATTAAGTCATGAAATTAAAATGTTGAAAGCCTGTACACACACACACACACACACACACGAGAGCCTGACATAACATAGTAGTTCATCTTTAATTAAACAGCATCAGGAATGACTGAGGAAAGCTATTCATTGCAAGGCAAGAGAAGTGTTGTGAATTTCCATTTTGTGCAATTCACCAAAATTAAAGTTCTGCATGACCTTCTTATCTTTGCCCATACATATATTTCCAATGGCCAACTCAAGTGTGAACTTAGTTGAGCCTTTCCAATCACCCCAGCTTAAGATACGACCTCTTCCACTGAGCTTCTCAGGAAAAGAAGGGAGGGAGGAAGGAAAAGACATTAATTCAAAAATCCCAATCTCCTATCATAACCTTTCCTTTCACATCACTTTCTCAAGTTCCTCCCCTCCCAGTCGTCTTCAATGTCCCCAATACATTGACACCTCTGTCATTGTATCCAGCACATCCCTCCTCATCCAACTTCAATTTCAGTGTCTAACATTGCATTTGCTCTCTTGCAAATACCTTCAATTCCTTGACCTTCTCCTTCCAAATTAAAACCTTAACTGTGCATGGATCCAATATCACTTACCTTCTCTGTGCCTCAACCTGAACCATTAGTTACTGCTGGAGAAAAACTCCCAGCTAGGCAGAATAGTCACAAGTCAAATTCATAGTGACCAACTTCAGATTTGCTCCACCATGCCAAAAATCTTCCTAATTTTCTCTGCTAAAGGCCCTCTCCCATTTTCCATTATTATTTCATACCTTTCCACTCCACTAAAACTCTTTCTCCTTGCCTTCTGCCCTCAGCTGGTGATCATTCCTCATACTTGATGGAGAATACAGAACCCACCATACCAAGTCTCATGTTTCAACCACCAACCCTCCATTTGCAACTGTTATCTTCTTTTACCTTCTATTACACAAAGGAATAGCCTTTCCCTTGATGAAATGCCTATTTATCCATATCTGCTCTGGACTGAATCTTCCCTCCACTCAGAGCCTTACTCTATACCTGGATGTTAATACAGCTAGTTCTGAGTGATCAGGGGTGATCTGGTTTCGTTTTCTTTTTTTTTTCTTTTGCTTATCTTTAGGACATCCATTATCACAGATGACTTATATAATTGTTTGAAGAAGAATTTCAGAGAAATTGTCATCTAAAAGTTCTGACAGGCTTGGAGATGTGGTAATGCCCCTTTGTGCTTGGAGTCAGTGTTCAGCCACCACTTAGTGTTGGGGGAGGAACAGAAACTAAATCCAGCCAGCCAAGAAGCTAGATGAGCCCGTCTTGAGATCACATTAAGTGCTACCGAATGTAATAACTACGTCTTGACAGGCCGTATATTTCAAGCCTCTCCCATAGCTGATTTAATTGTCACTAATTTTCTAATTTACCTTAATCATAAAAACTGAGTCGAAGAGGTTACCTAATCACTGATCTCTGAGAGAGGAGTGAATTTAAAAGGAGGCAGACAGCATTTGAGAGGCTGTGGTGTGGGAGGATTTACCTCCGCGGAGCCGCTTTTCTTGTCAGTGAATCACACAGTCAAATTACAGGAGAAAGTGACAGAAATTGGGCTAAATTCCAACTCGCAGTGTTGGGAGATTATTCATCAACCCTACAGCATCAGCTCTCTGTTTGGCAAGGGATGCAGCTTCTAATTACGCACTACTCCCTATGGGCCACCCCACAGGACCTTTATTTTCTCCACAGTTACTAATCAGCTATCCCCAGTTAACAAGAAGATCAGATCTAGAAGTATGTAAATTCACCCTCAATTCTTTCTCCTCATCACACAGCGGGACACCTTAGGAGCTCACTAACGAGGTGCCCAGCCAACTAACTAACAAGCTGGCTGGCTGCTATTCTCAATGATCACCTCCAAAATGGGATTTTTTTTTTTAATTTCAGATACATAGGGCCAGTTCAATACACTGAAATGCATAACTTTCCTGCACCTTCCTTGTAAAACTTTAACTAAATTAGGCAAAGTTAAAATTGAGTAAATTTTTAAAAAAATATTGAAGAGGGGTGCCTGAGTGGCTCAGTGGGTGAAAGCCTCTGCCTTCAGCTCAGGTCATGATCTCAGGATCTTGGGATCAGCCCCACATCGGGCTATCTGCTCAGCAGGGAGCCTGCTTCCCCCTCACCCTCTGGCTGCCTCTCGGCCTACTTGTGATCTCTTTCCTCTCTGTCAAATAAATAAATAAAATCTTTAAAAAAAAATTGAAGAAATGCCCAGCCAATGGGGCATTCAGAGGGGCACAATTCAACACCTGGGGACTTTTAGGAATGTCCCAAGAGAGTGAGCCCTCATCTGTATTTCTGTTACTAAAATGCCTGCCTTCTGATGTTTCTTCCTCTAACAACTTCAAATTAGTATTCATACTCTGAAATGAACCATATGAAATTACCGATCTTTGATGATTTTTGACCTAAAATCGTGGCAGTTTCATATAGTTCAGCCTCATGCACAGGCTCTCAGAGGCTCTTTGGAGGCAGTTGAGTTTTTTCAAGCATAAAGATAAATAATGATAATAATAATGGTAATAACTAACATATTCTTGGGATCTTTCTATATGCCAAGCACTACACGCAATTCATTCAGTGCTCACAACATTTGAACACTCCCATTTCACAGATGTGAAGATTGAAGCATAAGGAGATCAAGTAAGTTGCTCAGTGTCAGAGACTAGCAAAGGCTAGATTCAAACACAGGCTTTCTGACTGTGCAGGTATTAACTACCACACGATCTTCCTGAAAAGTTTCTATTGATAAGTGGGGAAATAAAGTAAAAAACTCCCACTGGTTCCAAATACTTTTCTAGCCATTCAAACTTCTCCTTTTTCACTTAGACCCTCTAAAGGAGAACGTGACACATAGATGCTAATGGTGAGTTTATCGCTTGCAACAGACTTAAGTTCTGGATTTGCAGATTTGATAAGCTCAGTTATGTAGTATTGCTTACAGTTAAGAAGCTACTGAGCTCTCCATGGGGTTAAGAGACCAGAAAATAGAAGACAGAGAGAAAGTGAGAGCACATGCGTAACTACATGTCGTGCATGTGCATCTCTGTGAGTGTGCTCTGTTGATGTAAATTAGTCTGTGATGAATGGTATAAAGTCCTTTGACAGGTTAAATAGAACACTGAAAATTTCTAGTTTTATTGGAAGGACAGACTTAATATTCTGAAAACAACTCCCATCATTAATACAGGGGAAAGTCAGGTGAAACATCCTTTTCAATGCATAGCTAAGCTCACGGAAAACTAATAGAAATTCCCAAAGGCCAGAACGGAAGAAGTTACTAAAAACCAGAGCAGTATATGATTGAGCTGATGGGGAGCTAATCTAGATTGGTAGGCTTTACTTCCACGTTGACTCATCTAAGGAATGCAAAAGGTCTTAAGACTCTCAAATAGGGAGTTGAAACTGGGGTCCTGCCTACTCTCCCTCCCTTAAATTTTACCAGCATGAGGAGATGGTGTGGAAACTTGTCTCTTTTGGCCTAGATTCTAAGTGGGGAAACAAAAGGAGTTTCCTTTTGTCCAATTATGGATCAGTGCTACATTGAGAGTCCAGGAACTCTCAAGCCAAAATTAACTCATAAATAGCTCCCAGGATGGACAAATATGTAATATGTATGTATGTATGTACATATGTATGTAACAAATATGTAATAAAGTTCAGGTAGAGGGAAATCAGGCCCTCAGAACTTCAGATGCTTAAATAATGATCAAATGAAGACTATAAAATGATTAATGACATTTCAGAAAGGAATTAAAACATGAGAAGATAAGACGATGGAAAAAACTTCTAGAAATGAAAATGTAATCACTGAAACCAAAAACCCATTAGTCAAATTAGGCAGCAGATTAGACACAGATGAAAAAGGAAACAGAACTAAGGAAATTACACAAAATGCAACAGAAATAGAAGATGGAAAATATTAGAGTTTAAGACACACAGAAGATAAAATGAGAAGATAAACATATGTCTAATAGGAATTTCAGAAAAAATAGATGTGAGAGATAATATTCAGAGAGATATGGCTGAGAATTTTCTAGAATTAGTGAAACACTTGCATGCTTAGACTCAGGAACCACAAAAAAGTACCAAGCAATTAATACGGAAATAAATCTTAATACCTACTCACATTATAGTAAACTGCAATACACCAAGACAAAATATTTTAAACACCAAGAAAAAGAATAGATTACCTACAAAGGAATGAGGAAGAGCAGACTTCTCAACAACAATAGAAACAAAAGCATAGAATATCTCCAAAGTGAAAAAGAAAATCATTGTAACCTAGAATTCAACACAGAGAAGTTAACTATCAATAAAAAAAAATGAGGGCAAATGAAAGACATTTTGGGACGCCTGGGTGGCTCAGTGGGTTAAAGCCTCTGCCTTGGCTCAGGTCATGATCTCAGGGTCCTGGGATCAAGCCCCACATCGGGCTCTCTGCTCAGCGGTGAGCCTGCTTCCCCCCCTCTCTGCCTGCCTGCCTACTTGTGATCTCTCTTTCTCTGTCAAATAAATAAATAAAATCTTTTTTAAAAAAAAAATGAAAGACATTTTAAGACAAAGAAAGAATGAGAGAGTTGACCTCTGCCAAACTTTGAAATTAATTCCAAGGGATGTAATTTAGAAAAAAGGAAAAGGAACTAGAGGAAAGAAGTAAAATACAAAACGTGGTCAAATGTGGATAAATCTAAACAGCATTGACCGTACATAATGCTTAATTTTCTGTGTCAGCTTAACTGGCCAGGGGGTGCCCAGGTTAATCACTGTTTCTGGGTGTGTCCATGAGGATGTTTCTGGATGAGATTATCATTTGAATGTAGACTGCACCACACCCAATCCACTGAAGTCCTGAATAGAACAGAGGCAAAGGAGAGGAATTTG
Source organism: Nasua narica (assembly GCA_028533885.1). NCBI lineage: Eukaryota > Metazoa > Chordata > Mammalia > Carnivora > Procyonidae > Nasua > Nasua narica. The sequence goes on from CM052800.1 coordinate 165,579,512, forward strand.
CCCCTTTTTGCTTCCTGCCTGCTTGGGTGAGTTGGGACTTCTCATCTCATCTTTTCCAGCCCTAAGACTGAGATTTAAACCATCTGCTCCCTTGGCTCTCAGGCCTTCAGATTCAGACTGCATTACACAAATGGCTTTCCTGGGTCTCCAGCTTGCAGACAGATCTTGGGACTTCTCAGCATCCATAATTGTGTGGGCCAATTCCTCATAGTTGTATGAGCCAATTCTTCATAAGAAGCCAATCCCTCAATTCCTCAATTTTTCAAACAGGAAAAAAAATGCATAAGCCCCCAAACTGGAAACTAAAAGAAATCTGTGTCCTCAAAACATATGCAATAGTGAAAGATATATAGATATAGATACAGGCACACATGTATACACATATTTATGTGTGTATAATATATTTACATATCTATTTACATTTATATATGTATATATATACATATATACATACATATATACATGTATTTGTGTGTGTGTATATATATATTATACATATATATAATATATACATATATCCTGGTTTTATTTCTCTGGAGAAACTTGACTAAGTAATCTACCATATAAAACAATAATGAAAAGTGATAAATTTGCAGGGGAACAACACATTGTAGAACTAGAATACTAAGTATAAAATTACTGGGAGTAATTTAAGATTAAAGGGTTTTTTTACATACATAGTTCTGGAGGAGGTTGATTTTATCGATTAATTTCCAACTTTCTTTTTTTTAAATTTTATTTATTTAAGTAAGCTCTACACCCAGTGTAGAACTCACAGCCCTGAGATCAAGAGTCATATGCTCTTCTGACTGAGCCAGCCAGGGGCCCCAATTTCAGACTTTCTGAAATCAAGATGCAAGTTAACTAAGAGAAATTGAACACATAACTTCTTAGTTGGCTAAGAAGAAAAATGTGAATGCCTACTATAACACCGTCACTGTTCTAAGCAATCTGGATATAGTATAGAACAATATAGACAGAAAATATATAATGGAAAAAATAATAAGGTAAATTAATGTTAGAAAATAATACATGCTCTGGGGGAAAATGCAAAAGTAAGGAAGATGCAAAGTCCTAGGGCAAAAATAGGGACTTAGAAATTTTAAGTAGAGAAGTTTAGCTTCATTATTATTGATCACCAAATATAATTCATTTTCCATTTCCAGATCCAGGCTAAGATTGTACTTCCTTACCGTATACACATTAGGTGTAAACACGTGATTCGTTTTGGCCAATGAAGAGCAGAAATGGCATGTGTCATTCCTAGACAGAAGCTTTAAGAATAGTGCATGATTCCCCACATGCCTTTCGCTCTGCTGCAGTAATTGCAGAACATGCCAAATGGAAGCTCCCATCAGCCAGAATCCCCGAGGAACTGTGATGAGCAGAAGCCCTGCCAACCTGTGTAAGACACTCAGTGCGAGCTATGTGTTGATGAAGCAAATGAGCTGTGGGGATTGTTTGTTACTGCACAACACGCTAGCCTAACTGACGCAAGTAGTTGGCGTAGACCTCACTGAGGTGACAGACGATGGTAGCTTGAACGTGCGTGGCAATCGTGGAAAAGATGAGAAGTCATCAGAATCTGAATATATTTTTACACGGAGAAAAGAGTCAAGTCATCTGTGACAGAAAATGGCAGACCAGTGGCAGCAGACCCCATTGGTTCTGATAGGATGTCAGAGACGTCGTGTGTGAAAAACCACTCTAATACAAGCAACCCTTACATTCTGGTAACAATCTGGGAGGAAATAAATTATCTATCTAGCAGGTCTGCGACAACACAAACCAGCTAAATAGTAAAAGTTAAGAAAAAGAGCGATTTCACCACCCAGTCTACTTTGATTAGTGGAGCATGATTGCCCTCTAGTGATGAACAAAAAAAATGAACTTAGAAAAAGCCAGATGGCAACGAAAGCTAGTGGGAAATACACATTTTAAAATTATGGGCTCTCTTTGTGCCATGACAGGCTACTTTATAACAACTTTTAATTAAGAAATACCATGAGCAGTTCTATATCAGGGAAGATAAAACCTGGCATTGCTTTGCAAAGTTATCCATAATATTCAAGAAAGCAAGAATCCTGAAACCCATTAGTGAAAGTACAGGACTCTTGTGGGTATACAAAGTAGTAGTATTTATAGTGATAACAACTGTACAAATCTTTTCTTTTCTTCCATAAAGAAATATTTAGTCTCTTGGTTTTTGGTTTTTTAGTCAATTGCAAAAGTCCAAAATGGTGGAACAGCGTGGCGTTTTTTTTCTTCTCCTCCTCATAAGCTGAATATGAAGTAGTAGAGATCTAGCTGCCTAAAAGGCTGCAATAATAAAATGTTCATTCGTTAAGGATGTTAAGGATATAGCATTAAGGATGTAGCATATCCTTCCTACATCCTACATTAAGGATGTAGCATATCCACTAAACTTTGTACTTGTATAACCAGCATGATTTATTTAATCCACTTGAGGAACAAATATTTGCATCTCTTAATTTTCTTAATTAAGTTGGGCCGGAACCCCAATATTTCAGATTATTTTTTAAGTAATCTCTATATCCAGTGTGGGGCTCAAACTCACGACTCCAAGATCAAGAGTCACATGCTCTACCAAGCCAACCAGGAGCCCCTCCAGTATTTTAGATTAGCTGGAGGCATAATACCTTTCAAGGTACCTCAATTCCTCCCCCACCACCAACCCCCACTTATTCAAGAATTCCAAGGACGTTGCCCAGAGTGGCTGAACTTCTCAAATGCCTTCTGGAGAGCAGTCTGGAAAATGTGATCCATCCACCAGCCGACCAAATTGTCAGGTACATTTTGAAAACCGCCCAGGCTGGTATATTCTTTTCCTCTGCTCTTTTCAGTCCCTATTCCTGTGGAGACCACAGGGTGCCCTAATCCTTGATTTCCCAGGTTACAGTTCTCTGGTTTCCACCTGCACCTTCAGCCGTTCTTTCCAAAGCACACTCATTATGCCCTGGTGTAAGTTAAGAGCTGGGGCAATTCCAGTTCCAGGCATAGCCACAAATTAATTCAGAACCTGATTTCCTCCAAGACCATCTAGAATTTCATAATAAGCCAGAATCCCCAGTCTAAACTCTTTCTTCTCTACCTCAGCAAGAGCTGAGATCCAGGAGATAATGATTCATGAGGAACTCCAAAAGAGAGGGGTGAAAAATATGGCTACATTCTTTGTCAATAGTCACCTTGGTTTCCAAGAAAATTACTTCCTCTTAAGCAACTTTTGATCTCTGCATATTAAAAAATATTAAAAGAAGTAGCCTTCATCAAGCCATTTTTTAAAGTCCTACTATATATTTCCTCAAGAGCAATGGCTCGCCTACTTACCCTATATTTATTTACTTAAGAAAAGCCACAAAGAGAATCTTAGAACAAAGATCTGCTTCAGAGTGACTCACTTTACCCACCCATGCAGAAAGAGGGAAGGCCATGTTTAAATAGCACTCCTCTTAAATCCAATTCCTGAGTTCAGTCTGGGTGCCACATTTAAGCATGGATAGTACCACTCTAGAAATATGTCTTACAAATCTAAACACACACACATACACAAATATGAATGTCTAAACTACAAAAAGGAGTGATTCTATCATTTGAGTGGGGGTCCATCCTCTCTTTGCAGAGTGATCACAACATAAACATATATGCTAAAGATATCTGTGTGTTCACACATTTTTGAAAATAGGAAAAAATTTTAAAATATGATAAACGTTTAAAAATAAAAGAATGGGGGCACCTGGGTGGCTCAGTGGGTTAAGCTTCTGCCGTCAGCTCAGGTCATGGTCTCAGGGTCCTGGGATCGAGCCCCGCATTGGGCTCTCTGCTTGTCAGGGAGCCTGCTTCCCCCTCTCTTGCTGCCTGCCTCTCTGCCTACTTGTGATGTCTCTCTGTCAAATAAATAATCTTTTAAAAATAAACAAATAAAGGAATGGGCAGAGTTATGCTATATCCACGTGATGGAACACTATGCAGCTGTTAAAAGAAAATAGATCTATTCTTTTTTTTTTAAACGTCAACATTGTTTCTTCCACCATTTTTTTAAAGATTTTATTTATTTATTTGACAGAGAGAGAGATCACAAGCAGGCAGAGAGGCAGGCAGAGAAAGAAGGGGAAGCAGGCTCCCCGCTGAGCAGAGAGCCCCATGTGGGGCTCGATCCCAGGACCCCAAGATCATGACTTGAGCTGAAGGCAGAGGCCTTAACCCACTGAGCCACCCAGGTGCCCCAAAAGATCTATTCTTTAGGGAAAAAATTCTTGATATCATTATTTCTAGAACAAAAACGAAATGCTTTTACAAGATACCTCTGGGTAAAGAGACCACATTGAGGGGAGCAGAAGAAGGGCTGTGTGGAATAGGGAACATGCAGACTTCTTTTGTTTTTCTCTTTATATCCTTCTAAACTAAATGTTTCACAAAGATTTTGTATTACTTTTATTTCTTAATTATGGAATATTAGTTATTATTATAACCTAAATTATGTTATGATTATAACCTATTTATGTTATCATGGTAACCTAAAAGTATTCATTGCACATTAACTATATAATTTAACCTAAATAAATATAACTTTATTTAAATAATTTAGCTTAATAAATATTCATAATAATGAATGTTTCTCTTCTGGTATTGTGAGGAAACTAGAAAAGATTGTGCTGGGGAGAAAAGATAAATATTATCAAACTTAGAATGGTGACCACATGGCCAGGGAACCTAAAAACTAGGTAAAGTAAGAAACAATTGAATGTGTTTGGGATGTTTACCTTGGTCAAAGATAGAGCTACCTGCAAATATGTAAAGTAGGAGAATTCTACTTTCAAGTAATTAAACAATAGATGATTTGGACCAATGTTATCACACAGGGAAACTAGCAATACTGAACAAAATATGAAAAGATATTTTCGTGAAGGCACCATAGAGCTAACAAAATCATAAGGATTTATGGCTTCTGGATCCAGGAGAGGATACAGGCCTCTATAAATCATGTGGCTAGAGTTCTATTATTGTACTTCATTCACTATAAGATGCGTTCCTTAGAAACAATGCAGTGTGGACTGCTGTGATGCTTAATATAGCATTCTGTAAGCCCACATATTGTTTTTCCAAGAAGCATTGTAAGTGGCAGAGGCAAACCCAAACCTAGAGTAAATGTCTATTCCAATGACAAACCATGACAGAGGTGGTCTAATGTAATCAAGATGTCACCAGGTGGCTGGCTGGTCCCCCAGGAAATGGTACCATATGTGGAGCTCCAGGTTGATCTCTGCTTTTGGAGACAGGGCACTCAGCAGTGACTATAGCCAGATGAATTTCGGCGAGTGAAAGCCTCTGTTGCTAAGTCTATACTTATCCCTCTATACTATACTCATCCCTCTCCCCACACTTTTTTCATGAACCATTTGAGCAAGAGTAGGGCTTGCTGAAGAAAGATGCAGAATAATAGCCATAGAAAATGTCATGTAAGAGTCTCCACCACTCAGGTTGCTCTCTTGTGAGCATTTATATGGAACCAAAAGATTGCATTCGTGGCTGCTGTTGTCCATTCAGGAAGGACCATCTACCATTGAGCTAATTCTCTGAACTTCTGGGTTCCATGAACTGGCGGCCACTTGCGGTCCCTCAGGAAGCTATATCTGTGCCTACTAGTATTGTGTTTCATTCATCTCAAAGTGGAATGACCTTGGGTGAGACACTAACCAAGTAAAAGAAGAGAACAGGAGAGCAAATCTGAGAAGGTGCACAAGATGGTACCAATCCAGTGGTTTGGGCATTCTGGTGCCCAAGGAAGGAATGCTTCTACCAGAAAACACTGTCATGGTGAACTGGAAACCTGAAACTGTTCTCTGGCTAGTTTGGGCTACTCAGGCTACTGAACAAACAGGCAAAGGAAAGGATCACTATACTGACTTGGGCAATTCATCCAAACTACCAAGGAAAAAAATGGGTTGCTGCTACTCACTGATGACGAGGGTCACTACGCCTCTGCAGTCCTTACTCAGTAGTTCTTCAGGCTAATGGGTGCAACCGCCCAATTGTTACTTGCCCTGTTGTGTGATGCCATTCTTGTGGTTTCCCTCCATCTGTCCGCACCTTTGTAAATAATCCATCTATTAAACCCATCTATTTCCTGCTTGGACTCTATTTACTACTCTATGCACTGGAGATAGAGCCATAACAAATAGAGAAGGAAAAAAAAAAACTCCAAAAAAAAAATTTCTGCCCTCCTAGAGCCAATAATCAAGTGGAGACCCATCAGCAGCTTTCCACACCAGTGGACCCCCAGAAACTCCACTGTCAGATTTATTTCCCACCCCCTGACACACACCTCTTACTTAAACATCTAAAATAGTTGCTACTTCTTACTTACCAGGTCCAGTCAGCATAGTATCATCATCATGGACTAATGCGGTATCTTATGGAAGGGAAAAGCGACCAGGAATCCTCCAGACTAAGTTATGACATGGGGCTGGGGCGTCGAGATGCCTCCGAGGCAGGACAGTGCAGGTGCACTGCTGGCCTTGCAAACTGCTTCTGGCGGCCACTATCAAGGTACCAAGGGCAAGTATTTGCCGGACCAAGTGCTGCATTTCCTGTACCAGGAAATGCCTGAATGTACTCAAGTAATGAAACCACATCTGGAACAGCAGTTGCAATTGGAGTCACCACCTAATGAGAAGTATGATAACTCACTCTTATTCTCCAAGAGCCATCTGTTTTCTGCACAGGCCAGAGATGCACGTCGAATGGGAATGTGGTAGGAATCACCAGACCCTCATCCTTCAAGTCCTTGATGGTGGCGCTTATCCCTGCAGTCCCTCCGGAAATGCCATTATTTCTTTAGTTTATTTTTATTTTTTCCTTGGCCAATAGGAATTTGTCTCACAGTTCTAAAGCCTATGAGCCCAAGATCAAGGTGTTGGCAGGGCCGAGCCGCCTCCAAAGGCACTAGGGAAGAATCATTCTCACGCCTCCCTCCTCGCTTCTGTCCTGGTGCTTTGTTGGCGATCTCTGGTGTCCATGGCTTACGGCAGCATGACTCCACTCTTCACTGGGGAGTCTCCCTGGGTACACGACTCTGTCCACATTTCTCCTTTTTATGATGACGCGAGTCAGATTAGGGGCTCACCTAATCCAGTATAACCTAATTGTAATTTAACTAATTACATCGGCAACAACACTATCACATTCTGAGGTACTGGGGGTTAGGATTTCAATATATGAAATTTGAGGAAACACAATTCAGCTTATAACACATGTTAAACGCATTTTTCTAGGAGCTTTCTGTGTCTCTCCATTTCATCTCCCCATTTCCACTCTATTCCTAGCCACTATTCTCACTTAGATGTTTTTCCTTCCCACTAGGGTCCCCACATCACCCTCTCGGGCCCTTGAATCCAGTGTCCATATTGCAGCCACCATTGGTTTTTCATTTTTTAGGTAGAAGCCATTCTGTAACTTCCATTTAGGTCTTTCTTATCATAACATTCCTCACTCCACAGTTCAGAGAACCAATGTGGAGATTCTGCCAGCTACTGATGTGTCTGTTCCAACTATGGATTCCAGAGTTGGGGAAATGGTCACAGGATACACTTGGGGACCCCCTGGACTCACTGAGAGATCTAAGCTAAAACTCCACTAATCACCTGCTCTGGCTGGTGGGCCACAGTAGCATTTTGGACCTCCTAAAATTAGTGTCAACTCAGAGACAGTGTCCAATAATCCCCCAAATATCTGATTATCTCCCTTTCCACAGTGTACAGTCTCTCTAGTAAATAGCCATTGGTCCTTTGGGGGAAGGTTGAGGAAAAGATTAACAATATAAATTTTGACAGTGTGGTAGAGTTAGGCTTCTGTTCACTCAGCCTAGAACTCTTCCACTTACTCAGATTAAGCAAGAATTTAGTAGACTGCCCACCTATTTCTTTTCTAGGTCCACCATAATCAACACCAATGCCCTAAGTCTCTGAGTTAGATGACTCTGGTATTCTGACTATGCTGTTTATTACTGTAACCAGACCATGTTGTCTCTGGCAACCAAGTGTCACCACTTGGCCCCTGCTACCCTGGGATCACATTAACCTCACTTCATTTAGGCATCCCAGTTTGATGGAAGCAGTCCCCACTGCATTTTCTGACCTACAAAGACCAACCACAGAGCTCAAGGATGCTGGGGCCCCATACTCAAATTTATTTCTGAAAGTAAAATTCTGAAAGGTGTCTTCCTCTGGACTCTCCCAGAGTGGGTGAATAGGTCTTAACGTGATAAATCCACCCTAACATTCCAATCCCGTTAAGCCTTTGGATCCCTTTCTATGTGTTTAGCAAGGCAGTTGTGACATTTTGACTTTAGGATGGGCCACCTTTGAATCCATGGTTAGCCAACTAACCAAACTGTTAGAGCCCTTTCAAATCCCTTGAACTAAGATACTGAATCCAGAATCCATTCGGTGGGCCCGCATCAGTAAATGTACCAATTCAACTATTTTTCCACAAGTGTCCTACACCCTTAAGATCCATTCCCACATAGTCCCCAGATTTCTGTTTGTATAGTTTTGAAAAATTATGCAGTTCTTTTGGTATGCAGTGTACTTCGTGGGTTATACTCTGTCCTTCACCCTTTGGTACCTGCTGGGACATGAGTCTACATACATTTGAAGAAGCAAAGTATGGTGGTGAGGAGAATCAGTAATGCCGTGCAAGGAGTACTGCGAGAGAGATCATAACAGGTGTTTCAGGCAAAGTCAGATTAACATTCTCAGGGGTGGAAGGGCTACTTCTACTAGCAAGACTCAGCAGAACTTAAAGGTTCAATGGCCCGAACTTTATTGGGATCTTCCTATATGTCCCTATTCCACTTTTTAAGTTCCCATTCTTTCCCACTCGATGCCCTCACTTTAACGGTAGACGCTGCTTGAGGTTGGGAATTCATTTGTGTTGTAACTCAGCGACTTGTGGAATGAGACTCTAGGTTTGGTTTTCAGAAGTCTCAGTCCTATGGCTAAAGAGGTAAGGGCTTCTTTCAGAGAAAATATAAAAGCTTCAGGTCATTAATATGAAGCTATAGCTGGGAATTTGAAGCACTAAACTCATCCTTTTCTTTTTCAACTTTGTGCAGCTCAGTTAGGAGCAACCAGCCAGTCCCATTATATATATATATATATATATATTTTTTTTTTTTTTTTTTTTTTGACAGAGTGAGAGCAAGCGAGCAAGCATCGGCAGGGGGAGGGGCAGAGGGAGAGGGAGAAGCAGACTCCCTGCTGAGCAGAGAGCCCGATGTGGGACTTGATCCCAGGACCCTGGGATCATGGCCTGAGCTGAAGACAGACGCTTAATGACTGAGCCATCCAGGCGCCCTACACTCCTTGTTTGACTAAAATGTACTAAGGTCAGATTTGAGGTGGTACATGCACCCCAATGTTTATAGCAGCATTATGAACATTAGCCAAACTATGGAAAGAGTTTGCAAACGTCCATTGACCGAGGAATGGATAAAGATGTAATATATTGGGGGCACCTGGGTGGCTCAGACAGTTTATCATCTGACTCTTGATTTTGGCTCAAATCATGACCTCGGGGTCATGGGATCGGCCCCATATTGGGCTCTCTGTGCTCGGCGGGTAGTCTGCTTGTCCCTTTCCCTCTGCTCCTCCCCCTGCTTATGCTTTCTCTCTAAAATAATTTTTTTAATTGTGGTATACACACACACACACACACACACATATAATGGAATATTAGCCATCAAAAAATGAAATCTTGCCGTTGACAACAGTGTGGATGGAACTAAGATGTACTACACTAGGTGAAATAAGTCAGTCTGAAAAAGACAAACACCATATGATCTCAGTTATATGTGGAATTTAAGAAAGAAAACAGATGAACATACAGGAGGCGGGGGAGTAGGAAAGAGGGAAACAAACCATAAGAGACTCTTAAAGACAGAGAACAAACGGAGGGTTGATGAAGGGAGGTGGGTGGTGGAATGGGCTAGATGGGTATTAAAGAGGGCCCTTGTGATGAGCACTGGGTTTTATAAGTTATAAATCACTTAATTCTAATTCTGAAGTTCTACTCCAGAAACCAATATTGCACTCTGTTAAATAAAATTTAAATAAAAACGTTCTAAGTCATCATATGCATGGTCATCCAGAATCTTGCTTTTCATATTATCAAAATATGATACATTGTATATCTCCATTGCTGCAACACACCATGGAACTACCAGTGTCCTCTTTACAGACACTGGAAACAGTCATTAGGATCTTTAATTTAATCAGATTAGAAGATATAATCCAGAAAACCCAGAACCAATATTTTAAAAACTCATCCTTAAAATTTTGTTTCTTTAGAATCATTTCTGCTACAAAAATCTGTGTCAGGGGCGCCTGGGTGGCTCAGTGGGTTAAAGCCTCTGCCTTCAGCTCAGGTCATGATCTCAGGGTCCTGGGATCGAGCCTCGAATCAGGCTCTCTGCTCAGCAGGGAGCCTGCTTCCCCCTCTCTCTGTGCCTGCCTCTCTGCCTATTTGTGATCTCTCTCTGTCAAATAAATGTCTTAAAAAAAAAATTTGTGTCAGTCAGGGTTCAATCAGAGAAATCGAACCAGTAGCAGATGTATATGGATAGATTTACTTGAAGGAACTGGCTTACACGATTGTTAGGGCTAGTTAAGCAAGTCCAAAGTCCGGAAGGTAATTATCATCAGGAAGAGCAAATGCCATCTCTGGAGCTGAAGGTGCTATCCACAGGCAGAATCCTTCTTCCAGGAAATCTTAGTTCTATTCCCATGGACTTTCAACTGATTGGATCAGGCCCACCCAGATCACCAAGGATAGTCTCCTTTACTTAAAATCAAGTGATTGTACATATTAATCACATCTACGAAATATCTTCACAGCAAGACCTTGAAGAGTGTTTAAAAATTATTACCTGACCAAGGTGACATAAAACTGATCGTTATAGCTGCTAACTCAGAAACTCTGAGGGTAGGGCCAAGCAATCTGTATTTAAGCCCTCGAGTGATTCTGATGCTCCTTCAAGGTTGAGAATCACTGGTTTAGAGAACAAATCAACAGGGAGGAAAGACATTGGGAGTCAACCACAAGGTTTTCTTACAGTTAGCCAGTATCTATTGCTTACAATTAAAGAATCTTTGGAGATTCGTCATACGAAAGAGGTATCTTAGTAGCAAACAACAGAAAATGACTCTACAAAATTGGGCAGAAAAGGAATTCATTAACATTTGCATTAAACAGCTCAAAGAACTGACGGGAAGGCTGGAAAACCAGGGACGTGGCAGGTTTTCAGGAATGCGCATGCAGACAGCACTCAACCCAGCCAACACATACCCCAGCCATCTCCCTAGGAAGTACCACCAGACACTCACCGATACCTCCGCGAAATCTCTGGCTCCTCTGCACTGCTGGGAATAATCTCTTAACTGTCCTGCGGTCTTTGTGCCATTGTCTCCATAAACCTGGAGGGTCCATGTGACAGAAATACTGACAGAATTTAGTCACATGACCATGCCCTCGCTGCAAGGGGCAGGAAGAAGTACTATTTGGCCTCCTTCCCTAAAGAGCTCAGAGTTGTAAGAAAGATCTACATTTAAGAAATAGTTACAGTGAAATGTACTAAGTACAATAGTACAAGTGTGTACAATGTGTTATGGAAAAACACAGATAACACAGATAAATTTGAGCCAGTCTTGGAGGACAGGGGTCAGAATCCAAGAGATCAAGGACCTTCAGAGAGAAGCACTCATCAAACTACAGAAACACATCTAACTGGTTAAATTACCAGCAATCCCATCCTCACTTCTGAAGTTCTGCTGAACCCTCAATCTGAGTGAAACTCTAACACCCCCTCTCACCTCTCCTTCCTCCTTTTCATGCCTACCCAACCAGGTCCACCAAGCTCCCAACTTCAGGACCTACTTTCCCTTGATGCCATCCCCTACTGGGGGCCATTACCCCACTAATGAGACCCAGTTGTACTGTCTTTCATTCTGAGTCTTAGATTTTGAAGGTGATACCTCAGCTCTTTTCCACAAATAACAAGGAAATGTAAACATACGACAAATAGAGGAGGGTGGGCAGAGGGGCAGAGGATCTTGAGCCCTACACACCCACTTTCTTTCCCTTCCTTCCTTCCAGGCAGTCTTTGAAAGAGCCTCAAAGAACACCCCTCGTGCTCCTGAGAGTAATCTAAAGCCACCAGTTTAGTCAACTATACATTTACTCATTATTTTCTTAAAATTCCAATGACCTGGAATAATGTGTCCAAAAACAGAAATTTGACTTGAAAAAATGTTAACACTGTATGGCTACTATACTTCAATTTAAACAAACAAACAAAAAAAACACTTCATTAAAAAAAGAACAGCAGATTTTATATGCAGATCACTATCACTGGCAAAATCTACAGCAGGTTTAAATTAACATTTTTTTTTTACTTTGCTCTTCAAGTAAAACATACTCAGTTCAAAATTATCAACTCCTGTAGCAAAAAGTAAATTAAAACCCAAAACACTAAGCAAATAGGGAAAAGGGCAATAAACTGCATTTTCTTTTATAATATCTGCTTTTACTAAGGAGAAATGGGTAAGGATTTAGTGCAACATACTTAAAGAAAAACTGTTTCCTCTGTGACATAAATTAAGATTTCTACCAAGTTTTACTGATGAGAGGAAAGGGCAGTTGTGTTCACAATATTCCTTCAACTAGTCCCTAAATCACATTTTAAAGAATAAACAAAAGTTTCTTTTTAAATAATTCCTAAAAGGCAAAAATGAGACTCTCAGGATGTAGAGTTTAACTAAGACAGATGATGCAATCTTTGAGAGTTCAGAGACTTGGAGATTTCTTTTTTTTTTTTTTTTTTTTTTTTTTTAGCAGAGGCTTCCTTCCAAACTATTTCTGAATTACTTTTTTTTTTTAAACATTTATCGAGGGACTGGTAGCTGAGGCAAGACTACCATGGGACATTTGGGAGACAGGGCTTCTGCGTGAACCTCTTTTCCTTTGGGAAAAAGGGTCAAAAAAAGTAACACCAATTTGCGTCAAGGCTGGTAGAAAGAAGAAGAATGAAACCCCTTGTTTGTCTTTATTTTTCCTGTCATTTTAATGTAAGCTGGAAACAGACCGCTACAACGACACTGGAGATCCCACAGAGAACTGCTTGCTTTTGCTAGTAAAACACCTTTGCTGAAGCATTTAAACTTCACTTCTTAAGAAATGAATATGGAGGTTTCAAGCCATTTTTGTCAGCACAATCATTCGCCACAACCTTCTAGATACTTTTTCTCTACCTTTTCCAAAAAAAGGTCATTCTCACTTAATCGAACCCCACCACCACTGAAGGATTCAAAGCTTCTGAGCTCAAAAGTGATCAGAACATCCAGATGAGTGTAACTGGTAGTCCAAAGCTTGGTTTAAATGTTTGAAGTAAACAGCACACAGTAAATACCACATAGATTATTATGGTTTTTATAAGGTAATGACTCGTCAACTAAAACCACATAAGACTGACATTTTCTGTACCCAGTGTCTAATGGTCATAAAGCCTTCACTCTTAATGATGTCACAAGTTTAAAAAATTAATACATTTTCAGCTTTCCACAGTAATCATCACTTTCGGAAACTGTAAAACATAACTGCACGTTACACTAACATACAATTCTCTACAGAAGCATTTTCTCATCTATCAGCTGTTAGTCTCAAGTAGTAGAGCACAAAAAGCAATACAGGACCAAAAAACCACACAACTGTTACATATTCCCCTTCCCCAGTTGTTAGCAGGTAGCACTTTTTGTGTGTGTGTGTGTTTTTTTTTAAGAAAGTGATGAAAAATCAGAGAGTTTGCATCCAGTGTTTGACTTCAACTTTTTCCTCTCTTATCGTCTTCTGGTACCACCATATCCTAAAATGAGAAGAGAAAACTTTATATTGGTTTTTAAGAGTGCATTGGCATTGCTTATAAAACTACAACAGGAACACATTTACTGTTAACAAACGAATAAAGAGACACAAGGGAAGGAGGGAGGAAGACAGTGCTTCGCCACCCACAATAGCCCTCCCAGTCACACAGCCATCAAGGTGACTAGACTCAGACGTGCTGCTTGCGAATCACTTGTCGTCAGGAAGCCAAAGAACATGTATTCTATGGTGGGACCAACGTGGTATGCACAATGCTTAAAGTCTAAGCCAAAAAGCAAGAGAGGCCAATGGAGCCAGCCATGCCCTGCTACCTGTCACAATTCCAGGGGCAACAGAAATCCTATAGGGGCCAGTTTCAGGCTTTCAATAGTACATGTTATGTAGTCAACTCCCCTCCACGTCCCCCCCCCACACACACACGAAAACACACTAACAGTTTACAAGATGACAAGCGTTCCCATTTGAAGTCAGTTTTTTTCAGGTTTTCCTTTAGGTTATTTGGTAATGTTTAATAATTTTCTCCATATAAGTCCCAAAGATTTCTAATTGATATTATGGGTTTGTTTGGTTTTTTTACAATTTTTGTTTCCACGGAGTTTTCTTGTTGTGTTATATCCTATGTGGCTATATTTTTATATATCCTCCCAATCGCTACCACTCCTTTTCCTCCCAAAAAGTAACCACTACCTTACATCTAACACCATAGGTTAGCTTTGCTTGTTTTTAAACATATGTATTTATAAAATATGAATGAATGTTATAATCATTTTTATATATTTTCTTTTGTGCCTGGCTTCTTTCTTTTTTTTTCTACTTGGTAGATCTACCCACATTATTGCATGCAGCTGTTTATTCTCTCTCCCTGTTGCACAGCATTCCACTGAATGGCCATAACTCAATTTATTCATCTCACTTACTGCTGCTGGATACATGGGGTTTTTTCCAGTTGGTGGGTATCAGGAATAATGATGCCATGAACATTCTCATACTTATCTTTCAGTGTAAAAGTGCATGCATTTCTGCTGCTATATATCTGAGAGTGAAATTGCTGGGTCTTGAGTATGTTCATGCTTTATTTTAGTTGGTAATATCAAACGGTCTTTTAAAGTGATTGTGTCAATTTATAGTCACACTAGTACTATGAGAAATTCACTCTTACACTTCAAAACATATTTATACAAGTCTTCTATCAATATCAAGAATTAACCTCTGTTCCATAACTGCCCCCTGGTGGAGAAGATGAATCCAATCCACAGCAATATATTATTACTTCATTATGCATCTCCCCCCATCCTCTGCTAATTAGCTGGATGTTTAAAAACAAATAGTTATTTTCTAATTTCTTATATTATATCTTTGCTTTTTATAAAACTTCTTCTTAACAATAGCAATAAACATGACCACCATATTTTTGACAATTATTTAAAGTACAAATTTACTGAGTTATTTACTGAGTTTTACTGAATTTTAAAAGTCCAAACTTCTACCTAGAAAATTCCATCTTAGATAAGCTCAAAAGCAGCCTAGAGGTTACAGAATTAAACACCGGAACATTGGAAACCAATGTTCAGGAAGGTTAAAGTAAAACGCTGGTTAGTGGTAGAAGTGAGTCTAAACCAAATCCCTGTTTGCCTTTTAAAGAATGTTTAGAAGGAAGAGGAAAGAATGAATCTGAACTGTATTTTAGTCTGTTAATTATGCTATTAATATTTCTGATAAGTATGCCAAATAAAATTATGATTGCTAATATATAGTCAATAACTATCTTCTTAATTTCCAAAGCTATTTCTACACTTCGCTGCCACGTCATAGGAACGTCCGTGTTTCCAGTCTCACCTGACGCTGTCCTGGTCCCGGTCTCTGAGCTCGAGCGCGCCGGACTGCGGCCTGAGGCCCCACGAAGGGCTGAGTAAGCATGGCTATTCCATGTGCCAGAGTACGAAGGAGACGGGTAGGACCACGAGTCTGAGAAGGGTGTTGCTGCTCTATGAAGATATAAAAGCATGTCAGGCATTTTTCTTGTGGCTTTTAAATATCCCCCTATTCCTATAACTCTCAGAAAAAATACCTTTATCAAGTGCTTTTCCTCAGTGTTCTGGTATCACATGAAATAAATACTATTTTGTATTTCTGACATTGTATAGTCACTGCCATGGGGAGGGGGGCAGAGTGACAATAAGAAAAGACTCTTTCTTCCAGAATTCACACTCAGATAAAATCTAAAATTAAACTATCAATAATATGAAGACATCCCAAAATCTGGCACCAAGCCCTTTTCAGCCTTGCTTCTCTATCATTCTCCTACAAACCAGACTGATAACTATGCCTCAAATGCCATGTTCTTTCCTGTCTTCTCATTTTCTCAGATGTTAAGTAAACAGTTTTTCTTATCTCATGATCTCTATAAGGATGACATTGGAAGAAGAAACACAATGAAAGAAAAAACATATACAATATTGATGAAAGTCCATATAGCAGAGAATCTGATTTAATAGGGTAATGTCACCATAATTTTTTTTCCTTAACAAAACCAAATGCAGTCAAATTGCAAACCAAACAAAGAAGCCTCTAAAGAAAAGTGGAATTAAAGGGCAAGTGAGATCAAAGCCTACCTATTGCTGCCAAACAAATATCCTAATATTCCTCCAGTCCCCAAGCCAGTCCAGAACCCTGGTCCTGAATTTTCATATCCATGTTGTCCTGTAAAAGCACTGCCGAAACCAGAAGATGCGCCATGTGGTCCTAGAAATAAAAATGATTTATTATGCATCCTCACTTAAAACATAGCCCACAAAACCAAAAATAACATGGCATTTTAATTATTTCATTTGTCCTATTCAGTACTAATACTCAGGCCTCGACTCCTAAGAGTTTATACTAAAAAAAAAAAGGGAGGGGGGCGCCTGGGTGGCTCAGTTGGATGAGTGTCCGACTCTTGATTTCAGCTCAGGTCATGATCTCGGTGTTGCGGGATCAAGCCCCGTGTCAGGCTCCCCGCTCGGCAGGCCATCTACTTGCAGTCCCCTCACCCTTGCCCTCTGCCCCTCCTCCACCCACCCCCACACATGCTCACTCTCTGTCTCTGAAATAAATCTTTTTTTAAAAAGTTATTCATAAAATTCTGATTTATAACTAAGGAGCACCTTTCCCACAGACATGAAAAAAAGGGGTTATTTTAGAAGGGGGGTAGTTCCCTCCTATAAAGTCACATTTGCTCTGCTGAGGATCAGCTACTGGAATATGACCTCACTTGGGAGTTCCTTCCCTCGTATTATGAAAGTCTGTAAGAGCTTCAGGTGATAGCTGTACTTGAGTATGTAATGGAGGAATCCAAGTGGAAGCAGCAAGTAGATATTTGTATCAATTGGGAAGTCAGATCTTAAAGAGACCAAAAAAGTATCTTCTGCTCAGAGGAAATTTTTTTTAATTGATGTATAGCACACATAAAGGAAAGTGTGCTAATCTCACATGAACAACATAATGAATCTGTACATAGGCACCCATTCGCACGTCAGTGAAACATTTCTAGCACCCCAGAAGGCTCCCTCGCCACAATTCCCAACAGACACCCACCCACATCGGAGATAAGCATTACTCTGACTTCTCTCACTATACTTTAGTTTTAACCATTCCTGAACTTTGTATAAACGTAATCATACGCTAGGTACTTTTCCGTGTCTGGCACATCATGTGTCTGTGAGAGTCAACCCCCATTATTGCATTATATCCGTTTTTGGTTTTGTTTTTTTGACCTGATCTATAGTATTACATTGTATGAAAAAAATCACAATTTGTCCCATTCTTATGTTTATGTACATTCTATTTCCAGTTTTTTACTGTTACAAATAAAACTATAAAAATATTCTGTGCATTTCCTTTTGTGTATAAATGCATGCATTTCTCTTGGGTGTGTATCGAGGAATGGAACTGCTAGGTCATGGGGAGGCAGTGACAGTTTTCAAAGGGTTTTGCAGTTGACTGCATCCTTACCATTACTTTAACTCTCCCTTTTTATTTTTTTATTTTTATTTTTTTTCTTTAAAATTTTTTTAAATTTATTTGACAGAGAGGCCCAGCAAGAGAGCGAACACAAGCAGGGAGAATGGGAGAGGGAGAAGCAGGCTTCCCGCTGAGCAGGGAGCCCGATTCAGGGCTCCATCCCAGAACCCCGGGATCATGACGGCCTACTTAATGACTGAGCCACCCAGGCGCCCGTGTACTCTTCCTTTTCAATGTTAGCCATTATGGTGGTTATACAGTGGTTAATAATGAACTCAGTGTGGTTTTAATTTGCATTTTCCTGAAAATGGAATGATGCTACGCACCTTTTCATATTGTTACTAGACATCTGGATATCTTCTATTATAAAATGGCTTTCAAGTCTCTGTCCATTTTAAAAACTGGGTTGTGTTTCTTTCCTTAGATTTATGGGTGAGTTCTTTACATTGTCCAGGCCTCACTTGGGCAGCACATAAACATATTCTAGATACACACCCTGTGTTGGAAATAACATTTTACAAATATCTTCTCCCAGTCTGTGGCTTGCGTTTCCACTCTGTTAATGTGGTCTTTTGATGGCTAAACATTCTTAATTTAAATAAAGTCAAATTTATCCATCCTTTCTTTATGGCTGGAACTTTTTATATTCGAAGACATTTTTACCTATCGCATGATCATGACAAATATTTTCCTGTTTTCTGGAAACCTGTTTAACCATTTATGCTGAGATCTATAATATTTAATGAATAAGTTTCTGTGTATGGTATGAGATAGAGTTCAAGGTAAATGCTTATTACCAAATCTGATCAAGTTTTTCTGATTAAGATGATTTATAATTTAATCATGCCACCTTAAAATAGTAATCACAATTACCCTTACACAGAATAAGAGGTAAAGAAGCTGAAAAAGTAAAATATAATATGAGAAGACAAATCTGCTTTGGTTTCACAATCCGACCACTTTCTATTTCAGAAACCAGCACAAGATTCACTACCTGGCATATACCCTACTTATTGCCATTAGGGAAACATACCTGTGAATTCAGACTTAAAACCTGCAGGAGGGGGTCCTGCTGAGTTGGTGAATCTCTGATAATGATGGGAATTTGGAGGATACTCAGAATATGGTGGGGGAGAATCTTGACCATCACTAAGGAACACTTTATAAACTCCAAAAGCAATAGCAAGTAGTACTACGATGGTAATCAGTCCGCTGATGCCACTAGAATCCGGGGAGTACAGCTTGTTATAATAATCAGAGAAAGAGTTAAAGCCATGGTTTTTTCCAGACTCTCTCAATTTCTTCAGGCCAAGTTCTGTGTAATCTAAGTTATATTCCAAGCCACAGGAACCTCTTAGTATATACTGGTCTTCAGAGGATTCATAGCCCTCACAGCTCACCACAGTTTTTCCAAATTTATATGCAATATCTAAATCAGTCTTACATTCCCACTGTGAAGAAAAACAGAAATAGGTTATTAGAATCAAAATTGTTTTTCATTTAGTATGTACTATTTGGGCTATATAGCTATCATAAAACTGCAAAATGAAGTCAGGGTACAATAAACAAAAATTCAAAACAATAAGTATTTCTGTGTTGGGGGGAAGGTAACCTATGGACTTCAAGCTAGGTACTAAGAACCTGAGTGTTTGTTTTATTACTACTCCTTATTCCTTACATATACATGTAAGCAATTCTTTTGTACATATTAAATATCCCACAATTGCAAATGTTAAGCAAAATTTTTACATGTCAGCTTTTTGCCACTGCTGTTCAAGATGTTTTTAAAATAGAGGTTTTGGGGGCACTGAGGTGGCGCAGTCAGTTAAGCGACCAACTCTTGGTTTGGGCTTAGGTCGTGATCTCTGGGTGGTGAGATGGAGCCCCGCCACAGGCTCCGCACTCAGCACAGAGTCTGCTTAAAACTCTCTCTCCCTCTCTCTCTGCCCTACCACCCACCCCCCATGACCACTTGTGCTCACTCCTTCTCTAAAGTAAATCTTTTAAAAATAAATAAATAATAGGGGCGTCTGGGTGGCTCTGTCGGTTAAGTGTCTGCCTTAATCCCAGGGCCCTGGGATCGAGTCCCTCATTGGGCTCCTTGCTCAGCAGGGAGCCTGCTTCTCCCTCTGCCTCTGCCATCCCTGTGCTTGTGCTCTCCCCTCTGACAACAAATAAATAAAATATTTAAAATAAATAAATGAATAATAAAAATAGAGGCTGTTTTTTTTTTTAAGTTAAGGCTCAAAAGTCAGCATCACAAGGGAGTATCTGGTAACTACATCTAGCATCAGAGATAGTATACAACCTTCTGAGAAAAACTTTCTGCACAAATTTTACAATACTATAGACTAACTTTCCAGGGTCCAATCCTGTAAGTAATTGTCTTAAAAAAATTTTTTTAAGTAATCACTACACCCAGCACAGGGCCTGAACTCACAAACCCGAGATCAAGAATCACATGTTCCACTGACTGAGCCAGCCAGGCACCCCATCTCTTAGAATTTTTTTGAGATATTTAGGAAAGTGTAAAAAGAATTCATGCTAGTCTCAAAAATTTCCACCTTAAAAAAAAAGTCCACTCCCCTCAACCTTCTCATGCTCTCTCTCGCTCTCTCAAATAAAATCTTTTTTAACAAAAGTCCAAGTTTAGTTTAAATTCCATAACTATATTTTGAGCAAAATAGGTAATATGCTTCTTTAACAGCATTTAAAGAGACACGAGCTAAAATAGATCTGATTTGTTCTTCTGTGTTTCTGTAAGTTTTTGGCCAATTATCTTCCTCTCCCAAATTTCAGATACGCTATTTTATTTTTTCTAACAGCTTTATTGAAATATGATTCACCTATCATACATTCCACCCATTTGGATGGTTTTTAATATATTCACAGTTGTGCAACAATCACCACAATCAATTTTAGCATATTTCATCACCCCAAAAAGAAATCTCATATCCATTAGCAGTCACTCACTTCCTCCCAAATCTCCCAACCCTGGGCAAGTACCAATCTGTCTTTACGGATTTCCCTACCCCGGACATTTCATATAAATGTAATCATACAATATGTGACTAGCTTCTCTGACTTAGCATAATGTTTTCACATATGTTGTAGCAAGTATCTGGTCTTCATTCTTCTTTATGGCAGAATAATATTGCATTGTATGGCTATACCACATTTTGTTTATTCATTCATCAATAATGGACATTTAGGATGCTTCTACTTTTTGGCTATTGTGAAAAATGCAGCTACAACCATTTATGTACAAATTCTTGTGTGGACATACACTTTAATTCTCTTAGGTATATACCTACTAATGGAATGACTGGGGCATATGGTAACTCTACGTTTAACCTTCTGAGGAACTGCCAGGCAGTTTTCCAAAGCAGCTGCACCACTTTGCATTCCTAACAACCTACGATTTCTGATCATGTTAACATTATTTAACATGTTAAGGTAGGTTGGTATTCTTTGAGGAATGACAGTAAAATGATAACCAGCAGAGATTCCCTACCCTCAAGTTTATAAAGTTTTGAAAATTTGCTAATGTCTTAGAAGAAAATTACAATCAATGTTTCCAGGCTTTAAAACTAGTTCATTTCTTTTGGAGGATGTTCTTCCAGAAAATGAATAACCGATTTATATTTATATATTTAACTTGAGATTTTCTATATGTCTTTCCCAAAAATATTGAATAATATCCCAATAAACACTTTATTGAATAAAAATTCCAGTTAAACTGTCATCAACATAACAAATATTACCTGTACATCATACCCATCCCAACCTTTGTTCTGACACTGTATGACTTTTGGGGTGTAAGAATCACATCCAGCTGTGCCTCCAACACATTTCAGTTGTGGAATCGGATCCAGCCTACGAGAGGTGGTATAGCGGTCATGGTGGAGGGTAAGAGCTTTTACGTCCCGCAACAATATTCTGTCTGAAACAAGAGGAACACAGATGAACAGGTAGTAAATATATTGTCAAACATAGAAAGAGTCATCCTAATAAAACTCTTGTCATAGGAAATACTTTCAAAGTCAGTGGGTGTAGAATTCTAGATTGTCACTCAGGCAAGACGGTAGATTTTTCAGACATCTGAAAGGTTTCAAAATATGTACCTCCCAGGTATAAATTCTCAGTAAGATAATGAAGGATATTTGCCACCAAGAGAAAAAAAAAACAAAGAGAAGACATAAAAAACAGAGGTCTAAAGAAGGAATAGTGGCATACAGAGGGACAAAGGGAATCCCAAGGAGAATGATAAGTGAAGACAGCAGGATGGCAACCATGGGTCAGGCAGAGCGTAACAAGTCCACACTGCAAGAGTGCTGCTCAACAGGGCTAGCAGCAAAATTCCCTCCTGCTACTACACCATCTTCTTTAAACCTAAGGAAAGAATGTCCAGGTGAACCTGGCTTTGGTTTTTATCTGTATTTGGTCTGTCTTGACCTTGAGCTGATGGACGTTCTTCCTCTTTCCCCCATGTCCTGCTACCTGGGTCAGCTGAGGACGTTCATGTCACCCTACAGAAGCATTCTGGCTCTAACCTATTCCTGAGTGCAACAGAGAGACTACGGTAATCTCAGAAGCAAAAGATGCAGAGCAACCTACTCTTTCTGACCATATTTCTGCCAGATGTTCAATACCGGACCACTAGAGCTTCCAACAGATGCCCTAATTACAGCGAGTCCTATTTTCCTGTCTTTCCCCAGTCATTTCTCCAGAAGGGGCACTTAAAATCTCAGGAAATTTGAAGCCAGAGACTTTTTTTTTTTTTAAGATTTCATTTATTTATTTGGCAGAGAGGTAGAGAGCACAAGTAGGCAGAGCAGTAGGCAGAGGCAGAGGGAGAAGCAGGCTCTCTGCCGAGCAGGGAACCCGAGGCGGGGCTCGATTCCAGGACCCTGGGATCATGACCTGAGCCGAAGGCAGACACCTAACGACTGAGCCACCCAGGTGCCCCGAAGCCAGAGACTTTTTTTACCCTACTAAGAAAGAGGCTAGTCAGTTTTTCAAAAACTTTTAGTGTTTTACCATATACATGGGTCAAGAAACTGTACTAAAAAAATTATTCATTCAAAAATCAGTTGAGTAGCTACTTCTAGGAAAGGAATATGCTTAGAAAGGAACAGGCAGAATTCTAAAGTTCTTTTTCTTAACTGAATGGCACTACATTGATATTTGTTTTATTCTTTAAACTATTTATGCATGTTTTATTTATTCATCTACATATATTTCATGATTTTTTTTAAATACTGAAACCCACTCTTCCTCCAATTTCACATTTCTGTGATAACCTAAATTAACAACCTGGTAAGTACCTTTTTCTTGCTTACCCAGACACAGATTCAGGACTAGTTTTGGATACTGTCAGCTTATTGTTATAAAAAACTGAATATAGTCCACATTATTCTTCACGTGTTTTTCCACTTAATTATACATCGTGGAAATTCCTTCATATCAGCAGATATAGATCATATTTATACTTATTTACCAAGAAAAGAACTTAATAAATGAGACTAAGCTTAGATTTATCAGCTGCATTCTCCCTAAAATGCAATAAAACTAGAAATATAACATAAAAAATATAATAATATATAAAATTAATAATGAAAAGACTGCTGAAAACCAGTAACATCAAAGAAATTAAATTTGGACTACATACATCAAAATATATTATTAAACCTACAGTACCATAAACAGTATAATATTGGCAGAGTATTAAAAAAATTTATCATCGTACACCATGTACAAAAATTAATCCATGATGGCTAAAAACTTACCAAAAACATACAACAAATAAAAAATACTGTAAGAAAGCACAACAGAATGTTTATGATCCTGGTATGAAGAATTCTTCTTAAGACACCAAAAGAAAAAGACTGACCAGCAAGATAGACTGTAATTGATCAAATTATGTTCAATCTATGAAAATCCAGAGTCCATAATGATACTCAAAGAGAATGCCAAAAACTCATTTGTCACTAGAAGTTGCTACCTACCCCTTTACACTGAAAATTGGTAATTAAAGATTAAAAATTAAATTTTTATTCTTTCTACCAGGAACTGTAATCTGAAATAGCCTCAGGTGATAATGGAAATCTCGACTTTATTGAAGGATGATAGCTAATAAATGCAGAAGAAATGACAAAATTAGAAAAAAATGATCATTTTATAATAGCCAAATACACTGATTCAGACAAAGATTTATTACTTTTAAAATCATTAAGAGACTGGATATTGGCATGGTGCCAAGTAACATTACACAGAGTGCTTTCTGGAAAAATGTTACTTCACAGGGGTTATAAAGCCACTTTTAATCTACTAGTTAATCTTAGCATCAATAGTGGTAGAACAAATTGGTATTACACCATCTACTATGATGTAATCCCCAAAAGTATTTAACATGAATTTTATCAATTCTTTGGACTTAACGTCCAGTCTACCAGAAAAACAGGGAAGAAAAAAGGCAAGCTAAAACACCATGAGAGAACAGAATCCAGAAGGTAGGATACTCTAAAGGACAATTGGCCCAATCCCTTTAGCAACGCAGTAGCATTAAAAAAGGGACTGCTTGCTCTATATATTTTTAATATTTTATTTATTTATTTGTCAAAGAGACTACATGAGAGTGCACAAGAAGTGACACAGGCAGAGGAAGAAGCAGACTTCCCACTGAGCAGGCAGCCCGATGCGGGACTCGATCCCAGGATCCCAGGATCATGACCCAAACCAAAGGCAGACGCCCAACCAACTGAGCCACCCAGGTGTCCCTGTTCTACATTTAAGAAGACTTAAGGGAGAACACAATCAGATGGGATGCACAGACCTGGACTGGGTCTGGTTCTGAACTAACTAGTTGAGACATTTCAGGCACAATTGTGATATCTAAATATGGAGTGGATAATTAGTTGATATTAAAAAATTAAGATCAATTTTGTCAGGGGTAATGTTATTTTTACCTTATGAGGAAAAGTTCCTTTTTAAAGGAGGGGGTGCATATTGAAGGATTTAATGATGGTCTGTCATGATGCCTAAAATTACATTGACATATTTCAACCTTAAACACAGAATTGAAAGAAAACAGGAATATATAAAGATTGCTAACTTTCCACCAAAATTTAAGATATCTTTCCCAAAATTCCTCTGGTAGACTGACTAGAATGACTTACGATCCAGTAATTCTAGTAAAATGAGTATTTGGCTTTCCCAGTATCTACACGGAGGTAGACAAGGAGAAGAAGGTAGACAATGGCTTCTGAGTAATCCTCCAGTAGTATCTGTTACACTTGGTATAAACAGAAGAAATAACATTTTATTTGGAGTTTCTGTACCTATAAAATCCAAAAGAACTTCCCAAAAGACAACCATCCTATAATAAGAGAATTTGATAAAAGAGCCAGATATTTTATCAATTACCAAAGGTCAACAGATTTTTTCTATACCTGTAATAACCAATTAAAAATGAAAATAGGAAGCCTATCTCAAATTAGTGCCAAACTACAGAACATAAAAACATACATAAAATATCTGGAAATAAACTCAGGATCAATATGTGATCTGTATTTTAAAAATACATATATAATAAGACCTAAATAAATGTAATGCATTTCCCACCAGGAACCATGCTGGAATTTTTGGAACCAGGAAGAAATTATGTTAAAGATCCTGTGGAAAAATTAATGTCTAAATAGCCAAAAATTTTTTGAAAAAGAATTGCTTTACCAGACCATAAAACTTACCATAAAATAACTATAATCAAGGTAGTACGGAATTAGAACAGAAATAGGCAAAGGAGGGGGGATGGAGTAATTGGGTGATGGGCATTAAGAAGGTCACTGATGTAATGAGCATTGGATGTTATATGCAACTGATGAAACACTAAATTCTACCCCTGAAACTAATAATGCACTATATGTTAACTAACTTGAATTTAATCTTTTTTAATTAAAAAAAAATAGGCAAGGAACCATGAAACAAAAGAAAGCCCAGAAATAAATCCCACTATATGTGTGAATCCAATAGAAAAGTGGACTTTCTGAGACACCTGGGTAGCTCAATCAGATGAGGATCCAACTCTTAATTTCATCTCAGGTCATGATCTCTGGGTGATGGGATCAAGTCAAACACTGGGCTCCAAGTAGGGCTCAATGCTCAGCTGGAGTCAGCTTAAGATTCTCTCTCTCCCTCTGCCCCTCCCGCTGCTCATGTGTGTGCGCACACGCAAGTGTGTGCACACAAGCTCTCTCCCAAAGTAAAAAAAAATTAAAATTAAAAAAAGACAAAGTAGACTTTTTAATTTAGCAAAAAAAAGAGTGCCTTCTTCAATAAATGACGCCAACATAATTAACTATGCAGCCAGAAGAAAATCCACCTCCAGCAATATAAAAACTTAACTGTACATTGCCTGAAGACCTAAAATTTCTGAGAACTATATTAAAATAAAATATGGTATATTAACCCCAAACTACCACCTCATACATAAATAACTGTAATGATGAAAACATTCAAAGGTTTAAAGTCATAAAGTATTATCAAACTAAATAACAGGAATAATAGTAACTTCAAATTATTGTAGCAGGGTTGAGATAATGCAAAGAACCTTGAACAAAATTCCCATCACCAACTTGCTATATAACTTTAGCCAAGTCACTTAATTTATCTGCATAGACATTTATTCCCTCACTTGTAAAATTATGAAGATAATATCAACTTTAAAATTGGTCATGAAACTTTGATTTATTAATGTTAAAATAGGTTGTGAAGCTTAGATATGATTTACTAGAATTATCCTGCAGAATACTTGACACATAATAAATGTTCAAGTACAATAAATATTACTAAGAATGTTGAACGAATAAGAATATACATACTGAGTTTCATTACCATAATCCTACAGCACCTTTCTTCCCCAGATTTCCTAAAGGTCACTAGGTTTTGTGGCCTTAAAAATTCCTGTGTTGAAGCTCTAATCCCAATGTCAGTATATCTGAAGGCAAGGACTTCGGGAAGCGATTAGTTTTAGAAGAGGGCTTGAGAATGAAGCCCCTCTGACTGCATTAGACCCTTAGAAGAAGAGGAAAAGACCAGAGCCTTCTCTTTCTCTGCCATGTGAGGACATAACAAGAATACAGTAATCTGCAAACCAAGAAGATCCTCACCTAACGAGAAAGAGGGTCCTCACCAGACACTGAACATGCTAGCTCCCTAATCTTGGACTTCCCAGCCTCCAGATACGAGAAACAAATGCTTGTTGTTTAAGCCGACCAATCATGGTATTTTGTGGGCGCCTGGACAGCTCAGTTGGTTAGGCGAATGCCTTTGGCTCAGGTCATGATCCTGGAGGCCCAGAATCTGATCGAGGGCCCTATCAGGCTCCCTACTCTGACCCTCCTCCCTCTCATGCTCTTTCTCTTTCTCTCTCTCTCAAATAAACAAAATCTTAAAAAAAAAAAAATCATGGTATTTTGTTATAGCAGCCCAAAGTGAGATGAGGTCTAAGAACAAAGTGCTCATACCCATCCACCACTAGTTGTTATCAGTCAAGGGTCACAGGGAGTTCCACAAGACCAGACTCACAAATCGAAATCCATTTACAGGTCTCAAACTTAGGATGAACAAAACCAAACACACTTCTCACAATTTTCCACATCTCAGGTAATGCCAACACCACACTTCTAGTTACTCAGGCCAAAAACCCTGGATCACCTTTGTCCTCTCCTCTCACCCCTACATCTAATCCATCACAATATGTCAGCTCTACCTTCTACAACAGGTGAAAATCCAATCACTCTCACCAACTCCACTGCTTCTCCACTGGCTGCACCATCCCTACTCTTGGGACTCACTGTACCAGCAGCCTCTTCACTGGCCTCCCTGCTTCCCTAGACTTCCTACAGTCTGTTCTCCACAGAGAAGACAGAATGAGCCTTTAAAATACAAGTCACAACAGGCCACTTACCCCTTTTCTCTCCTCAGGTTTCTGATCAAATGTGACTTCTTCTCTGACCAATGTATATTTTAAAAGTCCCACTTCTGCCTGCACACCCTGTCTTCCTTCCCCTGTGTTATCACTGCTCATACCACTTTTCACGATGTAACATGCTACTTACCAATTTGTGTCTTGTCTATTTCTCTTTAATAGATGTAAACTCTCTGGAGCCAAGATGCCCACTTTTGTTCACTATATTCCCAACACCCAGAAAAGTGACTTAAATATAAAATAATTCCATAAAGAATTTTAAAAAGTCAGGTAATCTCTTTAGAACCGGTACAATTTTTTTCCAGACAAATTATCACTCTATATTAGCTAAAGACAAAATAAAGGGCGCCTGGGTGGCTCAGCTGTTAAGCAGCTGCCTTCGGCTCGGGTCATGATCCCAGCATCCTGGGATTGAGTCCTGAATCGGGCTCTCTGCTCATCAGGGAGCCTGCTTCTTCCTCTCCCACTCACCCTGCTTGTATTCTCTCTCTCATTGTCTCTCTCTCTCTGTCAAATAAATAAATAAAATCTTAAAAAAAGAAAAAAAAAAAAGACAAAGTAAGTGCATCCAAAGTTTAAAAAAAAAAATAGGGAGTGATTGTTGTTTTATTGTAAGGCTTGATAAAACCTAACCCAATAAAATACTTTCATAGAACAGTTCCTCAAAGTAAATTTAAGGTAAAGTAGAATCTATAAAAATCAATTGTGTTTGCTCTGCAAAATATTTTGGTGCTCTTTGTTCCAGAACAATAGTTTACACAGTAGATAGACTAAGAGCTACCAAGAAGCGGTTCACCATTCATTTAAATTTGGTTCCTTTTTTTTAAATTCCCCTGACTCTTCATCTGTAAACTTCTTCTTTTTTTTTTTTTAAATTAAGAATTGAGGGTTCGGGACGCCTGGATCGCTCAGTTGGTTAAGCAGCTAGGACTCTTGATTTCAGCTCAGGTCATGATCTCATGGTTGTGGGGTAGAGCCTCAGGCTGGGCTCCCTGCTCAGCAGGGGTCAGCTTAAGATCCTCACCCTCTCTCTCCCTCCACTCCTCCTCCTGCACATGCGATCACCAGAGCACACACACTCTCCCTCTCAAATAAATAAGTCTTCAAATAAAAAAAAAAGAAAAGAATTGATGCTTCAACTAATGTTTCAATTCAGTTTTTAAATTATAATTCTCATCAGTGTCCACTGTATATACAACTTTCTAGGAATACATAAATAAATGGACATTTAAATCCAACTTGGCTTTTATTACTAATAAAACATCCACATCAAATCAGTTACTCGAAGTCAACTATTTGCAAACAGCACCTTCTCTCTCATTTTAGCATTTAGGAATAAAATAGGATATTACAGAAGTAAAGCTGTTGCTTAAGAAACATGGGCATTTCCTATCACCCAAGTCACAAATGCAATATTGATACCTTTCATGCCTTAACATCTTCATCCTCCTAAAAAAAAAAGTTTTAACTATTTAAAAGTCATTTCTTACATCATTCCAATTTAACAACATGCATCATTAAATGGAAACCTGTATGTTTGTGTATACATACACATATTAATTACACGGAATATTATTTATCCGATAAAAATTCTTTAGAAAATCCTAATAACACAGTAATAAAAAAAAAAAAACTTTTTCTCCAGAAATCACTTATCATGTACTATCGCATACAAAAATAACAATAAAATGTTTTTTAAATTCTAGAGTGCGGTGAAAAAGAACAAGAAAAGCTGACGTAATGAGATGAACTTCACTGTAGTGGTCAGAATAAGAAGCATGGTTTCTGCTCACGTAAGTAGTGCAGTCTACGACTCTGATAACCTACCTGCAAGATTTACATCCCGTCCACTAACTGTGACTCACAGACTGCCAGTACTGTGGCAACTGTCCGCCATAGCAACAGGCAGACATGACAACAGGCAGCGAAGATAACATCAGTCATGACAACAAAGCAAGAGGAGCAGGTGATCTTAGGGATGAGGGCTATAGTCCGAGAAAGGAGAGGGTAGACAAATTCTGGGAGTCCAGGAAAGGGAGAAAGGGGAACGTAAGAATACAGAGTCTTCCCACCCCGCCGACTCAACAGTCCTCACTTGTCCCGCAGGACCTCTGGGAAGAGCAGAAGGGACAGGCAGGACGCAGGTGAGCCGGGAAGATGGAAATGAGAAGGCTGAAAGGCCCAAGCGGTGGTGAACGGAAATGTCGCCCGCTGGGCCTCTGAGCGCTAGCTGTACGCGACCTAAAGGGGCAGGTGACGATAGCACTCACCGGGGTCCTTCCAGCCGAGGGCAGGGCCCGCGATTAGCAGAAGCAAAAGGAGGTTGAGCAGGGGGCAGCCTCCAGCAGCTTCCGACCCACCGGCTGCGGCCATGGCTCTGGGTGAAGGGAGCGGGCGGCTGCCAGGCGCCAGAGGGCCGGAACCCTGCTGCGGAAGTCTGTCCGCGCCCCGCTGCACCGCAACGCCAGGAGCTCGCGCCGCCACGAAGGGAAGTCTATCCGCAGAGCCGCAGCGAAGGTCCGTGCGCGACTGTTACGTCACTGCCACTGCGTCGCGCGGAAGAACACGAGTGGACGCTGCAGGCCCCGCCCCTAGAGTTTAGAGTGGCTGGGGGCGGGGCCAAGGGCAGGACGCTTCCGCTGGGGGCTGATCCATGAGTCGGGCACAGGACGCAACTGTTGGGTTTAGTCGTCGGCTTAGAAAGGTTCCGAAGGGGCGAGGGTTAGAGATTGAAACCAACGGAAAATCTAAGAAATGTAGTTAGGTTATGTATTTCCGAAATCTCCATAACCTTCCCGCGGGAAGTTACTGTGCATTATAAAATTTTCTGTCTTCAGCTCCTAACGTAGAGCCTGACACATGGTTCTTCCACTATTGATTACTACGGTTCAGGTGAAAGGTAGCAAGGGAATATGTGGTCTGGTGTCAGAAGTTCAGAACCTTTACATATTACCTTGTAGATGGAGGCAGTAAGAACTTATAAAATATCAGAAGAAGAAACTACTACCTAAAGAACCAGTCAGAAAAAACAGTTCTAAGAGTGCATGAGCGTTATCTTTGAGGTCTGACTGCCCTGGGTTTCTCTCATTCATTAATTCATTCATTCAACAAATGCAGGTTGAATGCCTAATACGTGCCAGACACTGTTTTAGCCATGGAAGATACAGACAAATTCTCAGTACTCGTGAATCTTACACTGAAGTGGGATAGGAAGAACATTAAATAATTAATAAACAAAGATAATAGGCAGTGATAAACGCACTGATGAAAATAAAGCAAGGTGTTACAGTAAGGCATTTACAAGGAGGCATTTCCTTGCTGGGGAAGTGATTTTGAAGCTTGAGACCTGAGTGAGAAAGAACCAGCCATACAGAAGTCAGGGGAAGATTCTCCACAGCTTGGGTAACAGTGGGTGCACAAGTCCTAGCTATGTGTTTTGAGGAAGAGTCATTCATCAATCCAGCCAATAAATTTACATATTGAGCATCCACCAGTACCTAACAGTACCTGCTAGGCACTGTTCTAGGCACCGGGGATACAGTAGTGAATAAAACAAAATTCAGGGAGTGGGAGAGGCAAACAAGTCCAATATAACTGAAGCAAAGTAAATTAGGGGAAAAACAGAACAAGAGGAAGCTGAGCAGTGGGGGGTTGGAGTGGGACTGAGTGAAATGGGAAGAAAGATAATAGAAAATTCTGTTCTCAACATGTTAAGTTTGCAGTGACTAATAGTCTAGATACACTTGTCAAACACACTTGGATATACAAGTCTGAATTTCAAAGCTAAGGTAAACTTGGTAGTTATGTTATCAAAATGAAGATGGTATTTAATGCCACAGAAAAAAGTACAATGCATAGGGAGAGAATTTAGATATGGCAAAGAAGAAGGCCCAGAACTAAACTAAGAGAACACTAATATTTGAATTCTGGGCAGAAGAGGATCCTAGAAAGAGTCTGAAAACTAACCTCTGGGGAGGTATGAGAAAAGCCAGGAAGGAAGTGATACGGTGCTTGAGAGAAAGAGAATGGTCAACAGTGTCCACTGTTGTGGAAAGGTTGGATCCAAAAGCCACCTTTGGATTTTGCAATGTAGCGGTCATTAATTACCTTAACAAGAGAATTGCTATTATTTGAGATCACATCATTTGCCACGTATAGTTTTAGATAGTGGTAAACAAAACATTAAAGGTTATACTAACTTACATTCTGGTGGGAGAGACAGCCAACAAGTAATATAGTTCGGATAAATAATAAGTGCGTTCAAGAACAAAACAGAGTAATACACACACACACACACACACACACACACACACACACAACCAGATACAGAGAACAAACTGAAGGTTGCCAGAGGGGAGGTGGCTCTGGGGATAGGTGAAATAAAGAGGATTAAGAGGTTTCCAGTTATAGGGGTGCCTGGGTGGCTCCGTGGGTTAAAAATAAAATCTTAAAAAAAAAAGAGGTTTCCAGTTATAAAATAAATAAGTCACAGAGATGAAAAGTACAGCATAGGGAATATAGTCAATAATATTGTAATAATGTTGTTTGGTGGCAGAGAGTCCCTACACTAATCATGGTGAGCATGTATAGAATTGTTGAATCAATATGTTGTATGCTTGAAACTCATATAACACTGCATGTTAATTATATTTCAATTTCTATTTTTTAAAAGATTTTATTAATTTATTTGACAGAGAGAGATCACAATTAGGCAGAGAGGCAGGCAGAGAGAGAGGGGGAAGTAGGCTCCCCCTTGAGCAGAGACCCCGATGCGGGGCTTGATCCTAGGACCCTGAGATCATAACCTGAGCCGAAGACAGAGGCTTTAACCCACTGATCCACCCAGGCGCCCCTATATTTCAATTTCTAAAGATTTTATTTATTTATGAGAGAGAAAGCAAGCACAATGGTAGGGGGGCGGGGCGGGGGGGAGGGCAGAGGGAGAGCCCATGTAGGGCTCTACCCACCACCCTGAGATCATGACCCGAGCTGAAACCAAGAGTCGGTCGCTTAACTGACTGAGCCATCCAGCTGCCCCTATACTTCAATTTTTAAAAAAGAAGAAGAAAACAGCATAATATAAAGTGAAGTGTTATAATAAATGGGATGTCCACAAAGAGTTCTGAGAAGCTACCATTTGAGCTGAGATCTAAATAATAAGAGGCAGCTTCTTAAATCATCTCTGAGATACATCAATAGGAATGTGTGGACCTGATTTGGGTTCTGATTCAAACAAACTAGAAAATAAATGACATTTATGAAACAATTGGAAATTTAAACACTAAATATATTATGTTAAAGAATTGTTTTTTAGGTTTCATAAATGTACTATGGTTATGTTATTTTTAATGGTTCTTTTAGAAACATACTAAAATATTAGAGAGGAAATTATGTCTGGAATTTTCTTCAAAATAATTCAGGGAAAAATAATATGGGAGGTAGGGGGAAGAGGATGGGAAGTATAGACAAAACAATATGGAACATGTGTTAAGTTTTGAAGGTAGTTGATGGTACATGGGAATTCATTATACTATCCTGATTCCTTTTTATGTATTTAATTTTTCCATGATAACATTTTTTTAAACTAAAACTAAAAGCTTCCCTGAAGTTTCTCTGACTTAATCCGTAAGAGTTAGGAATTCCAAATTTACAAAATGGTAGAGAGGATGAAATGAGATGTTTAAAGCACCACACCCATACCAGCTGCTCAATAAACAACAGCTCTCTTCCCCTCACCCCATTCCCATCTTTGTGAGTTAACTTTGGAGGATAAGAAGCCATCTGAATATGTTTTGAAACTGTGTAAGGTAACGCTAATTATTTTGTAAGAATACTTAGAGAACATTTAAAGGATATAACAGTAACTAATGTTTAGGATTCACTTGGCAAACTAATGAAGAAAATTCCCAACATTCTACCTTCTTCAGACAATTATTTTCAAGCTTTCGTTTCCATAGGAAGTCTTCAGGGTGCTTGATAAAATTCCGATTCCTGGGCTTTGCCCACAAAAGTTCTGATTCGGAATTTCTGGGTCTGGAGTGGAACCCAGGAATTTGTATTTTTCAGAAGCATCCCAAAGAATTCTGTTGTAGGTAGTTGAAATACGCTTGGAAACATTGTTTTTAAGGTCTCAAGTGCCTCCAGATAACATCAGTAGACCAAAGTTAGTACTTAGGGTGGTGAGTGTTTTCTTGCTAGGAACAGGGTGGATCTCATGGAAAAGTCCAATGAGTATAATCTCATAGGATTCTGTGATCACGGAAGCAAAAGAAAATAGATCCTTCTAACCAACGAGCAATCCCAGTTGCCTGTTAACATTTCAAGGATGAATATCTGCAATGCCCAACCCATTTGTATTCACAAGAGGAAATTAGGGCACTAGCACTCAATTCAGCTACAGGGACTTTTGGAAGCCCCAAAAAGCTTCCTAAAATGTGATCTTTCCCCCAGAAGCCAAGTTATGAGTCTATGAGATAAGAATCTCTCACTTTCACCACCATCAATACCATCACCACTGATCAGCTGTTTCTATTATGTTTCGAACATCTGGCTTTCAAGGACAAATACTATGGAACAAAACAAGAAAGGTGTAACTGGTGACTATTTGGAGTTACAGAATCATTTACTTCTCCAAGAATTTCACCTACTCCTTTCAAGATGGTTGGGGAGGAGGATGCATACATCTGCTTCATTTTAGAGAAAGGAGCCAGTGGTTCACAGACTGTCTTAAACAGCAACATTTCTATAGCATATGTTCAAGTTTGTCTTGTGTTTTCACTACTACAGTCCTTAAATGGAAACTCTTCATGATTCAGAAGATGCCAGAATTTTTTGCAGTAACTTGAATAGAAAAAAATTCTACTCTTCCACAAAATATCTATAGATTTATTGGGGACATTAAGCCTCAAGTGACTTGTTTTTTAAAAAATTATAATTCAACCCTAAAAGTAATGGAGAGAAGCACGGTAGGACAATACCTTTAAGTCTCAGTACCTCTTATTTTAAAGTATTTTGGGAACATCTTTTCTAACCATTCACTCAACAAAGTTTTACATGCCAGTTTATTTTAATCTGGTGACTGAAAAGATTGAAAAATTCAAATCTTATGTCAACCACCTCCACCTGTATCTTTTTAAAACCCTTCGAAATATTCATTGCTCAGGAGGGGTAAAAAAAAAAAAATCTAATATAGGATTCTGCTGTCCTACCTAGCCAGGAGCAATCCCACTCGTCTTCTCTCTTCTCTCCAAGAGACAAAGCTTGGGTGGCCCAGTTTGCCTCCTAAACTCACTATCCAACCACTTCCCCCACCTCCGCCCCCAACACAATCTCTCTTCCCCATAACGGGTTTTTTTTCTTTTGTCTTCTACTTACATACCCGTTCATTCTTCCGTTGTCCCTCCCTCGGGGAAATCTCTCTGATATAAATCAAAGGCTGTCAAGGCCTATCTACCCATCTTCCTAGCAATTATCACTGTTACAATTTTACATTTTTTGTACGTGTGAGTGTCTCATCAAACTGCAAGCTCCTTCAGGGCAGAAACCGCACCTAGTTTTGCTCACCCCAAACTAGCCCTGTTCCCCAAACATAGTAAATCTGGAATACATTTGAAGGATGAATTAAGTAAATGTATTTGTCCCTCTGCTTTCTCCTTTTTATTCCCCTAGCCCTACTACTACAAAAAAACAAAAACAACAAATAAGCAGGGATTCTCAGACTCCAAAAAGATAAGATTTGTGTTAAAATGTGTATTTTGTATTTACTGGGTCCCGCTGCTCCTTATCTCTGGAGGTGGAGCTCACCAGAACCCTAGCTGGGTCAGGAACCAAGGAGTCAAGTGCCAACGACCTAACTGGCCTGACGTCTATTGCAGGGCTGGGGAGGAGAAAGCAAAGAGTGCGCTTTAGAGACCATAATACCATCCTCCAAAGACCTCACAGCATGCCTCCCAAAGGACGGCGGTACTCGCGCTCCCTTATCCTCCAAGAATGTGGGAGGTTGCCGGATCCGCGACGGGGGTTTGGGAGTGGAACTTCCCCGAGCCTGAGGGGAAAATGGGAAGGCAACCGAGGCGAGACGCCAAAGCGGGCGAGGGCGGCGATCTGCACAACCGCA
Organism: Nasua narica; assembly: GCA_028533885.1. NCBI lineage: Eukaryota > Metazoa > Chordata > Mammalia > Carnivora > Procyonidae > Nasua > Nasua narica. Next base: position 165,615,568 of record CM052800.1, read on the forward strand.
CAGCAGGAAAGGAAGGGGTCGGCCCCACCGCCCCCAGCCCGGCGCGCCCCCCGCGCCCCCGCGCGAGCGCGAGTCGCCGGCGGAAGTGCTGCGTCGCGCACTTCCGGGTGTTGTCTGGCCGCCGCCGCCGCGCGTCTCCGGGCTGCCGCTGCCGCCGCCGCCGCTGCCACCTCGGGTCCCGGAGCCAGAAGCGACGTCACCGCCATGGCCGGCATCAAAGGTGGGCCTGGGGCGCCGGAGGGCTGGGTGGCCGCCCGAGAGGGGGTGGGCGTCGCTCTCGGCCCCCGCACGCCGCCTCCCCGGCCCGGGCGCGCGCCGCGGAGGTCCCTGAGCTGGCGGCCGCCTCCCGCCCCTCGACCCCCGCCTCCGCTCTCGCAGCCTGGGAGCGGAGCTGGGCGCCGCGCCCTCCGGGGAGGGCCGACGGGGTCGGGAGCTTCTCTGTTAGCCCCTACTTTCTGCTGATCTCGGCAGCCTCTCTCCCACCCATCGGCCCCCGTACAAAGAATGGTCCTTGGTCTGTGAGAGTCCCGCAGCGCCTCGGGCCAGCGCTCATGGTTTGCAGGAGTTTGCATCCTAGAGAGAGGCGAGCAGAGTGGTTTTGAGGGGCTTGAGGCTCCTAGAGATGCCGGTTACGGAAATCAGTGTCATTTCCCTCTTAAAGGCATAAGTGCGATCTTCGGGTGCTTAGCCAAACCGAGTCCCTCCGGAACGCCCTGAAAGGACTTAGGGACGGTTCTTTCCGAAACCTTGGCCATCACATCCCGAGAGTGGCCATCACTCCCAGGACCTGTCCTCCGAGCTTTACAGGCTTCAAAAACTGAAGCGTTTTGATTTGTGGTGTTTGTCAGATAGGGTTAGATCCTATAAGCGACCCCGAAGTGCCCCTGTTCTCCACAGTTGCATGTTGAGGCTTTTCGTTGGGTTTGTTAAATAAAATACTGTTAAAACTTAAAGAAAAATTACTCGTTTATTGGTCCGTTTTCTTTAGAAATAAGGAAGGTTGCATTCTTTGAAACTGTTTGGTAGTTTTGTTAATGTGATTAGAAGGGAAACACCGTTGACAGCGTTTTCAACTTTTTGACCACGAATTGCATTTATTTCCTGACCTGCGGCTTTGTAGAAGGGACAGGCAAGCAGGAGGTGAAGAACTTTAATAGCAGTGTATTTTTTTTTCTGTTTAATTTATTTCCTTTAGGACAACTTTTTTGAGCTTCTTTCCCAGAATCACAATTTTACTGTTTCTGGTTTAATGTCTGAAAACATTTCATTTCTGATGTAAAATTTTGTCATTAGATAAGCAACAAAGATCATTTTCAATTTATGAACTGTGATAGACCTTTTTTTAAAAAAAATATTTATTTGACATACAGTGAGAGAGTGAACACAAATAGGGGGAGAGGGAACACAAGTAGGGGGAAAGGGAGAGGGAGAAGCAGGCTCCCCACTGAGCAGGGAGCCCAGTGTGAGGCTTCATCCCAGGACCCTGGGATCGTGACTGAGCCAAAGGCAGATGCCCAACGACTGAGCCACCCAGGCACCCCTGTGATAGACCTTCTTAAATCCTTGTGCGAAAAGGCGGTTAGGATAGAATGCTGTGGTTTTTAAGGATGTTGCCAGTTTCCTAGTGCTTCCCCATTTCTTCATCTGTCATCAACAGAAATCTCCCTTTTAAAAAAATAACTTTGGGGGCACCCGGGTGGCTCAGTGGGTTAAAGCCTCTGCCTTCGGCTCAGGTGATGATCTCAGAGTCCTGGGATCAAGTCCCACGTGGGGCTCTCTGCTCAGCGGGGAGCCTGCTTCCCTCCCCTCTCTCTGCCTACCTCTCTGCCTACTTGTGATCTCTCTCTCTGTCAAATAAATAAATAAAATCTTAAAAAAAAAAAACAAAAACAACTTTGTAATTTCCTTCTCCAAATTTAGGAAAATATTAACCAGGTGAAAGTATCTCAGATGGAATTGTACTTACACTTTTGGTTTCAATAAGATTTTCTGATTATTATGACTGTTTATCAGGACATTTTCGTTCGTTGGCCTATCTTTGTGTTAGGCAGCAATGTTGCTATAATTGGAGACCATTTAAATCTTAAACCATTTGCCTATTATTTGGTTATATATTGGATTTTTCTGATAACTCCCAGGTTAGGAAACTGGTCCCTGCTACACTGATTTCTTTGTAGTCACAGAATCAGCACCCAGTCTCTAGAGAGTTTAGGTAATTGGGCTGTTCCATCCCTAGCCTAGAGGCTTTGGGAGTAGAAACCAGACTCATCTAAGTTTTGCCCTCCAAATATTTCGTCACACAATTACGGTATAAATTCTTGCCTTGTTGATGTGTCATCTGGGACACCCATTTATACACAAATGATGAAATTTGTATATAAATCAGCCTAGTTGCTGATTTCATAAGACTAGAGAAACTTTAGAAGTTATGAGAACACTTTTGAGCAATGTATTTAACCCCATTGGGGTAATCCAGTGTGATTAGAGGTAAGATATCACATAAAGTTATTTTTTAATACTTGAGTTTTTATTTAATTTTTAATTTTTTTAAAAAGAGATCTTTTATTAACTTTCTAAGAGTGTACTCAAAGAGTTTAGACTTTCTTTTTTGATAGGAACATAAATAATTCTTCTCTATCATAAAAGAGTTAGCCACAGAGACCATCACACCCTAAAGCTGCTTGCCTTTTAGCCAAGATTACCACACAAATGGGTATGCTTGAGATTTTTCTGTCCGGGGTTTTTTTAAGATTTTTGTTTGTTTGTTTGTTTTTCCAGTCTCCTTTCTCTTGTCAGAGGGCAGATCTTGCTAATGTGCAGTTCGACCTCCAATTCTCATTTGTTTCAATGTGAGAAACAAGATCTTCAAACTTAAAAATTTTTATGTTACAAGTTACAGGTGACAGTGATCTGGGTAGGGAAAGTTATTTCTCACTTGATTTTGTTCTGGCTACATGAATTGCTACTGAAAAAATATGTATGAATGAACGTAGGTGACTAATTTTTTATTCTGTTGAAATTCACGTACAACTGTTGTATCACAAAATGAATAAATAATGACTGAATAAGAGCCTAAGGGTCTGTTTATAAAGAATGATAGTTTTAATGTCTGGGCTTTGTGACATCTATTTTGCTCTTTAGTGACCCTTGTTTCCTCGGGATTCTAAACTATATTCTGAATAAATGGCTTCTGAATAAATAAGTTGTTACTATATAGTATTTATAGTGGTGAATTTAGCTGTTTTGCAACTACATTTAAAAAGTGGAGGTGGTTCCCTGAAACTAATGTAACACTGTATGTTATACAGTTACATAAAAAAACTTTTTAAGTGGAGATGGCTTTTTACTTCTTCAGCATGTCTTATAACAAGTATCTTTAGTTTCAGAGCATTATTTGCGTTAGTCTCATTTTATAGAAGAAAGAACTGACACTCAGACATGATTATGAAGACAGCTAGTTAACTGGCTAGTAGGGGCTAGGGACCCATTGTCTCCTGACTTTCATTTATGTGCTGTTTTTACTATGCTACTTTGTCACGATCTTCCCCTCCTCTTCCCTTCTGTCCCTTTCTTTTTTTTCCCTTGGGTTCTTTTTACTCATTCGGCAGATATTTATTATTCAGTGTTAAGAGCTGGGGTGTGAGCATCAACAACAGAAAACCTTTTTCCCTGCTGTGGTAGACCAGACAGCTCATGAGGAAAACAGATACAGGGGTGCCTGGGTGGCTCAGTTGGCTAAGCATCTGCTTCTTGACTTGGCTTTAGATCATGATCTCAGGGTCACGGAATTGAGCCCCACATTGGGCTCTGTGCTCAGCACAGAGTCTGCATGTCCCTTTCCCTCTGCTCCTTACTCCCCTTTGTGCACACTCTTTCTCCCTTTCTCTAAAATAAGTAAATAAAGTCTTTATTTAAAAAAGGAAGAGAAGAGGCGCCTGCATGGCTCAGTCATTAAGCGTCTGCCTTCGGCTCAGGTCATGATCCCAGGGTCCTGGGATCAAGCCCCTTATCCAGGTCCCTGTTCAGCGGGGAGCCTGCTTCTCCCTCTCCCACTCCCCCTGCTTGTATTCCCTCTCTTGCTGTCTCTCTCTCTGTCAAATAAATAAATTAAATAATTTTTTTAAAAAAGGAAAAACAATTACAAATCTTATAAAATTACAGCTGTGATAAATGAGCAAAGGGGATTTATATAGTGCAAGGCGGGAGGGCGGGGAGGGCTCTGCCCATGCATGGCCCTCTACCTGGAGTGCTCCCCTTCAATATCCACATGATTCTCTCCCTCATTTCATATAAATCACTGTTCAGATGTCACCCCATCAGATATGCTTTCCCAGGCCACTGTCTAGAATAGCACTCCCGTCCTCTTACTCTACCCGTTTTTTTTTTCATAACACTTAACATTGATTTGCTATCTTTGTTTGTTTGTTATCATTTTGTTCTCCTGCTAAACTATAAGCCTTGTGAGAGCAGGAGCTTTGATTTTTTTTTCATTGCTTTATCTCCAGTATCAAAAACAATGTGTGACACATATTAGGTGCTCAATAGACACTTGTTGAATGAATGAATTATAGGGGGAATTGGTCTAGCAGGAGGTTTGAAAAAACTTCAGTGAGGAAGAAATGATTGAGCTGAGATCTGAAGGACAGAGGAGTTCACTTGAAAGAAAGAGGAAGGGAATGGAACAAGAATGCAAGCTCCATGTGTGTGGAAGGGCCTTGTCTGGTTTATTAACCAGGTTGGAGGTATCTCCAGCACCTGTTATATATTTGGTTCTCAGTAAATATTTCTTGAATAAATATTTCTTGAATGAAATGAAATGAATGAAAAAGTGTCTGAGGTCGAAGGGACAACATTTACCAGGGCCATGTGAGTGAGGGAACCTGCCGATTTCCAGGAAAGGAAAGGACAGTGTAACTGAGCGCAGAGAGCAAGGGGTATAGGCTGGTGTGAGTGTGTCAGGAGAGTAAGCAGGACCTGTGAACAAAACAAATGGTAAACTCGGTATTTTCGTCCCAGTTTACATTGCATTCCATTGTAAACTTGAAGTTAATCTGCCATAAAATGAAAGTGCAATTCCTTTTCTTTTTTTTTTCTGTAACTGAAAATGTAATAGCATTGAGGACTAAATAAATGTGTTCAGGGTTGACATCACCTACATCTGTAATCTAAGTGAAAACCAAACTTTCCAACCTACCCAGTGAGTGGGTGTCCTTGATTATGACCATTTTAATCCAGAGAAAACTATCAGTAGTACTGGGCAGGATTTAATCCCTTTACTGTTAATTCTGGTTAGTATGTGTTAGCTTTTCTCTTGGTAACTTTTAGAACTCTTGTGAATTTTAATATTTCTCTTAAGGTTAATGGGCTGTGTCATTTAAAACAAAAAACACTGGGCGCCTGGGTGGCTCAGTTGGTTGAGCGGCTGCCTTTGGCTCAGGTCATGATCCTTGAGTTCCGGGATCGAGTCCCACATCGGGCTCCCAGCTCCACGGGAAGTCTGCTTCTTCCTCTGGCCTTCTCTCCTCTCATGCTCTCTCTCACTTTCTCTGTCTCTCAAATAAATAAATAAAATCTTTAAAAACAAAACAAAACAAAAACAAAAAACACCTAAGTTATTCTCTTAGCCAGTGCAGCTGCAGAAATACAGGTTATATAGAACTCAAATAAATTGATCATTTATATCTTTGCTTAATTCAAGGCCATTGATTAATTATGCCTATTAAAGAAAGTTGTTTCTACTAATATGTGTGAAAACACTTCACAAAATATAATGCTTTGTATATGTATGTGTGTATAATTCTAGAAACTATGTTTTACCTGTAGAAAGCATCTATTGCTTGTGATAATATCATAAAATAGTGATACCAAAGAAGGATTTGTACCATTATTCTGCGCATTTTCCAATGTGTAGATAATTAAGAGAGGAAACCCAAATATAGTTTTGTAAACTATTCAAAGATCTCTATCAAAATTAGTTGATTAAAGTGATTAACTCCAGATGTCCTTGGACACTCTTTTCTTATCAGTTTTGAGCAGTTGGGGGTGTATGTGCAAGAAGCAGGAGCTGATCATGAGAGACTTTCCCACAGGATAAGGTTCTGAAGTCCAGTAAAGCTGAGAATGCAATTTCTCCACATCCTGCTTTTCAAACTGTAAAGATCTGTGGAATAAATATAACACTAATGACTGGAAGAGCATTGATCTGGCGGGCCAGGATTACTCATTGGAAACAGAGCCAGTGATGAGGGAATGTGGTAGTGTGCTCACGATAGGTCAGGGTTTTGAAAATCAGTGTTGCCTTATTTTGCCTTGAAGACGACACAAAAACCTCACTCTGAGACTTTAGATGACTTATATTCTTGAAGCTAACTCACTTTTAATGCATTTTTTTGTGTGTGTTTTGCTTTTTGCTTCTGGGGTCACAGGTAGTGTTCAGACTGCTAATACTATTATTAATAAAAATAATATTTAATTAATACTTGTATTTGACTCTTATTTACTTTGCAGCTTTGATTAGTTTGTCCTTTGGAGGAGCAATTGGGCTGATGTTTTTGATGCTTGGATGTGCCCTTCCAATATACAAGTATGTAAAATTTTTGTCTTTTTGAGTGTTTAAGGGTAAAATTTTTCTACTTTCAAAGCTTTAAAAATTTTTTGAATGGAAGCTTCAACATTCATGTACCAAGGACAAACGTTTTTTAAAGTATGAAAAACACTTTTGGTTATTGCACTACTGCTCAGTTTTGAGTGCCCGCTGATAAAATTAAACACAAGAAAATGGAAAATGTCTTTCAGCAAAAAACACCAGAAGCAGAATCAAGAGACAGTTGACTATGGAAAAAAAAGTCATGTAAGCAGTTACTTTCTGTAGGTTAGAAAGAAATATTAAAAATCAAGAGGATAGATTAGTAAGAAAAATACAGACAACTAAATAGAAAAATGCGCAACAAATACAAAAAAAGAACTGCAAATTACCAATCACATGAAATTATATTCAGCCTCTCTTAAAATTAAATGAAGTCCTTGGGTAAAGAGAAAAGCTATGAGCAGACAGGCACTGCCATGTGCAGTGGGTGAGGAATAGCCCCGAGCAGTCATCTTGGGGGCCAGTTTGCTTGTAGCTCTCGCGATGTATATATTCCTTGAACTAGTCCTTCCACCTAGAATTTCTCCTATAAATCTCCTGGCAGATGTTGGCCAAGATATGTGTAGTGAGGGGAGAGGATGGATATTCACGGCAGCCTTGTTGATCATAACAAAAAACCTGGAGGCATCCTAAAGGCCTGTCAAAGGAGAAATGGCTAAACTCTGGAATGTCCATCAGTGGAAGTAGTAGGCAGGCTTAAGAAGAATGAGGAGGAGCTGTAAGTGCTAATACGTCAAGGTTTTCAAGTTAAATGGAAAAGTGCAATGACTCATGTTGTTAAAATTTATCTGTCTGGAAATACAGAAGGATCCACAAGAAGGTTATTAGGAGAATGGAAAGAGAAAGCAGGGGAGATATGGGCAGCTTGGAGTTTTCACTTTTTGTGCTTTTGTGTTTTTTTAATTTTTTATATTGAAATGATTAAGTACTATCAAGAAGCTGCAAAAATAGTACAGAGAGGTCCCCTGTACCCTTCACACAGGCTTCCCCCAGTAGTCCTGTCTTATGTAACTACAGTTGGATTATCCAACCAGGAAATGACATTGGCACAATACAATAGCTAGACTGCACATTAAAAGCCATCTATTTCCTATATTCTGACTGAAAGTAGTATTCAATATTACTTTCAGTTCGTTTTCTACATTTTGACTTCAGTATTTGAGGAGTTCACAGTGACCTAACGAGAGTTTGGGAATGTTCCAGCTTTACCCAAAGAATGTTGTTATTCAGTAGGAGTCAAGGGCATGAATCTTGGATTTTGAAAATGTCTGTGTTACTATTCCTATTTTCCATATGCCTCTTTATTTATAACCTAAAATAAAAAAAATTTTTAATTTTGAGCCTTGATTCCAACTGCTTTAATTTATAAAGCGTTTTCTTTTTAATATAAGGCATATTTAATCATTGTCATGATTGACTTTAGAAATACTATGACTCTAAATGTCTTTCTTTTCAGTGTTCAGGTTATTGTTTATTTTTACACTGCATAATGTTTTGTACCTTGCGATATTTCTTTTGTCCTTATTTTTAAAAAGCATATATTATTGTCTAGGAAAATGACATAGGTAGCAAAAACTACATTAACTTATTTTTTTTTTCTAGCCAATACTGGCCTCTCTTTGTTCTGTTTTTTTACATCCTTTCACCTATTCCATACTGCATAGCAAGAAGATTAGTGGATGACACAGATGCTATGAGTAACGCTTGTAAGGAACTTGCCATATTTCTTACAACAGGCATTGTTGTCTCAGCTTTTGGGCTCCCTATTGTATTTGCAAGAGCACATCTGGTAAGTGAATATATTCTTCTATTAACCATTTTACATTAGACTGGGTTAAAATTGTCTCAGGAAGAAGATTTTGTGAAATGACATGAGGAAGAGATGAGGGGCATAAGATCCTCGGAGATAGAGATAATCTTACTTTTGTTGTTGTTAACTGATGAAAATGATACCGGGGAGCATGGCTGGGGTCTTCGATAGCATTTGGCTCACCAGTCGGTCGCTCTGGGAACGGGACACGTCAGCTCCCCCAGTGCTTACCAACCACAGGCCACAGGCCTGAGGAGACCTTGTGTTTTTCGCAAGCGGGAGAGTATGGACGAGGAGAAGGGGCGCTGGGCTCCCTATACTTGTCTTCTCTCCAGACTCACCAGTCAGATTCACTCCTCCCTCTCCAAGGAGCTGGAGAAGCCAGGGGTTGGCCACCCTTCCATCTCCATCTCCAAAGGGAGAGGGCGGTTAGCCCCCTGCCCCTTTAAAAGAATGTGTATACGTGTTTTCATCTTTGGTACTTTAATCTTAATCTGTTCTCTAAATACAATTTTAGATTCACTGAAGAAGAGTTGGAGCAAATTTCTTTATAAACAGAAAGTTATAGAAGTCTGTGCTGCCTCCTCAGAGTCCAGAAGTCTAGCTGTTGAATAATTATCATCTTCGTGACTTTCTTTTTAAAAGAAGCAAATTAAAAACAGTATAGAAAGACCATTAAGCGTGCAGCAGAGCCCAAGTTATTATTACAAATCATATTTGTTTTAGATTGTGATTGGCTTACAACTAGAGTCTTGGTTTGCTTTTCATTCTCCTTTTGTTTTTCATATGTCTATTAACTAAGTGTTTATCTGTCTTATTTCCCTAGATTGAGTGGGGAGCTTGTGCACTTGTTCTCACAGGAAACACAGTCATCTTTGCAACTATACTGGGCTTTTTCTTGGTCTTTGGAAGCAATGATGACTTCAGCTGGCAGCAGTGGTAAAAGGAATTACTGAACTACTGTCAAGTGGACTTCTTGTCATTTGTTGGCCATCCACGCGCACAGGAGCTGGGGCAGGAATGCTGAGTGATACAGCAAGCCTCTTGGGGGTATTCTAGGTGCTCCCTTCTCACTTTTATTGTAAGCATTACTATTTTCACAGAGACTTGCTGAAGGATTAAAAGGATTTTCTCTTTTGGAAAAGCTTGACTGATTTCACACTTATCTCTAGTATGCTTTTTGTGGTGTCCTGCTGAATTTAAATATTTATGTGTCCCTATTTAGTTATTTTTTTTAATCAGTATGCAATGTTAAGCATTTTTAAAATGTAACAACCATTTGCATCGGTTAGAAATTAGATTTCTGCTGGCTATTACTGGGCTAAAGGACATCTTTTGTCTTAAAATTATTTAACCTCCATTGCAAAAAGTTCAAAGAAGTTTTCAATCAGTCAGGATGACATCACTCCCAATTTTATGCAAACGTGCAGACTTTTGGCATACCTTATAGACTGTATACTCAGTGCAAATATAGCTGCATTTATACCTCAGAGGGGCCAAGTATCAATGCCCGTGCCCTCCGTAAGGGTTGCTGGTTTTGCCAGGAAGCAGGTGTTTTGTGAATTGAAAATTATTTTATGGAACTGCTGCAAAGGAGAGCTTTTCTTCTCAGTTGTTAGAAGAATTTATTGTTAAAGGTAAGCTTGTGAAACCAGATTTTTGAGATGGTTTTTATTTATGTATATTATAGAGTGAGTTGCATTGTGGGAAGAAACGACGTTGAAATTCCACTTTTTGAATCCTCTTTCTATCTATAAGTGAAATGTTTGATCTTCTATTAGCCTTTCATATTTTACCATGGGTGAAATGGTGAAATGGACATACATGGAACTATACTACTGATAAGGGAAAGTTGTATGTTTGCGTCATCTAGACCAGAAAATCTTTCCCTGCTTCCTCCTTTTAACTTATTTTATACATTGTATATATTAAGTAAAATAACTTTTCAAATATAGTTTAATAACACTTGAATTAGAGGTGTTTATCTCACCTGGAAAGTAATCGCTATGCCATACATGCCGAGCGCCCCCTGCCCCGCAAGGCCTTGACATGATTAACAAGTGACTTGTTACTCTTGCAAAGAAGTGATGCATTAACAATTTAAGATTTAGACCATGGTAATTGTAGTTCTTATTCTCTAAGGTTATATCCTATGTAATTTAAAAATATTTCAGACAAGTTTCCTGTATACCTCTCAACTTTTTTGGATTTCTATTTCATCATGATAGATACACTGTTCCCTTTTAAATGGCATTTATTGTGTGAATTAATGCAAAGTAGCCAAATCCAGCTGTATAGCAGCTTCAAACACAAACCTGACCAAAAAATTCCCGGTAACCAGGCATGATCAAATCGTAGTGGTCATTTGCATCTCAATAATTATCAGTACCTTTTTGGAGAGCTAGTTATGAAAATGTTCTAGTTGCTCTGACAGTATGTTGTTGAGGATATTCGTATGTTCAGTTTACTTACAGGAAAATGGTTCTGCCTTCAGACAAAACTGAGTGATCATAACAGCTACCTTTTGTTGTTTTATAAAGTTTATTTCTCAAGAAAATGGGAACAGATTTGGGGTTTGTGCAGCTTCTTACTAAAGATGCGTAAAGGCCACAGGTTTTATTGCCGAACCCAAGTCGTGACTTTAGCTGTGAGATGGGAAGCAGAACGAAGGATCTGCATGTGGCCGTCCTGCTTACTCTAAGCGACACGACTTGCAGTGTTACAATGACGGAGACCTAACGAGGAAGGTACAGGTACGCGTGAGGTAGCCGGCCGTGCAGTTAGGAGCTCAGTGCCTGTGATCTACTTGATTGTAGTTTTTTTGTTTGTTTTTTTCCCCCAGGAAGTACATTCTCTGGCCCTCCCCCATTTTCTGTTCTAGAATATCAGTGCAGTGCACTGCTGCTGTTTTATTCACTTGGCCATAGGCTCTTTTTCTAATAGCTGCATATTCTTTCTGTATACTGATTGCATTGGCAGCATTGTGTCTTTCGTCTTGCACACTAGCTCGACATAGTGCTGTCTCTGACTTCTAGGCTAGTTGTTTGAGGTATGAATTTTCCATAGAACATGCACTGATCCTGCATTGCCATTCTTCTATGGAAAGAAAACTTTTGATGATGAAACAATAAAGATTTTAAATATCTATTTTAGTTTGTGGGTGTTTTTGAAATGAAAATGTACTACGCACCTCAGGAACTGAAGTGCATTACTCGTTTTAATAATGTGATATAAAATAAGGATGGCATTAGTCACTAATGTTAGACTTGCAGGAGTGTCACTCCCAAAATAGAATTGAAACCATAGTAATAAATGTTAGTGAAACCCTATGATTTTGTGCCATGGTGAAAGGATTGGTAACCTGGGGGAGTAGAATTCTTACCTAACCCTTTACAAAAAAGCCATAGATGATTTTGTTGATTAAAAGAAGACTGTTGATAATCTAAAGTTAAGGTTGTACCTGTTCTTAAATTTTCAGATCTTTTTTATGACTGTATGTTTTTTGTGTGTATTTATCACCACTCATTATTAGAGCATTTTGCTTTTTGCAAACTATTTCAAATAGTAAAAGGTAAAAAAATCCATGTGGTATAATGTGAACAGAGAAAAGTACTGTTCTCTTTTATCAAACATGAATCTTGTCCCAAATTGTCCTAATTATAAAATATCATTATGTACTTTAAAAAGTGTGGATCATAGTTTCTTAGTGTTTGCTCTAATAGGATTTGGGGGGATATTGTCAAAATAATCCAGATTTCTGGAGTAAACCCTGGAATGTATATACTGAATGTGGCAAGATTCATTCCTAAGTTTCAGGTAACTTTAAATCAGCACATCAGATTTCACAAGCAGCCATGCAGCAGTACTGTTAAGTGATATTACGTTTTACATCTCAGGATGCTTTGTGGTTTATAAAACGGGTGGGAAATTGAAAATCATGTTTCTTCCATATAAGCCTATGTTATCCTTTCTCTGGGTGAAGATTAGGGAGCTCTTATTTTATTACAGGCCTCCTAATTTTCTGGCATTCCCAGAGAAGAGAGCATATCCTGTAAAATAAATATTCCAGATAACTGAAGATTATCTCAAAAAGAAGTGATACTTGTTTTATTTATTTTGGTGAAAGTATTAAATGAGTCATACGCTTTTGTACTTTCTTTTTTTTTTTTTTTTTTTTTTACGCTTTTGTACTTTCTTAGAATATAATAAGACATTTTGGATTTTCCTTGGTAATTTAAGATTATCATAAATTATTTCCCCCTCTTTTAAATAGCCCCAGACCTGTATTTTTCTGGAATTGTGTTTTTGCCATCTTTTCTTACAACTGAGTTTGTTCCTAGCATGCCTTAACTTCTTTTGTTTCTAATTTTCTAAACTATACTACATTAGGGGGTATCTGGGTGGCTCAGTCGGTTAGGTGTCCAGCTCTTGGTTTTCGGTTCCATACTCAGCAAGAAGTCTGCTGGAGGTTCTCTCTCCCTTTCCATCTCCTTCTGCCCTTCCCCCCATTCATGTGCATGGGCGTGTGCGCTCTCTCTGTCTCTTGTTCTTTCAAATGAGTGGATAAATCTTAAAATTAAATAAACTAATACATCAGGAAGAATGGAAAGTTATCAGGAGAAAAACTGAGGTAACCAAGCAGATTGAATCCATTATGTAACATTTCTGTACACAGTACCTCAGTGGGCCTCACCAGCTGCTCCCCACCACTTACACAAACGAAATGCTTTGAAAAGGCCTTTTTACAAAACTGTAGCTATTAAACTGCATGCCAGCCAGTGGGCGGTTGAGAGAGGGAGCACAGACAGGGATGTGTGACTGCGGCAGGAGGAGCCTCCAAGGTCCCCTGGCTGAACTTGAGGACTTAGCCCGAGCTTGGATACCCACAGGCCTCTAACTGCTTTCTGAGAGCTTATCTCTCCCTTCACCGTTTGTTTTCAGTTGCAGAAAGTAGGTATGAAGACAGGTTTACAGTTCATTTTTACTATACACTCTGCACTGAATATTTTGCTTCCACTCTCTCGAAGATTCTTTGAATCCATCCTTGGGTTTAGGACCATACACTGTAATCACAACAATTCAGATATTCATTATTAAGCTTGTAAATTCCTATCAGAGAGAATAAAACACTCAAACTCCAAAATGTTTCCACAAGTGAGGACATTATGACCGTGAAACATCCCTTTTCCATTATGGTTGTTTCCTTGTTTGTATTTAGAGGCAGTAATCACAGGGGGAAACCAGGAACTTTTGTTTCAGAAGCCAGTTGAATGGCTAATACTGTGAGAGAGAAATTTTGTAGCAGCTTACAGCCATAGAAACCATCAAATAGAACAAGATAGAATGAGACTATTTCTATATCTCTTTTTAAGAGCATTACTATGTAATAATGTAGTTATTTTGATTTATACTGTGTCTGGCATTTAATATCAGAAGTATCTTTTTCTCTTGTGGCTAATCAATGTATCATGTAATATGTAAATGTAGTTATGACATAAAAGTCAGTAAACTTGTGTAGATACGTGAACCTCCAAAATAGAACAGATGTTTTCCTGAAAGCTAGGTATACTTCATAGGACATTTGGGGATTGTCTCTAAAAATGTTCACTATCAAACAACTTTCTAGGATTCATTTTAAAATGGATGGATTTTAATTCATTTTTGTCATAGTCTAAATCATCAACTTCCAAAATACAGAATCAGCTCTAATACCTAGTTAATGAGTATAGCAGTGAAGAAGAGAAAAGGAGTTTTGAGCCATACTCCATACTAGTAAGGACATTTGTCATTTATAAGCATAAATGGCCTAATCTAGTACTTAAAAGTGTCCTCAAAAAATATACTATTACAGAGGTACCTGGCTGGCTCAGTTGGTAGAGCATGTGACTCTTGATTTCAGGGTTGCAAGTTTGGGCCCCATGTTGGGCATAAAGCCTACTTTAAACAAAATATGTACATATGTGTGTGTGTGTGTACACACGCACACACACACACACACTTAAAAAAACACCTTCCAGACACTGATAAGTGTCCAACTAATTAGGTAGAAATGGTTTATACTTCACCTTGACTATGTCACTGAGATACTTATGCTGTAACAGTGGGTTTGGTACAAGCTTTTTATCTAGATAAGTTCTTTGTTCCCAGTGGCAATTATATTCTACAAGGCAACATTCTAGGTACTGTTGGAGAATAGAAAAAAAATGGGAACACAGTGTCTCTCTGAACTAGAGACTCAAGAAGGTATCAAAGGAAGCTGATTCCTACACATGCCAAAAGGGAAGTGTGGAGATTTACAGGAGGAAAAAATTCAGGAAGGAAAAGGGAGGCAGGTGGTAATTCCTGTTCTGCTTTGGCCTGTCTCTTGCTGGCAGGCAGGGTCTTGGCAGCATGACCTTTCTCTGGAGCAGCATTGTGCGTGCTGTCGGCTCTTAGGCTTCCTGGGACTCGGGGAAGTTGGGGCAACAGAAAAGGGGGTGGGTGCTTCTTGATCGTGACACCTTCACCCTGGATCCCAGATACAGTGGAGACATGAGAGGTGGTGAGATTTATGTTGTATTTTGAAGGAATGATCAAGCAGATTTGCTGATGAACTGTGAGGGGAAAAGAGAGGAGTCAAGGGTAACTGCCAAGTTTTTGATTGTTGTGTCAGGGTGGGGGGTGAAGAAGTAGGGAGAGTCTGAAAACAATAAAGTCTAGACCATCTGTCCGAACTGCTGGTTCATCCTATCTGCTTGTGGCCTAGAAGTGACATCATTTGCCTAGTTTCAAACCTTTACCCTACAGAACAGTACTATGGACGGTTCAGCCTTGTAGCTACTTTATAAGCTCCTAGGGGTTGACACACATCTTGGCATAGTAGTTACACCGTGAGTTCTGGAGTCAGCCTCCCTGTACTACCAACTCTTCCTCATACTAGATGTGTAACCGTAAGTGAGTTCCTGGACCTCTTTCCGTCTCAGTCTCACATCTGTACAAAGAGGGTACTAATAGTACCTGCGTCATAAGGCAGCTGTGACGTTTAAACGTGACGTGCACAGGGCTCCCAGTGACGGAGATGGTTAAACATTAGCTATCGTTACTGTTTCTTACCAGTTCTCTGTACTGCTAAGCAGTTCCCTCTTCTCATAGGAGTAGACAGACTGAAAAAAAACAAAACATTGTAACAATCCAGTCTTAGTATATTGCTGACAGGAGTCACCCCACCAGCCTCATACTATCTCTTGGAAATGCTCTACCTCCCTGGTCTCCTCATTCATTGCAGTATTTCAGGAAGACCTATTGATTGTCTAATAAACACTGCCAGGGTGTATGAAGCGCTTCCGATGGCTTAAGTATACGTGATCCTCCCTACCCCCACTCCTGCACCAAACCCGAACAATGATACACTTTTTTTTTTTTTAAGAATAGGGAAATACATTGCCTACCTTAAAACAAGAAGGGGAAGTCTTGGTAGATCTGAAACTAAGAAATCCCCGAGAAAATGAAAAAAATACATGATCAAATTGAAGAACAAAACTGCAGCCTAGGATGCTGGTGGCAAGCACATGGGAGGATCCTACTGTAAAATATGGGAGCCGTGCCAAGGAGGCCCTTTATCAGCACAAGTGGTGGCATCCAGAGCAGGGAGGGGGGCTCAGGAGGCAACAGAGCAAGTTTCCTGAGGGATTCTTTGAGGTGCTGTGGGGGAGCAGCCAAACCAGCAGATCTTTATACATCTCCACACACAACACCCGTCCCCATCTCACACCTTCCAGTCTGGGTGGAGGACATGTTTCCTGAAGTAGCAAAAGTGGGAATAGCCAAGTCCAAAAGGCCAGCCACCAGGGCACCCCTCTCGGTGGCACCTCTTTCTTCTCCCTAATTCGCTGCCAGCTCCGCCTCTCCCTTTCCCCAGGCTGCGCCCGTGGGAGCAACACATGGTCTAGCGACGGGGGAAGGGGCGTCTCTGTAGCAAAGGGGAGTTCCCAGACAGGGATGACTGAACAGTTCAGGAATGCCCGTTGAAAGGGGACAAATTCACAGAATTTAGTGCTGAGGAAATAGTTCACAGAACAAAAAGAAGCTCCATGTTTACAGTTTTGAAAACCGAAGCCATCCAAAAGACCGCGCCAGTGTACAACATCAGGCTGATGAAGTTACAGAACATTTTACGTATTTTGCACCCAAATCCTATTAGATTACCCAGGACCGCTATTTTGCTTTTTTCCTCAGAGTTTCTTTGTCATATCATAATGGATTTAATTCAAAGACCTGCAGTATAATCTTACTGTGGATAAACCTTTTCCCACAGCATGTTCTCCCTCTGTAACATCCTGTCCTGTGACCAGGGACATGGAACCTACTCTTGGCTTGAATGGGAAGGAAGGGAAAAGCTGTATCTGCTATTACACATCTTACGAGAGACATTGCATAGCCCACCATAGGCATTTACTCCTTGCACAGACACTTTTGGAATGGCGACATTTCCAGGGCTACAAAATAAAATGGAAAGTGAGATGAGAACAAACAAAAGTATCTCAGACATGCCAACTTCATTCATCTACCAAGTAGCTGTGTGACTCTAGAGGAAGTAGCAACAGCAGCGGAGGGAGGATAGAGAAGGCTTCACAAAAAAAATGGTTGTTGGGGCACCTGGCCGGCTGTCAGTTGAGCATGTGACTCTCGATCTCAGGATCTGCATTTAAGTAATCTCTACACCCAACATGGGTTTAAAAAAAAAGAGAGAAAGAAAATGGTGGTTGATCTTGGTCTAGGATGGTAATAAGGAACCGTTCAAGCCCCCAACCTGTGTGACAGTTAATGTTCTTATGTTCATATTTCTCTTCCAAAGTATTTCTGAGAATCCCAGGATTGTGTATGTTACACAAACTGGGCATTGTTGTTACTTGTCCCTCAGCTGGACTCTGGCACTGGACTGGCTTCCATTCTCTGCAGCCACCTTTCTACCATTTTCTAATTGCTTTTCCCTTTCTCCCTGTGTCCTGCACCCCAACCATGGGTAGGACCCTCTCCCTTGATCCTGCAAAGCACATCTAAAATCAGGCTATAACTTCAAACAAGTCTTACCAAAGGCCTGAGGAAAAGAGATAGGAATTACTACACAAACCTCACCCCCCCCCCCAAAACCCCAAAACTGATCATCGTACTCACTGTCTTCTAGTCTGTTGGCTGTGTACTTGTACTTGCTTGCAGGCTGCCCTGAGTCTCTCCATAGCTCTGACTTGTGCCAGCTTGCAGATAACATTTTGCCTCCCCTAGAACGGAGAGATTCTCCAATTCCTTGTTAGGGGACTCATGAGGTTCCCTTAGGTTAGTCCAGGCCCCCTGCTCCAAAAACACCTTGATCTGCAGTAACGCATCTCAGCCCACAGAAGACAAGGTTCTTCATAATGTAGCACGTTATCCTTTCAACAATTTTAATCTAGAAGGAAGATTTTGTTTTATTTTAGTCTCCGTTGAATCAGAAAACATCAGATAAACCCAATTCTACAAAACAGCTGGTACTCATCAAAAGTCATGAAAGACCAGAGTCCTGGAGATAATGAGAGACAAGGAAAAACTGAAGAACTGTCCCAGATGGGAAGAGAAACTATGGAGACACAGCAGTTAAATGGAAATGCAATCCTGCACTGGATCTGGAGTGGAACGATGACATTGGGGGAGAATTGGTGAAATCTGAATAAGGTCAGTAGTTTAGTAGTTAATAATATTGTACTGATATTCATTTCTTTGCTTTATAATTGTGCTATGGTTATATAAGTTGATAACTTTAAGGGACCTGGGTAAAAGAGACATGAATTCTCTGTACTATTTTTTGCAACTTTCTGTAAACCTAAAACTATTTCAAAATAAAAAGTTTTTTGAAGTACCATTAGCACCCATCAGATCACTAAAATTGTAGTCTTGACAATATTAGTAACTGGAAAGGACATGTGGCAAATTAAACACAAATTCTGTTGGGTAAGTATGCATTGGTACAACCGCTTTGAAGAGTATATAGGAATATTTGGCAACATCTAACAGAATTGGAGATCTGTAAGCATTATAACCAAGTGACTCTGTGAGTGGGAACATATCCTATGGAAACCCTGATACATGCACTCAAGGAGCCATGTATAAGAATGTCCATCACTAATTTTTTTTTAAAGATTTTATTTATTTGACAGAGAGAACACAAGCGAGGAGAGCGGCAGGCAGAGAGAGAAGCAGGCTCCCCACTGAGCAGGGAGCCCGATGTGAGACTCGATCCGAGGACCCTGGGATCGTGACCTGAGCCGAAGGCAGATGCTTAATTGACTGAACCACCCAGGCCTCCTGGCACTAATTATTTTAATAACAAAATACTTGGGGGGGAAAGAAGACTGGATAAATAAATTGTGGTACATTCACACTGTACAGTGAAAACGAAGGGACTGGCGCCTGTATAGACCAGCATGGATGAACCTAACAAGGAATTGTGAGTGAAAATTCAAGTCACAAAAGGATATTAGACAATGATACCATTTATATATATAAAGTTTAAAACATGCCGTAGGGGCGCCTGGGTGGCTCAGTTGGTTAGGCGTCTGCCTGTGGCTCACTCAGGTCATTATCCCAGGGTCCTGAGATCAAGCCCCATGTCGGGTTCCCTGCTCAGCAGAAGTCTGCTTCTTCCTCTCCTGCCTGCTACTCTCCCTGCTTGTGCCCTCTTCTTCTCTCTCTCTCAAATAAATAAAATAAAATAAAATAAAAAATCAAACCTATTAGGAAAAAAATACATGCCCCCAGTACTACATATTGGGATAAATAAACTGTCATTAAAATATAAAAATACAATCTCTTCTGAGGTGATAAAGTGGGAATAAGTAATCAAGGAGGGATTCAAAAAGGACTTCAATTGTATTTTCAATGTTTTATTTTTTTTTAACTTTTCATGGTACATACACAGATATTTTCTTAAATTATACTCTTTTTTTGATAATTAGTTTTAAAGATAGAATGTCTTATGGGGAAGTCTTACAAATAGATTACGGAAAAAAATTTTAACAGAAATAGCAAAATATATGAGCACACAATTTCTGAATAAAAATCTGAAAATAGGGGCACCTGGGTGGCTCAGTTGGTTAAGTGTCTGCTTTCGGCTCAGGTCCCGGGGTCCTGAGATCCTGGGATCGAGCCCCATGTCAGGCTTCCTGCTCAGCGAGGAGCCTGCTTTTCCCTCTCCCACTCCCCCGCTTGTGCTCCCTCTCTTGCTGTGTGTGTGTCTCTCTCTCTGACAAATAAATAAATAAAACCTTGAAAAAAATATCTATAAATAGATGGTCAGTAAGGAATGTATGGAGGGGGGTTATTCTTGTTAGGAACTCCATGAAATGTAAACAATATGATGCTTTATATCACTTACAAATATGGCAAAGACTTTTATGAAATTATAATACCCAGGTAGGGCATATGAAATGATCACTCTCAACAGATTTTAGGTAGAAGTAAATTGGTACAAACATCCTCAAATGCGGGGGACCTGGCTGACTCAGTCGGTGGACCATGTGACTTTGATCTTGGTGTCACGAGTTCAAGCCCCATATTGGGCATAGGGCTTACGTTAAAAAAAAAAAACCAGAAAAACTTTTTAAAAAGTCTCAAATATAATTTGGTGATAAATATTAAAAGCCTCCAAGTATGCATATTATTTAGCCTATTAACTACCTGAATAGTAATCCTAGGGAATTAATCAGAGATAGAAGATGGTCATCACCTTATTAATTATAGCAGTGAAAACTTCAGACAGTGTTAAAGTCACATAGCAGAAGTTTGATTAAATAAATCATGAATATATTAGGCAGTTATTAAAAATCACCTTGTAAAAATGCAGACATAAGAACACTTTATAAGGAACACCTTATAAAGGGACACTTTATAAGCATCTGTCTCCTGCTCAGGTCATGATTTCAGGGTCCTGGGACCAGCCAGAGCCCTGTGTCAGGCTCCCTGCTCAGCGGGTGTCTGCTTCTCCCTCTCCTATTACCTCCCTCTCCCTCCCACTACTTTTAAGCAGTTGCAAGGAATTTGTGACTCTGGCAGTAGTTTCCTGCCCTGTGGGTGTTGTTGGAAACTTTCTGACCTCTCGATTAAGGTATGTGATGACCAGAGCCAAAGGCAGACGCTCAACCAATTGAACCGCTCAGGTGCCCCTTTTTGGTTCTTATCTTAAAAAAAAAAAAAAACAAGACAACTTTAGGGGCCAAGACAATTCGAAGGAGAAAGAATAGTCTTTTTAGCAATGGTGCTGGAACAATTGGATAAATACATGCAAAGGAGTAAAGTTGGACCCCTATCTCACTCTATCTTCAAAAGGTAAATCAAAATATATCATAGACCTAAATGTAAGAGCCAAACTATAAAGCTTTAAGATTTACATAAGTATAAATCTTCATGACCTTGGATTACACAATGGTTTCATAGATATGGGAAGCCACAAACAACCAAGGGGAAAATAGAAATTGTGCTCCTCAAAATTAAAAGCTTTTGTGCTTCAAAGGACACCATCAAGAAAGTGAAAATACAACCCACAGAATGGAAGAAAATATTTGCAAATTATATATCTGATCAGGATCAAGTATCCAAAATATTTAAATAACTCTTAATAACAGCAGAAAGACCCTGATAACCCAATTTTAAAATGGTCAAAGCCTCTGAATAGACATTTCTCTAAAAAGAAGATACAAATGCTAATAATCGTATGAAAAGGTGCTCGACATTGTTAGTCATGAGGGAAATGCAAATCGAAACCACAGCGAGAGGGGTGCCTGGGTAGCTGAGTCGGTTGAGCAACCAGCTCTTGGTTTTGGTTCAAGTCATGATCTTGTGGGTCATGAGATGGAGCCCCACGTCGGGCTCTGTGCTCACTGGGGAGTCTGTCTGAAAATTCGGTCCCTCTGACCCTCTTCCCACTCTCCCTTGCTCAAATAAGTAAATAAAATCTTTTTTAAAATCACAGTGAGATACTATTTCTAACCCAGGAGGATGGTTAGAATGAAAAAGATACAACAAGTATTGACAAGGATGTGGAGAAACTGAAATCCTCATACATTGGAGTGGGGAGTGAAACATACAGCTGACGTGGAAAGCAGTTTGACGGTTACTCAAAAAGTTAAACATAGTTCTATATGACCCAGCAATTCTGCTCATACATATATACCTAAGAGAATTGAAAACTTAGATCTACACAGAAAATTGAACACATTTATTCATAATAGCATTATTCATAATAGCCAAGAGTGAAGTGTCTGTGTGTGTGTGTGTGTGTGTGTGTGTGTGTGTGTGTGTGTGTGTGTAAGGTGTCTGTTCAATTTTTTGGACATTTTTGTTTTGGAAATAGATGCAGTTGACAAGGGTCACATCCAATACAACCACTAACCCTTCACCTCTCAGTGCTGAACCCTGGGATTACAGGGAACCAAGTTTCCTGCACCATCTGCTATGGGGTTTTGTTGTTGTTTTTTAAGATTTTATTTATTTATGACACAGAGAGTTGGCGAGAGAGGGAACACAAGCAGAGGGAGCTCAGCAGGGAGCCTGATATGGAGTTTGATCCCAGAACACTGGGATCACGACCTGAGCTGAAGGCAGACGCTTAACGACTGAGCCACCCAGGCGCCCCTACCATCTGCTATGTTAAAACACGTAGAGAAGAATCTGTTGGAAGTGACTTGAATCTACAGTCTAATAGTTGGCATTTTAATCTGGATTGTTACTAGTGATTGTTTTATTCTTTTATAGCAGTTGGTCCCTGTAATGCTCATAATCTATTGGGCTCTGTAGTGCTTGTATGAATACAGTGGACAAATCTGTTCTCTCACACCTGCTGAACCTGCTTCAGCATCAACCTGCTTCTCATTGTTTGACCTCTTCCTCTTCGCTCAGGCTTGGCAGGCTGACTGCCAGAGCCTCTCAGGTGACCTGAGAGAGAGTTCACTGACTGCAAGAGATCGGTCACGTGGGCTGATTAGCATCCTTTGGGCAGAAATAGAACTTGGCTTACTTGGAACTTTTCTGGTTTGAAATATCTATGAATGCTTGCCAGGACTAACTCCTCGAAACTCTCCATCTGGGCCTCTTTTTCCATGTTCTCATGGACTTGATGAATCAAGGATTTTTGAGTTAATTGGGTGGACGTTTGTCAATGAAGTCTCCCTATGGTTTGCTTTATAAAAACTACATAGATAGAGGGGCGCCTGGGTGGCTCAGTTGGTTGGGCGACTGCCTTCAGCTCAGGTTGTGGTCCCGGAGTCCTGGGATCGAGTCCCGCATCGGGCTCCCGGCTCCACGGGGAGTCTGCTTCTCCCTCTGACCTTCTCCCCTCTCGTGCTCTCTCTCACTGTCTCTATCTCAAATAAATAAGTAAATCTTAAAAAAAAACCAAAAAACTACATGGATAGGAAAAAAAAAAAAGAAAACCCAAACAGATTGGATTGTCTCCTTTGGAGAAGTTTAACAGTTGGGATGGAGTGCTAAATCTGAGTTACCCATTTAGAGCCACTGGCTGCCTACTGGTCGTGGTAACAGATTAGGAAGGAGGCCAACGTGGGCTGAGTGGCCGTATGTGCATCAGGGGGACAAGGCTGCCCTGTGAGCCTACCTTACCCAAAATAATAGGTTGAGAGGTGAACTGAAGTTATCATGGAACACTTCCTAGGCAATGCCATTTCAATAGACAAATGATGGCATCTCCAGTTCCTGGGTCCTCTTAGGAAGGCAAATTCTGTAGTTCTTTGCTAAGTGTTTTCTAATTAAGCTTTGCCAACGTTCTGAGCTTTTCAGTTATCATGGCTTCCATTTTTAAGAATTTCTTAATCAACAGAATCTCGCACAATGTTACTTTCCAACAACTGGATGAGGTCTCATGGAGGTATCTGTAAAGGCTCCTACCAAATTCTTCTTTGTAATTTGGCTGATAAAAGGTAGGATGCCAGCGGATGCCTGGGTGGCTCAGTTGGTTAAGCATCAGACTCTTGATTTCGGCTCAGCACATAATCTCAGGATCATGAGATTAAGCCCCATGTTGGGCTCCATGCTGGGCGTGGAGCCTGCTTAATATTCTCTCTCTCCCTCTCCCCCTGCTCTTCCCCCCCACTCACACACATCCTCTCTCTCTCTCTCTCTCTCAGGAACAAAACAAAACAAAACGAGAGAGGTAAATAAGCAGGTGCTATCCATCATGTGTCAAAGGGAATTTGGGAGGCAGTGGGAAGGGTCTTGGGAGTGACAGTAACTGAAGAAAAGAGAAACTAAAGTTGGCAATTATTGAGGAAGCAGCTGGGGCAGAAGTCAGGAACTCAAAAATTAAGTCCTAACAAAGGAAATGAGGATTGAAAGATGTATTCTCTCTTCTCTGTTCTTGGATCTGGGATCTCCTCTGTGCAGACAGATGAGTCCTGGGTCTACGTCTCTGGCTGTGACTTTTTTCCTTAGATTAATACTTTCAGATCACATTGTTTTTTATACTGTCCAGGATAAGTGGAATACTTTCATAGGATGCAAATAGAGAGGGAAGGAAGTACGTGTCCTGGCTTTAACCAGTCAGAGGAGGAGAAATTATCCCTGGCCATCAATGGGCAGATAGATTTGGGGACCAAATTGCACTTTAAAAGACTTTATTAACCAACTACTTTTTTTTTTTTTTTTTAGAGAAGGAGGGGACTAGGAGCAGAGGCAAAGGGAGATAGAGGATCTTAAGCAGGCTCCATGACCAGTGTGGAGCGTGACACGGGGTTCAGTCTCACAACCCCGAGAGCATGACCTGAGCCAAAACCAAGTCGTTGGACACTTAACCAACGAAGCCAGCCAGGCACCACACAGCTACTTTTAAATTTGAACATTCTATCATAAGCATTTTCCTAATCATGTAACAAAATTACAGAAGTGTAATATACATGCAGAAACTTGCACGTAAGTTAATCATATAATCATCACGGCATTACTTATCATAAAAAATGGTCAGCATTAGGAGAATTAACACCCAAGTATACAGTTCGAAGGATTTTCATAAACTGAACACATACCTCCATGTGGCTAGCTCCTTAGAAGTGCCTCTATACAGCACTGATTTTTCTTTTAAAGATCTTATTTATTTATTTGAGAGAGAGAGCACATGAGTGGGAGGAGGGGCAGAGAGAGAAGCAGACTCCCCGCTGAGCAGAGAGCCCGACGTAGGGCTCCATCCCAGGGCCCTGAGATCATGACCTGAGCCGAAGGCAGAGGCTTTAACCCACTGAGCCACCCAGGCGCCCCTAAGCATTGATTTTTAAAAGCTCCATCATAGTCCATTGTAATTCCCCTACTGCTGACCATTTTTTTTTTATGATGAGTAATGCTGTGATGATTGTTATCTTTCCTCCCAACCCATCACACCACCACCGCCATCCTACGTCCCCCTCTGGGTTGGATTCCAAGGACAGTCCTTCCAGTGACTTGCTTGTAAGTCTTAAAGTACTTTACCACCCCCTTGGCTATCAACTGTTTCCCCTTGACTCTCCTCAACCCTGGAGAGCCCAGTTTGTCCACACTGTCTCCTCTGGGCTATTGAGTGTGGTGA
This sequence comes from Nasua narica, assembly GCA_028533885.1. NCBI lineage: Eukaryota > Metazoa > Chordata > Mammalia > Carnivora > Procyonidae > Nasua > Nasua narica. The sequence goes on from CM052800.1 coordinate 165,640,600, forward strand.
CAGAAAGTCCAGAACCATGCCGGTTAGGGCCACTACAAAGTCACCTGTTCAACGCCCTCACTGCCAGCTGCAGTGTGTTCCATGGGTGAAGGTTGGGCTGTTTGTTTGCCTTCGTGCTAGTGAGTGATAGTGACATAACTTCCGAAGTGATCCATCACTTCTAACTTAATGTTATCTTCGCCAAGTTTTAAAGATTAGAAGCTCACTTGCAATTTTATATTTTGAAAAGAATGCAGATCGTTGGTTTTGGAAGCTTCGATGCTCGTACCATGCTTCCTGCGGTGCCGTAGATGGGGTAAGTGAATGATTTTAAGCGGGACACAAAGAAACATTTTGTACGTGTTTTAGTGTGAGAGTAAAATATGGTGAATCCACTAAACTCAGTGTTCAGCGATGCCATTGCTTAGGAGGAGGGTAAGTTTTAAAAGTAAGCTGAGCTAAAGTTAATTTAAAGAAAAACTGTAATTATGGGGTACCTAGGTGGGTCAGTGGGTTGAGCATCTGCCTTTGGCTCAGGTCATGATCCCAGGGTCCTGAGATCGAGTCCTGTGTCGGGGTCCTTGCTCAGTGGGAAGCCTGCTTCTCCCTCTCCCGCTCCTCCTACTTGGGTACTCTCGGTCTGTCAAATAAATAAATAAAATCTTTAAAAAAAAAATAAGAGAGAGAGAAACTGTAATGATGTGACGGCCCAGGCAGCAAGCAGGCAGAGGTGCTGTGACAGAGACCATGAGATCACATTGCTTGGCTACCCCTCAGCGGTCTTCACAGCTTTCTCTCAGGGCCCTCCCAGAGGAAGAAACAGAGTTATTTAGGCTATGCCAAGAAAAGGGAACCAGACCCTCAACATCGTACTGAAATAGGTCTTACTTCTTGTTTTTGGCCTCTTTGTGTGACATATCTCATGGGTCAGTTTTGTGCCTGTTATGTAAGCGGTTATCACGGCTCAGCCAGGTTTTCAGTTTATTAACATATTCGGAGATAAGAGGAGCCTTTCCATTTTGAGACCAAGATTTTCAAATTACCTGTAGATGAGACTGAGTTTCCAGTTCATGTAGCAAGCCAATACAAGAATCTGATTTAGAGGGTTGTTTTCTTTTTAAGTCATCTCTACATCCAACATGGGGCTCGAACTCAAGACCCCAAGATCAAGAGTCACACACTCTACTGAGTGAGCCAGCCAGGCGCCTGCTCCTGACTGAGGCTTCTGTTGTTTTTGTCTCGCTAAACTCACCATCCAGGATCAAGTGGAAGTGTGGGAGACTCGCTGTTTGGGTGTCCATGTATTTACCACTTGCCATTTTGTAGGCAGTACCTTCCGTTTTTACCTATCACCTTACTTGGCTTCCACGCCTCAACTATAAGTCCTGAGGGAAGAAACGATTTTTTTTTTTTTTTTTGAATCTTCAGTACCAGTAGAATAGCTTGTGAAAGTAGATACACAAATTTCTACGGGCAGACATCAGGTATATACATCCAGTACTTGGAAAAAAAAAAAACCTTCTAGTATGGAAGAGTTCGAGCATGGCCATCGTCAACACACCATCTGGCAGTTTCTCAGCTCTGTGTCGTGGATGTATAAGCTGAAGGCGGGGAGGGTAGATATCAGTTAAATGTCTGCTTTCTCTTTCCCACTAGAAAAAGCAAAATGCAATACACCAGGGGGAAGACACTGTTGTAAGAATTACACAGCAGCCAGAGGGAGGAGAGGCTCCTGGCCTCCACGGCCAGCATTATGTAAGCGATGATGAGCTGGGTGTGGGCCCAAGTGAGCGCTCTGTAGAGCAGCTGCAGGGGCCGGGATCTGATAAACAAGCCGGCAAAGGCGTGAATCAGGTAATCGGCCTCCACCATCAGAGCCCAGCACAGGAAACCGAACACCTGTCCTGGATGGAGCCCATGCCACCAGGCCGAGAAGGCGAACGTCTGCAGCAGCGGCCAGGCCCCGCAGTGCTGGAATACGAGGCGTCGGAGCCACCGCGCGGTGCTTTGGTTCCACTTTCTCGTGAACAGGGAGAGCCTGTGGGTTGTTTCCAGTGTCCAGATATCCGCATCGGGGACATAGCCCTCCTCACTGGGGCTGCGACCAAACCCAGGTCCAAAGCCCGCGGCGTGGAGGAGGGCGTCATCCAGGATCCAGCAGGAGTAGTAGGTGAGTTTGAAGAGCCCGGCTGTGGACCACATGACTCGGATACACTCGAGCTGCTGGCAGTCGGTCAGACCTGCTCCCGCTCTCACCACCTTCCCCAAGACCACCTTTAGGCACTCGAGGCCCAGGATCTGCAGACCCCGCCAGCTTAGAGCCCAGACAGAGCGCCTGGAACACAAAGTGCCGGACCCTTGAACACGAGCCTGGAATTTCTGGAAGGAACACAGGGGGCCTCCTAGGAGAGCAGGGAAAAAGAGCAAGTAGCTGAAGTAGGGCAGCGCCTTACACAGATGCTCAGACAACGAGCTTCTTTCCCTGATGCCTCTTGGTGCTGCCTTCACTTTTCCCTCATGAATGTCCAGAGACAGGGACGTGACCCTCTGGGTCAAGAGCATGAGGGAAGAAAGAGTGATGCAGAACCTGAAAGAGATTTATATCAAATGTAAAGACGCTCCATATTTATTTCATCCCATCCCAGTCCCTCACCCGTGACCCCACAGGGAACAGCAGCTCTGAACAATGGAGACCGATGTCCAGCCCTGCGGTGCCCCCGCAAAGACTTGGATTACTTCTCGCCACAGGCTGCTCTGGTTAGGATCAAAAGGTAAATGGGGAAATGAATCATTAGTCAGAGAGGCAACAAAAAGAATGACAAGGAATATTGTGGGGGGGAAATGTTGTTAGGATATTTCTGAGAATGGCTTCTATAGACTAGAATCAGGGACCTGGGATAAATTTGCCACGGAAGCAACAAAAATTTAGTACTGAAGAGACTATAGGAAGGTGAAGATTTAAACATGAACCAGTCCCTGTCGGTAAGATTCTGCAGGCCTTGGGATCTGTGCTCAGGAGCGGTGAGTCAAGCTTGGGGTTCAGGGTGTGCACTGAGTCATTAGCAGTTTGAGATGGTGTGTTCTTCACCAGTCACCTGAACTGCTCCTGCTTCAGGGTCATAAGGCAGAGAAGATCCTACCGGCAAGGTTATTACGGAGAAGATTAATGAAAATTACATGACGCGCTCTACAATCAGGAACGCTGTCCTGTGGAGAGAAAATGGTAGTTTCCCACATGCCCACGGTTTCTCTCTATGAGTCTGAGGATTTAAGGACAACTGACCTCCCCTGACTTATCCAAACAGTAAGCAAAGGAGCCTCCAAACGCCACCAACCCTGGTTCATACACCTGGATATGTTTCCCCCCAGATTCATATGTTGAAGCCCTAACCCCCAGTACCTCAGAATGTGACTGCGTTGGGAGACAGGGTGATTAAGTTAAAATGAGGTCATTGGGGTGAGCCCTAACCCAGGATGATGGGCGTCCTTATAAGAAGAGATTAGGGCACAGGCGCACACAAGGGGAAGACCAGGTGAGGACACAGGGAAAGACAGCCATCTACCAGCCAAGGAGAGAGGCCTCAGAAGAAGCTGAACCTACCAACACCTTGACCTTGAACTTCCAGCCTCCAGAGGAAGTAAATTTCTGCCGTGTGAGCCACCTCGTCTTCAGTACCTTGTTAAGACAGAGCAAACTAATACGTCTTCCCATCTCAGTGCTGGCTCTGCCTTCTTCCCATCGACCAGATCCTGTTCAGCTTGCTTCTCCAGCCCCTATCAGGTCCCAGCTTCTTGCTGAAATCCCAATTCGCCACACCCCCGTCAGTACTCCCCACCCCCTACCTGCCTGCCATCTTGCCTCTTCTTCCAAGAAGCAAACCCTTAAGCCTTTGGGGAAAACAAGGAGGATAAAGGAAAGGATTCTGGGTGTGGTAGGGACGGCAGAATGAGTGAACCAACGGCAAACTAGAATCGGACAGGTAACCCGCCTCCACAGGTCACAGCCGCTGTTCTCTGAGTGACCACAGACCCACACCAGTTGTGGTAAGAGAGGAAGCGAGGGACCACAGGCCTCAAGATCGTGGAGATACCTGCTCTCCCCTAGTCTGGGTGATCTCACAGACTCATGAAAACACTTCTCTAGACCGTAATTAGTGGCTGATTCTATTTCCTAGACTGGGTAACTGCCCTTCTGGGAGGAGGGAACAGCTGAGACTCAGTGAAAGCAAAACCCTTGCAAAGCAGCTTCCATGGGAAAGCAGCGAAGGTTTGCAGTGGGTTTATACCATCCCTGTCCTGCTGAAGGAGAGGACAGCCCACCAGCTGTGTGTCTAGACCACCCACTCTGATTGAGCCGACGGTGCTTAGTCACTTCTAGGCAGACCTCATCTGTGCTCCCTGGGACTCCTGGTTCGATGCCCTTTTCAGGCACAATGATAAGTACAGGGAAGTGCCGGGCACTGTGTGACATGGGCAACACATGGTAGATACTTAGAGTCATGTAATTACATTTATATTAATTATCTTGAACTTAAGAGTCTTACCATATAGGTATTGTTATACACACGCATATATATACATATACACATACGCACACACGCTTTGTTTTTTTAGGAAAAGAAATTGAGACTGAGAGGTTAAATGACTTGCTTAAGGTCACACTGCTCCAACATGCAACATGCAAGAGTTGGGATTCAAATGCAAGCCCTAGGTTGTCTCCACTTCCACTGTGGTGCAAGCACGGCCTTGGCCGGTTCAGTATAACCAAGTGGGCAGGCCGCTTTACCTCGTGGAAGGACGTTCTCGAAGATAGTATTCGGTGTAGTGCAGCCCCAGGTGACAGAGCGTCTGCCAGCTCATCTGAAAGATGAAAGCCCACCTGTGCACATCCCGTGGCCCGAGCCAGGAAAGCAGCACCGCGGCCCACAGAGCGGGGATGAGGACAAGCACAGCGAAGGAACCCATGGCCGCCAAGGCCAGGGCCCCCCCTCCAGCCAGGAGGAAGAGGTACCTGAAAGAGAAAGGACAAGTGGGAGACCGACTTGGAACGGTGTGACAAAGGAGTCACACAGATGTCATCCTGGATAATCCAATGGAGGTAAGCCCCACGTATCACCTAATGAAAAAGTCTTCCTTTGGTTTTTCTGAAGGAATGAACCAAAGGAGAAAAAGCCAGAGTCCATTTGCAAATGACCATCTCAGCAGATAATTTTTTTTTTAAAGATTTTATTTATTTGACAGAGAGAGCATGAGCAGAGGGGAGGAGCAAGGGGAGAGGGAGAAGCAGGCTTCCCTCTGCCCAGGGAGCTCAATTCGGGGATCGATCCCAGGACAATGGGATCATAACTTGAGCCAAAGGCAGACGCTTAACTAACTGAGCCACCCGGGGGCCCCTCAGGAGATGAATTTTGATTCCTACCTCTGTAATCCTGCAAATCTCTCTTTGATGTCCGCTATTCAAGGGGAAACAACACCCCTGACCATCCTGTGGGTGACAATCCAGAAGGTTTCCTGGTGGGGACAGCTTAAAAATCTAGTGGCTTGCTGCCTGAATGGCAAGTGTTGTAAACCTAGTGTCGAGGATCGAGGAGAGCTCTCTAGACGTCACCTCGTGGAGATGAGTCTCTTTCCTTTTTGCTGGGTTGCACTACCCTGAACCATTCCAGACACAGTGGGAGAGGGGATTCTGTGCCTCTCCCTGCTAAATGTTTGAAAACTCAGTTAGAAAATCTTTATATGTGCTCTTAATCCTCTCGACTGCACTTTCAGATCTTATGAGTTGGTGTTTTTTTCCATGTTGTTAAAGACCTACATGAGTGGTTTGTGGAAACTCCCTCCCTCAGAAGCCGGCAGATGCCTGAGGATGTGCAGAGATCTGGGGAATGTCCATGATAAGGACTCGGGTCTTCTTTCCACTTAAACTTATGACCCCACTATCAAGAGTCCCATGTTCTCCCGAAGGAGTCAGCCAGGTGCCCCTGTTTGTTTTAATTGGTGCCAAATTAATAAATCTGAATGGAGAAGTGTAAAAATAGGTACTGACTAGGCAGGGATAGGAGAATTGAGTCAAAGCGGCCTGTCTTCTTGACCATCGCAGGGTATCTATCACGGTTCTGTGGCGTGGGGACATGCACGCATCGGTGAGAACGTCTTTCTTGGGAGAGACTGGTGGGTGCCCCGGTGTGACACAGGCCGTTCATGTGCTTGTCTTTGAGCTAACCCACCCCACTTAACACTGTGGGCCAAGCCTTTACCTCCCTGCCGCAGAAAAACAAGGGGAACACGTATTCCTTACACAGTGAAAAGCCACTGTGTAAGGTGACATTAAAATGTCTATACACGTACAATGCAGGCTATATGATATACTGAGCGCTTATTTGATTCTAGGCATTGTGCTAATGACCCCTGCATAAAGAAGCATCTTTATTTAATCCTTAAAATAACCCCGTGAGATAGGCATTATTATTTCCATTTCACGGATCAGCTTGGAGAGAATTTATTACCATACACAAGGACACTCAGGAAGGGAGGGACCCGGGACCCACCAGGCTGTCCCCAAAGCCAGCAACCTTAACCCTATGGGAACGAACCTTTGTCTTTGCACTTGTTTTGCTTTATTGTTTGTGATTCTTTCTCAAGACGAAACTTTTTTTTTTTTTTTTTTTTACAACATCCGCCTCCACACCCCTATCTCCTAGACGAAGGTAAGGGCCATCCACCAGTTGTGAACATGTGATAATGTACCACAGTTTAGTCAAATTCAGAAATCCTAACTGGTTATTAGATACAACTGGATTTTACTTAAAAGTCCTCAGTGTAAAAAAAAGCTTAATTTCTAAAATAAGTGAATTATTAGGAGGTAGCCCTCTGGCAATGGATTTTCATTTTACACAAGGATATTCCACAAATTTCTTTAAAAACAAGGACAGTCTCAGGGTGCCTGGGTGACTTACTTGGTTAAGCGTTAGACTCTTGGTTTGGGCTCAGGTCTGATCTCAGGGTTTTGAGGTTGAGCCCCCTGTGTCAGGCCTCGAGCTCAGCATGGAGTCTGCTTGTTTTTCTCCTTCTCCCTCTGCCACTCCCTGTGCTCTATTTCTCCCTCTCTCTCAAATAAATAAAATAAATCTTTAAAACAAACCAAAACAGGGACTATCTCTCATGTGTAGAATTACTAGCTAGATCTAAAATCATTTCAATCAAGTTGTCAAATCTCTAATGACAATAATTTTTGACCCCTACATTGAGATATAGCTAATCTAACATAATTGGTTTTGACTTATTCCATTTCTCTGAGAAACCATACAAAGGCATTTAAAAACTCAGTTATACATTTAACAAAATCTAGTTTTATTGAAAATGATAAAATTCTGTGAAATGAGGACTGTTCAAGAACATGTAGGACATATTGTAGGGGTACAGATAGATCTGATTGGGGAATTCCTGTACCATCTCAATAGCTATCTCTCCCCAGAGTTTACTTTTATCCTTTTCCCATTTAATGGGAAATTTTGAGTCAATGGCATCATGGTGTCAATTTCCAGTTCCATTTCACTCTATTAGAGACACTCATGACCAAACAATCAATAATCAGTGGTTGATAATCACTTAAAAACAACCGAATAATTAATTATTTAACTTTCACATCTACAGGCTGATCCTTGCTCTTTGACCTACTATGGTATTCATAGATGTAAGAGTAAAATGAGCCCTTAAACCTACCTGGCATGGGTGGAAAAAGAATCCATAATGCAGAGATAATTAAACAGAAGTGCAAAAGGAAAAGCAGCCCCTTGATAAAGTGATACGGGCTGGACGGAGAAGAGCTGAAGCCAATCCATTGTGAACCGAAACAAAGACTGTCCTTTCCAGAGTCTTTAACCGGTGCCTTCCTGTAAGCGAAACCTCAGCCAGGCTCTCTTGGATCTTTTTATATGGCTCAGAAAGGCCTGCGTGAGTAAAGAGCAAACAGGTCACGGGGGAGAAACAGCATGAAAGCTGGCTTTCTGATAAAAGGAACTGCGCTATAGAAACCAAAACGCGTTTTGGTGTTCTACTAAGAATCTATGGAAAACATTGCTCTCAGAAGTTCTCGTTTTTGTTTGATTTACATACTGCATTATTTGCCTTTCCAGTCACCTGACTGTCATATTTTCTTCACTAAGTTAATGAAAAATCTCATTTTCTAGTTGTGGACAGATACCTGGCCAGCTGGGGAGGGCGAGCAAGGATATGAGCATAGGAAAGGGGGGCAGGTTCTCAAAGAGCAGGAAGATTCCTCCTCCCAACCACTCCCATCCTCCTAATGCTATTGCCTTTTTTTTTTTCATAGTTCCTGTCACCACCTCTTCCATATCTATTTCTCAGTCAGTTTATTGTCTGTCCTCTGCCAGAATGTGAGCTCTACAAGGGAGGAACTTTGTTTTGTTTATTGCTGTATCCCCCCACACAGAACAGTGCTGGGCATATGCTATGTACTCAGTAAATATCTATTAAACATTAAAAGATCTTAAGGAAGTAAAGTGTAGAGAGGAACATTTAAGGAAAAGCTCATCTTTGGAGGGTGGACAAGAAATACAAGAGATACTGCCGAGAAGCAAGAAAAGGACAGGCCATCTCTTTGGTGAGTCTCTATCCCGAGCCCAGAGTATTACAGCAATGTACTTGACTGGCCATTTCTCATCTCTGAAGACACATGCAAGAGCAAGCAGCCTTAAATAAAGGACAGGAGAGTATGGCCTGACACAAAAGCATCTTAAGGGCAAGGACCATCTCTTAGTGAGAGAGAGTTCTGCAAAGAAGAAAAAGCAGAGAGAGAATCTATTATTAACTGCGGAACTCTGAGCTAAGTTCCTTCTCTCTGAGACTAAGCTTGAGTTTCTTGATGAAAAAATTAGATATAACAGGTGCCTGGGTGGCTCAGTTGGTTGGGCGTCTGCCCTTGGCTCAGGTCATGATCCAGGGTCCTGGGATCCAGCCCTGCATTGGGCTCTCTGCTTAGTGGGAAGCCTGCTTCTCCCTCTCCCTATGACCATTCCCTTGCTTGTGCTCTCTCTCTCTCTCTCAAATAAATAAAAAAATAAATACATAAAATCTTTAAAAAATTAGATACAATAATGCCTGTCTCAACAGAATCATTATGAAGATTAGATAAGGTGTGTAAAAGCATGGAGTCTAAAGCTGCTTGATGAATGTAGCTGAAAGTAAAACAGTTGGATGACAATAAAAATGGCAGCATTATTGGGCTACCATTTTATAACGGACTGGTGCCAAGCACCAGGAATATAAAGAGGAATTAGACATGGCCTCTGCCTTCAAGCAGCTCTCAATCTACGAGGGTGATGGAAATGGCAATGAACACTTTCATCAAAGTGCAGTATACCATGGGTCTCCTGTAGTAGGTATATATAGAAGCAATTGGGGCACCTGGGTGGCTCAGCCTCTGATCCCAAGGTCCTGCGATCGAGCCCCGTATGGGGCTCCCTGCTTGGTGGGAAGCCTGCTTCTCCCTCTCCCACTCCCCCTGCTTGTGTTCCTTCTCTCGCTGTGTCTCTCTCTGTCAAATAAATAAATAAAATCTTTTTTAAAAAAGCAATTATCTGTGGAGATAGGGATTTTTTTTTTAAAAGCAAGAGAAATGGAAATGTTTAAATTAACTCTGGAAGGAGGTCTCCAAACAGATGGACAGCTTATTCCAGGCCATAGGTGGCACAAAGATCCAGACGAACAGTAGAACAATGAATAAGCTCACATAAGTTTAATATGGAACATATTAATGTTCCATTTAATATGGAACATATTAAAAGGTAATCAGATCCCTCATTAAATTTAACTGTTAGGTTCAGAGGAATTGAGTTGCAGTTAATTTGTTAGGGAAAAAGTTATGCTTTTTGTCTTTGAATTAAATATGTATTAATTCCTACTTGTACTTTTCTGTGTTTTGGAATCAGTACATTAAAAAAAGGATTTTATTTATTAGAGAGTGTGCATGAGCAAGAGGGGGAGTGGCAGGGGGAGAGGGAAAAGCAGACTCCTCACTGAGCAGGGAGTCCAAAATGAGGCTCCATCCCAGGACTCCGGGATCATGACCTGAGCCCAAGGCAGACACTTAACCGACTGAGCCACCCAGGTGCCCCTGGAATCAGTACATTTTATTTTCAGGTCTCAATCAGTTTGTAGGTCCCTAAAAAGCTTATAGGCGCTAACACTGTACCTAATGTTGATAAAATGGTCCTTCTTGATAAGTATGCTTTGATGGTTAATTATTGTATCAACTCAGTCTATATCGCTCAGTTGTCTGGTCAAACACCCATTTAGTAGTTGCTGTGAAGTTTTGTTTGTTTGTTTGTTTTTAGATGAAATTAACATTTAAATCAATACTTAGAGTAAAACAGATTACCTTCCAAAATGTGGCTATACCTCTACCAATCAGTTGAAGTCCATAAGAACAAAGACTGAAGTTTCTTAAAGAAGCAACAATTCCGCCTCCAGATTGGGACAGAGAAACCCCGAGTTTCCAGTGTGTGGATTTTGGATTTGAGACTGCAATATCTAACTCTTCCCTGAATTTCCAGCCCATGAGTCTACTACAAATTTCAGGCTTGCCAGCCCCCATAACCACATAAGCCAATTCCTAAAATAAATGTGTGTGTATGTGTGTGTAATCTCCCGTGGTTGTGTTTCTCTGGAGAGCTCTAATACATGTGCCCTAGAGGTCTTCCAAATTAATTTAGACAGATATTGCTCGAAAACGGGTGAGTACTTATATGCTTGGGAACAACAGAATGTTCTTAATTCTTCCATATATTTATTTAATATATATATATGTATATTTTAGTATAAACTATGTGTCAGGTACTGTGCTCAGTATTTGAGTAAAGAGCAGGGACAAATTCTATATGGCTACTTTCATGGAACTTGGTCTTTGGGGGAGACAATAAGATAAAAAATTACAGCTGCTGAATGGTCCTTTTTTCTTTGCATTTTTCTTAAGTAAACTCTATCCCCAATGTGGGGCTCAAACTTAAGACTCCAAGATTAAGAGTCACATGCTCCACCATCCGAGCCAGCCAGGCACCTGGAGGAGGGGTTCTCTTCTTATCCCCTGGAGAAAACCAACAATATACCAAGAATCACCTATTTCTGATTGGGTGGTCAGAGAGAGTTTCTTTGAGTGTGATGGTTAGTTTGTTATATCAGTCTAGCTAGGATACCGTTCCCAGCCATTCAAACACCAATCTAAGTGATGTTTTGAAGGTATTTTATAGATGTGATTAAAGTCCATAACCAGTTGACTTTAAGGAAGGGAGATTATCCTAGATAATCTGGTCGGGGCTGATCCAATCGGTTTAAAGTCTTTAAAAACAAAGCTGGAGCTTCCCTGAATGTATTCTACCTATAGACAACAGCTTCACTGCATGTGTGAGAGTTCCAGCCCACCCTTCAGACTTCTGAGTTGCCCAGCCAGTCCCCACAATCATGTAAGCCGATTTCTTGCAATAAACCTCTTAATGTATATTTCCTAGCGGCTCTGTTTCTCTGGCTGAACCCTGACTAATACATCTGAGACTTAAACCCTTATGAGGGGCAGGGTGGGGAGCAGAGCAGTTGGAAGCTGTCTGGGGCAGAGAGTCAGCTTGGCTTCGTGGAGGATGAAGTATGATCCTAGAAAGAGGAAGAGGAACATGACAATAAGGAAGAGAGAGGTAGGCAGGGGCTGGATCTAACCCAGTGGTAGGTGATGGAAAGGAGCTTGGATTTTATAAAGAATGAGAAGTAAAATAACTGGATTGGTTCTTACAGAGTGATTTTTGGCTATTTTTGGATGGGAGGTGGAGGCGGGGATGGGGGTGTGATTTTAGAGGTGGAGAGTGGAGGGAGCGGACTGCCCTGGAGAGGTGGCGGCTGAGCTAACAATAGGGAAGTGGCAGAGTCTTGCGGGTGAATTATATACAGGGGGGTGAGGAAAGCCTAGGATGCCTATGGAGTTTCTATCTCGAGCATCTAGGTGAATGGTGGATCCCTTCTCAGCGAGATGGAGCTCAAAGCACCAACTGAGAGCGTAAATCAAAAGCTCTGTTCTCTACGTTTTAGGTTTGATACAACTTTGAGGCATCCAAGTGGAGATGCCAAGTAGGCAGTGGAACCCAGATGTGAAGCTCGGTAAAGAGGACAGAACTAGAGATATCAACCCGAGAAAGCGGCCAGGTAGGAAGGTATTTAACCTATGGGAATGCTGAGATCGCCCAGGAGGAGATGAGCTGACACTGAACACAAAAGGGCGCAGGGGCCTGGCAGCAATCTTAAGGAACAGAGACTGGAAAGCCGACCGAAAAAGAACGATGGGCTATGGTGAGGTCGACATGATGTGTGCTGGGTTGGATCAAGCGGCTGTCTTAAATCCGAGTCTATCCATCCCCCGACAGCGCCGACAATCAGCCAGCGGCCACCGAAGGCTGCCGAGCACCAGCCGCCTCAGCCAGGGGGAGGAGAAACCACCAACTCCAGCAGGCCCCGCCCCTCCCGATCCAGCCAGGCGCTCCAATCGCTTGTAGAGATCATCGCTGGGCCCAGGCGGTAGTGTAGATCTCCGCTCCAATTGGAGACAGGCTCCAAACTATGGCGGAGAAGGCTCAGAAGAGGTGAGTCCGCTGTTTGAGAAAAGCCTATTTCTACACTCCGCGGGCGTGGCAAATCTGCTTCTGGTCACCAGCGATAGGGACTGAGATGGCGTCTTATTCCGGGCGCTCGACCGGCTGGTCGTTAAAGCCCAGACCTGGCGGCCGCTAAGGGAGGACGCGACGAAGGGGGTGTAAGGGAGGATGGGGAAGGGACGCGGCATCGGTGCCAGGAAGGTTTTTGTTCTTGGATCCCGCCGCCCTCTTCCGCAACGCGCCGGCGCAGAGAGGGGCTCCGGGGGCGTTGCGCGGGGAGCATGTTGTCGCTCACTGCCCCGGGACACAGAGGGACACCTCCGCTCCCTCAAATCCTGCCCCGTCTGGTGCGGCTGTCCACTGTTGGCGGCCTGTAACAGCATCCTCCGGGCGTTCCGAGACACTCGCGGAAGTGCTGGCGACACCCCAGTTCCCTCCCGCCCGTCGGGGGGCGGTGTATGTTTGTGTCAACGCGTCACTGTCACTCGTCCAAAGGGGGGCCGCGCCTGGACCGGAACCGTGTGGATAAGCTCCTTTCCAAACTTGTGAGGCCAGCTGTGGCTTCTTCTCCAGCAGTCTTCATTGCTGGAAACTGGTGGTGGGAAGGAACGGCTTGGATGAGAGAAGTGCTTACGTTCACGATTTCCGAGAGCAGCAACGTTGAGCACCCTCTACTGACTCCTCTTTGCACAGGAAAACCGACAAACCTTGGTTCTGTTGTAATAAATCAAAATTCAGGGTTTTCTTCTCTTGAGACAGTTATTTTAGTTGGTCCTGGGCTAAGCCTTGAGCCCCCAGCCCCACTACTCCGAGGTGCAGTGGGGTCTACACGATGTTTGGACTACGTTTTAGTTGGTCTAGTCGTGAATTTAATTATTTTATGCCTCAGAAGTGTGCTGATCGGGACACAAACTCTACCTGGGTCCTCTCCCTTAGGGATAAGACTGGACAGAGGGACACGTGGGAATCGCTCCTCTCCTCCTTTGTCTGGGACAAGTTAAGTGTTAGATAATGCTCTTTTCCCAAAAAATCATGGTGAAAGGGAGGCTGAGGAAATGGAAACCTGGAAATAAGATCTAAAACAAGAGGCATTTTATAAAGCCTAGCTTATGTGACCAGGGCCTAATAAAATTGCATTATTTTAACACACACCCACTCTAAATGAAAAGCATCAGAGAAATAGCATTTATAAATGGTGATGTATTCAAGGACAGCATCATTCAGCTCTTACAGGAAAAATACCCAACATGTCAGGATGTTTCCCAGAAACTTTCAGCTAACAGAAAAGAAATGACTGGTGTTTGGATAATGATGCCTCAGGGACCAGCTGCTTCAGGAAATTTTTAGTCTATGGGCTTCAGTTTCCTCACCTATAAGATGAGAAGGTTAGGCCATTGCTGCTTTCTGTTCCATGGTACTAAAGTTTTTCATGTACTGGGTAGAAAGGTTATATTTTTTCTGTGACTTCAGCAGAGTCGGACACATAACCCAGATGCATCATTTCTCGAATTTCATTAACTCATGCCTTGTAGAAAGTCACTGTATGTAAAAATGATGGAAACAGATGTAGCTGTGTCTGATCTCACAAATATTTCTTGAAGATAGACTCAGGGATTATCAGGTTTCGTTTGGTACATATTCTTTTTTAGAGTTTTAAAAATACTTGGTGGTAGGAAGGTTTGTTCACAAATTTGTAGGAGAAAAAATTGTGTATGTCTCCTTTTTTTAGTTTTCCCTATCAGTAGGGAAGTTGGTGTGAGTTAAGAAATTCTTTTTGGTGTTACTTGCACTTGTATTAGGGAATATTTAGGGGGATTCTGGAATGTGAATGACAGAGAGACATGTTAAAGCATTTGTATCTTACTAACTCTCAGAGCTTTATTTCTGGTTTTGAATTCTCATGAGCTCTGTGTTTTCACTTTCTTACTGGGTCTTTCTCTCTCTCTTTTTTTTTAAGATTTTATTTATTTATTTGACAGAGAGAGGGATCACAAGTCGGGGTCGGGGGGCGCGGGAAGCAGGTTCCCTGTTGAGCAGAGAGCCTGATGCAGCGCTCCATCCCAGGACCCTGAGATCATGACCTGAGCCAAAGGCAGAGGCTTAACCCACTGAGCCGCCCAGGTGCCCCTTGAATTTTCTATTTCTCTTGAATTTTCTGTGGACCCTCAACCTGAATTATTCTAAAATTTGACAAAATAAGTTCATTTTTTTCATATCCTTACTTTTCTATGTTCTGGTGATTTTCAAGCCTTCTGACAGATATACCACATACCTAGTAATCATCACATAATCTGTCATCGTCATCTTTTTTTTCTTGAAGATCTTCCCCTTGAAACCCTCTATCAGCTTTGCTCTCTGAGGCTGATGCATGGCTGTTGTCCTGATAATTTCCCTCTGTCCTCACACACTGGGGCCTCTGTTTCTAGAATCTATCTGGTCTGTTGCCTTTCTTTTACTTAGCTTAATATATCCTTCAGCACCTTCCTAATAAAGAGTACTTAAGAGATAAATTGTTTTTTAAGTTCTTTTAAGTATGAAAATATCTTTATTCTCCTTCTATACTTGATTGCTAGTTTGTCTGGATAGGTAGCTCTAGTTTGAGCATAGTTTTTGCTTAGCATTCTGCAGGTATTGTGTTCTGGTTTTCTAGCCTCCGAGAGAATTGCTATTGAGCACTCCGAGGCCATTCTGATGATTTTAATCCCTCTGTGTGACTTTTTTTTTTGTTTTTTTTTGTTTTTTTTTTGTTCTGAAAACTAAGGATCTTTATCATGGCATTCAGAAATTTTAAGAGGGTGTTACTTGGCATGGGTCCTTTGCATTTGCATCCTTTTAGAGTTGAGATTACTATCCTTTAGTAATGGGAAAGTTTCTTGTATTATTCATTAATAGTTTTTTCTACAAATTCCTTTCTCCTTTTGAGATTTCTTTTTTTTTTTTTTTAATTTTTTTTTTTTCTCCTTAGAAAGAGAGCACAGTGGGAGAGGCAGAGTTGGGGGGTGGGTGTAGAGAAACAGACTTTCTGCTGAGCTGGAGTCCATTGCAATTCGGGGCTCTATCCCAGGACCCATTAGATCATGACCTAAGCTGACCCAAGAGTTGGACACTGAACCAACTGCGCCACTCAAGCACCCCTTGAGGTTTCTTTTATTTGGATTCTCTAATTTTCTCATTTTTCTGTCCTATTTCCTTTCTTTTTTCTTTCTTTCTTTTTCATTTTGTTCTACTTTCTGGAAGAGCTCTTTTTTTTTTTTTTTTTTTAACCTCACTCCTAGTGATTTCAAATTTTGATCATGTTTTTAATCTCTTGGAGCTCTTTCTTAGACTTTGTTCCTTTTTCATAGACTTCTGTCTTGTTTTATGTAGTAGTGTCTCTTATTTCTCTGAATTATAAGGTTTTTTTTTTAAGTTTTCTTTTACTACCTGAATTGTCTTTGTTTCCTCAAACTATTTTGTTCCTCTTTGTTTTGCTTTTTTCTTTTTTAGTTGGAGGCTTTCCTGATTTATCTGATAACCTCTGGCTCTCAGTCCCTAATTAAGAATGAGAACTGAACAACTGGAAGGGAAGCTGGTGGGCTCACTCCTGCCCTGTCATCTTTACCTAGCCCTGGGCCTGATGTCTCAGGTGCCCTGCTACAGGGAGGAGTAACTTTGTCTATAAGAAAGTAGTTTTATCTTGTTTTTTCTTTGTTTAGGGAGTATATAGTATTCCAGTTAGTTGATGATTATATTTTACTTTGTTACTCCTCCCCGTTTACGGTTTCATTATTCTAAATAACATTGCCAATTTCTCCATATATATTCCTCCTTTGAATTCTTGATGATGGGACTCCAGAAATAGATTTCCGAGGTCAAACATTATGACTGTGTTGATGATTCCTGATGCCTGTTGGTACAGTACTTTCCAAGAAGTGTCTTGATACTGTCAACAAAGGTGTCTAAGTGTCTTAGTTCAATTATAGGTGCATCATCATTTGATAGCCATCATAAATAGAAAAGCAAAAGCACCTCATTACTCTGAATAAACTAATGTAAGAAATGGACCAGAATATGACTGTACTGTCTATTCCAAGCATTCATATTTATTTCATAACACATTTTATTTCTTACTTACATTGACTTGTGTCATGTATCAAGCATCCTGGATGTAATATGACACAGAACAGTTATAGACAATGATCTAGAAATACTATAACCAATGCCATTGAATGTGGCATAATAAGGTTATATATGTGGTAGCTGGGTATTTATTTGAAGATTGGAAGTAAGAAGAGGTGATACTAATAATAATTTTATCTTTGGTTAAAAAATTGTTGTTTGAAGCAATAGGAATTGTTGTTGAAGCAATAGGAACAATGATTTAAAGAACAAAAAAACTAGTCTTGGGGCACCTGGGTGGCACAGTGGGTTAAGCATCGAACTCTTAGTTTTGGTTCAGGTCGTGATCCTAGGGTTGTGAGATCAAGCTCTGCATCTGGCTTAAGGGCAGAGTCTGCTTGAGATTCTCTCTCCCTCTGTCCCTCCCACTGGTGTCTCTCTCTCTTTCAAATAAATAAGTAAATCTTTTAAAAAAAAATGGTCTTAGAAATGAAACAAGATCGGATGGGGTAGGAGACAAACCATAAGAGACTCCTAAACTCATGAAACAAACTAAGGGTTGCTGGGAGGTGGGGGGGGTAGGGATATGGACATTGGGGAGGGTATGTGCTATGGCAAATGCTGTGAAATGTGTAAGCCTGATGATTCACAGACATGTACCCTAGGGTAAATAATACATTATATGTTAATAAAAAAAATTTAAAAAAAAGTATTAGTGCTTTTAAATAAAAAAAAATGGTCTTAAAGGGAAACTAAGAAGTCTAAAATTAATTAAATGATACTTAAGAGTTATAAGAAAGTATTTTTAGGTAAAATAAATAAAGTGGGGGAGGCCATATTGGGATCATGATTTGAGGGAGATTTTTTAAGGAAATAGGGATAAAGTTTCACCCTGATTATGGAAATGAATCCAGGACCCCTTAGCACCTGATGTTAGGAAAATTTTATCACTCTCTTTTTTGTTTTATTTTGTTTATTTATATATTGAATAGGCAGTGCATTTGTGGGATTCAAAATGCAAGCAGTTAAAAAATGGGCATCTAGTGAAAAAGTTTCTGTATACCATTGTGTCCCTGCTATCCAGCTCCTCTCTCTGAAGGTGGTAAATATTATTAGTACCTTGTCTGTTCCTCTGGAGTTGGTTTGAAAATATTCAAGCAAATACAAATATTTAGCATTTACACACTAGTGCAGCCGTGTTGGTTGCATCAGTTGTAAATGATGCTCAAAAGTTAGAGAAATTTAATGTGCATTTAATTACTTAAAATGTTTTGTTAGAATGGCAAGCATGTCCTATTTAAGTTCATGTTACATATGAAAATTTGCATTCATCAAGGAGGACAAATACATGAACCTTTCTCACAGTAAAACTTTTGGAAAAAAAGAAAACCTGGCAATAACAATTTTTTTAACCAAAGAAATGTCCAAAAAAAAGACATGAAAAACATAGAAAGTACCATTAATATTTTTATACTATCTACTAGTAAAATAAACAAATATTTTCATAATGAATATAAAACTTAAAAAGTAATATTGATATGAGTGAATCATTATACTCTACATTTATGGTTCTTACTGCTTGAAAAACATATTTGCTAAAATAAAACAAGTTTTTAGAAAATTTATAAACCAAAGCATTAACATTTTGGTCAAGAAAGTTTCAGCTGTTTTACATACCAGGTTTTAATAATTTGTTTAAAATGCATCATTCATGGCTTAGAAAGATAGTTTGATAGATTTTGTTGATCAATGGAGCCAGAACAGGTTAAGGATATTAAACACGGTACTGAAAGTCTTAGCCAGGGCAATAAGGCAAGAAAAAGAAATGATAAGCATACAGAATGGAAAAGAAGTAAAACTGTCCCATTCACAGACAGCAAAATTCTTTTTGTGAGAAATCCCAGAAAATCTATGTGAATTGAGTAGGTCTAGCAAGGTTTTAGGAAACAAAGTCAATATACAAAATTATCGTATTTCTTTCTTTCATTTTCTTTTTTTTTTTTTTTAAGTAGGCTCCACACCTAGCATGGAGCCTAATGGGGGATTTAAACTCAATGATCCTGAGATCAAGACCTGAACTGAGATCAAAAGTCCAACACTTAACGTACTGAGCCGTTCAGGAGCCCCCCAAATTAATTGTGTTTCTATATACTTGCAGTGAACAACTAGAAATCAAAATTTGGAAAATCCAAATAGGATTATAAGGTAAAATTAGCTAACATGGTATTGCTGCTATTTTATAGACGCTGAGTGCACATTTGACACCATGAATAATATTACTACCAAGGAAAATACTTAATAAGAACAAGTTACCAAATGATTATCAATTTAAGGGGGGGAAGTCATTTGGTACAGTTCTGCATGTCAGCTCATGGCCCAGCTAAGGCAGCATTAGGCTAGATTCAGCTGCGTCAAATAGGACATCACCGAGTATCAGAAAAACATCAGTAAATTATTTGGAAGTTAGTAATTTGGGGACAATTTGCACTCCAATTTATATCACTCGATAAGCAGTTTTATAACATGTATAGTTAGAGAATAAATAGGAATCTTTGTAAATTTTGAATCTCTACATTGATTTCTATATTAATATTACCTTGCTGGTTGTTAAATATTTTGAATGTACCTTCTCTTTTTCCTTTTTACAAAAATTACAGTGTATTATATACCACCCATTTTCTGGCTCTGACTTTTTTTGACTTCATATAGCTTGGAAATTGTTTTAGATCTTTACATAAAGGATTATTCTTTCTTTTTTTATGACTGTGTAATAGGCTGTGATATACTTATTAGTTATTAATCATCCCCTTACTAATGGATAGTTAGGTGTATTCGCCTTTATCCTGTTTGGAAACAGTGCTGGTGTTAAAAGAGTCCAAAGCCTCTTGAGCATTTTATTTTTATTATTTTTTAAAACTTATTTATTTTAGAGAGAGAGGGTGAATGCAGGGGGTGGGGACAGAGGGAGAGAGAGAATTTCAAGCAGACTCCCCGCTGAGCACAGAGCCTGATACAGGGCTCAATCCCATGACCCTGAGATTATGACCTGAGCAGAAACCAAGAGTCAGTCGCTTAACTAAGCCACCCAGGCACTCCCTCAAGCATTTTAATGAGGCATCATTATTGATTTTAGCCAATGGATAGTATGCCTCCTGAGAATTTTATAATATATTAAATACCTTATTCTCTTACGTTTTTTTTTTTTTAAAGATTTTATTTATTTATTTGACAGAGAGAGAGAGATCACAAGTAGTCAGAGAGGCAGGCAGAGGGGGGGGGAAGTAGGCTCCCTGCTGAGCAGAGAGCCCAATGCGGGGCTCGATCCCAGGACCCCGAGATCACGACCCGAGCCGAAGGCAGAGGCTTTAACCCACTGAGCCACCCAGGTGCCCCTCTTACGGTTTTTTTAAGCCATTTTAAAGCCTTTTTCTCACTGTAGTATCAAAATAACTTCTATAACAGTATTTTTAAAACATACCCATGGTGAATATTACCTTTTTCTTTCTACAGTGTGAAGATTGCTCCTGGAGCAGTTGTGTGTGTAGAAAGTGAAATTCGGGGTGATGTAACCATAGGTAAGAAAATAGTTTATTAGTGTTGTTTCTTAAAAATTGATGTAATTTAATTTATTTCAGTGCTTTACAGTTAATTAGGTTTTATATATTTATCTGGTTCACTGATGTCCTAATTTTATTGACAAAATAATGTATTTTTGCTATAAGCGTTGACTATTTCTTTTTTTTTTTTAAGATTTTATTTATTTATTTGACAGAGAGAGAGATCACTAGTAGACAGAGAGGCAGGCAGAGGGAGAGGGGGAAGCAGGCTCCCCACTGAGCAGAGAGCCCCATGTGAGGCTCAATCCCAGGATATTGAGATCATAACCTGAGCCGAAGGCAAAGGCTTAACCCACTGAGCCACCCAGGCGCCCCAAGCGTTGACTATTTCTAAAAGAATTAAGTCTGATGGACACTTTTTGAAGATTTTATTTTTAAGTAATCTCTACACCCAACATGGGGCTCGAACTCAAAACCCTGAGATCCGGTCGCACTGAACCAGCCAGGCCCTCTGATGGACTCTTATGTTTAGACTTCTATCTGATAAACTAATGAGGCAATATAATAAAGTCATTCATTTATCTGAGAAACACCCAACTGTACCTACTGTGTGTCAGGCACTGTGCTAACACTGGGGACACAGCAGTGAGCACAGCAGACAAGGTACTGCCTTCGTGGAGCTTATCTGCTACTGTTAAGAGTGTGGCCCATGGAGTCTAACAGACCCGGGTTAGCATCCTTGCTCTTTACCTGCTGACTTACCTTGCTTAGACTGCGTAACCTCACCACCCTCCATTTTCCCCATCCGTGTGTAATTGTGTGTTTTAGAATTAGGTTTGGCTGCATATAGTGCAGCTTAAACTATGCAGAGGCTTTTATGTAAGTAAGTATAGAGGTAGGCAATTCAGGGCTAGTTGGTTGTCCAGGAGCTCTGGTCTTGTAGGCTCAGATGTGATAGCTAAAGCAGCAAGAGTGATCTTGGGTAAGAAAAGGGAGGAGTGGACACAAAAGGGTGTACCTCCCAGTTGAGTCAGCTTCCTTTAAATAGTCTTCCTGAAAGTTCCACACAATCCCTGTATGTACAGTCTTTGCTGTGGCTTTAGTGTCATGGACACATCTGACTGCAGGGAAGGCTGGGGGATCATGGTCCGAATGGGGCGCTTTCCTTCCCCCAGTCCAGTAGGGTTCTGTTACCAGGGAAGAGGAAAGCATAGGTATCTAGTGGCAATTAGCAGTTTGTGTGACATGCAAAATAGGAGTGCCTACCTCATAGGTTTTTGAAGGCTTCAGTAAGAAAATATTTGTGAAAGTCATTGCCCAAATCCTAACACTAGCTAATCACACCGTTTAATCTTAACATTGGGTAGCCTTGCTAGAGGTGAGATCCAATATTGAAATCAAATGAGCAGTTTAACAGGTGGCATCTTGCTGATATGGACATGATTAAAGTTCTCCCAAACTTACATTTTAGCCACTTACTCTTTTACATATGTTGTCACTGTATATCATGCCCTTGGAGCTTTGCTAATGTGAGTCCATCCTTACTAGCAGCTACACGTTACGAGAGTAGAGCTTTCAGAGAGAAGATATGCCCTGTTGCCTTATACTAACAATATCTTTAATAGGAAAAAAAAATTATGAATTTTATTAAGTGTAAGCCTCCGACCAATTTAGGCATCATGTCTTAGAGAACAAGTAAGGGTTGTGCCGGTGCTATGGAACATCATTAGCATCATTAGGTTGGATTTATCTAATTATTTTAAATTATATAATTTAAATAATATATATAATTATCTAATTATTTTAATTATTTTAAATTGACAGAATTGACAGAATTTCAAAGTTTAGAAGATGACCCAGTTTCTGTTCAGGGCTATATGTTAACTCTTTGTTAATTCCCAAACCGCTTGCAAACTTTTATGAGGAGAAATCATGGTGGCCACATGTGTATTGGTGCTCTTCTGCATTATTTTTAACCTTGTATTTTTATGATTTTCATCATGATTTGAGGAGTAACCCTTTCCTTAACTCACAAGGTATTCTAATAATGAGGAGGAAAGTAAGACTAAAATAATGTAGCTGATTACACTTCCCTTTCATTTCTACTTCTTCCCCATTCTGAACTAAGTACATTATACCTCCCATATGACAGATGCAAGACAATATAGATGCCTCTGCTGGCATAAACAGACAAAGGTGTATATATATGTTTGTGTGTATGTGTACTTCTGATTTGGGAAAAAACTCCTGTTACTTGTAGAAGCTCTTGTAGAATAGCAGCAAAGCCTTTCTCCTGTGAAAAGGAAGAGTGGACCACTGGCCGCTGCACGGGATTAGAGCGTGAGGGTTATCAGGAGTCAGCACTCGCTTTCTTGTTTCTCCTGTTGTCTTTCACTACTCTATGCTCCTCTCCTTTCTTTATCCTTATTTTCAACCAGCCTTCCCTAACTGTTGAAGTCATGTAAGGAAATACGGTGTTTAAATGTACGTTCCGTATAGGTTTCTCCTGTAGCTGATAGTACATAACATGTAAAATGACAGTTCGACACAGATTTTCATGATAGATTATAGCAGAAGAAGTGGTCATAATTTTTTAACTAGTGATTTGAAGCTTATCATGGAATGGATCTAGGTTAATATTTGTTATGCTTATTTTGACCCAGTTTTTTTAAACAAAATTTTGCTGAAATACTTTACAGAAATATCTCATTTTTTTTAATTAAGGAAAAGGTTCAGAAGTGATGTAGTTACCCATTGTTTAGGCTTTTACAATTCTTCATTTTCATGATGTGTTTCTTATCTTTTTGGGTTTTTTGTTTTGTGTGTGTTTCTTATCTTTAATTGTATATATAAGTATGGAAATTTTCCAGAATCGGTATTTAGATATCCATTTCTATTGTTTTTTCAAAGGTTTTTTGTTTTTTTTTTTTAAGATTTTTATTTATTTATTTGAGAGGGAGAGAGAGAGAGAGAGAAAATGGGCTTCATGTTGGATGCCCTCGGCATGGAGACTGCTTAAGATGCTCTCTCTCCCTCTCCCTCTTCCTCTCCCCCAACAGATAAATATAAATGTAGGATCTTTTGACTGCTATTAATTCATTTTTCTGACATAATACATCAGATTAAAAAGCTCCTAGGAGATATAAAGTTAAATCAACTGGGAGAGTAGAGGTAAGTTATTTAATTAAAACTCACTCTCTCTACCATGGTTTTTTTTTTTTCCCTCTAATTTATGGCTTTTATTGTTTTGTTTTGTTTTTGCTTAATTTACCAGAATAAAGTCTTTTTGTCTTATGCTATGGATAAGGAGATTTGAACACTTAATAATCTCTATTTTCTGGGTTAAGTAGCAGTACACCTAAGTGTAGTTGAATTCATGGATTTTTCGCAGGATGTTATGCATAACTTTCAGTCCCCTAGTTGGTTTTACTCCTAACCAAATTATTCCATTCTGAAATATTTCGGAAGGAAAGTAATTTTTTCCTTCTGTATGTTTCAGTGGTGTAGTAGAACTTTAAACCTGATCTTCTATTCTTCTAGAAAATCAGGTGTTTGGTTTATCAAAGAAACTAGTCTGAAGCTTTGAAGTATTGTGCTTAAGCAGAAATTCTATGACTTGAGTCTCTGCTGGAGCCTGACCCCTTTCATTAGAGGCTGCTAGGAAACTTGGGAAAAATAACAGCTCTCTTGTTAATTACGATGTGGGTAAACAAGGTTTCATAGTATCAAGCCTGTTTGTAATTAGGGTGCCTTGATTCTTGGGCCATGGATTATTTCCTTAAATTTTGCTTTGAAAGCTGAAAAACATTTCAGAAAGTAACTTCTAAGGACCTTCTGTAGTCCCAGTATGCGGTGAAAGTCGGTTTCCTGGTCTTAGGACAGGGCTTGGTTGGGACATTGCAAGTAGAAAGGCAGAACTCCACACGGTGGTAAAACTTTGAGATGGCAGCCCTATGTCCCACTTACTCTGTCTTTCTGTCTGTTCCCTAGACTTTTAATACAGATCAAGAGCTTCCCTTTACCATGGAAATCTTTTTCAATAAGACAGAACAGTGGCTTTGACTTAAAATTCATCAAATATAAAGCAGTGCTTACAGTTACTTCAGCTTACAGGTCAAAATAATTGTTTTAATTTTCAAAGGGAAAAGCTTGTGGCTTTTTGAACTGTTTATTGACCTATGAAAATGTGCATAAAGATTGCTTTCTGTGGCAAAGACAGGAAAAATGTCCTTTACCAAATGAGGGGAATGGAAATTTGATGCGAGGAATGCCTTTCTGGCTGTGTTGCATCGAGCCCAGCCAACCATTTAAAAAAATAACTCATCAGCCGGTAGGGCAACTCCAACTCTAGACACATTTATCCAAACAAGGAGATAAGCCAAATAGGGTTTCAGCGCATTTGGTAAGAAAATATACAAACTACCCTGCCAGTGAGAGCTCCAAGGAAGTTCACAACAACCTTTAAAAAAAATCTTTCCATGGTGACAGATTTTATTTTTAAAGCATTTTAACCTCAAGACCCTTAAACTTGGTTTGAAATCAGACCCACTCTAGGTAAAAGTGCTTCTCGCACGTGGAAGAGTGTGGAGCAGCCTGTGCTCACATTTTAGTCCGCTGCGGCCCCGCTGGACTTGGAACAGCGCTTGGATTGCTGGGCTCTCTGGTGCAGCTTCCAGCCGCAAACCGTGCAGAGCTGAGCCCACGCTGCGGACCGTCCACCTGCCCCGGAACGGCCCTTTAGCGAGCCCTAAAAACCAGTCTTAGCAGTCACGTGCCGCAGGACATGTGTACTAACCTCTCTGGTCTCTGCCCGAAAAGACCTAGGAGAGGTTTAGGGGAACTGTTCAGTTTATTATCACCCATGACTTTTGCTGTTACTTCACAATTCGCAGTTGATACTTTCACCTTTTAAGTTCTTTCTGCCCCGAAACACGAGGCCTTGTAGTTTGGCGGTGCTGCCACCAGAGGGAGGTGCTGTCTTAAGTGCTGGTCTCACCCAGGCTGGTGATCTTGCTTTCTATCTCAGGGCCTTCAGATTTCGAACCAGCAGTTTTGCAGTTTTCTTCTAGCTAACTTATTAATAATGATAAAAATGATAATAACAATAATGAAGTGCCTGGTTAGAATAGCTCAGGCGTTATATTTAAAAATTGTGTAAGACATGGAGATCATGTCTTTGTTTTTTTAAATTTGTGTTTGTATAATTAACATGTATTATATCATTTTTGAAAGGAAAAAAAGGAAATATCCGTTGTTTTCAAAGCTACGCTTTAGAGGAACTTTGAAAGAAAGACACGTTTCAGTGATAACCTTGTCATACCAGTCCATTCTCGGGTAGCGTCTTGCATGTCGACTTGCTGTCAAAAGCTACAGCTTGAGGACAAGCAGAAGAGCTAGTGCTGCTGGCTTCTTATCTAGCAGTGGCAGCTGATCTGCTTTCTATCACAATGTGACGATCTCTTCCCTGTCTTAAGATTCTAATGCTAGTATGGAAAATACTTTTTAAAATTTCTTTTACTATTTTACAGTAACATGTAGATTTCTCCCCATTGAATAAAAGGACCCACCCAGGCACCCCTATCATAGAGCATTTTAAAGTAAAATGCAAATCTGGTGTTGTCCAAACTACAGACTCAAATTGGTTCACACAGCTGGAAAACCTGTAAGAAATTTCTCATTTCAAAGCAATCCAGTGTTTGTTTCGGTATTATTTAGCACCTCTCCCCTAAAAGTGGTAACATCTAAATGCCCATCATTAAGGGCTTGGTTAAATAAATTATGGTATGTTAATATGATATGAAATACTATTCAGCCACTGAAAAGAATAGCTAGCTAAATGTACTTATATGGAAAAATCACCATGACTTTTCAAGTGAATAAAGCAAATTGCACAATAATAAGTACTATTCCTTGATTTAAAAAAAAAACTATGTGCCTATAATCCATATTTTTCCACCTTCAAATTCTATTTATTCTTTAACTTTATGATAAAATATATTTTATATACAGTGACATTTACAGGTCTTAAGTATACAGTAGAACTTAAGTCTGGAATAATATACCCCAAACCTTTAAGAATAGTTACCTCTAGGGAATAGGATTAGCATAAAGAGAGGATCTTTCACTTTTTGCTTTGTTTGAGTTTTTATAATGGGCACATACTACTTTTATAAATGTGCGTATTTTTTTAACAAAGAAAAAAGGCACACATGTTCACTTGAGAACCTTCCCAGAGATCCGAGAGATCCCATCTTCTATCCTGAACAGAAGTTGCCAGAGAAATTTTACTTTGGCATCTGAGGATTTAGGGAGCCAGAGGTGACAGGAGTAACAAAGCCTCTCTCCTGTTGTTTCTTATCAGACTATGCGGTCCTTTGCCTGTGCATCCTGTCTCGGGCCCCACCCTCCTTATCAGTCCCCAGCTCCTCATTGTTTGGGGAAAAATAAAGCTGCACAGAGGTTCCTTCCAATTCTCTAGGCACCAGAAACACCTCCTTATTTATTTTAATACATGTGGGTGTGAGTATGTTAAGTATTTCAAGTTTTTAGGATAAACAAAATGAAGATACGCAAGCTCCAAAGGGCAAAAGTATGTATTCCTTTTTGTTTCCCTGCATCTTGCCTGTCACCAGCAGATGATGATTATTGAATAGATTAATTCATACAATCGAATAACCAATTCCGAATGACAGGAACAGTGTCATCTTCCTGACTGCCTCCCACCTTCTGTAAACCCTTCTGCCCACCCTCTGTTACTTTCAGAGTCGGTTACCTGGTTACCTCATTACCTCCAGTCTGCTTGTTTACCGGAAGAGATAGCCTTTGGCCTTGGCGGTGGGCGGGGCCGGTGCTGCAGGGAGTGGCGAAAGTGAGGTGGTATATTTTCGCAAGTGATTCGATGCTCAACAAAACGCTAGGCCTTCAGGAAATTAGGAACCCGGGGGAAGGAATATGTTAGCACTCCAGAAACGTGTCCCTGTTTGAGCAGTGCAATGTTTCCTCCACCCTGATGGTGAAATGGATGTGGTAAGATCCCTTCTTGCTCCCTTCTATTAGAGGTGGGAGACATTGCCTCAGGCGGCCTATTTCAGAGTCTCAGGACTCCAGTAATAACATTTGTCTCCTCCACGGTCTCCTTGTAACCTTTTCCACAAAGCTCTGCCTCCTTCCAGGGGTTAGGCTTGTTGTAGGGATGGGACAAAGTAACAAAGATAACGTTAGTTTATATATTTCCCTTCGCCCATTCCTCCCATACTTCCTCTTAGCCACTTAATAAAAAGACTAACTCTGCAGTGCACTAGAGTAAGAAAGCATTACGTGGTTCATTAGCATGAGAAAGCACCAGCGTTGTAAGTAGAGAGAGCCTCACTTTTATGAAGGAAAGCAAAAGTAAGGAAGGGAATTAATTTTTATTGCCAACAATGTGCCAGGATACCTTGTCTACAAACATTATCTCATCTAATCCTTACAACGACTCTGCGAGACTGGTATTCTCGCCACCCCCATTTCACTGCTGAGATAACGGAGGCTTCCAAGCTGCCCCTGAGCCAGGGCTGTCTGGCTCCAGAGCCTGGGCTGTCTCCACTCACCTTGGCTTGAGATCTGGCACCGACTACTATTGATAACAGCAGAGGAGATAACGTCTGTAATGTGCCTAGTGTGCCTGGCACATACTTTAGAAAATGTGCCTCCCAATAGCCTCGACCCTCCCCCCCGCCCCTGTCATCTTCTCCCCTCCTATTGGAAGCGTAACCTCCACCAATAATTCCATTTCATCATATTTTTAACAGGACCTAGGACAGTGATCCACCCTAAAGCACGGATTATTGCCGAAGCTGGGCCGATAGTGATCGGTGAAGGTAACCTCATAGAAGAACAGGCGCTGATCATAAATGCGTGAGTACGACTTTTACAGATACTCTGAACAAAGGAGCACAGATTGTGTTTTATTAATTTCAGCTATCTATAGGAACCTTTTGCAACAGATATCTGAAAAGCCCGCTATTTTAGAACTAGAGAAACATTAAGGATCTTTTGAACACAAGAAATTAGTTAATGAGGAAACCAGAGACCAGATGGGTGAAGAGACTTGTCCAAGGTGAGAGAACTCATCCATAGCTGACTCGAATCCCCTCCTCTGGGTCTGATAACCTTCCCTTACTTGTCACTACTTCTTCTGTGCCTTAGGCAAGCATTTCCTGACTCCAGCGACCAAGTGCTGTGCTGACCACCCCAGAGGGAGTCTTTTGATTGGATGATTTCTCAGCTCTGGCTGAAATGTTATTACTCATGCCCAGACACATGAACTTAACTCTGATGTATATTTTCATAAACTTTGTGGGGGTAGCACCCAGAATTATATTTGAAAATTTGGAGTGTTCTAGAGGCAATTGTTAACTTTGAAGATTAAAGAAATAATAAAATATTAAACATGTGCATGATCTTAGTGAACTAGACTGTAATACCTATGAAGTTTTCATAAGCATTTGTAAAGCTTTCTAGACAAAAATTTGGCAGAAAATTCAAGCTTATACCTAATTTATAGCAGCAAATGTATGGAATTTGTAAGAAAGACCTTGGGAAAATATTTAACTGTGATAAAGAGATTGATTTGTCTTAACGCTTACTTAGAATTTGGGAGTTTCTTACTATATTAACCAGTTTCTTTTTAAAATCTACTTTGGCACCTTCAGTGTAAGTCAGTTGACAACAGCCATATTCTGTAGTAACTCAACTGTCAGAGATAAAGCTCCATTTAAAATATTGCTTCCTCTTAGACCACAAACATTTTATGTTCCAAATATTCCAAACTACCTAACAGCATAAAATAATTACTTGATGTGAATATCTGTTTGCATTTCACAATCTTGAATGATTATTAAGAATGGAAATTTTTTGAGTCAGGCCTGATTTTTATTCTAATTTAACAAGCTAAAAATAATAGCCTGCAACATTTTACCTTGTCCTGAAAAAGGCCCTTTGGGCTTTGAGCTTTACTAATAAGCAAAGGAAAGCTAATCTTTGTGTTCTTTACATTTCAGTAGTTCTTTTTCAACTCAGAATGAATTCTTCAGCGCAGAGGATAAATAATTCAGTTGGATTAAGAAATTAGTTATGTAGGGGCGCCTGGGTGGCTCAGTGGGTTAAAGCCTCTGCCTTCAGCTCGGGTCATGATCTCAGGGTCCTGGGATCGAGCCCCGCATCGGGCTCTCTGCTCAGCGGGGAGCCTGCTTCCCCCTCTCTCTCTGCCTGCCTCTGTGCCTACTTGTGATCTCTCTCCTCTCTGTCAAATAAATAAATAAATAAATTAAAAAAAAAAAAAGAAATTAGTTATGTAGTTAGATATGTTAAGCTTGATGGAGGTAAAATTGAAAGAGTAAACCCGAATTCTAAAACAAGAGAATTGCTTATTGCATTATTGATTTTGATTTGTCTCTTCTTTTTATAGTCACCCTGATAATATCATCCCTGATGCTGAAGATCCAGAACCAAAACCTATGATCATTGGCACCAATAACGTGTTTGAAGTTGGCTGTTGTATCCTTTACAATAATTTAAGTAAACTCTTCTTCCCAGCTATCTTTAGTATTCAGATCTGTCCCTTAGAAATTGTCATGCTCTAGCTATCAAATATAGCAAATATATTTTAAGTGTGAGTTGACGCACACAGGTATGTATCTTCAGGTACCACTTGCTCCTGTCGCTACGACTTGTTGATGGGTAGCAGTGACTTAGTGGCAGTAGACACAGAAACAGGAATCCTGGCTTCCATCCTGATTTAAGAACCACAGCTCTGTCCATTTGGTTCCCGTATAGTTTAGGTTAACAGTATGTTGTCTGATGCAAAGAAATGGCGGATAGGGATGGAAATAGTTCATTCTTTTGTTTTTTTCCCCCCTCAGTGCTACCAGTTTTTATGCTTGATTTTTGTACTCTAAAAAGATAGTAAAATGTTTTCATGGTAGCCGCAAAACATTATTTTATGAAAGGAAAACTTGGTTGAAAAAAAAATCTAAATGTTTAACAATAGCAAAATATTTAAATAAATTAAGCTATATGCACAAAATGGACTATCAGGGCCATTAAGCAGTCATTTTAAACTATGTTTTTAAAGTTTTTAATGGTATGGAATAATGCTTGCTTGCAAATTTAATTGAACCAAATAAAGTGAACTGTGAAAGTTTATACAGTTTGATTCCCAGTTATATAAAGGGAATTACATGTATTTATATAAAGATATATCAGACTGTTAACAATGTTAGCTTTAAGTGATTTGGTGATAAGTAATTTTAATTTTCTTAAGACAATGATGAAAATATGGTACTCATAGAATTGGGGTAAAAGGGGGCGTCCGGGTGGCTCAGTGGGTTTAAAGCCTCTGCCTTCGACTCAGATCATGATCTTAGGGTCCTGGGATCCAGCCCCGCATCTCTGCTGAGCAGAGAGCCTGCTTCCCCCTCTCTCTGCCTGCCTCTCTGCCTACTTGTGATCTCTCTCTCTGTCAAATAAATAAATAAAATCTTAAAAAAAAGAATTGGGGTAAAAGATGCTCATTTCTTTAAAAAATATAGAAGGCATTTGTATCTGCTTAGAGTTACTTGTATTTAAAAATTAAAACTTTACTTTCAGGCTGCTCTGAGCAAGAAGTTCTGCCAGACTGGGGATGCATGGCCCTTCCCGTGACTTTGTCCTCTGCCCCAGTGCAGGATAAGGGTACAGTGAATTAGGGAGACCTAGGTGGCTCCATGGGGTAAGTGTCTGATCCCGGTCATGATCCCAGGGTCCTAGGATTGAGTCCTGCATCAGTCCTTGCTCAGTGGGAGCCTGCCTCTCCCCCTGCCTACTGTCCTCCTGCTTGTGCTCATTCTCTCTCACAAATAAAATCTTTAAAAAAAAAAAAGGATATAGTAAATTAATGGAGGGGAAAAAAAGATGAACACATTTACAGTGTTTACTTAACTCTGGCTTACAGATTCCCAAGC
Source organism: Nasua narica (assembly GCA_028533885.1). Taxonomy (NCBI): domain Eukaryota; kingdom Metazoa; phylum Chordata; class Mammalia; order Carnivora; family Procyonidae; genus Nasua; species Nasua narica. Next base: position 165,671,866 of record CM052800.1, read on the forward strand.
CATGAAAATGGGAGATAATAATGTTATTGAATCAAAAGGTAAGCTATATTTGGAGTTTTATTGTGAAAAGTGATTACATCCTTTCTCTTTATTGTGTCCTGAAAAAACAACCCAAGTGGAAACTATGGCAAAGTGAAAGGAAGATTGGTTGAAAGTGGACTAAAATAGTTATGAGACTAATTCTTTGCCTTTAAGGAACTTAATAATATGTTTGATACATTGAATTAAAAATTCAGCTGCGGTCTGCCTGGGTGGCTCAGTTGGTTAAGCATCCGACTCTTGAGTTTGGCTTGGATTATGATCTCAGGGTTGTGAAATTGAGCTGCGTGTCAGGCTCCAGGCTGGGCGAGGAGCCTGCTTAAGATTCTTTCTCCTTCTCCCTCTGCCCCTCCCTCCCTCTCTTAAAAAAAAAAAAAAAATCAGCTGTGTACATTTGAATCAGGATTGAATTAAACCGTAATGTTCAGATGAAAGATTTGAAAAATATTTCTGTGAAATACTAATGTCAGTGATAATTTAGTTGATTAATATAATTGCAGAATTAAAATAAATCATTTTCTGTAGCAGTTTGCTTTCTTTAATCGCAAGACTTCTTTACCCTAGCCAGTCAGGAACAAATGGAAGCTACTTATAAATGGAGGTAGGCAGGAGGTCACGTGAAGTTACCACCACTACTAGAAAGCAGCTCCAAGAGTGTGTCCGACTACAGTCCAGAAAGAACCTGAACAGTGAGACATCTTTAGAATAATGATTAAAAAAAAAATAGAATAATGATTTATCTTTGATGGTCCTGATTGGTGTGAAAGGTTTTTTTTTAATTAATAAAATTAGACTTTGTTAATCTACTTAATGGTTTTTATTTCAACTTGGATTACCAATTATTATTATTGTTATTTTCTGTTATAACTTACTATGTGTCAAACCTGTGCTCAGCACTTTACATTTAATATCTCATTTATTCCTTACAACAAACTGTAAGTAGGTCAGTCTTTCCATCTTATAGATAAACTTGCTCAGAGAATTTACAGTGACTTGCCCAAGGTCACACAACTAGTCAGCAAAGCTCTGTTTTAATCCATTTAATACTAGTCAGGCACGTACCTATATGCTTTACAAAATCTGAACTGAAATATTTCCTTTAATTTTTTTCTTAAGGCTAGTTTGCAGTTTAATATTTAAGTCATTTTAGAAAAAAGTTAACATTCTACTCATTTGTCTTAAATTGCAGTTCTTTCTGTGTTTTTACTGCAGCATATGTGGGCAGAAACGTCATATTGACAAGTGGTTGCATCATTGGGGCTTGCTGCAACCTGAATACGTTTGAAGTCATCCCTGAGAATACAGTGATCTATGGTGCAGACTGCCTTCGTCGGGTGCAGACTGAGCGACCACAGGTACTAGAACCTGTCTTTAAAAAGAGTTCTTTCTAAAAGAAACAAAGACTTAAATACAGAGAACAAACTGGTGGTTGCCACAGGGAAGGTAGGTGGAGGGGATGGATGAAATAGATTAAGAGGTACAAACTTAGAGTTATCAAATAAGCAAGTCAAACGTGAAAAGTACAGCACAGGGAAGGTATATGGTTGCTGATGGTGACATTTATCACGGTGAGCACTGTGTAATGTATAGAATTGTTGAGTCACTATGTTGTACACTTGAAACTCATATAACACTGTTAATTACACTTTAAAAAAAAGTTCTTTCAAAAAAAAAAGTTCTTTCTAGGGCTGCTGTTTTTCCCCAAATACCACAATTGTTTTTGTTTTTGTTTTTGTTTTTTAAAGATTTTATTTATTTACTTGACAGAGATCTCGAGAGATCACGAGTAGGCAGAGAGGCAGGCAGAGAGAGAGGGGGAAGCAGGCTCCCTGCTGAGCAGAGAGCCCGATGTGAGGCTCGATCCCAGGACCCTGAGATACGACCTGAGCTGAAGGCAGAGGCTTAACCCACTGAGCCACCCAGGCGCCCTACCACATAATTGTTTTAATGGGGAGCAATCTGCTATTTAAAAAGCAGATGGTTAAGGGGCGCCTGGGTGGCTCAGTTGGTTGAGCGACTGCCTTCGGCTCGGGTCATGATCCCGGAGTCCGGGATCGAGTCCCATATCAGACTCCCGGCTCTGCGGGAGGTCTGCTTCTCCCTCTGACCTTCTCCCCTCTCATTCTCAGTCTCTCTCTCTCTAATAAATAAATAAAATCTTAAAAAAAAAAAAAACAGATGGTTAAAATAAAACATCAGAGAAACATTCCTAAAGCTAGAATCTATTTGCAATGAAATTATCCAAGTTATTATCAAAAATATATACAAGGATGACAATGACAAATGGATGGTGAGAAAAAAGAAAATCCAGAGATGTTATTCCTGGTCTTAGGTGTTTTCACTGAAGATGCGTCACCAAACTTCATAAACTGCTGATTCACTCTTAAAATATTAATCCTCCAGGGTAAGAAATGACCCTCCCAAATTTTATCGGGCAGCCAACTTGCATCCATCTATTAGTTTGCCAACATAGATGACTTGAAAATAAACACAGTTGGTGAATATGCAAATGCATTTGAATATTTTCCTGGCGTATGAGAAATTATCTTCTCCTCCTCCTAAGAACCAAGAATAATGAAGAATATGTATTTAGAGTTTCATTTAGGAGATAAATAGGATAGGGCATTTGGGGCTGTCTTTGGACAGAAGACATTCTGATTGAGGTTTTGAGCCTCATTGCTTGGCCCACAATCTAGAGCTTTAGTTATCCAGCCTCTTTCCCCTCCCCCAAAAGAAAATATTTTTCAAGACATTTATCACTTTGCATCTGATTCTTAACCATATTTTATCAGAAATTAAAACTCCAGTTCTCTTTGGGTTATTCTGTTTCACTAACGTTTGGCTTTTATTACTATTATAAGCAAGTATGACTTCTATAGACTAAAAGGGCAATAAGAACAAATCAGTTTTTCTTTTCACTGTCTTTCTGCATAACAGCAAAAATGATTGAAGAGGGAGAAACGATTGGGTTAAGGGAGATTAGAATTAAGTAAGTAAGAATATCTGAAGTTTAACGCATACTATTTTCCACATTTCAGTGATCACAGTGATCACATAGAGGTCCTTATTAAAAGAAGGACTTATTGAATCACAATGTCTAGGGCAAGGGCCTGAAACTCCGTATTCATCACGAGTGCCTCTCATGAGTTTCACAGTGAGGGAAGTTTGGGCAAAGCTGATGTGGGAAGTGTGAAAAGCCGCTGAGGACTGCAGCCACATGCCGTGTAGTTCCTGTGGAAAGCTGTGTGCTCCAGGTTTCTACTTAGGTTGTTGTTTGTGATTAGAACTGTTTAACTTTTTGGAGGCCAGTGTAAGTCTACAAAAGCAGGCTTGGAAACTGAGTTGTGTATAATTTTATATGTAAAATCTTTTGACTTTTTCTTAATACCAAACTTAACATATATTCATTGTAAATAAAAAAAAAACAGGTAAGCAAAAATAAGACAGTGAAAATCACCTATATTTCCCTGGCCTGGTGGTAATTATTTCTGCCTGGTACTCTTAACTTTGCCTTTTGCTTGTCAGTCCGTAATTATCTTATCTTTTTAGCCCCAGACACTACAGCTGGATTTCCTGATGAAAATCTTGCCGAACTACCACCACCTAAAGAAGACTATGAAAGGAAGCTCAACTCCAGTTAAGAACTAAGAACAATATATGACATCAAGATAACAGTTTGTCTTTGACCACTGTCTTTTGAAAGGGCCACAGTGTTCATGCAGTCTTAGCAGTTCCCAGAATAATCCATGTTGACTTCATTTTGTAAAACTGAGTCAGAGAGGAAGGTAATGGATTTTCACTGTAACTATCCTCTATATAAAATGCATTATTTTCCTATATCCTTTCTCCTGAGAACTTGCAGGTTTGGTTTATTTTTCTTTTGTCATATTAAATGTTGGCTATGGAATTTAGTTGTATAAGAGACTCCCCATGAGAAGGAAGGACATACTGCTGTGTATTTATATTCTAGCATATATTGTACTAAATAAAAATGCTAATGACAGGACTTTTAGTGAACATACTTTAATTGATTTTTCTACTTGTGTTAACTTTCCCAAAATAGATCTTTTCCTTTTTATTGCATACTAGCTATATAAAAGCTAATGTGTTTATCTTCTCCTTTTGTGGCTTTGGAGCTGCTTAAAATTTCAGGTGAAATTTTAGCAGCTGTTGAATTAATTTGACTTAATTTTGTTTTCAAGAACAAAACTGTCATTTTAGTAAAACAAATAATTAGGGAAAGATATATTCAGTAGCATACAAAATCAGTAAGAATGATCTGTGATGAAAATGACAAGTAAATAACCATTGAGTGGTCCTGGGTTTCTGACGACAATAAAACTGAAAGAGAGGTTTGATATATTTATAAATTTATGAAATGATTTTGCCATACTACTAATGACTGTTGATGTTGTTATAATTTACATAATGGCAATATTGAGGATTTTATTGTTTTCTAAGTTTTGGTGCATTCAAGTGCATATGTTTGATGGAACTTACTTAAACTTAGTTAAATCAATAGCTGTTGATTAATACCAAGACATTGAATACTAAGATATCTTCTCTTAAAATTAAATATTTAATTATATAGTAAAAACAATTATTGAAGTTCTGAAACTGACAGGTACAAATTAGCCTTTGTTCCAAATTTGAACGATTCAATTTTGTTAAGAACACTCATGACTCAAGTTAGAAAACTGTGCTACCACATATAGTGGATTGAAAATAGGATAACGTCACATAAATGCCCTGTTTTTGATAACTGCTGCTTATTCATTTTTCAGCCCCCGGTGATCTCAGCTTTGGATTTTGTTGATCGTGGAAGTTTTCTAGATAAAAGATCAGAAATTACAAAACTGCCTTTCAGAGGCTATGCCAGTTCCAAAATATTATCTCTGGACAAGCTCTGATATGCTAATAAATGTCCTCTGTTCCAAACGATACAGGTAATGTGTGAAGACAACAGTGAGATACCTCTAAGGACATGGTAATGAGATATCCCAGAGATTTAAACTAATTAAGTCAGCATGTGGTGAGGTGAGCCCCAGTGTTTCCTAGGTACACTGTGGTTTTTAAATAGTACTACCTCATTGAGGAAAGAAAATGTGAACAGAAATAGTCAATTTGCCAAGAGTTTGGAAAAACAAAATATGACAGTGTACGTACAGGGTTATCCATTGAAGGGAGGTACCGAATCCAAGACATGTGAGCAGTTTAATGGCCAGAAGTGTTCTCTTCATCAGGTAGTATCAGTTTATCAAGACCTGCTTCGTCTCGGGAAGAACATACCTGGAGACTGTCCGCTTTGGGGTCTAATTGCAAGCTTAACTGAACCACCTTCTGATTGCTAGCATGACCTCCAAGCTATCACTCCGGAAAAGGAGGAACTCTGAATGAGAGCACGGGAATTCCATTTCAACACATAGCAAATTCAGAGAAGCTTTCTGATTTATACATTAATCGCGTGTGAATTTAGTTTGTATGGTTCGGCCCCCAAGTCTGTCACTTGAGTCTATGATTTCTGAACATTCTGAAAAATAGAGTTCCTGATTGTTAGGACAAAGAACCAAAGCCCAGACAGCGTATTGCGCAAACTTCGCTCTTTGGGGCTTCTCCACAGCCAGGCTACTGCCTTCTCTTGCTAATAGTCACTGTCTCGCTGAGCCTGCACTCAGACTTCATCACAGACACTCTGGGCAGTGATGCTAAGCGGTAAGACAGACCCTGCCATGCTTGGGACGGAAAAAGTAGCAACTGGGCAGGGAGAAGAAAGAAACCGTTTTATCACAGCATCTAACTGCAAGGTGGCATTAGCTCTTGGGTCAAGATGATAGGTTTTCACTGGTTGGATAGTATCAGGTCTAGAAAGGGTACTTCACACTGCTCTCTTACTCATCCGTGAGCACACACTGTAATAGTTTTCTGTACTGTGTAGAAAATGACCCCAAAATATAGCAGCTCGATACAGCGGACATTGATTATCTTACATGGTTTCCACAGGTCAAATCTAGGAGTGGCTCAGCTGGCGGTTCTGGCTCAGCGTGCCTCATGTTTCTCTCAAGCAGTCAGTCAGACCTGTAGTCATCTGAAGACTTGACCGGGGCTGGCTGGTCCACTTACAGGAGGCCTGCCTCACAGGGCTGTTGGCAGGAGGCCTCCATTCCCTACCGTGTGAGCCTCTCCACTGAGCTGTTGGCCATCCTTATGACCTGGCAGGTGGCTTCTCTGAGCTTCCTTCAGATCCGAGCGAGGAAGGACCTTGTCTCTGAAGTTGTCACCATCATTTCCACTTCATTTTATTTATTTATTTTTTAAGATTTTATTTATTTGAGAGAGAGCACACACAAGTGTGGGGGAGGGGCAGAGGGAGAGGGACAAGAGGACTCTCCACTGAGCAGGGAGCCCCACATGGGGCTCAATCCCAGGACCCCGAGATTATGACCTGAACTGAAGGCAGACCCTTAACTGACAGAGCCACCCAGGCGCCCCTTCATTTTATTTCTTAGAAACAAGTCACTAAATCTGTCTCACACTCAAGAGGGAGTGAATAATGCTCCACCTTTTGAAGGGGGGAGCATCCAAGAATTCAGGTTAATATTCTAAAACCACACACGCACACATCCTGGGTTATGCCTGGGTTCCTTGCTAGTGCACGGTCAGTATCTCAAGGGCCTCCACATTGGGGAAAATGGGTTCAAGAAGAACTTCTCTTTATTAATGGGCGTGGCACATGACATTATCAGAGGTCTTCATCATAACCTTTTCTAAACACCATCTTCTTAGAAATTTAGATTACTTGTCCCTAAATAAATATCTCCTTAAGCGTAAGTTTAACTTCTCTAGGCTGAGTAGAAATTATTGTTAATAGTAACCCTGAAGGGTAAGAATGCTGAATAAGAGAGTGTCGAAAATAATACAAAAATAATTCTTTTTTTGTTTTTTTTTTTCAATTTTTTAATTGATCTCTACACCCAATGTGGGGCTGGAATTCAACCCAGAGATCAAGAGTCACACACTCTTACCAACTGAGGCAGCCAGGCGCCTCCAGAAATACCATTCTTAATATATAGTTAGTAAACTCACTGACATTTTTAAAATTTGCATTTATTTATTGAATGTGTATAGAACCTACCCCATGTCAGGCACTGTTAAAAGCAGTTTGCACATAACTGGTTGATTACACATGAAGTCATTTAATTCTATGAACAGATAAGTAACATTATCACTATTTTACAGATGTGGAAATTGAGACACGGGACAGGCTAAGTAACTGTCCTAAGGTCACTGGCAAGTAAATAGCATTTGGCTCCAGAGTTCATGATCTTATTCCATTCAGCACTGCCTTTTAGAGATTCCATAATACAGTGGGCTTCCTAAATGGTAGTTAGGAAAACAGTTGAGGATTTGCCTTGCTTATTAATTAGTCTTTGTTATTTTTAAAGTTCTTGGTGCACCTGGGTGGCTCAGTCATTAGGCGGCAGCCTTCGGCTCAGGTTCCTGGGATCGAGCCCCACATCGAGTTCCCTGCTCTGCGGGAAGCCTGCTTCTCCCTCTCCCTCTCCCCCTGCTTGTGTTCTCTCTCACTGTCTCTCTCTTTCTCTTTGTCAAATAAATAAATAAAATCTTTTTTAAAAAAGTTCTTAAACAGCATAAGACAAAACAATAGGAAAACTTAAAAAGAATTATTGGTCTTCCCCCTGAATTAAGTTAAGAATTACAGGAAGAGGGGGATGCCTGGCTGGTTCACTTGGTAGAGTGTGTGACTCTTGCTCTCTGGGTTGTGAGTTTAAGCCCCACATTGGATGTAGAAATTACTTAAAATCTTAAAAAAAAAATTACTAAAAGATGGTCCTCATGTTAGGGCTCTAGGTTGTTCTGTCCAAAACTTAAAGTGGTTCTGCTTATTACTAACTGTGCTGGTAAATCATGGTGGTGTTTTGTTTTTACTTCTAAAAGTAATGTAATTTCATTTTAGAGAATTTAGGAGGTGGAGAGGAAATATTTCTAATCCTGTGGCCCACCTCAAGCACATCCTTTTGGTGGCTAGTTCTTAGTGTGCAGTCCAACCATTAATGAAGGGAGATGATCTCTTTCAGACACTTGAATCTTAAAGCTTTACAATCCCCACTGTAGACCCGCTGTTTTATCACCAGAGGGCACCAGGAAACAGGATCATTTCCCCCCCTCTGGATTAGCAAAGTGGGTTCTCTTGGAGAATTTTATTATCCTTAGTAATCTGACTCATATTAAGGCTACTTTAGACTTCAATATTTTTTTTTCTTTTTTGGTTGTCAAATGATTATTGAAATATTTTCCTTTCTAGTTTTTAACGAGCTGGACATTCCACTGCACCACTGTTGATGTCATCTGTGATATGAGGGTGGCGCCATTAACATTGCAACCCACAGACTGGGTGGTTCCAGGGAGTTCTCTGGCTCCAGATCGGTGCTGTATCTGTTGGGCAGTGTTGACAATCACATCCAAAGTGCTATTTCCACTGTGCGTAATGTTTTTTCTGCTTCTCTCTGTCTCTTGGTGGTCCCTTTAGGGCTTTGATCTTCAGGGCAGAGGCAGAAGGTACCGCTTCAATCTGGGCTTTTCTATTCTGCATGTCAGTTTCACTGTAATGATGAGTGATGTCATCACCAGCCTTTTTTGGAGAAAGACCCAGGGGGGCCGGTCTTGCCAAGGCAGACATGGCCTCAACTTCCCCACCAGTGCACCTCATGTATGCAACTTTGATCTCATTGGGGTTGAGTTTAGGTGGCATGGTGGAGGCGGCTGATGTTGGGTGAACCTGGAGTGAGGACAACCAAAGACAGTTGCACCTTGGCCTCCGAGCTGAAAGCCAAAAGCTAGACGTCAGTATTTTCTTAAACATAAATTAGGAACAGTTCCTTTTCTGCCTTCTTCAAAGAGAGAGATATTTTAATATTTTAGAGCATTCACCAAGAGTAGACCCAGTGACCCTAACCACATCCAATGGGAGTCTCAAGCATTATGGCCTCCCCAGAGAACCATCACTGACCCTACCGGAAACTCCGTAACAAAAGGTCGCTCAAATCCTATTTGTTAGCATTCCTCTCAGAAGAGTTTGATAACTTCATATACATTTAAATGCTGTTTCTGAATTCAGATTTTCTGTTTCTAAAACCAGCTCTGCCTTCCTGTGGCTCAGACCTTTGAACCAACCAGTGTCTGTTCTGTGAAAAACATTCCTAGTGCTGAAGGCCTATGCGATTTTTACGACTAGTAAGTAGGCTAGTCCCTGATGGGCTGGTTAATCACTTCTTCCTGAGTTGTGTGCTTTCCAAAAGTCAGTCATTTGTTCCCAAACTTGTTTATGCAACTTGTACTTAGTAATTGCATAATTTAATTCACTATTACCCAAAGCAGACAAATATCGTGAAGAGAGTTGTGATCTCTGTGAAAATAAGTTGATTGCTTGGAAAGACCTGATAAAGACCTCTCTGATACCAGGACCTATCTCTAAAGATAGGTCTTTATCACGTCTTAAGAAAAAATGGTGTGGAATGAGGTATGGGTGAAACAAATGTCTAAGTTTGGTTGGAGGAAAGGGTTGTCAAAATCCAGTAGAATTCTGCCCTCAAGTCTTCTCCACAGGTGCCATGAGTCCTCACTCCACTAAAACTACAGTTGGCACCATTTGGCTCATGTTAATGCATGTCTTCTGGGTCGCCCCCCTCCGTAGACTCCACTCCAAGAAAAGGCCTTTTAGCCCAATAGCAGAGGAATGATGGATGAATAGACCTGTGCGTTTTAATTAAAAATAACATTTTCAGGGTGTTTATTATAATTTTGTGATTCCCCACTTTAACTGACTTTTCTCTTTAACTGACCAGCTACAGATCCTGGCTACTGAGGGAAGAGAGCTTCTACCATAGACTTCCACGAGGGGCCAACCACACATAGGTAGGGAATAACGCACCACGATGCTTGCTAGTGACTTATATGTACTGTCAAATAATAACCTCATTTTTATACAGATTACACAGAGAAGCCCTTATCTCTGGGTTAAATGCACTTGGCTTTTAATACAGCAGATTTTTATAATTCAATGACCTATAATATATCTAGGTCTGTTAGTTGAAAGAATGGTTTCAGGTCTTTCAGCTTATTCCGTAACTGTGCCTAAAATACGTTTTCTTTTTACTTAAGGCTTACTGGCATAATTGTAGATGTGTGGTATATATTGCTTAAATGCGTAGAGCCCAGAAGGGAAGTGTTTGACTTGTATTTACCCCTGTGGTTAGTGAACCTCTGCCATCAGGCTCAATATATTTTATAATTGGAAAAAGAAGGACCCATTCTTGATCCCATATGATAATCTTTACATTTAACTTTATCATAACGCAGTAAGAAGAATTGGAAAGCTCTTTACCGGGTTACAGATAAATCGCTAAATTTTATGTGTGCCAGATGACAGAAAATACATTTGAGTTTTGAATACTGAAATACGAAGGGAGAAACCTTGTGTGGTAAATGATATTTTGCTAAAGTTAGCTTCATCTTTTTGCAATATATTAGGGTCCCTTCCCTATATTCCAAGTCTTGCCTAAAAAGAAGAGCCATATTATTGGATCAAGGCTAAGTGCCCATCCCCGTCTTCCTCTTCCTCAGATTCTCAAATTTTATTCAGCTGTCCATCCAATCCATAGGCAGACCTTAATCAGTCCATGCCAGTGAGTGTTTGGCCTTTCCCTGGTCCACAGGTATGCCTGTAACTTAAATTTGCCTAATACAAGCTAAGGGAAGAACGTATCCTTGCGGGAGATTTTCCTTCCATCACCGAATGTGAATAGGGGAACACGCTGCCTATTTGCTGCTGGCAGCTCCCTTACCACCGTGCGGGGAGGCAGCAGAACGCCAGTAGGGAAAAGATGTAGGTGTTTCAAGACAGGACTGAGCTTAACCTTAGAGCTTACCCAACTCAGGACTTGATAAATGAGATAATGTATTTTCCCACTATCTCAGCAAGCGGGAGCTGGTTTTTCTGTTGCTTACAGAAATGTTGTATCCTAACTGATAGAAAATCAAAATCAAAATTTTCTAAGAAATTTTTTTTCTCAATTTGTAAGTGGTCTGCTTTACTGATGTAGTTGGTCCGAGCCCGGTCTATCTGTTGGGCAGTCCAGCGCTGCCAGCTGCTGCGGGGATGGCAAGTTGAAGAGGGGCGAGAGAGCATAAGGGAGGAAGCCGGATGAGAGGGGTTGTTAAGCAGAGGTGGTGGCCTGGGGATGGACCGTTAGAGATAGGGGCAAATGGGAAATTAAAGAGCCATTTAGGAGGTAACATTGATAGGCTTCAGGGACGGACTAAATATCGAGGGAAGGGAGTAACAAGGTGGCAAGCATGACCCAGGGTTTCTCCGGTGGAAGTAGGTGGATGGTGGCCCACTGACTGGGCTCTAGAGAGCACAGGAAGAAGACAGGGTTTGATATGAAAGAACAGGAATTTGATGGTGGGCACACTGATTTTGAGATGCCTTTGAGACATCCAATTTAGACTTTTCTACAGCAGCTCAAGACATAATATATCCCTTCAAAATGGACAATTTGGGGGATTTTAATACATTCACAGAGCTATGCAATCATCATTACGAACTTCTTTTTTGACGTTTTCATCACTCCAAAAAGAAAACCCCACGCCCACGAGCACTTATTCCTCCTTCCTTCTTCCTCCTAACTCTGGCAACCAGCGATCTGCTCTCAGTGTCTGGGTTTGCCTGCTCTGGACAAGCGACTCAGCGCACTAAGTGGGTCCTCAATAAACTTCCTGGCTGATTTCTCGTCAGAAATCATGGAGCTCTTTCCCCTTCTGGGGGTGGCAGCCGTAGGCCTCCAGACCAGTCCGGCGCTTGATGTCCTACCGTAGGCCGTCCTGTGATACAGCCTCTAGCCAAACCAGGCCGTCCCGAACCCCTGGTGGTAGAATCATTTAACTTTGTACCCAGAAGGTTGGGAAAGCACCAGAATCTGCATGTGGCGTGTGCCCAGGCCGATTCGAGGAGTTCGTGCTGTGAGACCTACAGTTCTTACGAAATTGTCTACGACGAGAAAACACATCAGCAGGACCTGAGTTTGTCCATGACAGGGTCAAGTGTGCTTTCTTTATTGAGGAGCAGAAAATCATGAACATGGCGAGGGCGCAAGCACAGAGTCAGAAAACTAAATTTTAAAAGTGAAGTAATTTTTAACTTTCTTATTTTATTTTTGAGTAATAAAAAAATTAAAATCATGGAGGCTAGAAGGCAGAGTGGTTTACTTATTTATTTATTTTTCAGATTTTGTCTTAAAGTAATCCCCACAACCAATGTGGGGCTCAAACTCACAACTCTGAGATCGAGAGTCACATGTTCCTCTGACCCAACCAGGGAGGCACCCCTAGGGTAATATAGTCCAGGTCCTGAAAAAAATTGTCAACCAGTTAAAAACAGGTGCTCACAAATAGATACTTGTACACCAATGTTCATAGCAGCATCATTCACAATAGCCAAGAGGTAGAAACAACCCGAGTATCCATTTACAGAAGAATGGACTTAAAAAACTATGTATTATGTCCATACAGTGGACTATTCTTTGGCCATGAAAAGGAGTAAAGTATGGATCCATCCTCCAACATGGCTGAATGTTGAAAGACGCTAAAGTAAAGGAAGCCAGACCCAAAAGGCCACATGCTGTCTGGTTCCATTCATCTGATGTGTCAGCACAGGCAAGCCTACAGAGATGGAAAGTAGACTGGGGGTTGGCAGGTGGTGAAGAGATGGGCAGTGGGAAGTACAGAGTTTCCTTTTAGGATAAAGGAAATATTCTGGAATTCAACAGGAATGATGGTTGCACAGCAGTGTGAATATACTTCAAATATACTGAAAATACTAGAAATATACTGAATATACTAAAAATATGCTAAATATACTTACAAATATACTGAATTGTACACTCTAAAATGTTTCAGATTATGAATTATGTTACATGAAACCTACCTAAATACAAAAATTGTCTACGTCAGAATTGGGAAAGGATGATGAGACCGTTTTCCAGGATCTGAAAGAAAAGGACAAAACTGAATTCGTGGCTGGCTCTAGTCAGGGAGAACAGTGCTTGCTGGGCCTGGCCTCCAGGAACAGAGCAGACCGCTGGTCTCGTGAAGGGTTTTTGAGAAGCGTGGAATTCATAGGACTGATGGGCTTTCAGACGTGTGAGTGGGTTGACATCATCCGTGGAAGTGTGGTTGCTCGGGTGAGACCTATGCATTGGCCGGTGCTCGGGTGCCTTTTGACTGGAGCGGGTCCGTCCTAATTTATTGGCCGATTTTCCTAAGCAAGAGCCAACACTGGTTGGTTGGCACGAGCGTGTTCGCTTTGGCTGGTTGTCACGGATAGATTGAAGAGACGTAAAGCCAGTCGTTGGTGGCTCCTTGTTACCGTGGCTACAAAACTGTCTGTCTTTCCCTGTTTGTGGGATCCTTCTTACTCTCATACCAACCTCTTCACTTCTGTAACCTCTTCCCATGCTCTCCCTCAGATCTGATCAATGAGAGGGAAAGGGCAGGAATGTCCTTCACTATTGGCTCTGTGCATCTTTACTCATGTATTTATTCAACAAATCGTCTAATGGGAGACAGAGGAGGAGAATAGTACAGCCCCTGTCTCAGAGTCTGGAGACGGAGTCCAGCTACACAGCGGATTCCAGTTCAGTGAGGAGGAATACCCAGGGAAGCCTGAAGAGGTCACTCCTTCTGCCTAAGGGAGGGAGGGAATTTCACAAAGGAGGAAAGCCTTGAGTGGACCTTGACCCCGACTCTGTCCTGGCCCTTCCTCTGTCCGTGTAAGATGCAGGACAAGTCAGGAGACAAGGCTTTTCAAGAGAAGTAAGTTCACAGTATATTGTGACTAAATTTCTATGTCAGTTCATCTAGATAATAAGTTAGCATTTGTTATCTTGTGCTAGGCATTTTGCCAAGTGCTTTAAATGACTATCTTACTAAAGTATTTTAATATTATAAAAGTATTATGATACCATATATATCCCATAATTTAACAGATAATAACTTTATTGAGTAATTCTGATTGAGCCATGAAGTTAAAGGAACTAAAATTTACAGAGAAAACTGGTTTCCTCCTTTAGAAAGACGCTTATAACCAAAATGGGTGACACAATGAGAATGACAGGTATCTGTGTACATTTGTTAAGGCTCAAATCAAAACACTGATTACTTATCCTGTGGTACATGGATTATATGCAAAATGTGGTTTTTTTTCCCCCTAAAGAGAAGGTCTATAACTTCCATCTGCTTCTTAAAGAATTCTAACTGGTACAACCCCAAAAAGCTAAGTATGACGGTTCTAAAATTTTCAGCAGAGAGAAATGACTAATACATTCTTAATGTTGCTTTTCATTTACATTCCTTTCTCAGTGTTAATTACTGGTCAGATTAGGCACTTTGCTTTGGTTACCATTTTTTCTAGTCAAGGCTTTTTGGGTCACAAGATAAAGACATCACTCCAAGCTAGTTGAAGCAAAAAGGCCTTTTGGAAGGCTCTTGCGATGGCTAATGGAATCCAAGGGCACCAAGCAGGGCTGGGACCCGCAGAGGACTGGACCGGCAGTCAGCTTCCCTCGCTCAAGTTCCCTCACTTTGTCCACTCGGGTGATCTCAGCAAACCGACCATCACTGTGTGCACCTGACCCGCCACGTTTGCCCTCACTCCCTGGTGTCCTCTGTTCACTGACCTGCAGGAATGACTTCCTAGCAGCTCACAGTCCCAGTTCCAAACTCTCAGGACGGAGACTCTGCTCGACCCCGACCCACTGCTAGTCTCATCAAACGTAGCCAGGAAGGCAAGTGGGACTGTAGCTGCTGGGTCTGACCACGGGCAGCTCCCGGAAAGGGGAGCAGTGGCTGAGGGACATCCTATCTGTAGGATATCTCCTATTCACTCGATTGGAAATGAATTTGCTTGTCTGGACGCCTTGATTTTGGGAAATCTCCATTTGTGATAGCCTCTAGTATCTGGAAATATTCTCTTTTCCTATGGAGCTGATTAAGAGAGAAGGCTTCACATAAATAATGATCTTACTTTTATTTTATTTAAAGGTTTATTTAATTGACAGAAAAAGAGAGAGCACAAGCAGGGGGAGCAGAAGAGGGAGAAGCAGGTTCCCTGCTGAGCAGGGAGCTCAATGCAGGGCAGGGCTCGATCCCGGGACCCTGGGATCATGACCTCAGCTTTAGGCAGATGCTTAACTGACTGAGCCACCCAGGTCCCCCTGATCTTACTTTTAGATCAAAATCTCCATTATGTTGATTTACGTCTCTTATCTTTATTGCAGTCCAAGCCTTAAGGAATTTGTGTCACTTCCATACTACAGTTTCAGATCCTGGCCACCATCACTGCCACTGCCACCACCCCCACACACACATTTAGCTAAAAAGATGCCTTCCTGAATATTTAGCTGAAAAGTTGTCATGGTTGGGGCGCCTGGGTGGTTCAGTTGGTTAAGTCTTAGGCTCAGGTCATGATCTCAGGGTCCTGGAATCGAGCCCAGAGGCAAGCTCTGTGCCCAGCAGGGAGCCTGCTTCTCCCTCTCCCTCTGCCGCTCCCCCTGCGGGGAGAAGAGAAAAGTTGTCATGATCGATCTATTCGTTAATATCATTCACTGGAAGAGGTGAACCCCAACCTGTAGTGTCCCATATGTATTTTATTTCACAAATCCTCTCCCATTTCTGAGAGTGCTGTGAGATCTGCACTTTTTTGGAAAAATGAATTTGAATGCGTATCGCATGAAGAATTAACTTTTGACTATTTTCCGGTTCCCATTAAGCTAATACGTGACATGGAAACCTCAGGGGAACTTCTGTTCAAATGGATGCACCCAGAAGCCCCGCACTCTGTTATCCACCCTTCGTGACAGCGGGCGGCTGCAGACACTCCCTTCAGCTCCAGCGATTCTAGTCTGGAGTCGTGTTTATCATGGACCACACGGGAGGGTTAGACCCAGGTTAACTAGAAAGCCTGTGGCAACCATCAGCTCGGTGGTCCTCAGCCTTGGTTGACCATCGGCTCCACATGCCAGGCTTCACAGTCCCTGAAACATCTAAAAGCTTCCCAGCTGACACCTGCCCCCAAGGTTGAAGACTATTAATTACATTTGATGGAATTTTTCAGACAAAAATGTGTGGCATAAATTGCAAAATAAGGCTAGGATTTTTTTTTTTCCAGATTTCAGTTTCATTATAAATATGTCTCATTTAGTACATGACTTTTAGAAAAAAGAAAAGCAAAAGGAAACATTTACAACCCCAACATAAAGAGACAACCACTAGTACCATTTTATTATATTTTCTACTAATGTTTTACTTATCCGTATTTTTGCATAACCAAGGCCCCAGTGTAAATACATAAGACTGCTCGGGTTTATTTTTGTACTACTTGAGATTACAACGGGAAGCATTTTCCAGGCAGGACAGGTAGAAAATAAGACATAAAAATCCTTCCATTGCCTTAAGGTCCATCCTTCCCACCCACTCTTACCCCTGCTGGGTGAAAATAGTACCTCATCAGAACAAACAGTAAAACACAAAAACATCAAGTCTGGACTACTGGGTTTACCTTAGAGCCTTACCAGATTGGGGAACAGAGCCCTCATTTAGCAACTTTGACCTGCCTTCCCCTTCAGACTCTCAGGGCCATTTGCTCTGTTGTGTATTTCTGATAGAGCTTGCTGGAAGGCATCCGGAAATTCGTGAGAGGATCTTTGAGTCCATAACACTTGATTTCTGAGCGATGACCCAAACTGATGTCTCCTCCCTACTTTCCCAAAGCCTCTCCCAAAGGCAGTGTGCCTGCGATAGATGACTGGAATCTCGCTCCAGAGGGAGTAGCCACCCCGACTTAACACTGCCCAGGTGAAGGCAGAGAGCAGCCAGTGGGTGGTGGCTTTTGCTGCCCTAACTTAAGTGAAGATGCTCATTAGCCCTGTCAGGTTTCTGACAGCTCCCGCAGAATCAGCTCGCCAAAGGCCACCGTCCTGGTCAATGGGCAACTCTACTCCTCTCGGAAAATCTAAATTCTTTTGAACAGTTTATTTTTCAGTTGGGTCATTGTGGAAAAGTATTTTGCAGTAATTATAGAAGGCTCCTCAGGGAGAGATGAAACAGGTTAAAGAAATGATCACACATATACTGTATCCCCACAAATAAACTATTCATAAAGTACAAGGGTAAAGATTATGTGTATATGAATACCCACTATTTATATTGAAAAGGAGAGCAAGTCAGACTTCATTCTAGGAGACAAGCCACCCCACGGTGTCCCTTATGATCCACAGGGGTGAGGGAGGACAAAGCCTCCCTCAGGAAGCCCTTCCAGAGGATACTTAGAAGGAAGACCTTTGCCCCTACAGGGCCCAAATCAAGACTTGCCAATTTTGTTTGCGTAAAATACCAGTGTTTACAAAGCAAACATTAGCAGAATAGTTCAACAAGAATGGCTGTTGTCTTCCTTCCAGGAAGACATTGATTTCTTTAGAACTGAAGACAAACTAAAGCCTTCACAATTAATTACTCTTTAGAAACAAATTGTTCCAAAACTGTTTGCAGAATGCTGCCTCTTTCCAAAAGAAATTTAAAGTGGGTTAAGATAAAGAATGTGTACGCATCAAGATGAACAAAATAGAAATGAAGGGAGCAAGCAGGGAATCGAGGAGAAGCAGATGTGCTGACCCTGAGAAGTAGCTGATGATTACCATGATTGATCCTCGGATTTGATTTTGATAGCACGTATGCAAAGCAGGAAATGGAGAACCTGGAACAACGGAAGGGCTAACACATGGAAGTTAATGTTATAATTCATAGTCAATATTACATTTGTCAAATACCCACGTTATTTCACCACATGAAGTTGAAGCTACATCGATTTTTCAGGTTTTCATATTGTAACGAGACAGCACTGGACCAGAATCTTCCAGAACATTCTGGCACCAAGCTCTACTGGATTGTGTGTGCGCTTACTCTTCTAACTCAGAATCACTTGAGTCTTTTAGGAAATAAAAAAGAATGATTAAACTAGCAATGTGCTTTTGCCGTATGTTTAGCTCCTTCATCTCTGACTGGAAAGTTTGAGGCAATAAGTTCCCCAATATTTTGGTCTGAAAAACATCTCTGTGATTCTTGGGAACCGTGACAAATAAGAAAAAGAAGAGGTGACTTTCTTCTCACCACATGTAATAGACAGTTTCAACCAGAAGACTCTCAAAACATTTCTAGTGCAAGTCAGAGAGACTGGAGAATCTAACCAGACAGGATTCTCCCATTATCCCTCTTCGGGATCTGAAATCCCTGCCCTGAAGAGCCCACTTGTATAGCCCAAGGCCCAGTGCAGTCCCTGAGAAAATCCCAGGAATGGCACAGGTATTGGGTTCTGGAGTGAGAGTCCCAAGTCTGCGGCAGATGGTGGTAGGTGCGAATGGCACGATCGCAGGCCTTAGGCCCTAGTAAATAAATGAATGAGGACCAAAAACATCCAGAACAAAAATGACCTTAATGGTTCAAGTTCAGGCCAGAAAAAAAACAAATTTTTTTTTTTTTTAACAAGGAAAATAAGTTGTCAAAATAAAATTGTCAAAATGAGACTTCACAGATTTCCTCATATACACAGCCTCCTTCTTTGATCATAAGTGTTTGATGTTCCTCAATCTCTGGAATGATCCAATTCTCATCAGAAACTATGATCAACTATTATTATTTAGCAATTCTGCCCTAACGAGATTAAGAAGATGTGGGGTAAGGGGAGCAAGAGCAGATGGAATATAATCTTTTTTCTGAATTGAAAAGAGGAAAGGGCAGAATGTGGACATGGTCAATTTCTATCACTAATTAAATAAAAAATACTACTACTTTCTTAAGAAGAAAAATTGTGGGTTAAATGCCTCTTTACGTCTTGAAAAATCTGCATTGAGTCCCAATCCACCAAAAGTACTGTAATTTTATTGGATTTATTTCAGGCCAATAACTACCCTATCTTGCTTCATTCATGGTTAAAAACTTCTAAAATCAACCTCCTGACCATTGGGATGGATTTTTATTTAACCAAAGGAAGAAGCATGCTAATATATGTACATATTAATACTAATATATGTATTGTTGCAATGTGATTATGAAAAGTAGAAAGAACGGTTTGACTTGTAGAACCTTTACTTCATGGTTACGTTCTCCAACCCCATCCCATCATATTCCCACATTAAGAATCTTCAGAGCTGATCATAAAACATCATACATGTATTAAAAAATGTACTGGCACATAGGATAGAATTCTAACAACTTGATTCGCTCGTGATGTGCACATAAATGCAGAAACTCTGCATGACACTGTGACGCGTGGTTGTTTATTCCTTTGGTGAAGTCAGGTTTCCAGCTGACACATGGTAGCCATTAGAGGTGCTTAACTCTGAAGAGAGCAGCTGGCTTGCCAGGATGAGAGCATGCGACGCGGTTCTTCCGATAGCAAAGGCCTGCTTTCTCCCCAGACCTGCTGAGCCTTGGGACTTTCATCAATCAGCACAACACCCAGTCTCTCAGCCAACAAGCAGCAGACTCTTAAGCTTTTTTTCTTCTTTTTCTCCTGGAATGTTGCTACCGCAAGATCAAAGCCACGCTCAGAAATATCTTTGCATGGTATCTACACTGATAGTTTTTCTTAGTGCAAAACAGGAAGGAGTGGTGTTGGCCCAGTGGTCCTAGAGCTCTTAGCCCAACAGACGAGTGAAGGGAAGTTATAAGACCCTTCTTTCTTTACCTCTGATCCCAGAGGCCTGAGCCCCAAAAGGTCAAGGCGGCGGCCTCCCTTGGAGCCATGAGTCGTGGGCCAAGCACCGGGTCTGGATTGAGAGAAGTTCGCACCCAGGGGCACAGGAGTCCAGATGTAACTGCCTGACTTGCAGTGTGCCCAGCACTGCTTAGGCCCACACACCGCTCCTGCCCAATTCCCCTTGTTCCCACTCTGCAAGTTTCCCCTCACAGGCTTTACTTGCCCTTACCCAGCCGGGTCCATCATATGGCAGATTCCTATCCTCTGCTCTCTCCTTGTCCTCTTCATACCTCATTTTCACTGCCACCCCTCCCCAGCTGCTCCCTGAATGCTGATGTTCCTTGGGTTCCTGTCCTGGACCCTCCTTGGGTGATTTCATCTGCGCCCCCAGCTTCAGGTGGCTCTGGGATGCTAATTATTTGCAGCCTGGATTTCCAGCCCATCTGTCTCCTGATATCCCAGCTCCAGCTGCTTCCTAGAGAGCTCCCCCTCGATGTCCTTCCAGCATTGCATCCATTGTGTGTTCTCATCCAACGGGTCTCCCAGAAATGTCTCATGTGGGAGTCTGGAGTGAGTCCCACTTTATAGCCCAGACAGTGGTTGGCATCAATGGCACAATTGCAGACCTTAGAAAAACTAGCAGATTCCATCTGGGCACAAAGAACAAACCTCCCTTTGTATATGCCCTCCTTTAGCTCTTCCTTTTGCCTTCTGCCGCGTCTTTAGGCGATTCCATTCTTAGATTCGCTTGAAATGATACCAGAAGGCAGTTTATAAAAGCATTGGCTCTCCTTAGGGATCCTGGCACTGTGCGTGGTAGGTACCTATTTTCCCAAACCAGCAAGCTTTCTATCAGATTTTACTCCTTCCTGTATAGTTAGTACCCAGCTCGGCGCAGCTCTACATCCTAAGTATCTCTAGACATGTCCCTCCCTTTCCCTGTGTCCCTCTGCCTAAAGCAGGCTCCATCGTCTTGATCCTCTAACAGCTTCCAGATTGATTCTCACCATATCCTCTCTCTCGTCCATCTGGTTGCCTTCCTAAAACACGAAATGTATCAGGCCTGCACACATTTGATGGCTTCTGGTTGCTTTTGCTTATAAGTACAGCCCAACTCTGGTGTCTGGTGCCTCTGGGCCTTTGCAGTCAGCCCTCGAGCCACCTTACTAGCTGTGTCTCCCTACCACTCCCCAAGGACACAGGCCTTCAGCCACCCCTAACTTCTCTCCGGCCCCAGCACCTTTCCCTCCCATGCCATATTGGTCACACAGTCTCCTCAGCTCTGATGGGTCTTTGCCTGTCAAATATCCACTTAATTAAAAACCCAGTTCAGACACAGGCACCCCTGGCTTCCTTGGACACGGTCAGTGGCTCTCCCCAGTGCTCCCCTGGGTCTGGGGACCTACATCATGGTGGACAGGACTGGGCTGTTCTCTTGCTCATCCACATAGCAGTCCACTCCTTAGTGTGATGTATTGGCAGATCAGGGGCTTAAAAATGCCAGTTGGTTTTCACCAGAATATTTCACCAGAATAAGCAAGCTGAAAAGTCTCGAATACCGTCTCATACAAAATGATGATGATGATGATGATAATGATGATTACAAATGAGACAAATATTGTCTCATTACGTTTTAATGACTCCTCTCCCCACCACAGATACTATTTAAATGAGAGTCTAATCCGGCGGACATTTATTGAAATGACTTTTAGAAACAAAGAATAACCTCCCATAAGGAAACTCTCACAGTGGAAACCTGTTCCTGAGGAAACAGGAACCCCCCACTAAGTGGGTGCATGGTCTTCATCTGGACAACGTGGAGCCCAGCAGGAGAGGGGGTGTGGGAGAGTGAGGAAGAAACATGCTTCCATTAGAAGGAAAAAGAAATGTTGTGGGGTGCCCTTAAGGTTCTTAGAGGGTGCCACTCTTGATCTTGGGGTTGTGAGTTCAGGCCCTACATTGGGTGTAAAGATTACTTAAAAATAAAATCTTAAAAAAAAAAAGAAAAAATATGTGTTGTAAAACCTCCTAGAGTTAGGACCCCTGTTTCCCTAACAGCACAGCCTATCCCCTCATAGGTGTCTCCGTGTGTGGGTCAGTGAAGCCGCCAGCAGTAACTGGACTGAGTGAACTGCAAAGAGCAAGTGAAACTGCGCAGCAGTCAGACGAAGACCCTCGAGGTGGGAGGCAGCAGTGGGCTGCTTCTGCCAACTCCCTCACTTGGCCTCTTCCCCTCCCCCCTCCCCACTTCCCAGGTGTTTAAGGAGAGCCCTTCAGAAGCCTGGATGGGCCTCCTGGCCGAGAGCTGCTGAAGAAAAGGCTGAAAAGGGCGGAGAGGAGGCTGTGAGGAGATGGAAGTGTCTCTTGGGTTTGGGATAACAGGATGGCGTGGGGCCTTCTCTCCTCCCCCTCTCCCCACTGGAATTTGAGCCCTGATGGCCTCTCTCCTGGACTGTGCTCCCTGAAGACCAACCTCAGCGTCCCACTGCCACCCCAACCCCCCATCACTGTGGTCACCAGGCTGCCACCAGAGCAGTGTCACCAATGGGCTAATGTAACCATGTCTTTCCCCTGCTTCCCAGGGCCCCGTTCCATTATAGGATTAACCTGAGGGCTTCAGCCCACATTCATGGGCCTCCAGTCCTAAGCCCTGCTGGCTTCTGCCTTGTCTGCTGACCTCCCCACCCCACAGCCCACTATGAGACTTTGCATGTCACCTGTTGTTTCTGTGCCTTTGTTCATGCCCTCCTCTTGGCTTGGACTCTCCTGCCAAGCTTCAGGTCAGGTGTCCTGTCTTCAAGGAAGATAGATGCACAGACACAGACACACACTCAGACAGGCACAGGTGTACTCAAACACTACTTTTTCTTCTTCTTTTTTTAAATTTGTTTTTAAAACTCTGCTCTATGCCCAACATGGGGCTTGAACTCACGACCTTGAGATCAAGAGCTGCATGCTCTGCCGACTCAGCCAGCCAGGCGCCCCTAGTCTTGTTTTTAAACAGTTGGCTTATGTTCAAATTGTCAGTGATTTCCCCGCCCCACCCCTTTTTTCTTTCTTTTTCATTTAGGAACTCTCTTTTCTAAACCTGGATGTAAGACTGTTTAGCCATTGAACAGACTGTCAGGGCGCTGCGGGGCCTCATAGCGGGCACGGGATCCCTCCCAGCCGGCACACGGGATCCCTCACAGCGGGCACGGGATCCCTCCGAGCCGGCACACGGGATCCTTCACAGCAGGCACGGGATCCCTCACAGCGGGCACGGGATCCCTCCCAGCCGGCACACGGGATCCCTCCCAGCCGGCACACGGGATCCCTCACAGTGGGCACGGGATCCCTCACAGATGGCACACGGGATCCCTCCCAGCCGGCACGGGATCCCTCACAGCCGGTACGGGATCCCTCCCAGCCGGCACGGGATCCCTCACAGCCGGTACGGGATCCCTCACAGCTGGCGCACGGGACCCCTCACAGCGGGCACGGGATCCCTGTCCGCGCTCCTCCGGCCCTTCCAGATTCCTATGCACGTCCCTGAGAAAAGCGTCACGAACGACCGCGGCACCTGCGGCCGCTCTCTCGGAGCGCTGGCTGGCAGGGCTGCTCGTCCCCTTCTCAGCCCGGGAGAGGAGAGAAGGAGGACGAAGGGGAAGAAGAGGATGAGGAAGAGGAAGACGACGACAACGAAGCGCCCGCGCTGAAGAGAGCTGCTGAAGAGGAGGAGGAAGCGGCTCCCAAGCGGCAGAAGACAGAAAATGGGGCGTGCGCCCCGGCGCCGCCTGCGGGCGGGGGGTGGGAGGCCCCTGCGGGCCTGGAGGTGCGGGTGGGAACAGGCAGTGCCGCCGGCCGTCCACCAGGCTCCCGGCTCTGGACCCCGCCGCAGAGCTGCCGCCCTCCTTGTCCCAGCCTTTCTCGTGTCCGCCTCTGCAGACACGGCCCCTTCCGTCCTCCCGCGGCCATTGTTCCACCTCCCGAGCTGCTCCATCCGAGCTCCCCAGGTGGTCCCCAATCGCTCCCCTGCCTGTCCTTGCTCCGTCTTCCCTCCTCCCCCACCCCTCCTGGGGTAGCCTCTCCGTCCTCACCCCTGCATGCCAGCCTCCTGTCCTGTCCATCCCTACGCTGCCCGATCCCTGGGTCTCCCGCAGAAATGCGCTTAAAGCCTCCCGCAGCACTACCTTCCTCCCCCGCTCGTCTCCCCCCGTAGCAAAACCCTTTGAAGGCGGAGGCTGTGCCGGCTTGTTCTTTGTATTCCCGTCGTTCCTCGCCGAGCCTTGTCAGGTACGGATGGCAAGGCCCTGGGGAAGATGGAACAGAACGGACAGGGGCCCTTTGGGTTTCCTAGAGGAAAAAACTCACATGTAGCATGGAAATTTAATAAAACCTTCAAAAGTACATGCCACTGCCCATACACATTGTGGGAACCGAGCTGTGATTCCGCTGGGACCACACCGGTCTGCACACCCCAACCGTGGGGGCCCCTCACCTGTCTCATCAGGGTGGTGAGGACCGGCATCGGGATGAGGCCGCTCCGGCGGGAATCCCAGTTCAGTCACACACCAGCTGCCCATCCTGGGGGAACCTCTTGAGTCTCGTTGTTCTCGCCCCTCAAGAGGAAAATAGCATGGACCTCATGGGGAGGGGGTCCAGCACTCAGGTGGGGGCTGGGCACGTGGGATGTGGTCTTTTTTTTTTTGTTTTAAAGATTTCATTTTTAAGTACTCTCTACAACACCCAGCGTGGGGCCTGAGCTTACAACTTGGAGATCAAGACTCATATGTGCTTTTCTTTTATATAACAGAACTTGATAAAAAGTAGCCTTTCAAACTGTACAGCCACCGGAATCCACAGTTACCAGAAATGCACACTTTTCTTGGCATGGCCAGCCCCGTCAGCTTTCTGCGCCCGGTGTGCTGCGGCATCTCCATTTTCTGCAGGCTTCTTCCCATCACTGCCAGCATCAGCTTGCCCCTTTCCCCCTTTGGCTCCCTTCTCTCCCTTCTCGGCAGGGACCTTTAGAGTCTTGTGTTCTGGCTTCGGAGGAGCAGGCTTAGAAGATAACCTGGCAGATCTCTGTGGCTCATCCTTCACCTTGGCTTTATCTCCTTTAGCGTCCCCTGCAGCCTTTCTCTCTGGCGTGGTGGCTACGGTGGGGGCGGGATACAAGAGAGGGTCTAGGCTCAACCCATGTGAAATAGGAGAGGGAAGCTGTTTTGGAATGCTTCTAGGGGGTCAGCTCCCAAACTTCATTTAGGTTCTTGGTGGCAGTGGGTTCCCATCTGAGGAGGAGGCAGCCCATAAATCCAGGCATTCGGTGATCCTGAGTTTGGATCTTAGATGCCCTGTCCAGAGTTCCAGCTCTCGAGAAGAGAGATCAGCAAGAACCATGCAGAAGCCTTGTCCCGTGGTGGTGGAGCTCTGGGCTTCTTCTGAGGCTCTAGGCAGCGCTGCCTCCTCTCCACCCCATGGATTGGCCACCAAGCACAGCTGGGACCAAGATAGGAACCCAGGGTCAGGATCCCTAAACCCCACAGGAAGCGGGGAGGGTGGCTAAAACTCTTGCTGTCTGAGCACTGGCTTGCGAACCTGCATTGAGGGCTGCGGGTCCGTGAAGTCAGTGGTCCCAGCTATGAGCCGTTGATGGAGAAAGAGTCAGGAATTTGGGATCGAAGCCACACATCCTGAATTCAAATGGGTTGAATTATCGATTGTCAACATTGGTCATCGTTTTTCTTCTCATGTGTGTCTTTGTGCAGATGGGCACCTACCGTTAATTTGCAGATATTTTTATAATAATATCATCCAGCACATAAAGCATTTATATGCTAGAAAGGGACATGATTGTTATGCCCATTTGACAGAGGAAGCCCTAGCAATGTTATAAATGCTATCGTGCAATTAATAAGTGGCAGCTCTGGGAGTGGAGAAAGGAATATTCTTCAAAGGATAAATGGATAGAGAAAATGTGGCATATGTACAATGGAGTATTATTCAGCCATAAAAAGAAGGAAATCCTGTCATTTGCAACAACAGGGATGAACCAGGAGGACCTTATGCTAAGTGAAATAAGCCAGTCACAAAAGGAGAAATACTTATATTGGCTTATATGTGGAATCTGGAAAAGTCAAACTCATAAAACCAGAGAGCGGAATGAATAAGTCTGGGAATCTACTGCACAGCATGGTGATTATAGTTAATAATACTGTATACTTGAAATTTGCTAAGAAAATAAATCTTCAGTGTTCTCACCACACACACAAAAATGGTAACTATGTGAATGATAGATGTGTTAATGAACTTGATTGCAGTAATCATTTCATAATGCATACGTACTGTATATTAAATCATCACGTTGTACACCTTTAGAAAATCACATTGTATGACCTAAATATATACATTTTTTATTTATCAATCATACCTCAAAAAAATTAGAAAAGTAAAGAGACATAAAAAGAAGAAAAAAAAAAAAAGGAGGGACACCTGGGTGGCTCAGTCGGTTAAGCGTCTGACTCTTGATTTCAGCTGAGGTCATGATCTCAGGGTCCTGAGATCGAGCCCCATGTTAGGTTCCATGCTCAGCACGGTCTGCTTAAAGATCCTCCCCTCCCCTCACCTCCCACCCTCTCTGGGGTTTGTTTACACTCTGAGCCACTAAGGGCTCCCTTTCCTTCAGCAACTTCGAGTTGGGTTTTGGTCACCTGCCTATAAGGAGTACTGCCTGTTCCGTAAATGGAGAACGGGGTAAGTTCAAGAGCCGGGACCAAGCAGGTGTGGGAAGGCTGCGTCCCCAGCACCCACACTGGCACGCAGTCGGTGTCCAAGACGGACTGGGGGGACAAACGGAGAGGCCACCACCGAACATTCCTGAGTGGGCACAGGTACCCCTGCCTCCAGAGCTGCTCTTGGGCCCTGGCTCACTGCCAGGTTCTCTGGGCGAGTCCCAGTGGTGTCTGCCCTCGGGGTGCCATGAGCCCATCTTCCTGTTGCCACGCAGACGTCTACGATGAACCTGACCACCACCCTCCACACACTGGAGGTGATCCCAGGGAGGTCAGGCAACTGGCCCAAAGGCACCGTGCTAGCAGGTAGCAAACGACAGTTTTCATCAAAGCCATTAAGTGCCACACTGCTGCCTTAATTCCTTCCATTCAGATTTATTTCTCCTTTCCTCTCCTGCTGCCCCTTCTTAGTCATCAGGAATGGTGAGGGGCCTTTAAGCATTTTAGGAAGCAGAACTCGTTCTCGAAGAAAGGAGCAGGAAGGAAGGTCATCGTAGCAGGGACACATCCATCTGCAGCATTTCCTGGCTTCCCCGGGGCACTGGTACCTACGGGGCCAGATCCCCTCAGTGCACGTGGCCCTGCATCCATCCCTTTTGTTTATCCCGATCCTGCTTCTGAGGCCACCCGCAGCCTGCGCACCCCCACTGCGCACTTGGTTCATTCCCAGCTTCTGGTTTCAGCACTCAGCTGCTGGGAGAGTCAGGAGTGCATGCCCCCCCAGAGGCTCCAAAATCTGATGGGAAGTTCCAGACTGGTCTCCTGCTGTCTGCTCTCCTTGAAGCTCAGCCACGCCCAGGCAGCTGTTCTGCAGGTCTGGAGCACGCTCCCTCATTTCTTCCATCTGGTCAACCGTCCCCATCTTCTGGGCCTTGGCGGAAGTCTCTCCTAATGTGCCAAGCCCACAGCTGCTCGTCCTCACTTCCATACCAGGAGCTACCTTTACCAAGCATGGGTCCACCGAGATTTACTTTCCTATAATTACACATCCCTCTCTTGTTCCTGATTGTGCGATATTTGCGCCTATTGGATCTCTTTAAAGACTGAGGGCTACACAACAGCAAGATCACATCATAGAGTTCTTAAAAACCCATGGATATCCTAGGACAGAACTTCAGCTCATGGGAAGTGCTCAACAACTAACCCAAATTTATCAGCACAGATGACGGTGGATCTAAGCAAACCAGATCTAGAGAGAGACACAGCCAGTCTGTGACTCAGGGGGAAAAAATGGATTTGAGTGCCTACTGTATTTTAGTAACTGAGCTACCTTGGAAGAGAAAAGAATACGAAATGAGAATACATTACCGTCTCTGTTCTCTGCTCTGTGCTTTCTCAGGAACAGAAACCAATGATGTAGGGCAATGCAATAAAGGTAATGATGAAAATTATGACAACAGTGCATAGTGCAAGCAGATGACAACAGTGTATAGTGCAAACAGAGGACAAAGTCACTGTTACGCCTGAGAGAATTTGAGAAGACTTCACAGAACCGTATGATTTGGGTCTTGAAGCATGAATAGAAGTTTGCCAATCAATACTGAAAGATTGCTTTCAGATATATGAAGTCATTATGGTCATATATCCCATTATGTGGACACCAACCCATCTCCCCAGGCATTTCATTTATTTATTTTTATTTTATTTTTTCAAAAAGATTTTATTTTATATTTTTTAAAGATTTTATTTATTTATTTATTTATTTGAGAGAGACAGTACAAGTATGTGTCCCTGTTGAGCAGAGAGCCCGATACCGGGCTTGATCCCAGGACTCCAGGATCAGGCAAAGGCAGATGCCTAACTGACTGAGCCACCCAAACGTCCCCAAAAGATTTTATTTTTAAGCAATCTCTACACCCAACATAGGGATCGAACCCACAACCCGAGGTTAAGAGTCACATGCTCCACCGTAGAGCCTGCCAGGTGCCCCAGCCCAGCCACTTCAACGCTGAACCAAGAGCTGGGGCAACGTAGGGGTTCTAGGAGAATGTCCCTATGGGATGGTGCCCTGGGATTTACGTGTGATCTACAATCTTCGTTTCAGTGTAACATCCTCCAAAGCAACTTAAAATACTTGACATAGATTGATACTGACTCCCCTTCTCTGCACCCAATTCAAACAAAATAATGGTAACAGCCTTATTAGATCTAAAATAAGCCCTGATTAGAAGCAGGCTGTTTAAAAATCAATAAACTTTTCTTAATCCCTGCAATGGAAAAAGAGAGCGGCTCCTCTCTGTCTTCCCTAAAAAGTCAGTATTTATACAAAGCATGACGTTGCTGGTTTTAGAGTCAGCAGAGGTGCCCAGCACCCCTCCCCGCCGCCCGCCCCCGCTGCCTGCACCCTCTGAATCCCGCATGACTTATTTGGCTAGAACTAATCTCAGCTCCAGGCTTGCTTACATTTTTGGGTTACCCTTTCGCCTGGAATGCATCTCAGTGTTCTCATTAGTGCTGTCTTCCCAGCCCTGGCCCTTGCTTTCCTTTTGTTGCTGTTACTCTCTGCCCTGCCATTAGTAATCTTGACTGCTCCCGGCACGCAGCCAGGCCCTGGTGTGTTCCCCATCACGCTGACACCCTCTGTCCCCGTGCCCGGCGAAGCCCGGAACCCTCCCTCCTCTGTCCCCACCGCCACTGCAGACCTTCCTGGCTATCTACCGTCCGACTTTTTGTTAATTCTTTTTCTAATTCTAAAATGTGTTTTGTACTTCTTATAGAAGGCTATAAAGAAAAATATTAAGAAAACCCTCATAATCCACACTCAGAGTCAAGCCCTGTTCTTTTTCTAGCATAATCCTCATGGAAAACATATTTTGTTGTATGTTTCATTAAAAAAGCAATTTATCTTTTGATGTGATACAATGAAGGTGGCACTTAACTTCGGTGTGCCCTGGACCCAAAAACTTAAAACCCCAGTCTAATGGGAAAAAAAAAAAAAAGCACATCAGATAATCCCAAACTGAGGGGTCCTCGATAAAATACCTGAACGGCACTCCTCAAAATGGTCAAGGTCATCAAAAACCGCGTCTGATGAAATAACACAGTCTAGAGGAGCCTGAGAAGCCACGACCACTAAATGTAATCTAGTCTCCTAGATGGGATCCTGGAACGGAAAAAGGGAACATTATAAAACAACTTTTAAAATCCCATTAAAGATAGACATTAGTTAATAATCATGTCTCAGTATGGATTTGTTATTTGTGATGAACATAAGATGTTAGCAAATAGGGGAAGCAGATACGGGATACATGGGAAGGAACTCTCTGTGTTACCCTTGCAGTTTGTATGTAGATCTAAACCTGTTTTCAGATTTAAAGTCTACTTAAAAAAAAAAAAGAGTACATGACCGTGGGGGAAAAGAATTCAGACAGTGCAGAATTTTGTGAAATAAAAGACACTCACCCTCCACGTCCTCACCCCCACCTCACAGCTGGCACCAGCCTTATTCTCTGGAAATGTCTCCTCTTTATTGCATAGTTGAGCTCATGCTGCCAATGCAATTTTGAATGCTGGCTTTTTTCGTTAGCCTTACAGCGGAAGCCTTTCCTCGCATCCTGAAGAACTCTTCCTAAAGACAATTTTATAGGTTGCATAATATTCATTGCACTGTTTTCTTGCCGAAATTAGCTGTGATCTAGCCCTTATGTTTCTAGGAGATTTGCTTTCATTCCCCATGTCTTAGAATGTTTCCTCTGCAAAGAACTGTTCCTCTGGTTTCTCCAAGCCACGAGACAGCAATTGCCATCCATGCTCTCCTGGGACCTCCATGAAACTTGTTTAATGTTTCAGCAGAGATTGAATGTAAAGCCTTTCTTTTCGTGATCTCTTCTTTTGCCTTTATGTCTCACGATGTGGGGATTTATCTGTTGGTGACAACCTCGGTGCTGTCGCTGGTGATGCTAAGATGTGTGATGCTTGAACATTCATGCACGGGGTTGAATAATGTCCCCCCGAATTCATATCCACCCAGGTGGATATGAGACCTTATTTCCCAGCAGGTTCTTTGCAGATATAATCCAGGAAAATGAGGTCATACTAGACGAGGGCGGGCCCCAAATCCAATGACTGATGTCCTTACAAGAAGGCCATGAGAAGACCCGGAGACACACAGAGAGAACGCCATGAGGAGACACACGCAGAAATTGGAGGAATGCATCTACAAGCCAAGGGACATCAAGGATTAGCTGCAGCTACTGGAAGCTAGGAGAGAGGCGTGGAACGGACTCTCCTTCAGAGCCCCAAAGAAGGAACCAATCCTGCCAACACCTTGATTGGGACTTCTGCTCTCTAGAACTGTGAGAAAATAAGTTGCTGTTGTTGTAAGCGACCCGGTTTGTGGTATTTTGTTGTGGCAGTCCTCGTAAACTCCATACAGCGGGCTGTGGCCTCAGAGGACTTGGGTCTGAGCAGAGCTCTGGCACTCGTGTGAGGAAAGGGGCAAGAGTTCTCACTGTGAGGGGCAATGAGGTAGCCTGGGGTGTCCGCCAAGATCGCATGGATGAGGCAGTGAGCAAAAGCCCAGCCAGCCAGACAAGTCGAACAGAAAGAAGACCACGAGGATCACTTTCCCCCCCTTTTATCTGTGTCCCTAGTATTTCCAGAAGGTTTAAGTTGTTGTTCGCTGGAATATGCCTTTAATACACAAAGCCTCCAGGTCCAACAATGTTAATTTCAAAGCTTTGGCTATGACAAAATAAACTACTTTAGCATCTCATTCCTTTAAATTATTTATTGTGAATTTTCTTTGAGAACACACACACACACACACACACCTTTTAACAGTGATTGCTGTATGTATTTTTTTAAAAAAGTTTATTTATTTATTTATTTTACAGAGAGAGAGAATACAAGCAGGGGGAGTAGCAGAGGGAGAGGGAGAAGCGGCTCCCCACTGAGCAGGGAGTCTGACACGGGGCTGGATTCCAGGACCTGGAGATCATGACCTGAGCTGAAGACAGATGCTTAACCGACTGAGCCACCCAGGCGCCCTGCTGTATGTATTTTACAGTACTTTTGAAATGATTGTATATAACTTTTATGAAGAAACCATTTTATTAGGATTTTATTTATTCATCTGAGAGAGAGAGAGAGAAAGCACAAGCAGAGGGAACAGTAGAGGGGGAGGGAGAAGCAGGCTCCCCACTAAGCAGGAAGCCAGATTCGGGGCTTGATCCCAGGACCTGGAGATCATGACCTGAGCCAAAGGCAGATGCCCAAACATCTGAGCCACCCAGGGGCCCTGAGAAGAAAACATTTTAATAAAAAAATTCCTTTAAAAGGGGATGTTGTATCTGCTAAAAAACTGACTGTGGATGCAGAGATTCTCTTCAGATGGGAGGCTTGGGGTTGGAGAGGAAACGGTAAGTGGGATGTTGGCAATAATTTTTCACTGTGTGAGACCTGGGGACCTCTCAGGTGCAAGGGGGTAATCTTCTCGGTGGTACTAGGAGGTACCGTGAGGTCCGGAGGGGAGTGTGTCATGAGGGATGAATTCCTCTTGTGGGGGTGGGGTAGGGGTGGAGGTGGAGCTAGAGAGCGGAGTCTTGAAGAAGTTTAATGACTTTCAGTGCGACTGTGGGGTCAGAATGGCAAGAGAAAACACTTCTCAGTCTCCCCCTGGGCTGCTGTGAGCGAAAACAGGAGGAAGGATGAGGTTTGTGGGCAGAAGGAAAGCTCCCGTGGTTCACCACAGGAAGGCAGGCCACACCTGCCTAGAGGGGCCTTCGTGTCCTCCGAAGATCCCAGCGTCACTGTCTGTGTTAGTTATCTATTGGTGCATAACCTCAAAACTTAGTGGCTTGACACAATGATAAACATTTACTACCTCAGAGTTTCTGTGGGTAAGGTATTCAGGAGTGAATTTTCATGGTAATTCTGGCTTGGGAATCTCCCATGAGCTTGCTGTCCAGATGTCTGCCAGGGCTGCAGTCATAGGACTGACTGGGACTGGAGGATCTGCTTCCCAGAAAGCTCACTCGTACAGCTGGGGGCCTGGTCCTAGCTGTTAGTGAGAGGCCTCGGTTCCTTGCCAGCCACCATAGGGTTGTGTCCCTCCACCCCCAGAGAAAGTGACCTGAGAGATAGCAAGGTAGATGCTACAGTGTCTTTTATGACCTAGTCTCAGAAGTCACACACTGTATCATCATATCCTATTGATTACACAGTTGACCCTGTTCAATGTGAAACAGAACTACAAAACCAGGAGTTGAGAATCACTCGGCGCCATCTTGGAGGCTGGCCACCACGCTACACAGAGCTAAGCTACTGGTGTAGCTGCATCATTGGATCCACGGCTGACTGAGTGCCTGGAGACCAACTCTGAGGCTGGGAACTTCCAAAACTGGAGCAATGATGTCTTCTTTCTGAACCCTCAAAATGAAGCATTCAAAATATGCCCAGTCATATTGGGAACCTAGGAAAGATGCCAAGGATTATCCCCAAAAGGTCAGAAATCCAAGACAGACCTCACTCTGCCCTTACTCAACATTTCCCCAGCTCTTTTTAAACCATTTTTTCCATTTTAAAATAATTTCAACCATTTTAACCATTTTTTCCTTTTTCACATGAATTTTACATATCATTAAACGCACAGATCTTAGGTGTACATTTGCCCAGTTTTGAGTAATGAATAACCCAAATCCCTACAGCAATATAGAAAGTTCCTTCATGATCCTTCCAGGTCAACGCACCCACCACCACACACACACACACACACACACACACAGGCAACCAGTGTTCTGATATCTTTCCACTGTAGAGTTTTACATGTTCTAGAATTCCAAATAAATAGAATCATATAGTATGTACTCCTTAGTGCCTAGTTTCGTCTTTAGTCAGCATGTTGATTCATTCATGTTGTCATGCATCAGGAATTCATCTCCCCTAACATTATTTTTTAAAATTTCAAGTCTACAGAAGAACTGAAAGATAATACAAGGAACCCCTATATGCCCTTGACCTAGATCCACCAATTGTTAATGTTTTGCCATATTTGCTTTAACACTTCCCATTTCTCTTTCTTTCTTTTTACTGAACCCCCTTGCGAGTTGCAGATATTAGAAAATGTCAACCCTAAATACTTCAGCATGTGCTCCTAAGAACAAAGACATTCTCCTACATAATTACCATACCATTGTCATGGCCAAGACATTTGACATTGATAAAGTAATATTATCCAATATACAGTCCATATTCAGTTTCTCTCATTCTGCTTAGAGGAGAGCAGGCCCACGTCTTAGTCTTAGGACGTGTGGTGAGATCTGGGAATAGAGTGTCAGCCGTCCTGACCTTAACCCTTCCTCTCCTCTCTCCCCCACTGGCTTCCCTATGGCCATCCAGTGTGCACTGGGCCCCGGCTTGGGTAGTAGCCAGCTCTCCTGGGCACTTTATTTCAGCCCTATTTATAGGAAATTCCCTTCCTTCTCTTTGGTTGTCAACCCCTCCAGAGTGCACCCCACATGCTCACATGCACCCCTCCCCAGGGATCAGCCTCTGTGAGGGACAGGAGAGAGTTTGTGTCCATTCTTGGAGGTACCAGAGACAATGGGAAATAATCCCCTTTCCTCCTTTTTTTATGGTCGAGTCCAACTACTTAAATAAATCTCCCTCCTCTCCATACTCTCCCCCAACAACAAGGCACAGGGAAGTTTCCCTGGGCTAAGAGTAAACATGTCTTTCTAACACACACACACACACACACACACACACACACACACACACACACTACACCAGCAGCCTCACCCTTGGGTCTGATTCTTCCCACCACCAGCGCAACCCTCTGAGTCTCCGTCAGAGTGAGGCAGGAGCTCCGGAGGCCCCCCCAGGTCAGTGCCGTCCTGACTTGCCCAGCCACGGTCCTCCAGCTCTGCAACACGGCCCCGAGCCCTTGGCAAACTATCGGGGCCTCCTACTCAGCCCCAAAGTGCTGGCCGTCCCTCCCAACCTCATCGCTCCTTCGGCCTCACGGCAGAAACACACCTTGCTCCGACGGTAATCCGCTATTCTCATCGTTGGCCATTCTAAGTATTTGTGTCGGTTCTGCTGCGTCAGGGCATCGCCCGAACTCCGAGCCGAGCTGCTTGCGGGGCTGAGAGCGAGGTGAGGGACAGGCCCACACCTGGAGCCCCTCTGCCTCGGAGCCAGCGGTGGGCTGGAGGCCTGGCCCGTCTCCTAGAGCCTCCCTTCCGAGGGAGCCTGTGAGCCCTGCCCGCCTGCCGGCCTGCCCAGACAGTCTGCGACTCCGCAAAAGGAGCTGGACGCTCGCTCCGAAGACTTCGTTCTAGCCTTACGCCCGTGTGTGCGAGCCCGGCCTCGTGGACAAGTGGAAGCAGCTCCTTCTGCTTCCCTGTCGAGCGGTTGGAGCAGGAAATTGGAAAAGTAGCTTTTGCGTGCACAGAGATGTGTGGCTATCAAAACAGACCTCAACGTTTTGGCAGAAAACTCCAGCCCCTTCCTGCTGCACCTGCCTCCTGTTCATAACTCAATTCACTGCAGGCGCTCCCCCCCTCCTCAAAAGCTCTGCACAATCCATTCGGTGAAGGCCTCCGTCTTGTCTCCAGGGGGCCTGGCGTCTTTATTTTAGACATTCCCACGGTTGGGTTTCCTGCTGGTGTGGCGCGTCCTGGAGGAGAGTTGGTGCCCTGTTAGACTGAGGCAGGGCTGGGGGTGGCTAGCTACCGGGAGAGGCCGCGGGGTGCCCTTCCCTTATTTCCAGACCGAGGCAGGAGTTCTAAGGAAAGGGTGACAGACCGCAAGTGCAGGCCCTTCCCTAAGGGCCCGCACCCACTTAGAGGTCCCCTTTCTGTGATTTGTTCCTGGGTCGTTCATTCTCATGGATGCTCCTGTGTTGCATTAGAGACTTGAGGTGGCTTACGAAAGCATAAAATACGTAAGATACGTAAGATACGTAAGATACGTAACTCACGTGTGGTATTGGCCCAGAGAAAACGAGTCTTATGCAGTCGCTAAAAGGGGACCAGAGTTCTGTCTCCCGCAAGCCGAAGCTCAAGGGCAAACAATCATTGCCGGGGCGCACAGCGCCCTTAGGTGTGATCAGACTGGGTTTTAGGAATAGAACATCTTTCTCAAAACCGAGAACTGAGAAAAGTCTCCCCAGTGGGAGCCCCGCTTCACCATCTCATCTGGGAAGCCTGCTGATTTTTCATTGACAGTCTGGGGCTTCTGTTTTGGTTTGGTTTCTTTTTTGTATGGTTGTGGTTTACCTCCCAACCCCACTGTGTGTGTGTGTGTGTGTGTGTGTGTGTGTGTTTAACTCCAAGTCACAAGTTGGCGCAAACAACTTCACATTGCCATGGTAACTAACTCCTTCCATCCGAAGAGAGAACCGTAAGTCATGCAAAAGGACAGGAAAGAATCACAGGAAGAGGCGAAGCGTGGGAGGGGCCGTTTCCCGCTTCTCAAGATCAAAGGACAGAAACAGAAGCGAACGGCGTCCGAACTGGCGTCGGAACCGGGCCGCACCCGCAGCGCAGCGCCCATCGCAGTGACTGACCCGGAGCAGCCCAGACTGTTGTCCTGGATCCCGCGTGCTGGGCACCTCCTCTCTGTGACTCGCGGTGTTTAATCGCTGCTTCCCTGGTCTCTTCGCAGGTCTGAGGAGCTCTAGGCCACGTTCACCGGCGGCGTTGCCATTTGCCCGCAGGCGCTGTCCCCGAACACCCATCGGAGAAGCCGGCCGCGCAGAGCTCTTCTTCCCTGCTCCGCGACTCTCCACAGAACCAAAATGTGGACAGCGTGAAATCCCAAGTCCTCGCTAGGACATCCCAGGCCCTTCAGATAGTATCTAACTCACTTTGGCCTTAGTTCTTACCCGTGCAAGCGCCCACTTAATCCGGGAGGTTTATTGAATATTAATTATTTTAGTGCAATACTGGGTGCTGGAGATAAAAGGAGCTCTGGAGAAGCTCATTGCCTCCTCTGCCTAGGAAAAGGCTAAGCTGCTGTGTGAAAGCAAAGGGACATCACATACACACACACACACAGCAGCTTAACGAAGATTCACTTTACTTTTCACGTAAAAGACCGTTGTTAGAGGTGACTAGCCCAGACTGCTGGGGCTGCTCAGTTCTCTCAGGTCAGCTGGGGACCTGGCTTCTTCCCATCCTGTTACATCATCATCCGTAGGATATTGTCCTTGGTCACACGGTCATCAAAGCTGGGTCACGACCACATCCATGCTTCAACCTGGGAAAGAGGAAGAGAAAAAGTGGAGAGCAAGCAATTTCCTTTCAAGCAAGAAACAGAGAAGGTGCACCTGCTCTTCGATTTACATTCTAGGGCGTGCACCTGGTCCTGGGGCTCCCCTGAGATGGAAGGAAGACTGGGAATTCTAGTCCTTAGCTAGGCAGCCATGTGCCCAGCTAGTAATTAGGTGCAACTAGCAATCTGGTCAGCAAGCATCTCTCTCTCTCTCTCTTCTTTTTTCCTCACACAACCTGACTTTATTTATAATTAATTGATGAAACAATTTTGTATCTTAGAACATTGCTATCTATTGTAATTGCAGGGTCGGGGTAGAGAAATGCCAGTTCATAGACATTTGGGGTAAAAAGAATGTCCCATAGCTGTTTACTGTGGGATTTCACCTCCTCAGGATGTTTTACTGCCCATCGGAGATGACAAGTATTATCACAACGACAACAGATTTGATAAAATTCCGGTGATATGAAACTTAGTTTATGTTCGAGTTTGTTTTTCTCATGAGACTGTGATATTTCAGTTGGCTACCTGAGTCATGAGTAGAAGCCGTTCAGGTGGGAAAAGAGGAAGAACATTCCAGAACGTGAACAGCACGTGTAGCTGCCTGTCGTCATGGCAGGGCCAGATATATTTATACAACATCCATTATGGGGAACAGGTACGTGTACAGGGAAGAGAGGTAGGAGAGAAATTGGAGAACCGGAGTGGAATCATGTAAGCTAAGACTTATATGACTTATAAGCTCTAAACGAAGGAATTTGGATTTTATTCTGCAGAGCAGACACTGTGGCACCCGGAGAGAGGACAAAAGATACTACCCTCCCAGGATGCAGAGCCTCTCCCCAAAATAACCACAAGAAAGATTCGACAGTTCTCCTGAAAGCTGGAAGCTGGGCGGTAGGACCCAGTTGCACCCAAAATACAAACCACATTTCTGTCTGCCCTCGGGGTTCCCAGGGCTCCCGACCTGACAGTTGCCAGGCCCAGTTCTCAGAACATAAAAGGAGACCCCAAGAAAGCAAGAGCTGCCCCGGAAAAGAGAAAGATCAACAATCAGTGGGTACCCGAAAGCAAATTCACAAGTCACAATCCAAAGACCGAATTCTTACACATGCTTTCTGCCTGCCGATCTGAATTTGGAAAGTAAAGGGCACTCTGAAATTTTACCTTCCCCTCTCACCCAGGTGAGACCTGGGAGAGCCAACGTTGGTAAGAGTCCAACCCCTCTGAGGGTTTCCCCATGATCCCTCTGGAGGCTCTGCCATTAGCACAGTGTCCGGGGGGGTCTCAGCCTGGTCCCCAGAAACTGTAGTTGAGGAACTACAGGTGTAGTTCCCCACCTCCCCAAATGGTGAGTGCTAGGCTGAGGCCGCTTTTTCTCTAGCCCGCCTCATAAATGAATAAGCTTATTTAGCTTAAAAGTTCTCCACAGTGGACACTGATATTCCAGATGATCCTTGGTAAGGTTTACCTGCTGTATTTACCTGAGGCCTCGCGCTGGACCCCGTCCAGCCTCAGCTGGACTCAGTCGGACTGTAAACCCAGTCTGGTTTCGATGTCCAGTCCAGCCCGTTCTGAGACCCAGTGCGATTTCTAAGTTGGATCCAGTCCAGTTTTTAAGTCGGAGCGGTCCATTCCTGGACCCAGTCCGGTTTCTAAGTCTATACCAGTCCAGATTTTAAGTGGGACCCAGTTTGAGCCTGGTGCGTTTAGGGACCCAGTCCTGGGGGCCCGGTTCTGGTTCCGGTGCGGGGAGGGGGTATTTGGAGAAGAGCTACTGGAAGGAAGACTTCGAAGACTTTGAGCTCAGGATACAGAAGCTGCAGAACCACCGCTGGGTTGCCTCTTGCGTCTGGGAGCCTCTTCAGTTCCCTCTCCTGCGCCCCAGAACGGTTAAAGGTAAACTGAGGCATATTACACATTTCGAGAGTTTCTTTGGGCAAAACTCGATTCTAATTGAGCAGCATCCAGTCTAGCAGAGAGAGGGGAGCTCTGAGGGGCTGTACAAAGTGAGAGTCTGAGAGGCAGAGGGGAGCAGGAACAAGGCAGTGATGCCAGGCAGAAGAGCTGGTTGGTATTTGGAAAGTTACTTTCCTTTAGGGGATGGCAGGGGCCCAGGCGGCAGACTACCTCTCGACGCTGACCAGCTGGTTCCTGGCTGCCTGACTTCAGATTCCGTTCCTGGGAGAGCTGAAACTGTAATTGAGTTAGGTCTCCATTTGCTGACACAAGACTTACCATAAACGACTGTGTGTGCGCCTGTTGTCTTGTTTTTAAGACCAGGCAACTGTGAAAGTGAGAGTTTCAACACACAGATCTGAGCCTCGAAGCCTCCATTAGGGTCCCCACTGCTCTTAGGATTGAGAACAGCCATCGCCCTAAATGGCCCCACAGGGATCTTCAGGGTCCGCTTCTCCCTTCCTCCCCGGCATCCTCGCATGCCAGGCTCCGCCCCTACACCCCGACCTTTCTTTCTGACTTCATACCTGCCATGATTCTGTCCAGGACAAAATGCTGAAGTGAGTCACACCCCTTGTGTGGAAAGTGCTTCCCTTCCCATTTCACCTGGTGAACCCTTGGTGGGTGTTCATGTGTCACTTCCTCAGGAAAGCCTGCCCCGAACTCTGGCTGGGTCTGAGCTCAGGATTACTCATGTGTAAGTGCCCTGCACGTTCCAGCTGTCACAGGTCCAACCTGCTCTTAGTTTGTGCAATTCGTTGATGGATGTCCCGTATTGACAGCTACATCCCCGCCCCCCAGCCCCGTACTGACAGCTGCAGCTACAGTGGGGGTTCTTTTCTAACCCCGCTGGATGAGCCACTGGTG
Organism: Nasua narica; assembly: GCA_028533885.1. NCBI lineage: Eukaryota > Metazoa > Chordata > Mammalia > Carnivora > Procyonidae > Nasua > Nasua narica. Next base: position 165,711,550 of record CM052800.1, read on the forward strand.
AACGCAGGGGCGTCTCTTGCACTCATTCATCTTCTTCAGAGGGCCTAATCCATTGCTGCTGTCTAGCTGTGATTGGGGTAGTTGGTAGATTCTAAGCCCCTTTTCATAAAAGTGTGGGTTTACATATGAATAACACAACTCTTTCCTTAATGAGACCACATATCCTTGTGTGTGTGTGTGTGATCGCAATGCTCCTGGCTCATGCTGTATCTAGGTAGTTTAGGTAGCTACCTATCAGCCCGTGAGTCACCAAAGTGACAGAGAAGATATGGTTCATCCGTCCATTTATGCATGTACACATGCATTCAGTCAACAAGTGTTCATCGATATCAAGCGGAATGGTAGGCAATGGGCAACAAACAGGTGAATAAAACAAAGCAGCTGATGACAGGGCTTCTCTGTACAGTTGTACAAGTTGTGCACTGCATAAAGGTGCCAGTGAGGAAAGGCGCATAAGCTGAAATCCAGGCAAGCCTTGCAGCAAATCAGCTACATGTGCCTGGAGAGAGAGGCTTTGTCAGTGAACTCAAAGGGGCAATATGAAAAAGTTTGAGGCCCTGGTTAAGGACTAGTTTCTTCAAATCATGGAAGGGAAGGAGAATGCACTTTGAAGGAAGTAAGTACATCACTGTAATTAAGAGAAGACTCTGAGGGCACAGAGGAAAGAGGGACACGGAGCAATGAAGAGTTGAGCAGGCTCTTGAGGGAGTGAGTTACCAGACTGAAATCCTCTGGGGTAAAGTAAGTGTGGACTTCTCCTTTGACTCAGGTGTTCGGACTCAGAAGAGGTCCCAGGGCCACCAAGGAGCACACAGGGAATGTGGGTAGAGAGAGAGGAGGAAGGGAGAATCATTAACAGAGGAAAGGAAGCTCTGAAGCTTATGTCACCGTTTTGCTCTGGTTTGCCTTTGAACGGATTTATACCTCGAACAAGCTCTCCCCCCATCGTGGATAGCTGAGCAGAGCACAGGTGTGGCGGGGCTGACGAGCAGTAGCTCCCTCCCAGCCTTTCCCAGCCCCAGATCACAGTGGGTCATCCCGGTAGTGTCTCGCCAGCTAGGCCGTTCTGTGCAGCAGAGAGTGTCTGTCTTCATTTTCAGGCTGTGTCGGCGGAGAGGAGGGCCAGACAGAGGGTAGGACTGAGCTTTGTCCCATATTGCTT